>CM042836.1:68327378-69529273 GCA_023653725.1 Bungarus multicinctus | reverse complement strand
CTTTGCATAATCCTGAGATCCTGTGCATTTCTTTGTTACAATAAACTGTCTTTCCAAAATAACCAAGCTCTAAAAAAAATGCATTAAATATACAATTTTAAATACTGTTACATTGTTTATAAAGAGGAAGGAAATGAGTTATTTTTATGTGTTTAATCTTTGTGTTTGAATCACATTATTTTAATTTATTAACCACTTTCAGCCCCATCCAATGAAATCAATATACAGTATAAGTACCATAGAGTAAGTCATTTACTAAATGACTTCTTTTTACTTCTTTTTTACTAAATGACTTTATATTCAATGCCATCCTCTATAAACATGTGAAAAGAAACATTAATTAATTAAATCAAAACCATTTATATAGCTGCCTATCTGGCAATTGTGGCTCTGTGCAGCACACATAGGGATAAAATTAAACATGTACAACAAAAGTTAAAATAGTAATGGCGGCCAAAAACAAATACAACTTAAATAATAAAAAAGACAAACATTTGATGGGCCTACCAAGCCTCCAGACACACTATTAGATGTCAGAGAATGCTACTATCTAATGGTCATCAATGTTTTTGCAAAATTTTAGCAGTAACTGTGATGGTTGTGACAAGGAGGGTTATTTCCACAACTAATCCTAATATGTCAAGGCAACTGGATTTAACAATGGTTGTTCATGTTTAGTTGAATCCTGCCTTGGTTATTATAGGATGTTTTCAAGAGTTTCCCCTTGAAAGTGTTTGGAAGTTTCACCTAGTGCAAAGTCTAAGCTTCTAATGATTTCTAGACATTTAACAGCTTGTCAAATGCTGTTTGGCCATCATAAAGTATTGGTCTGACCTCTGAAGCCTTAAATAGCTTGGATCTCATTGTTTGAAGAATCACCACTCCTGTTAGTGATCTCAGGAAGGGAGATCTGCATAAGAGGGAGGCCCTTAAAGATGTCCACTGTTACAGAACCTCATCCAATGAAACTTATCCTGAGTCTCTGTGGTAATGCATTCTCTTTGATACTCCATACTCACTCCACCTTTAGGGAAGACATACCTCTTAAATTAAACATTTACTGTATTTTTTGGACTATAAGACGCTCTGGACTATAAGACCCACATTAGCTTTAGAGGAGGAAAACAAAAAAAAAAATCTGCCTCTGCCTCCCAGCATCCACCGGTATTCATCTGATTAGCGTCCTTGCAGCAAACAGCAAACAGCCTGGTCAGCTTCAGCACATTATCGCAGCCCCAGCATGTGGCTCATCAGGGCTCCACTCCATTGACCCCACGCCCAGTCAGCTGAGCTGAGCTGTTACTGCTGCCAGGGAACGCTGATGACTTTGCTGCCAAGCAGCTGATTTGCCTCTTGGAATACCACCAATCAACTGTTCTAGGCAGTGGGGATTGTTGTGGCCTGTTCACCATGGCCCTTTCGCCACTGCCACCGCCCATTCTCTGCTGCCACCACAGCCCATTCACCACTGATTAATTATTCTGTCAGGAAATTTATCCTTGGTTCTAAGGTTAGTTCTTTCCTTGATTAGTTTCCATTCATTGCTTTTTGTCCTCCCTTCAGGTGCTTTGGATAATAGGTTGACTCCATCTTCTTTGTGGCAACCCCTGAGATATTGGAACACTGCTATCATGTCACCCCTAGTCCTTCTTTTCATCTTTAATTATTTATTTTCATATATATTCCTTTGTTTCTTCCATATTTATTCCTTTAGCTAACTGAAATGCTTTACATTTAAGATGGAAATATACTTTAATTTACCAAAGATTATATACTTAAGAAAAAGTTTAGGAGATAAAATACAGACGCAGTAAAGGATTAAACCTTATCTATTGACTTCTGCAGTCTCCTTTGTCCCCCAATTAGTTATTTATCAGATAATCCCAGGTGGACAGAGGTCTCCTCTGTCCTACTCCTGTCCTTTTAACTCAATGAAATGATTCACCCACCTTCTGCATATGCAAACATAAATAAATACATGCACTTTTAGTGTTGCATAACTTTTAGAGTTTAATAAAATGAAGAGAGAAAAAAAAAACAAAATTACTTCTCAAGTTATTGTTATTTTAAAATGTTTGGGGGAAAATTAGTTTGACTACATATTTTGACTATTGTTGTGGAGATCAAAAACCAAATTATGATGTTTATTACTTAAAATTACTAAGTATATTTGCAGCTGTCTCTGCGGGTCAGTAATGGAAACTTTTCTTGAGAATGGGAAATGCATTTATTGTTGAGCTGACTGAAAAATATAAATGTTGCAAAAATAAGTTCAGTTACCTCCCTCTCTTCCTCTCTCCCTCCCCACCTCCCATCTTTAAAGTATTTAATTAAGTGCAATACTTTTGACAAAGTGAAAGAGCTTGCATAGAACTGGGCATCAGTTCAATGAAAGAGGAATTGTGTTTGATGCATAGAACACAGCTTATTATAAGCTGAGAAGGAAACAACCACAACATTCCACTGCCTCTTATTAATTCACTGGTTTTACAGGCCAGGGTCTTTCTTCAAACCAGGGAAAGAAGCCATGATGGACGTATTGCCAGGAGATCAAGATCTGAGAACTTACATCTCCATAAAATAGGCATAGCTTTCTGATATTTCCCATTTGGGAGCCTCAGATTCATTACCTCATTTAAATTAATTGTTTCCTTCTTGTATAGAGAACGAAAAGAAGAGGGGGAAAACATACATTTGCTTGTCCTTGGAGCTCGTGTGTCACAACTTAATGATTCCTGGAAAAGCTTTCTTCATCCTTCAATGTATTGTGGAGCATTATTTACAGTATGAAAAAAATGCAGTCATTTCTGGGAGCACATCCCAGAATCCTCTTTAGAAAAGTGCATCCCAACTTCCCCAATTGTTTTCTTGTGCTCCCTCTTTCGCTCTCTGTCCCTCTCACTTGCATAGTTGTATGAAACAGATCAAGATAAGTGTGAAAAAAGCGATTGTTAGTCAATAGCCAAAGAGTATGTTGGAATATTCATCAACGGAATTAGCAACTTGACAGATCTTGTGGGTATCTCTAAACTTCCTGAACTTTAGCAGGGATAAAGTTGGAATTACCCTTCCAGAGTAATTCACAAACATGTGAATGGGTAGACAGACAGACCATGACTTTCAAAACAACTACCCAAACCTTCCAAAAATAGTTTCTTTTAAGGTGAATGCTTGTTTTTTTTTGTCCCCAGGGATCCTACCAGAAGGGAGAGGAGGCAAAGATACAAACTCAAGGTAAACCACATCAAACTTGATTGCAGGAAATACGACTTCAGCAACAGAGTAGTCAATGTCTGGAATACTCTACCTTACTCTGTGGTTTCTTCCCCAAACTCCAAAAACTTTAATTTTAGACTGCAGAGATGTTATTCAGCAGGTTCTTACCAGTTCTGGAGAACCGGTAGTAGAAATTTTGAGTAGTTTGGAGAACCAGCCAATGCCACCTCTGACTGGAGAGTTTACACTATCCTTCACCTGCCATGCCCACCAAGCCACACCCACAGAACCGGTAGTAAAAAAAATTGAATCCCACTACTGTTAGACTGTCTACTATTGATCTCACTCCTTTCCTAAGAGGTCTGTAGGGGGCGTGCATAAGCGCACCAACGTGCCTACCGTCCTTGTCCTAATGCTTCTTTTTATTCGTACCCATTTCATGTATTCATAACCATGTTTATACTTATATCTGTTGTCTAATACTTGCTTGACAAATAAACAAACAAATAAATAAATACATAAATAAAGTAGAGGGTATTTAGAATTTATTTGATTTGTCAATCGCTTACAAGGTAATAGGTATAAGTATATACATAGTTATGAATACATGAAATGGGTACATATAAGAAAAATAAAAGAAACAATAAGACAGAGACGGTAGGCACGTTGGTGCGCTTATGCATACCCGCTGCAGACCTCTTAGGAAAGGGGTGAGGTCAATAGTAGACAGTCTAAGGTTAAAGTTTTTGGGGTTTGGGAAAGAAACCACAGAGTCAGGTAGAGTATTCCAGACATTGACCACTCTGTTGCTGAAGTCGTATTTCCTGCAATCAAGTTTGGTGCGGTTAACCTTGAGTTTGTATCTATTGTGTGCTCTTGTGTTGTTATGGTTGAAGCTGAAGTATTCATTGACAGGTAAGTCATTGCAATGTATGATTTTATATACCATACTTAGATCAGACCGAAGACGGCGTAATTCAAGGTTTTCTAGGTCTAGAATTTCAAGTCTGGGGGCATAAGGAATTCTACAACGAGTAGAGGAGTGGAGAACTCTTCTTGTGAAATATTTCTGGACTTTCTCAACTGTGTTAATATCAGATACATAATGTGGGTACAGTGAAGACAGTGAAATTCAGCCCCAAGCTGCTAGAGAGCCAGAAAGAAGTGATAATCCAAACTCCCACATTCCTGATAGCAGAGTTTTTGCCAGCATGAGCCATGGGTAGCACCAGCTAAGGAACAGAAACCCCAAACTTTTGGAAGCCACTAGATTGGGAAAACCAATAATATCATAAAATGGTTATTTTTTTCAGAACAAAACACTTAATATCTAACTGTGCAAGACAAGTCTTAGTTGGAATAATGTATTCAACTGTACCCTTGAACTCAGAGTAGATTATGTTGCATTCCTTCAATTTAGACTGTAGATTTTTTTAAAAAAACCTGCAAATTAATTTTTATTATATCATGTCTTTGCCAATCAGAGATGTTAAATTATCATTTGCTTTTCTATAAAATGCATGCTAATATAGATTAAATACATATTCACATAAAATTGTGTACTCTCAAATGTAGCCAACTTTTAAAATTTCTTTTAGTATAAATTATCCAGACCCATGGAATGAAACTATAATTCCATGAATTGCAACTATTTATCCTTCTTGATCTCAGACTTCTTGGCTATAATGCAGCTCATTCTATTTAGAAATTACAAATCAAAACAAACACCCACACATTTTTCCAAATATGGCTTGACATTCTTTTGTACATTATACACAGTGTACATTTGTCCAGAGGCAATGGCCTGCTTTGTAAAGCAATTATTCAGCAATCAACTCCTGAGAAAGTACATAGGGCTGAAGCTACGTTCTCCTGTAGGCATGCTGTTCATTGGTGGGAAAACTACAGAGCTAGAATTGTGAAAGTCTAACACGCTTACAAATTGTAAATTTTTAAACAATGTATAAGCTCTGCGCACAGTCTTTTCCAAGGGAGCATTTTCTATTCTATCTGATCAACACAACAGATGATCAAAAAGCCAGTTCTTTCAGGCTCCATATGGGGAAGGGGGCATAGCAAAGAGGAAGCTTTAGTTAATCCATATTAAAGTACAGTACCATTGAGAATATAGTATATTGAGAAGATGGGAGTGGTTGCACACTTGTGAGATTTTTGTTCTTAGATTACTAAAATAATTCAACTTGTTTTAGTGCAGATTAATTGTGTAGGTCAGATGTGGGAAACAACAGCAAAATAGCTTGCAACCCAAATCCTTGCTAGCCTTTTTTGGTACTGAACTGCATATATGCCTTCAGGTATACCTTCTATGTTTCTTCGTAACTACTGTGATTTTTTTTCAGTTGAAGTCAACAGAACAAAATATTGGATTAAAAATAACATATTGGAAAGTAATGAAATATTCCTGCTAAGAGAGAGGTCTGCTTTTTAAATGAAGTGCTCCTCTAGATTAGGACCACAGATATTTGCAAATAGTGAATTTGTTGTGGAAGGACTGATCTGGGAACAGTATTGCATGCATGTATCTGTGCTTACATATTGTATATCTATTGCTGAATAGACCTACAAAAACAGGTTTCAAGACATAATTGCTCCACACGTTTTGTGGAAAATTTACAATTGCCTTTAAACAATTGAATGTCTGGAATTACAAACTGGCAAAATCTGTGAGAGTGGGGGTGGAGGGGCATACAATTGTTCTGTGAGTCAGAGCAATTTACTTTTTTTTCATGTCTGGAAGAGATCCATAAAGACTCCCTCATCAGACGGAATTCCTGATGACCACATGTCCATACTGTTTTCTCGCAAACAATGTGCAAGTGATTTATTTTATCTTCTTCCAATAATGTTTTTTTCCAGTCACCAGTCTGCATCCTTGGAATTTCCTTGTGGTCTCCCATCAAAGTATTAGCCAGATCTCACTTTGCTTATTTTTCTTTTAAAGTAAATCAAGGTCAACTAGAAGCTGTTACTGACTTGCATTACTGTTATAAAATAGATAGTGCATTAACAGTAAAGTTGTTGTCATGTTGATTCCTTGGGCAGTCATATATATTGATGGGGTTAATTGAGGTAATACATAGGATGTCCAGATGATGTTGCCCTTTAATCATTAACTGATAGTTAATATTTTTGAGCCAGGATGGCACAGTGGTAAGAAAGCAGTACTGCAGGCTACTTCTACTGACTGCCAGCTGCCTGCAATTTGGCAGTTCAGATCTCACTAGGCTCAAGGTTGACTCAGCCTTCCATCCCTCTGAGGTAGGTAAAATGAGGACCCAAATTGTTGGGGGCAATATGCTAATTCTGTAAACTGCTTAGAGAAGGCTGTAAAGCATTTAAAACACTGTATATACGTCTAAGTGCTATTGCTATTGCTATTTTTATCTGTTCCTCCTTCCTCACAGATGGAGTTCACAGACATACCTAGAGATGCAGACTTCTGTAAAAGTATGAATAATTATTGCAGTCATTCCCTCTCCATACCTATATTTTCTTCTTTCTTAAATCAAAGTGTGCTTTATTTGACATCAGGATACCCTAAGTTAAAACTGTTTGGATGGGGTTTAGTGAAGCAGACTTGCATTCTATTTGTTTGTCATCCTAAAATTGCTCGTCTTTAGAATTGTGTTTATGTATTTATATGCTGCCATTATAATCCTTTCAGAATTAATGTCAGCACAGAGGAATAAAACTGGCACAGAAAAGTGAAATAGGCTGAACTAAGAAGATCTTCAGAGGACAATGGATGCTTTTGGAATTCTGAGTGTCACAGGTGTTTTCACAAAATATTTGTCATGGGAAGTAAGGCCAGTCACAAAATGCCCATTTATCAAAAGACAAACTGCAAAGACCGTTTTTTTAACTCCACTTTCTCTTTCTACCAATATATTTTTCTTCATGTTGCAGCACTGTCATTTTTCTGGGCAAGTGGAGAAATCCACTACCACTACCATACCAAGCATGGATCAACATACTTTTCATGGTTTATTTTATTTATTTATTTTAAAGCAGCATTTTTAGTTTAAAAGATTCCTTATAAGCCATTTGGGAAATAAAAGCTTTCCCTTTCGGCAAGCTAGCTTCCCATTTATTAATTAGAAAATCTAAAATACCGGTAAATAAAGTCATGCGGATGATGGAGCTTGAGGAGATCCAAAAGAAACATCAACAAACAATATGAAATTTGAGGCAAGCAGACCAATTAAGGATAAGAATCTAAATGCAACCTGTGTTTGGGTTCATTCAGAAATGTATAAGATTACTGAAATGTCTTCTTCCCATTTTTACCTTTGCTGACAGTATATATTTGAATTAGTCTGATATTGGAACTATATGCTACATATCACTAAATAGGCAGTGTTTAGATACAATGTGGTTGCACAGGAACTGAGAGCTCTTTACACATCCTGTTTCTGTATAAGACGGAAATATTGAGACTATTCTGAGTTCTACTGCATCAGCTGCATCATATTCCTAAAGATCAGGAATTTTAGAATAAAGTTTTGGAAAGAAAAAAACTATTCATTTGCAGATTTCCGTAGGACACAGTTTTTTTTAAAAAAAATCTCTCTACATATCACACAATGCCTAAAATGTGAAACATCCTCCTCCCCCGTGGTTTTCCAGTGGAGGAAAAAGAAACTTTAGAGAGACACCTACTGGTTCTTTTTATTAAACCACTCTCCAATTTCCAAAAGCCTGTTTGCTGTTAAGAGACAAAACAGTAGTAACCTGACTGAGAGGAACAAGTTTTGCATAGGTAGACAGTTATTTTATAAGGATTAAAAAACTCATTAGAAGCCTTGACAATATTTCTCAATCTCAGCAAGATTGAGAAAGATGTGTGGTTGTCATCTGAGGCCAGATGGAGAATTCTGTGAGTTTAAATCCCTACATTTTAAAGTTGTTGAAACTGAGAAATTAAGCATTAAGATGATGTAATTCGCTAAAAAAGATAACCCATGAAACTTACTACTGTAGAGAGTTGCAGGTTCAGGCAGTGGAGGTAGGAAAAGCAAGATTGTTTTGGAAAAAGAAAATATAATTAGTAGAAATTGGTACAGTTCCAATACTGCAGGGTACTGGTGCCCTGACATTTAATCCTGACACGTTTTTGATGTGTGAAAACTCTGAAGATTCATTTTTCATTCCCTCTTCACACATGTAAAATAAGAAATGTTTTTAAGACGCCCTGCTTATACATACATGACATTGGAGCAAAGTAGAAGTAGAATTTCTGTGATTATAGGTTTCCATCTTGACACACCAGTTTACAAGGTTCAGGGGCTGGTTCCTCTCAGCCAGACTGACATCAAACATGCTGTTGGGAAATTGAAGTCAACCTCTCATTCTTAAATATTTTGGGATGCTATTTGAAAATTATTCTAGGTGAAAAGGCTGAGTTTGCATGATAAGCTTACCTGTGATTAATTTAGCTATGATTTACTGTATTTTTCAGATTATAAGATGCACCTTGGTTTAGAGGAGGAAAACAAGAAAAAAAAAATTGTGCCTCTGCGTGGTGTCCAGAAGCACTCTGCAGGCCAAAACTGGGCCTGTTTTTGGCCTCTAGAGGCCTGCATGGGTCAGCCGCCCCAGGGAGTGCTTCTAGATGCCTGGGAGGGCAAAAACCAGATGCATGGAGGTTTTAGGAGACTAAAATTGGGTCCATATTCACTTTATAAGACGCACTTACATTTTCACCCACTTTTTTGGGGCGTGGGGGGGGGGGGGAGTGCGTCTTATACTCCAAAAAATATGGTATTCAATTTACCCAACTTTCTAGTCTTAAACAGTACAGTTTTTATATTGAGTTCACCTAACACGCTTGGCTAATTTGTATTATATGTCATGTGAACATAGCTCAAGAGATGGTAATGTTTACACTAACTTCAGGATCATATGTAATTATAATTTTACCTCCAAATTTATATAGTCTTCTCAAATTCAAAAGAAGCTAGCTAATATATTGCATAAGATATGCAATATATTGCACATTAGATAAAAACAATTGATCCAAAAATAAGAAGCAATCACTTTAGTCACAAGAATTCTTGGCTAGTAAAGTTTTTTTTTTTTTTTTGGTAACTAACATTCACACATTTCACCAATGCAACAAAAACTAATTTGTCTGGTACATGAACATGTAACAGCATACAGTGTTGTGTGACCCTAGCCAGTTTTAGTTAAATTAACAAATTACAATTAAACAAACTGTGGCTTAGCTTAAGTAACAAAAGGAAAATGAGATACATTGGACTTTGGAATTAATATGCTACGCAAGAATAAAATCCAGGATTTTACAATTGGATCGCATTGGAAAAAGCTGAAACCCTCTGAGGTCTGTTGTGACAATCTTCCAAAATATATTAAGGGTGAAATCACTGCTATTCTACAATCTCAGTGAAGGTCCACACTATATTATCTGGTCTAGTTTTAATTGTTTAGGTGTAAAGTGTAGATATCTTGCTTATAGGAGATCAGACATTCACTGGTATATTTTAGTCTTTCTTTTTTATCATTTTACTCTTATCTGCCTTGGTTTTTAATAGCAAGCTAAGTGACCTAATAGGTGGCTTGTATTTTGTCTATGGAGATTCTCAGTCATCTAAGTCATGGTTATCCTAAAGATGCTTTTTCAAAAGGCAACTGGTTGAATAGAAGACTTAAACCAGGGTCATCCTGATCCAGTCTAGTATTAGCTACTTAATTATTTATTCACCTTTGGATTTTAGAACCTTGGGTTTTAGAGCCTTCCAGATCTGGGATTTTACCATCTTTGGTGTTGAATGGGATTGCCCTGTCTCAAACAGACCCAGTGCATAACATTGGAAGTGTGTGTGTCCACCACAGGGAATCAGTGGGTCTCAGAAGGAATGCCTTTGCTGCCACGAGGCCCACTTTATAGAACATCATCCCCCCTTCCTTGAAGTGAGACTCTTTCCATCCGTGTTTACTTTTCAAAGTCCCTCAAAATCTGGTTTTGCCATCAGGCCTGGAGAGACGAGGGGCCAGTCAGGAATTGAAATAGCTCTATTATTGTTGACATCTGCAGTTCTCTCTTAGCCTTTAACCATGATTTTTACTTTTTTTCTAGAAAATGTTTTTTTAAACAATAGTATTGTTTTATAGTTTTATTGTACACCATCCAGAGTCACTCGTGAGATGGATGGCCATATGAATAAACAAAACAACAACAAAACCCAGTGAGAATTTCCAAGTCCAAGCACTGTAAACTATTAGGTAAGGTTCATTGGTTTGTTGTTTTTTTATTCTGACTTATATTTATTTGGACATTTTATTGCTTTATATACTATGGTAAAGCTTTGTTTGTTTTTATGTCCTTGTAACATATCCTAGTGTCCTGCAATAAGTGAGATTAAAAGTAATTTGAATTCCAATAGCCAAACAAACACATTTTTCTCCAGGATTTTGTGACAATTGCATTCCCACTCCTACCTTATCTTTTATCTATTCTGAAACTATATGAGGAGGACAATTTGAAACTTAACTTTTGGATTTACCCAAATGTGCTAATTAAGTCACTGCCACTAAAATTTCACCCATTGGCTCTTAATCTTTTTTAAAAAATTAATGGGTTTATTTTTGCTTTTTCGTTTCTAAGTAAACATATTTATTAAAACTACATTCCTTTACTCCTATACTGAACAAAACAAAATTCTATCACTAAAAGTAGATAATATAAAAGGAGGAGTTGCTAATCTATTTAAAGTTAATGTACTCATCTTTATCTCTGATAACAAAGCTCTAGTTTTTGGTATTTCTTTCAATTCTTTGCTTGGAAGAATCTCTGATCTACAGTTGTTTTGTTATCTTTAAAATAGTATCCCTCCTGCTGTAGCATGTCTCTGCCCAAGGCATGAAATTGAAGGGGCTATATCTGATCTCATAGGCAGACTTTTATTCTACAGTATATTTCTCCCATATCCAGTTGACAAATACAACATAACCTCCAGGGTTTGGAGTGAAATCCCTACACTTATGTTCCTGGCAGTTCTGACAAATAATAGATTCCTTCTTGAGGATCTGATTGGGCTTAATACAGGATTTTGAAGACAGAAAATTGTTTTGCCTTCTAGGCTTCTCGGACATCCAACACCCAATCTGTTAAGGGCAAATTCATGAGTGCAATTGGCAAGACGAATTGATAGGATCCACAAATTAAGCAACTAAAAATACATCACAAGTCAGGGATTGGCAGACTGAGAATAGATGCAACTATAATGTTCAACATAGCATTTTTACTTGAAAAACATTCTTTTCTTCAACGAACTGGCACTCCCAAGTACAGTAAAGGGGATTCTGTAAAAGTTTTTCTACTGAGACTTTGCATTTCCTCAGGTGGAAATCCAACACAAGCAAGACAAGTCCTCCATTTTTCCCTTCAAAAACAGTCAAGCATCCCCAGCAGAAAAAAAGAAAACACAACTGAGGAGGAGAAAGATGTAATGAGCTGCGTAAGAAGATCTCCAACTTAAAAGACAGTGGGGCATCTTGGGCTGCGTTGGAATGTCGCCCAGCAGGCCCCTTGCTCAAGAACAAAGCTATGCTGAAAACCGGGGAGCGGCCGAAGCGTGGTGGGAGGGATGGGTGGGGGGACACCCTTCCCTGTCCGAGAGCCAGCGAAGGGGGCGTCCCAAACAGCGGCTCCTCTCTCTCCGTGCTGCTCCTGGCCAACTGCTGACGGAGGACGCACCAATGAATCCCTCTGCCCCAAGATCATGTGCTTCCAGCCACCAGTGCTCTGCCAAAGAGGAAGTGCGGGTTGTTTTCGTTCGCTCGGTTCCTCTCCTGACGAAGATGAAAGGCGGCGGCGGCAGCAGCAACAGGGGCCACTGTCGGCAAAGTTAAGCCCGAGTTCTGCCCGCCCGCGAATCCCGGGCGCCCGATGGAGGCCCTGGAATGGGACGCGCTGAGGAACGGCAGCTTCCTGCCTACTCTGAGCCCGGCTGTGCCTCCATACGTGAAGCTGGGTCTCACCGTGGCTTACACCGTCTTTTATTCGCTCCTTTTCCTGTTCATTTATATCCAGCTCTGGCTGGTCCTGCACTACCGGCACAAGAGGTTTAGCTATCAGACGGTTTTTTTATTTCTGTGCCTGCTCTGGGCTTCTCTTCGGACGGTGCTTTTCTCCTTTTATTTCAAGGACTTTGTCGCCGCCAATTCTCTCAGTCCCTTCGCCTTTTGGCTCCTCTATTGCTTCCCGGTGTGCCTCCAGTTTTTCACCCTGACGCTTATGAACCTTTACTTCACCCAGGTAAGGGACGGACGGACGGCCGTTCCCGCGCTCGGGTCTCGGCCGGACTTGGCGCGGTGCGACGGCAAGAGATCGCACCGCCGCGATGTTGTGCGAATATCGTTACTTTAGGAAATGCCAAGGCGGGCTCATGTTAGTTAGAATCGCCGTTTATCGAAGCTGTGGGGGGTGAGGGGTGCTGACCCGTAAAAGTGGACGTTTGGAGGAGGAGCTCTAATTTATAGACAGAGACGGTAGCAACAACAAAAAAAAAAAAACTTCTTACTCAGCCAATTGGACAGACCAGCTGATTTTACAAGGTTTCACAATATAATGCAGCAGAGAAATCTGGATCTCGCTTGCTCTTAAGAGGAGGGAGAGGAAAAATAGGAGAAATCCAAGATTTCTGGCCATTTACTTTGATGCAAGATTTCCATCAAGCTTTGTTTTATCCATTTAGGAATAAATCCTTCCTCTTTCTCCTCCCCCAAAATTACCTGGTTCACAAATGGAGCGTTATGTGAGGGTGTCTTTAATTTTATTTTCTTGTTGTTAAGTGAGCAGTGATGATTTTACATGCAAAGCAAATCTTTTCTTGAGCACTGGTGTGGGAGAAAAAATGTAAAATTGGATCAGGGAGATAGGAAGTCCCAAACTATTCTTAAGGATCTTTCAGTTAACAACATGCTCAGAGAGGCAGCAACCCTGTTTTGCAGTGTTGTGTGAATAACTGAAAGAATTTCTGAAAGAAATGCGTATTATACACTTTTAATGGGTGACATACATTAAAAAATGCTAAGGAATATCAATGATAAATTTAGTATTTAGTAAAAAGTAGGCTTTGCTGAGATTTTTTTTATAGAAATGAGAAAGGAAAAAGCATTACTAAAATATTAAAGAGGTTAAGCAGAACATTATTTTAAAATAGGAAGTAGGGAGGGGTCTCATTGACCTCAGTGTTGTTTTTTTCAATTAAATTGTTGAACTTTAGTTTCAGTGCTTCATATTATTATGATTTATAACTTTTATTATGATTGGACCAGAATCACTCACTAAAAATGCCTTAATATTCACAGATATACCAGTCTTTTGTTACATGCAAATGAGATTAAGTTTTATTACCAATGTGTTGAAAACAAGGACTTGCAAAAGCATTACACAGAAACCAATTAAGTTTTGGCATATTTTATTTGCTAGAGGCTAAATTGAAAGAATATAACCAGGTTCACACATTACATTAACAAATAGTTTGGCTACTGTTTTGTGAATAAGTAACAAATATTTAGGTAGAATAAAGCCAAAATCTATGGTACTAAGTCAGAGCTGTCAAACTTGCAGCCACAGGCCAGATGCATCACACCCAGTTTAGCAAAGGGGGAAAAAGTCGTGATAAGTCATGTGATGATGCTGGGACGACATGAGTTTGACACCCCTGTACTAAATCATTCACAAACTGCTGTTCTTGCATATTTATTTCACTGTGTATAATTCCCACTGAATATAATGGCAATTGATTCAGAGAAGCACATTTACAATTGTGATTCAGGGTAAACATATTTAAGATTGTATTCTACTTACTGTAGTCAAGAGATTCAGATAAACATCAGGTGACAAGTTTGGCTTGTAAGTCTGCCTGTTGCCACAGAGTACCCCTTTAAATATTACACCTACATTGTCACCTCAGACATGCATGGACAAGTGTAAAAGGGAGGTGAGGAACACACTCAGTCCAGAGACAAACTTTATCCAAATAAAAAGACAGGTTGTATCTTAGTGTGCCTTATATCCATTCTGCTTGGTGTGAGCAAGTTACTAAATGTTAATAAAACTGCTAAGAATTCCCTCTCTACACACTATTTGTGATGACCCGGGATGTGGCACAAAGGCAACACAGTCACAAATAAGAAGAGTCCCTTTAATACCTCCAACTTTGCCCCCAATGTCCGGGTTTCCTTCGGCTGGAGAAAAAAACTCTCCCAAGAACAGTCTTTAAGTGGAGGAAATTCAGTCCGAAAACAAAATACATACAAACTATAAATTACGCTGCAGTAATTAACTGGACAGGGCAGGAGAAGGAATTCCCAACCTGAAACTCCAGCAAAAGATACACAGTTGGAAAGGCACCAGGAACCCAGATAAGTCTCGACAATAACAGATAATTCACGATTTGCTTCCAACAAATTGCTGTGCGCAATCTCCCTTTTTAAACACTGTGTTCCCAGCTGCAGCTAATTAAGGGAATCTTTCTTCCCCCGTAAGCCACGCAACTCACGTTGCTCCCTTCTCCGTTCCTCCCTGCATGCCCTAGGATGAAGAGGGGGTAGGCCTGGATCTTCCTCTGAATTCCCTCTACCTTGCTCTACCTCTCCCCTGCTCTGCCCAGCCAGACTTTGCCTTCCCCAGTTTCTTCCACAACTAACAGAGCCACACTCCCACTCCTTATCAGCTGCTTGGCCTCCCCTTCGGAATCAGATTCCGACAGGGGCATGACACTATTCATTAATACGACAGAAGAAATACTTTAAAAGAGTCACTGAAATTATCCCAAAAATGAATAATTAACAAAGTGTTAATTGACAGAAATTTCTTTCAATCTGTTATGACGGACTTTTCCAATGTGGTGCTCCCAATGTGTTGGATTTCAAATCCCATAGTTCTTATACAAGTTTAAAACGGAATATTAATCATGCTTGACTCATGTGACTTTAGGGGTACATCTATGTACTTTTCTTGGCAATGATATTGGAAATGTTTTGCCATCTCATTTTTTCACAGCACTTTTCAACTTCCCATTCTAGCCTACAGATTCTGGGCTGTCCTGATAGTCCTCCCTTCCAATACTAACTAGGGCTGACCTGCTTAGCCCCCATGTCCAGACAAAGTTGATGAAGTGCTGCAACCTACTGAGACCATGGTGATGGAAGTGTGGGATGGAAGGAATGAAAGAAAGAAGAAAGGCTTTAGTATGTTCTTGCCTTTCAACTCTTTCTTGCAATCTCTGCCTCTATGACTATTTATCTTAGCTGGGTTTATTTTTAGATTTTGAGCCATGATGGGAACAGCTTAAGAGGAAGAAGTTATAGGAAAAATGTGGTGGAAGGCTGAATTGTATCCTTTTTGAATCTTACTCTTTTCTCATAATAACAGATTAACAGAATAATAGAAGGGGCCTTGGAGGTCTTCTAATCCATCACCCTGCTCAAGCAGGAGATTCTATACCATTTTAGACAAAAGTCAAAAATTGATTGACAAAGTGGATAATATATTGAAAAATCCTGTGCGTATTATATATAATGCAGATCTACTCTGAAGCATATTTTAAATGAATTCAATCAATAAATTCAATAAATAAAATCCCTCTCTCCAACAAAATACAGAGGAAGCATAAACCTGTTTTCAAAACACTGGTTCAGTTCACTTCCGTATTCATATCCATATCTATTCTACTTTGGGACTAGAATTTAGCTTACATGTTTTTCCACCTATATTAGGATTTATGTTATCCTATCAATTACAAATGTGGTAGCATGCATTGTACTGTCTCTGTTCTTTTATCCTTTTTTGTCTTTTTATACAGTCTAATTGAAAGCGAAGGGTGAGAACACTTTATCATCTGTGAAAATCATAAGATTTCATTTTGGGGCTTGGCAAACAACTCACTTTTATGGCTGTTTGCAGTAACCTATCATCATGTGACAAGAATCTATGATATTTTTGCTGGTTTCTGGTGTTTACTTCCACTTTCTGGCAAAAAAAACAACCACCCATCCATTGGGGGAAATGGATTTGTTTAACCAGCATCGCATTCACTTAATGACTACTGAAAAAAAATGTTGAAAAATCACATCTGGCCACATGATGCCTCGATTTATGACTGCAATAATTTATGACCATAATTCCAGGCTCAGTTATGCTTTTAAATCAAAGACTCTCTGTCCTTAGATAGGAGATCAACAGGGAATAGCAGGGCTGTAGGCTAGGCTGAGAAATTTAAAAAACATCCTGGAAGAAAGCAATGGCAACTCACTTCTGGATTATTGCCAAGAAAACTGCATGAATGTATCCGTCAATCAAGATTAATCTGAGAATGTTTCGACCTTTAAATGAATACTGTTTTATCAAAGCCCTCTGTTCTGTATATGTTTGTACATGAATGTTATTCTGTGTTTTTATCCTTATCTTTAAAGCATCCAAATAAAACTGTTCAATTAAGCCTGATTTGAACATGATATGTGCAGCCAAAAATAATAATAATTGGTTGTGTTATATATCATGTTTTTCATTTAACTCTGATATATGCCATTCATGCCCTGGCATCTCAAGGCTAAGAATCCTATTCATGTGCATTACTGGGTGCATATAACTCTACACAGTTGTTTTTTTCCTCCTTGCTTGACTACAGCATATAGAAATTGGATCATAACATACAGGTAGTCCTCAACAACACCTTGCTTGGTGACCATTCAAAGATACAGTAGTCTTGAAAAAAGTGACTTATGATTGTTTTTCACGCTTATGACCATTGTGGCATCAACATGGTCATGTGATCAACATTCAGATGCTTGGCAACTGATTCATACTTATGACCATTGCAAAGTCAATTGGGAAGCCAGATTCTCTTAATAACCATGTTACTAACTTAAACTGAAGTGATTTACTCAACAACTCTGGCAAGAAAGGTTGTAAAATGGGGCAAAGCTCACTTAACAAATGTTTCACTTAACAACAGAAATGTTGGGCTCAATTGTGGTTGTAAGTCAAGGACTACCTGTATAGAAGTACTCTCCATGGCATTATCCCAGCTGTGCTGGACTACAACTCTCATCATCCTTAAGCTTTGGAAGACAGTGAGTTTCCTGTGCCAAGCTGGGATTTACTAATTATAGTTTAATCTCCATTTTTAGATTAGTAGAAACAAATGGAGATTTAGAGGATAATAAAAATATTGGATACTATGATTACTGAATTGGAACATACGATACATTAGGAAAAAGTTTGGAGGAAATGGAACAATATATTTAGAGAAAGATGTAGAATATACTAGTCCCTTTTAAAGGATCTTTCATTTGAAACAAATGTTTTTTCCATGATTGTGAGGGATGCTTGTCAAATCCAATAATATTATTTATGACTCAGCCTTCCTTCCATTGCTAGGCTTTATCCCTGGACAAAGAATCATAGACATACAGTAGCTAGACCAAAATCTACATGACTATAAATCCCATCTCAAACTGACTTTTCCTATGATTCAGTCTTAGGCTAAACTGATACTAAAGGAATCTTCTGGAAAATCAGATCACCCATAGGATTGATAGGTTAGCTCGAATGTCCACCGTTTAAATTTGTTCATCCATATCTAGAAATGCCTCTGCTTGGTGAATATGTCTTCAGTTTCCAAGTGGTTTTGAGGAGAGATGTAAGGTGAGTTGCTAACACATCCACAAGGCTGATGTTTCTGGTAAATTAAGCAAGCTAGGGTGTCTTAGGTTTGTGAGATATACATGTATGATGGTGGTATTTAAAGGAAAAGGAATTGCTGTTTCTTTGGCATATAGCAAGGAATACTACTACTCCATTATGAAACGTGCATTGTGAATGAAGGGAGAGAAGTTATTTGAAGGGTTACAGATGTTTTCCTACTTATAGTATTGTTAGTACAGTTTGCTTTCTCTACATCTCAGCAGCATCAGCTCCCGAGATGTGGAGTGAGAGGGTGGGCATTTCTGTTGCTACAAACCTTGCAACAGGGCAGGAATGAGATTTTACCTTCTTATTCTCAGCCACCCATCAGCAGAAGTGAAGACAATCATGGCTCATCTTCAAAGGGTTTCTGAAAATGTTGCCAGGATAGAAGCGTTTAATAATCGATTGTGCATGGTAGCTACGTATAGAAGCTATAATTTCCCCAAAGAACCATCCTATAAACAGCTAGGGAAGGGAAGAGGATATTCAGGAAAATAGTATAATTGAGATGGGTTAGGAAGAACACACATGCAATAAAAGTGGATCAGAACACTCTAAGCCAAGCCAATTGATTATATAGATTGGCCCAACATATAATCACCCATCATATATTAAAAAGGAACTGACCATTTGTGACTTCTCTTTGTTTGATTCTTAGTAAGTTGTGAACTTGGAATTGTCTTATGTATTTATTATGAAATGAGGGGTCTTTGGTGCTCTCTGAGCTTGCTCGTTTGATTGTCAAATTAAATGGCAATTCTATAATTTCACAACATATAGACAGATTCAACCATAGTTTCAATTGGAAAAATGTAACAATCCTAGACCAGAGCAAGTCCAAAAATGCCAGGGAATTTCTAGAAGCCTGGCACTCTGACAAATCAGCCATCAATAGATACACAGACATTAACAACATCTATAGATTATGCAAAAGAGACAACTCCCCCCAAACAGGATTCCAGCACCTCTCCACCAGTAATCAGCACAGATTATCTCCAAGCTTAACATCAGACCAACAACTAAGTAACCAATACCCCAATCGAGAAACTGCCAAAGAAAACAACAGCAAACAGCCCAACCAAAGAATCTCTTAAGACCTTTCCCACCAACACTGACACTAGAATATAAACTTACAGCAAACTGCACTCCTTCCCAGCACTGATGGTGTTACTTAGTTGGGTAATAAAACATCTGCAGTAAAATAAGCAAGCTCAGAGAGCACTAAGGAGCTTTCGTTTCAACCCTAAGCTACCAATATTCTCTTATTGGTATTATTAAATTTCTGCTATCCATCTCATTGAGGTAACTCTAGGTGGCTTATATGCATACAATTAAAATACCATATAAAATATTAAAAAGAATAAGAAACATACATTTAAAATTAAAACTTAACCAGATGGAAAGGAAAGGAGCAAAGTGGGTATGGGGAGGAGGTGGGGTCTGACTAATCCATTTAGCACTCCCAAGATGCCACCCCCCCCTTTGGAGTTCCGGGCCATATGGAAGTGTCAAGACTTCAAACCCAGAAAGGAAGGGGCATATCTCATGGGGGGATGATTTAGTTCTTTTACTAACTGGGGGGTGTCAGCTCCAAAGTTAGCATTCAAGGATATTAAAGGAAAATTTTGAGAAAAATTGTGTTTCTTCTCCAAAGGTATATAAGTCTGAATGTTCTTATTAAGCATGATTCATAATTATGAGTAACAGATTGTCTGTTTGCTTCTGAAATATGTGACAGAGCTAAGCAGTCTCAAGACATGTAGACTTTAACTCCAAAACTTCCTCAATCGTTGATGAGAATTCTAGTAGCTGAAAGCTACAAATCTGAAGTGAGACCAGTTTGAGGAAGCTTGCGCTACAGAGATACTGACATTTCTGAGAATAAATTGAACATGGGAACTAAATAAGATTACAGCATTACTTTACTTCTTGTAGTGCCAAAGTTGTATATGTGGCCTATTTCAATATGCTCTGCTCCTACTTTTGCTATGTTATACAACGGAACTCTGAAAAAAGATGATGATGATGATGCCTTTGAGGGTTTTTTTTATTTTTAAGGAAAGCAGGGCAAAATATTTCATTTGTTTGAAAAGAACTGAGCAATAGAGTACCCAACTGCCTGTGACTAACAGAATCTCCTCTGATAAAAAGCAATCTTCAAGCAAAAAGCTAGAAATAGGGAAGTCCCAGGCAGTAGTCAGGAAGGGTTGATAACAATCATGAAATCATGAAAACAAGCATTGGTGCTTTTCTGACTTGCATGAATTTCATTTGCCCCATTGACCATTTCTTTGATCTTAGCATGGGACAGCACCTGGTCTGAGAGATTATCAAGTAATCCCGGGGTAGTACGCTAGACTGGAAAGTTGAAAAGCACCCCAGAGGAAGATAAGTGGCAAAAATACTAAGAAATTAATTGGCTGAATCCAAGCAGTTCCTGCAACTTGAACTCAATCTGAGACAGTGTTTCCTATTTTAATCTTGGAGCATGAGCAATTGGACCACTATGGAACTAATAGATAGGTTAGAACAGGAGTCCCCAACCCCTGAGCCACAGCCCACTACTGGGCCATGAGCTATTGAAAACTGGGCCACCCAAAATGGCGGGCGAGTGCTTGCATATGTGAATCCCCCCTTGCACAAGCATGCATCCATGTGCTTTCCCATCACTTGCCCGGAACCATTTCCTCTACCACCACCACCACCCCCCGCAAAGCCAGAAAGGTTGGGAAACTCTGGGGTAGAACACAAGCACTAACTACAGAATTGTTTCCTTTCAAAAGAACCTACCCTTGAATGGATGATTATAGTTATTCTTTTTGCTTGGTTTATCTGATTGTATACAAAGCTACTTTTGCTTCTGCAGGTTTTTTTTTGTCTAGGATTAAAAAAAAAAGATATATATTTCCTGTAAACACACTGATGAATAAAATTTTGCTGCCATATAGAAAATTGCCAGCAAATCTGAAAGCAAGAATGCAAGAGCTGCACAATGGTTTTGCTACATATGTGGCCAAGTCATCCATCTGAAATAAAATGAACTCACAGTAAAAGAGAGTGCCAGCCCTATTATGCATTGCATGTTTAATAACACAGTCTCATTTTCTTACAGGTGATTTTCAAAGCTAAATCTAAATACTCACCAGAATTACTTAAATACAGGTAAAAACATATTTCCACCATGAATGAAGGGGGAAAAAAAGCAGTTGCATACTATTGGGACATGTTTTATTTTATTTCTAGGAATAAAAACATGTCCATGTATTTCTGAGAAATAATAATTACTTTTATTAATTCATTTAGAGAATTTACAAAGTTGCCCATTTACTGTACATGCATAACCCTGGGCAGCTAACAACAGTTATCATAAAATACATAATAAAATCTCAAAACACAAATACAAACCAAGTTAAAAATAGACAAAACACAATAGCTGGGCACCATAAGAAACTTACACTTATATTGGGCTCATTACCATCCTAATCAAGTACCTGCAGGGAAAGTCAGGTATTCACATCCTTCAGGAAGATTAAGTGGGTTTGGACCTTCCATGTCTTGGGAGGGGAGAGGCTGTTTCATGATAGGCACAAGTAAGAAAGCTTAATTACTTTTAATAATTAAAATTATATTTAATTTGCTTAATATTTCTCCTGAGAAAATTTAGTTAAGATTCAGCTGTAGTGACTTGGTTTGTGCAAATGACAGTGATTAGTCACTTTAGAAATGACAAGATACAGTCAATGTAATCCTGAAAATTCAATGATGGGAAATTTGTGTTACAGAATCAAGCCTCTAAGCTATTTTATAAGAGAGGTCATATTATGCATTGCTGGGAAAAAACTGAGCAACACAAAGTCTTCTTCAAGCAGCTTGGAATCGCAACACACCTGGAAGATACCAATTTGGGGAAGAGTGATTTAGTATTGTAATAATATTTGCTAAAAATAATAATTGCAGAATTAATACTATTTTCCCTCTCCTTGCTTAGGTTACCCCTCTACTTGGTGTCTTTCGTGGTCAGTCTACTTTTCCTGCTGGTGAATTTAACATGTGCTGTGCTTGTGAAATTAGAAAATTCAGAAAGGAGGATAATTGTATTGGTCAGGGTTGCTATAAACGACACTCTGTTTGTACTCTGTGCCATCTCACTCTCCGTTTGTCTCTACAAGATTTCCAAAATGACCTTAGCAAATATTTACTTGGAATCCAAGGTAAAGTACATCTTGTGATTTTTTGTGTATGTGTTTATGAACTTCCATCTGTCACTTCTCAGCAGCTAATGATAGATTGTATTAGCTTTCTCATTTCCATCACTGAAGATTTAATGAAGGAATAAGTGGACAAAAGAGGCTTTAGAACTGATTAAGCAGACTGCTTATATTCTTACTTGGAATGAAGTCAGGGTCTTTCTCTTTTAACACTGAGTGCTATTGTTTGTTCCTTGAGATTTTATTCTTTTCAAATGGTTCTATAAAGATAGAGAAAAAAGTGTCTTTTTTTCAAAGAATCTCACTTTTTCTCTCCAGGGATGATATAGGAGCTAATTGTCTTTGATTAAGGAAATTTCCCTTAATTAAATTAACTTCCTATTCTTTATATTGTAGTCTTCTGTTATTAGAAATGCTCTAATTTATGCCCCATCGGTAGTTCTACTGCAACTGCAACTGTTTTATAAAAACAATTTTGCAACTGTTATGATTACTTGTTGGACATTGCAATCATTTGTAACGAAATAATTGTATTGGTTGTATTTTATAAATTACATTTAAAAAAAGATGCGGAACATTTTTCAGATGTCCAACAAATATGCATAATAATAACTTGTATAATTCCTGACCAGCAGATTAAGTAATATAGGCATATCTATCCTCCAGCTTTACAAAAAGCAGACTGATTTATTTGCAGATCTTAAACTTTTTTTTTCTGAATTATATTTACTTCTTATTCCACTTATTCCACTATGGTGTGATATATTTTTTCCAATGTGGAACATTAAATAGACAATCTTTCCTTGTTTTTTTTCCTTCTATCCTGCCCCATCAAAAAAACCCATGGTTTTCACTTTTCCAAGGAAATATATTGTAAGGTATATCAGTACTTTTTAGATTCCAGCAGAATTACAAAGCACAATGTTTAAGGATGGTCCAAAATGACTTTACTTTGGCTACAAATTTTCTCTCAAACTAGAACCTTGAACATTTTAGTTATCAGTAGACAAGTGAATTTTTAAAAAAGAAACTTTATTAATCTTTTATAATTTTAAAAAGACAAACAACAGATATATAGATCTTATAACATCAACAGTTTGTGACATTCATCTTATACTAATATTTTGTGCATTTTTTATGAAGACAGGTGAGTTTTAATATCTGTTTTAATATCTTCTTTAGGGATCATCAGTATGCCAGTTAACAACAATAGGAGCAACTGTTATACTACTGTATACCTCAAGAGCCTGTTACAATCTGTTTATTCTATCATTTTCTCAAAATAAGACAATGAACTCTTTTGATTATGATTGGTACAATGTATCTGATCAGGCAAGTACTATGTAGCAATTTCTTCTGACAATACCTATACTTTAGATAGCTATACTTAATGGTGTAAAAGTAAGCATCCTTCCTCCACACTCCCACATCACTGCAATTACCAGCTCAAGATTTTTTAACTACATATGTCAAGAAAAACAAAAGATTATAAGACTACTGCCATCATTTTAATAAAAATGAGAATAGAATCTTTAATGAAAGACATAGGAAATGTTTATATATGACTGAACAATCATACCCTGGTGTATGTTAAAACCAGGGAAGCCATATATCATTTTATCCTTTGCAAAAAAAATGATTTGAGAAAATCATAATGGGCGGAGTTGAAATGTTAGGCTTACTGTAATTTTAATGGGGTATTGTATGCCAGCAATACTTTAACCATGGAGAATTTTAAATTTCATTCAGTTTAGCTTTGTGATGAAAATTTTACAATATATCAGATAAGCCAATGGGAACTTTTCCTATTCTGGACTAATAGGGGACTAAAAGGGGATTGTGTAACAGGAAGAGTTAATCCTATTATCTATTTTAAAATGTATTTAAATGTGACATGCTTTCAAGTGATTCACATGTAGATTATCTATGTGTTAGTCAATCTGATTGATTCTGGATTAAATCAGTTTATCCATGATTGATTCAGGCTATAGTTCTAATACAGATTGTAGTATTGATACAATTCAGTAAGTATCCACTAATTGAAATGTTCTGACTGGAAGAATGTGCTCAGCAATAAGTATTGATAATTCAGATAGATGCATTATTTGTTTAGTTAGGTCGAGAAAATTTGGAAAATATCTAGATTTGGAAGCTGCAGAAATCTTAGGAAATTGCTTGTCAGATAAGGTTTCATTTTGCTATCTGCTTACAGACATTTAATATTTGACTATTTTAAATTCCCTTTAATTTTGTAACAGGCAGATCTGAAATGCCAGCTGGGTGATGCTGGCTATATAGTATTTGGAATAATCTTGTTTGTGTGGGAACTTCTCCCTACTTCCTTGGTGGTATTTTTCTTCCGTGTTCGAAGTCCTACAAAAGACCTAGTAAGTTATACCTGTCTTAATATTTACTTGTCTTAAAGGAAATGACTTTTCTAAGAAAAAAATAACTGTTGTAATAAATAAAAATAAACAAATCTTTATTGTCAGTGCACAATACGTGTACAATGAGATTGACTGACCCTCCCTTAGTGCACCCCGTCACAATACATCTCAATAAGAAAATCCCTAGCCCAGTAAATTATGCTAACAAACACAATCCTCTGTACATACAGTATTTATATTGAGGGGACAGCACATTTACACTGTTATATAAGCTGTATCCTTACTACTTTACATTGTAGCCAAGTGTCATTTCTTCAGTGGTCACGTGAAAATATATACTTAAATATTTACAAACTGTGAGGGGATGAACTCACTTCTGTGAGATACTGTGTAACATTACATTATATTGCACCAATGTCAACATGTTGCACGTTGCGCCGGCCCTGCAAGTCTATCATACTACATAGTTATGATGTTATTTTGTATTCAGGAGTCTGTCAGCTCGTGGATAAAGCTGTTCTTCAGTCTATTTGTACGACTGGCTATGCTTCTATATCTCCTGCCCAATGGTAGGAGAGTAAAAGTGCTGACCAGGGTGTGAATCATCCCTGAGAATTTTCCTCACTGCTAAGGCAGTGAATCCTGGCGATTTCATCCAGTGGAGACAGCCTAGGGTGTTTTGTGCTATGCTCATCATCCTCTGTAATGTCTTTCTATCCGCTGCTGTCAAGCCAGCATACCAAACCGTAATGCAACAAGTGAGGGTGCTTTTTATCGTGGACCGGTAAAAAAGGAGGTCATCAGTTGTTGTTCCACCTTGTTTTTCCGCTAGACCCCCAGGAAATGGAGTCTGTTAGGCCTTCCTGGCCACCTGGATTGTATTCTCTCTGTGTGTGTGTGTGTGTGTAATTTTCAAACTTTCACTCAGTTTTTGGTTAAATTTGTTTTTTTTTCTAATTACAAGTAGTCCTTGATTTATGACAATTCAGCCCAAAACTTCTTTTGCAAAATGAGTCATTAACTGAGTTTTGCCCTATTTTATGACCTTTCTTGCCACAGTTGCTAAGTGAATCACTACAGTTATTAAGTTAGTAAGATGGTTGTTAAGTGAATCTGGCTTCTCTATTGACTTTGCTTATGAGACCTCAAAACCTCAGGACACTGCAACCATCATATATATATATGAGTCAGTTGCCAAGCATCCGAATTTTTATCATGTGACTAGGGATGCTGCAGTGGTTATATAAGTGTAAAAATTTGTCATAAATCACTTTTTTCAGTGCCATTGTAACTTTGAAGAGTCATTAAATGAACTGTTATAAGTTGAGGATTACTTATATTGGTATTTTAGTTCTTGTTAAATTTGCTCTATTTACAATAAGACTTTAATATTAAATAATTAATTTAAAATCAAAAGTGTGGTACAAGTCACTGATTTTTTTGTTATATGCAACTTTATATAAAATTGCAATGCAGATATCCTAAATTGCAATTAATATTTATTGAATACCTTCTTTTCTTCTCTATTTTTAATATTATCTAAAGAATATAATGTCAATAATATTTAAGTACTGTATAGAAAGATCATTATAGTGAAATAATACAATATATTAGGATATATTGTAACAAGGGGAAAAAAGAAGTTGGAGCCACTCATAGCAGCATCTTTTGTTCCTGTATGATGAATTTTGGCAGTGCACAATTACATTCCTAATCTGCGCTTCTGGAAGATTTGGGGATTTTATTAGAAGTCTTCCAAGATCCCTTCCAATCCTTTGATTCTATGACTCTAAAATAATACATTTTAGGCATCCTAACCATCTAATGCCCATTACCTTTGATTCTTTGTCACAGCTAATCACAAACAATTACAATTCTCCACTTTATTCATTTGCAGGTATTAATTCCATTTGTTCTGCTCTGAAGTGCTCCTATATCTCATATGTTGCTCATCACGGTCTCCCACTGTAAGAGCATTCTTGATGGTCTTAAAGCTCTTCTTAAATCCTATCAGCACAGAACATCTTGCTTCTTGCTTCTGGTTCATCAGTGTTTTCTACAGAGTAAGCTCCCCTTCCACTCCTTTGCTTTTGGCATATCACACCCCGCCCCAATGTTATTTCTTTGCTTTACTGCTTCTTTCACTTGATCCAAGAAAAGTTTGATATTTTCTTAATTGGAATACAGCCACTCGCTGTATTCATGGAGTGGTGCGATGGCCTAGCAGTGGAGCTCTCGCCTCACAATCAGGAGGCTGCGAGTTTGATCCTAGGTAGAGGCAGATATATTCTCTCTCTGAGAATATATCTGCTGAACAAAACTCAGCACTGGCGACAGGAAGGGCAACTGGCCATTAAACACTCTGCTAGTTCCATTCAGTTGCCCAGACTCCATCCCACAAGGGATTGAGTCGTTAAAAGATGATGATGATGATGATGATGAAGAGGATGATTGTAGTGAAGTTGCATTTGCTGCATATTTACGCTTTATTTTTTGCCAAGGATACAAACAGAATCAGAATAATTGGAAGCATGGTTGGTAAATTATGGAGTAACCTCTGTCTATTTTCAGCTGTAGTTAGAAGGACTGTAAAAATATTTTGCAGCTAATATTCTTTTACAGCTTTTCTATAAAATTCCTATTTTCCATTTGCTCACTCATTTATATTCATCAGCCTCTGCATTCATTGAATTTATATTCATTAGTTTTCCATTCCATTCATCTGCCTCTGCTTATTCAGCAAGAAGCATTACTCAATCATCCACAATTAATAATCAGCAATTCTCAAGACAAACTTTATAATTAGCAGCTATACAAAAATGTTTCTTTCACTTCTCATAATTGAGGACATAGTAATTCGTAGTTTCTTTGACATTTCTCCCTTGTATTTTTCTTTAGTTCAATCCCACTCCCAATTTTTGTTAATTTTCCCTGATTATTTAGGGAACTTGTTCCCTAGAAGTGATCTATTTTATATTATTTGTACAGTCTCTGTTGCCCAATATTGTTTGTACCATTTGTCAGAAACAAAACATTATGGATATAGATATAAATATATGGAGATATCTGTGCAATCTCAACAGGCCATGTTTTCTTACTACCAGAAAACCAACTGTCAACAGAAAATTCTTTTCCAGTTTTCTTAAGTTAGTAACATTACATATTCTGGCAGTAAGCCACCAGAAGGTGTAGTAGTTTAAAAGAATACTTATCTGTATAAAAGAAAATTTATATGGGAAAGGAAAAATATTTAAATTAATAGAAGATGCAATTATATTGATTTCTATCAATATAATTTTGCAGTGGAAACCATTTTCACTGAGGTTTCTCCCCCCCACCCTCATTATTCTGTTTTGCCATCCCCATATCCAAGTTTTATCTGCAAATAACATAAACCTCACCACTAGTAACACATTCTAAAGAGAGCTAAATATATATTGAATCAAAGTTTTATCTAAAAACAAAATAAGATAATCTTAGGCTAACTAGCATACCAGAATGTCACTGAAGAGATACAATGTTATATATAATTTTGTATATGGGGTAGATAAAGGATTTTATTGATATTATGCATGATCTAATCATTGATGTGGATTTTTACTTGAAGTTATATATTCAGTTTGTAACATCAGAATTCTAACAGCAGGTGATTGATCTAATGACAAATGAGATGAAGAAAAACTAAAATATCTGGATATCCATGAAAAAGCAGAGGTGACTGATTGTTTTGAAATTCAATGAAAATCAGACCATTCCTCAAACTGATTGGTAGAAATTTTTATTTGAGACATTGAACAGTCAAAGCAATTGAATTACTAAGAAAAAACTGGAAAGGCTGCTTCCAAACATGAAATATCTTTTACTACAGGAGGGACAATGGATAATTTATATGTAAAGCATAATGTACAGAACCCCTAAAACATTTTGTTACTTGTAGATGTTTAGACATAACTTTAAAAATCCTGCTGGATCTTAAAAGTACTCTCAGAACAGCAAGAGTTCCTTATCTTCTCTTTGTCTTGAAAAAAAAATCAGCAAACTATAGACTAGTCAGTCTGACAGGAGAACTCTAGAGCAAATCTTAAGGGGATTATCTGTTACTATCTTAGAACAATGTGATAAGTTATCAGAAATAAACAGATTTGTCAAAAGTCTTGCCTGACCAATCTGATCTTGCTGTTGACTATATAACTTCTGTAAGATTGTTAACAAAGCTTAGCATTAGCAAAATATTTGATAAAGTCCCACATGTCATACTGATTAGTAAGGCAGTTTGGTATGGGGTATATGGCATGACAATAAGTGGCCTGATGTGAAAATTATATTCAGAGTATACTCAAGGGTTTCTTATACTGCTAAGTGTTATCAAAAGGAGTGCCACAAGAACCAGTCCTGGGTCTTCTAATCTTCATTATTTTTACTAATCACTTGTTTGAAGAAGATTGTATGCATATTAAATCTGATAATAACAATGGGTTTAAGTTATAGAAAAGCAGAATTCAACTGAATATTAGGGGAAAAACTTCATAACTATAAGAGCAACAGTAGAACTAGTAACTCAGAGAGATCGTGGATAATTAATGGGAAAACAGTAATCATTTGTCAGGGATGCTTCTGTTTGGAGTTTTGTACTGACTAGCTGTTGAATTTGCTGACCTAAATGTCCCATTCTAATCTGTGATTCTAAGTTTTTACATTTTTCTTTTTTTTAAAGAAAGTAAGGAATAAATTTCTACAACAAATAGCTTCAATTATAAATAACTTTTCTTTTTTCTCCAGACGAATCCAGGTATAGTACCAACTCATGCTTTTAACCCAAGAACGTATTTCTTTGACAATCCTCGCAGATATGACAGTGATGATGATTTGGCATGGAGCATATCACCACATAGCATATACGGCAGGTAGGACAAATATATGTATATAGATAATACAAAGGAATGGTATAACTTCACAAAGGGCTTTGGGGTTCTAGAAAAATTCAAAAAAAGTATGCAGGTAGTGTTTTCATTAGAACAACTGGTGAAATAAATTCTTTAAAAATCCTATTAGAGTGGACTAATCAGTT
The DNA here is from genome assembly GCA_023653725.1 of Bungarus multicinctus. Taxonomy (NCBI): domain Eukaryota; kingdom Metazoa; phylum Chordata; class Lepidosauria; order Squamata; family Elapidae; genus Bungarus; species Bungarus multicinctus. Next base: position 69,499,654 of record CM042836.1, on the reverse strand, counting down.
ACACAACTAAACAGACTTGTGACACAGACTAATATTTTGTTCACAATAATCATGCATACCTTGCAGTCCATTACCATAGTATATTATATGTAACACAGTATACAGTGTCTCCTGAAAATACGATCCACCCGAAAATAAGCCCTAGCTTGATTCTGCTGTGTGTGCCTAATATAAGCCATACCCCTAAAATAAGTACTAGTTAAGATCCTGCCCACTCAGTCCCATTGTCTGGTTGTATGATGTGGAGCAAGGGTCATGTGTAAAAATCAGGCTGTTGGAGGAGTTGAGCTGACCCATGTGCCCATATCCGCTTACCTTAGGACTGCTACAGCCAGATCTCCCATGCCTCAACAACTGTCCATGTCATTGCCTGACTTCTTCTGCAGCCACTTGCTGCTGCTTGCAGCCAGATGCCATGTGGCACATTGCACCAGTGCCATCACTCATGGCAGGATGCCGCACGCGATGCACCAGTGCCGCCGCTTGTGTGCACAATGGCCCAACACGCCACAGAAGTCAGGCAGTCGCACAACTGGTGTCAGGGCATGGTAGGCCTGGCTGCGGCAGTCCTAAGGTAAATGGGAAGACATCCCCCCCCCCCCCAAATAAGACCTAAATGCTTATTTGGGGCCTAAAAGAAAATAAGACTGGGTCTTATTTTCGGGGAAACACTGTATTTTTCTTAGGTTTATATAACTTTAAGTCTTGTTTGTGTGTGTCACAGAAAAATCTTAGGGGAGGGGTTTACACTTTCTATCAATAAATCATACAGTTTAGAAGAAGAAAATGAATTACTTCACCAATGAACCAATCCGCACAAAGAACTTAAAGACAACCTAACAGGTTATGAATGTTGCAAACATACGTCATCAATAAGCAAAATACCTTTGATACTATACCTTCTTTGTTTAATCAAAATGCCTTTTATATAAATAGAAACTGTATGTAATTGAAAATTGTTAAAATGAAATTTTTCGTGTCCTGGGATTAACAGCTATGTATAAAATTTAGGCCAAGCAAGTCTAGTTAGATACGCTTAGAATTTATTCCAGGAAGAGGACTGAAGCAAATAGGTCTACACAATCAGAATACAAGTAGTAAAATGCATTTGAATAGCTTTATAAAATTGCATTAACTTGAAATACTATTAAACTTCTATTTTTTTTTACAAAGTACATTGTTTTTATCTTCTAGCTTCTCTCCTGAATCCTATGACTGGGGATATCTAAATAACAGCTTAATGGTTCAAGTTGGATCCCTACAACATGATTTCGCTTCAGATTCTCAGCGACGAAGCCCAATATAACAAGAGACCAATGATACTCTCTCCCCTTTATTCAACTTTAGTAAGAAGGGTTATTTTGCAAGGACTTACATACTTAAATTATGTACAAAAGAACTGAGTCTGAGTTTATAATGTTAAAAATATTTGAGTTTTATAGATTTGAGTTGCTGAAAAAAAATCTGTTTTCTGTATTTACAATTTAGAAAATTGTTTGGAAAACTCTAAATTTTGAAAAAAGTCAAATATTTAAAATGTGAATATGTATAGACCTGGTGATGTTTAAAATATTAATTTAATTGTACAATATAATGTCCAGTGAAACTTACGTTGATGGTTTTTGACCTATCTTAACATGCAAATTTATTTAAAATGTATTATTAGTTTTAGTAAATTGGTCATTAAAATAATTTTGTATACAATTACTCATGCATGAGTGAGGGTGACAGACAGATTGGAAGAACTGCTGTGTTCCACTAAAACTGTCTACTTTTTATTTCAATTTCCTGTCCTCTTTGATTATACCAGGAAGCTACTAACTTTAAAAAACAAAGAAGAATTTGCCCTGAGGTCTAGTTTACAGTTGTGTTAGCTTCAGCAATCCATATAATAAATTGGAGTTTACAGTTCTGACTTGTCATGGCCAGATCTTCTCTAAAACAGTGGATGTAAAATTTCTATTTGCATGTGTACTTTGATTCCGCACTACATTTCTGAATTTTCTTCACTTTGGACATTCATTTGTAAGGAAGAACAATCCAATCTATCTATCCTTTTTCAAAATAGACCTAAGAGTATACTTCTTACTTTCTCTCCTCCCATAGTCAGTCTGCAAGATTGTGACTTATCTAACAAAACACATCTTTATGCACATGCCATATGTAATGTGTATTTAACTCTAAATATTTTATGAAAAACATTTATACAGGTAGTCGTTGACTTTCAACCATTTGTTTAGCGATCATTCAAAGTTTCAATGGCACTGAAGAAATCTGATTATGATAGTTTTTCACGCCTTATGACTATTCCAGCATTCCCATGTGATCAAAATGGTGTTCTGATCAAAATTTGGACCCTGGACAATTGGCATGTATTTATGATGGCTGCAGTGTCTCAGAGTCACGTGATCACCTTTTGCAAAGAGAGTGAGAAAGCCAGATTCACTTAAGAACAGTTTTACAAACTGAACAACTACAGTGATTCATTTAACACTTGTGGCAAGAAAGATCATAAAATTTGGCAAAACTCACTTAACAACTGTCTTGCTTAACAGTGGAAATTTTGGGCTCAGTTGTAGTTATAAGTTGAGGACTTCCTGTACATTATTTATTTTAAAGTTCCCAAAACAATTTACAATCATTATAAATACTTGTCCATGTATTCAATCTTGGATGACAATTACAATCTTCCAGATCCAAGAAAGCCTTTTCCTGGTGAGGTTAAATTGTGACCTCTTTAAGGGCAACCAGAAGCATGTCCTAATGCAAAGAAGCTTTCCCCCAACCTTGAACCCATCAGTTATTCCCTTTAAGCTAATTTAAAGTAGCCATGATGGGAAAGAGGCAAGATAACAAATGACAGGACAAACCACCACACTTGTCTGAGTGGCAAACTGCATCTCAAAATGCTCTGCAAATTTATTGTAACAGGTTGTTGAAAGTTGTAAAATAATAGTTCCCAGGGCAGACGACATGAAACCCAAAACAAAATCAAACAAATAAAAACTGAGGTATACATTAGAAACAGTACATAGTCCTCATTTGATGACCAGTGCTTTATGACTGTTCAAAGTTATGACAAGCTTCAAAAAAGCTACTTACCACCCATCCTCAAAAGTTACAATTGCTATATCCCCTCCCATAATTGCCTTTTGGGCACTTTGTAATGAGCTCACATTCACAATTGTGGTCACATGATTGCAATTTGCAACATTTTTTGCTGGTTTCCAGTCCATTGGATATGTTGGATTAACTTAAGGATCACATGGTTGGCTTAATGACTACGGTGACTTACTTCATGATGTAAAATTGAGTCTGGTCATGCGGTGCCTTTGCAATGACTTAGGACTGAAATTTCAGGCTCCACTGCAGTGATAAGTTGAGGACTACCTTTAAAAGATTCTCTTTATTGACCTCAGTAACACAGGAAGCATTTTAGTGTATCATGTCATACACATGACCAGCTTTAAAGAGTCCTTTGCAAATGGTATTCTAACTGGGACCTGATAGGCTTCATTGTTTAGAACTCTCTGGAAAACCTGTGGACATCTCATGCTCCATAGCATCTAAAGACATTCATAGATGACTGTGCTTCATCTTGCCATTCCACAGATACTTGACAATGTTACTAGTTCTAACTACTGAAAAATTCCTCAACCCAAAGGAATTAATCAATACAGGATTATCAAGTCTTTTCTGGGCTAGAAACCTAATCTAGACATTTGATAACAAACAAATAACACCATATTGTTGATTTCTTTATATAAATTTCTCATTTCCTGTCCCAAATAAAATTGTAGTTAAGGATTGTACTTAATTTGTGTCACAACAATAGGAAATGCAGTTAATCTTTGAGGTCTGACAAGCCATTTAACAAACATTCGAAGTTGCAACCTGTACACCCTGAAAGCTAAATATGAATCCATTTCAAACGTATAAACTCTGTACCTCCTCTTAAGGTCATTCGCCCTTAAGACTGACAGCGGAGATATTGCCACTCACCTACCTATTATCCTCCCATCCTACCTGGCCAAGTCCTCAGAGGCACTGGGCCTGTTTTGCCAACATACATGTACTCCTCCCATCTCCACATCTCCATTCACTTACTTACTTTTTGAGAAGCTCAGAAAGCCAGGATAGAGAAGACTGGTCCCTCACTGGGCTACATGGCACAATCAAGAAAACTAAATGCTTTTGTTTCAATTACAATCCTTTCCTCTCCAACTAGCATAAACCACTATGATTTCTTCTGAGCACCAGCGTAAGATTAGTGTAAAGCTGGAGCTGGCGGCACTAAGAAGAAATTGCACTGATTTATAGTGGCAATCAAGTTTAAAAACTGTACTATTTAAAGTTATGATTAAGTTGTTCTTCAATTAGATTAAATGGAATAGAAAATAACTTTTGTCCATTTATTTCTATTGTTAACTAGAGTAATAAGAGTAACAGTAGACAGCTCTTTTAACTGTGGCTGAATTCAGCCACTTGGAAATTCTTGTTTCTGTATGTCAGATTCAAAGACTTCTTTCAAATCTGTATACTAGTGAATAAAAACTCATAGGCTATCTATTACACACAACTAGCTATTTTTGAAAAACTCCCTTATTTCTTTCAACAAAAAGAACAGCTGAGCAGACAAAGACATAATTAAAGAGATGCTTTGAACTCTCAAATAAGACTCAGAATTCCAGAAGTAATTGTAGCAATTCTTACATTTTGGGCACATTTTAGCAATTAAATTTCTTATTCAATATTAAAGCAATTCAATAGTCAAGAAGTCTTTCTCCTCTGTTTTTGGGAATTAATTTCTGTATTTTTAATGAATTTGATAAATAATAGCCTTCATAATCTTGGTTGTACACAAACTTCCTAATAATGTACTCCTGTAATCTTATTCATAGGATTTTGACTTAGAATCAACATCTACCTTAGCACAAGATACACATGAAGTGAGGTCTGCTGGCTTCCTCCATAAAAATATCAGCATAAGCTAGTGAGTAAAACAAAGTAATACTTCTAAAATAGATATTTCACTAAACTTATATTTAGCATAAAGAGAAAAATACTTTGCTTATCTTGCCCTTTTTTAAGGAAGTGCTTGAAAGAAAGCTGCAAGGATTCACATCCTTGTGACCTGAGTTTCAGGAAGCACACACCAAGGAAGAACTGAAGCTATAAGAAACTTGCATATGGATTCCATGCTAACTCAGCATTATTTACCATTAAAATGTGGAAAATAAACACTTTGGAATATCAATTTCTATTCAAAAGACAACATTAAAAATAGCAAAATTACAGATCACATGCTTCAAAATTTTTCCCACAAATTCTGAATCTATTTAAATCTCCTTCAGCATTTTGAGGGGGGGGGGGCATTTATCTACCCTGTAAATGGCAACACACTAGACCAGTATTGGCGAACCTTTTTGGCACCAACTGCCGAAACAGGAATGCACACGCAGGGGAACACCAGAAACCAGAACAGTAGTTCCCCGGTGAACTTCCAGTTTTGCATGTTGGCCACCTGTTCTTCTGGTTTCTAGCACACATGCACATATGAAGACCAGCTGGCCAGCATGCATGTGCACTCCGAAAATCGGAAGCAGCTTCCCGGAGTGCACATGCACACCAGGGACTTCCTCTTTTGGTTTCTCATGCTTACACGTGTGTGCCGGAACCGGGAAGAGCAACAGGCGACGGCTGATGTGCCCGGAGAGATGGTTCTGTGTTCCACTTCCAGCATGCATGCCATAGGTTCGCCATCATGGAACTAGACTATTTTGAACTTTCCCATTATTCTTTGGATTAGATATTGGGGAAAGGTATGAAAAATGGATGAATTCACAAAAATAATATCCATTCCACTGGATAAAATCTTATGTGTGATTCATCACAAATTGGATACAATAAAGCTAATTGATAAGAATCAGAACTTACCAGTAACAGATCTTACCAATAACATTAAATTATAAGGCACATAGCAGTTTCCCTAGTTTCATAATATGTTACCACAAAATTGATATCTTATCTACCATAAAGACCTGAAGTTCATATTTGTTAAGCCCTGAACTGAATGCAATCTTTAGAATATGGCTCACTATCTATTAATTATCAATGAAATCTTAAATTATAAGGAGAAAACATTACAATTTTTCTTAATTTAGTTATCGCTGGAAGCTTTCTCACATGTGGACAATTATATAGCTCATAATCTTCATTTTTAAAAATTTAAATCACAAACTTATGGAATTATGTTGCTTAAAGCATGTCATACAAATAGACACACACACATAAACACATCAATAACAACAGTAGACATGTCTTAAATTAGAAGATTTTAAGAGCACTTTTAATTCATTTTGTAAAGATTGTTTTACTTATCAAAGCAAAGCAAAATATGTACAAATCTGTATATTGTACTTAAACTGACATTCATTCCCTCACAGAATACAAATATTACATTGCAAACAGTTTTTAAATAAGGTGCTCCTTCACAATTTACAGACTTCTTCCTACTGCAGATTAAGAATTTAAATGTTTATTACCTGCAACAGTTCTCTGCTAACTAGATTCCCCTTTGTAGATAAAGATTTAGGAACAAATGTATAGAATATCCATTTTATTAGAGTCTATATTTTTAAAGGTGTAATTAGAGATTGCATAGATAGAATGTGCTCTGTTGAATTCTGGAAGTTACTTTTTTTTTTTAAAAAAAGTGGACATTTGTCTGTGAAAATATTTAGTTTTATTTTTTATTGTATTTGAATTGAATAGAAGAGCACCAGAATAAGAGGAATTTGTAATGTTTTTGAAATAGAAGATTAAGGTCCCTGACTCTAAAGCTGGAGCTGAATTATTTTAAGCTAGCAGCACTTAATGGAAAAGCCTTTCATTATCCACTCAGAATAAAAACTGATGAAGTAATTTAATCCAGTTTTGTCTCCTCACAGAGAAAGCAGCTATGCTGTAGAAAAATGAAATAAAAAAGGAAAGGAGAAGAGGGCAAGGAGGCAAACACAAAAATAACTTGAGATTCCCCAATAACTAGTTTCCCTGGATGGATATTTTAGTAAAATATTTACTGGCAATGAAAGAGACTGTAGCAAACAAATGAAATACAAATGCAAGAAAACATTTTTCTTACATATCATCAATTCCTCCAAATAAATATTAAAAAAGCATTTCCACCAGGTATTTTTAGGAAACACTGCAAGAATCTTTTCCATGTGAGCAATGCAGCCTGGATGAGGTTCCTGCATGGTGATGTAAAGCAAGAGAGGCAACATTTCTTTTGAATGATGATGAAACAAAAGTAGTAGAGAGTAAGTAGTGAAACAATTGAAAACAAGTATAATTTACATAATTAAAGCCAGGTATTTTATCCATAAATATTTTGTCCAATGTCTTAACCTTTTCTATTTTAAATATTCAAGTTGGAATTATATATATTCTTGCCTTTCTAGAACAGTCTTGTATGCAGATTAGCTTCGTTTTGCCTGGTGTTAAATTAGTGGCTGCTTCTACCAATAAGTACAAAGCGTTCGTTAACTTTTCTGTTGCAATAAGACTTTGAAATTCTGTAGTTCTCGTATACTTGTAGAAAGTCTGTGAGGAAGAGAAGGGAAGAAGGATTGAGTCTACAGAAGTTCAGTATTAAAAGAAGAAGCTCTTTCTGCATGAAACACCAATTTGATCTAAAACTTAGTACTGCAGTTCATTAAAATAATTATCTCATCCACCTTCATGTGTGTGTCTGATGCACTTAATTTCTGTAATTATTTAATTCGACTGAAATGGACTAGATTCCCTTTTATCGTGAATGATGGCACTGTGTAAGTTACCCTGAGAGGACATTATAGCTTTTGGAGAAAATACAAGTAGTCCTGACTTAACAATTGGCAGCTTAACAATTGCTTGAAGATACATTGGACTGAAAACAGTTACAAACTTGTTTTCAAAGTTACAACTAAGGTACTACCTCCCCATTGTCATATGACTTCATTTCAGATATTTGGTTACCACCATTTCCATCATACCACAGTCATGTGATTTGCAACAATTTGTATGGTTTTCAGCAAAAAACAATAAAAGACACCCATTAGATATGCTGGATTTGCTAAATGACGACCTAATTCGCTTAACAACCATGGAGACCAGCTTAACAACAGTCATAAAAATGATCGTAAAATTGAATCAAATTAATAATTGCAATGATTTGTGACCAGAATTCTAGGCTTAATTGTGTCATAAATTGAGGACTATTTGTACATATTTTTAAAGTTCATATCACATGAAGAAAAAGCCCTATCACTACATAGCTATAACAAATTTCAAGTGTAACTTACCTTCCAAATGCATTCAGAAGAGCAACTATTTCTTGCCGTGTCAATTGAAAACCTTTGGATGGACTGTTCTCAGAAAGATTCTTTATTTCTTTTTCGGAGAATAAGATTTTCAAAGCAGTTCCTAAACCTTGAGTCTAAAAGAGAACCAATATATTAAATAGCAAGAGTACATACAATATACATTCATTAACACCTTTGGGCATTTCTACACTGCAATCATTTCTACTCCCGAATCTCTCAAAAGTGGTCTGAAAGCTAATTATCATCTCTATTTCAGAGACTCAAACCAAGAACACGGAGTAAAGTCACAACTAACTCCAGGTAGGGGCAGATCAACAAAATCCTCTCATTCTCATTCACTTCAAAACAAAGACAAAAGAAAGAAAGTAGACTAGTCCCCATTTGCTAAATGCATGTTGTTGTTTTCAGTTCAGCTTATTAAATTAATTATTGAATGAAGAATTAAAACCTCATTTTCAAGGAGGTGCAGTAGTTAAAATGCAGTATTGCAGGCTCACTCTGCCCACTACCAGTTCAATCCTAACCGGATCAAAGTTGACTCAGTCTTTCATCCTTCTGAGGTTGGTAGATTGTTAGGGGTAATATGCTGACTCTGTAAACTGTTTAGAGAGTGCTGTAAGGCACAATGAAGTAGTATACCGTGTTTCCTCCAAAATAAGATCTGGTCTTATTATTGTGGGGGGAGCCTCCAAAATAAGCATTAAGGCTTATTTTTTGGGAAACATGATATGAGGGTGATAAACTCGGGTGGACATTCCACCTGATGCACAAGAGGCAGTGAGTATGCGGGGACTGACAGAGTCTGGCAACGACTGCAGCCCGCCACTCCCTTGGTCGATGCACTCTGGGGCTGTGAAGCCTGTGCAGTTGGTTACCTGGCCAAGCAGCAGACAGAGGCAGAAGCATGGGAGGAGACACATGATCCAAATGCACCATGCGGGTTGCAAGCAAGCTGAGAAATGCGAAGATGAGGCTCCCGCAGCCGGCTGCCCCGTCCATCTTATTGTCTCTCAGCTTACCTGCAGCCCACGTGGCATGTCTGGATCACCTGTCTTCCACTCCATGTCTCTGCTGGGCAGTTCTGCCGCATGAAGATGAGCCTCCTGCAGCCACCCACCCACTCTGTCCCATCGCCTCTTGGCTTTCCCATGGCCCTGCGTCTGGATTGCATGCCTTCCCGTTTCTTGGACAGGTAATCAACTCCCACGTGTTGCGCAGGCTGCGGCTGCTACCGGACACTGTCAGCCCCATGCTCTCATTGGTGGTGGCCACACCCACTTACACTCACTCCCAGCTGATGACGACCTTAACTGGAGCTTATTTTTTGGGTAGGACTTATATTAGGAGCACACAAAATAATCAGGCTAGAGCTTATTTTCTGGTTAGTTCTAATTTTGGGGGGAACAAGGTATAAGTCGAAGTGTTATTGTTATGCAGTGTTTTAATATAAATAACAAATAATATTTGGATAATAGAGTATGTGTTCCTACTATAAAGAAATTGTATTCTATAATTGGTGAAATGATATGTACAACTTTTACAGCTTGAATGTCATAATACAGCAAATGTGAAATATCTGGCTTTGTAGTAAAGCTAAAATTTACCATATTGATATTTAACCAGCCTTAGAGATGCAGAGTATAGGAAATAGTTTATCTGGTGGGAGAAACTGTTTTGCTATGTAAGAATGTTAATCTTAAAACATGAAAAAAATTACATACCTGTAATTTTCCCCACAACCGACATTTATCACATCCAACACAATCCATTATGCGAGATATGTTCTTGAAATGCAATCTGAATTCTTCCTACCAATATAGAAAAACACATTTAAAACTTTTTCTAATGGCATTACTGATTCTAAAAATGGTGGGCCAATACTCTCTTCTCTCAATGTTTTCTCTACTTGCTAATTTTGTGTATCATTTTCCTTTTAGAGGTAACCATTTAAGCCTTCAAACTAATTAGTTCAAATCTTAGTTTGCAACCACTTTTAACCTGATGGCAAGCTGGCTGGGAGTATCCATAGTTATTCTATAAATTTTATGTCAGTTTCACTAAGTACTATTAGCTTTGAAAAAGATACGTTGTCAAAAGATGAAATGAACATTGCAGTGGTTAAGTTCTGCACCTTTTATACATGTATGGAACAACATATCTAAAAAAGAGGTGGAGTTTGCATTGGGAAGACATAACACTTGTTCCATCATATACCCATGGATGCTTCTGCTCCTGGTGTTCCTTTCATATTCTCAAAAAGAGAAAAAGTTTCATTTTTTTCATGTAATAAAAAAGCTTAAGAATTTGCATTTACCATAAAGCTATAAAGTATAACTGTAAACCAACAGTAGAAAAAAGACTCAAAATTATGCAAGTAGATAGCATGACAGAGATTCTGATTAATGTATTTTACATTAATCCAGTGTCTTACATTCTAATGATTTGCTTACTACTTTTTTGAAATACTACTTGTAAGAATTTAAAAATAGCTTGATGTTTACTCATGATGTTGCCTCAAATATAAAGCAAAATAATCAAATGCATACACAAAACCAAAGAAATATGATTTAATAAAATTTAAAATGTCTTTCATTTGTGCAATTTACTGTATATAAATTGTCAGTGTAAAAACTATGTTTACCTTTAAGGATCTGGCCTCCTTTTTATTTCCGGAAAACATAGACTTTTCATCAAAATGCATAGGAAAGGACCTAGATAAATTAGATAATGAATTAGACTTATTTAACAAAACTGTTTGGATACTACTAATAATGCTCCACTTTCTAAAATTACTTGAAATATCTACAATACCTAAAATGTTTAAAATATGGCTCAAGAACCAAAATATATTTTATAGGCACATCCAGTTACATGGTTTATATGCACTGCAAAAAAGTTACTTTTATGGGGTTTTTTCTCAAAGGATTCTTAACAAATGTTCCAAAGGAAATAACATAAAACTCTTTATTACATAGTAGTTTTAGTTTAGCAGTTTAGTTCTCAATTTTGTCTTTCTCTCCAACTCTTTTATGAAACTCTTCCTTTTCTTATCTGATGTAATGTCTTATGGGCTTTGTAGTAAGTCACTAAATCCCTCCCCTTGCTAAACAGAAATAAACAAACAATTATAAACTAACTTTTTGATAATAGAGAATATTATGATTCCAAAAGATATAGAAAGAACTCCATCCAAAACTAAATACTGTATGCACATCATGATATCTGACAGATCTTTTAACAACTCTGCTACTTATAGCTATTGTCCCCAGATTGAATTTGTCAGCCTTATATGGTAGACTTGACTAAGAAACCAATGCCATAGAGGCTGGTATTGCTTTTATTGTAACAGCTACAGTAACAGATTCTTGCAAGTCTGATAGTCTTTTGTCCTCCCTCACTTTATCTTTATTTAAACTAGGGATGTGCTTGTTTGAGAGAGTTTCTCAAGTTATTTTCTTGGCCCAAATTCAAATTCCATTTACTTTAACCATTTCCTTGGTAGTGGTTCTTCCTTCTGTCCTTCAGGGCAATTCCCTATGCCTTTTATTGAATAGCAATAGCACTTAGCTATAGTACTTAGACTTATATACTGCTCCATAGTGCTTTACAGCACTCTGAACAGTTTACAAATGTCAGCATATTGCCCCAAACAATCTGGGTCCTCATTTTACCAACATGGGAAGGATGGAAGGCTGAGTCAGCCTTGAGCTAGTCAGGATTGAGCTCCTGGCTGTGGGCAGAGTTAGCCTGCAATACTGCATTCTAACCACTGTGCCATTATGGCTCCTATTGAAGTTCACCCAGACCTTCTAGCTTTTTCTATTGTTCTCTTGCACTCTGTGACCCCAACATCCTGTAACACAGAGGACTCAGCATTCTAAGATGCATCAGTTGTCCACAAAAACATTACAGTATAACAGATTACTAGCTAACTGAATTCACTTGACATGACCTTTCTCAATAATTTGACCTTTCTAATCACAACATTTTATCTTTGGGGTTAAGTAATTCAAAAGAAGAATCAAAAATTCAAAAGGATAGTCAATGTTCTTATATATTGGCTGAGTTTAGCACCAGCCAGTTTTTCAGCAACCTGAAACCAATTTCCTGTAGCTGTTAACCATGTGTGATTTTAGCATAATGTTTCATTTGGCTCTCTTTGGCCACCTGCCTTTCTTCTAGGTATCTGTCATAAGCCTGATGATTTGTCTATCTGCTTCAAGACATTTCACTATGTGACTAAGATGAGAAGATCAATAGTACACCGTCTACTTAAAGCCTTATGTTTTTTTTTCTTTTTGAATTAAAAGAAAACAGATATTAATTATTTGCACAATTTAAACTGCAGCTTGATTCAAATGTGTCTTTTTGTCTGACATTCATTGTTTTCCTTTCTGGAAAGCTTCTTTTCCATTGCAAATATCCTTTGGATTCTCAAGTTGCTTCCCACATCTTGCTAGGCAAACTTTGTTGTTTAAGATTTGGGATTAATATATTAAAGAAACCCAGCCAACTGAGGATGATTCAATACATTATAGTTAAACAATAGTTTAATGTGATATGTGAAAGTCTGTTTTAGAACTTTCATTTTCCTGCAATTCCCTAAACATCTTCTGAAATCAACTTCAGACAATTCAGTTGTCTGTATCTGAAAACATACTAAAGGTAGAAAAGAAAAGCACACCTACTTTGTATCTTGGAAGATTTCTAACAAGAGAGACTTAGTTTCTGTATCCTCCTGTGAATTTCCAGTATAAAGGTCCACAACTGAACGCTCAAAGTATGATGCAACCTTTGACAATGCACGTAGTTCCACCAAATATAGGAAATATAAATTTTTTAGTCGTCTTGGTCCTTCACTTTTTGTTTCAGTAGGGTCAAAACGAAGGGCAAATTCTTTGACATTAGATCCCCAACGAGGTCTTCCCCATGTTTCTGAGCAAACAAAAACAATGCTTTAAAGTAAATATTGAAATTATTTTTATGGCAATAGGGGAAAAATTAACTTCCCACAATAATAAAAAGAGAAGGGGCAATTTACCTTCAAGTAAATAGTTTGCACAAAGATGTAAGTTGATACTTGCATGAAGTCCTGAAATAAGTTTATAGAATACACGTTTTTCAAGACAAAGCCCTAGATGGGATAAAAATATTGTTAAAACTGTATTAGAAAATAATTCAATAATCCAGTTAGAAAGTATTTTGTTATAGAAGTAGTTCTCGGCTTACAACTGTTCATTTAGTGACCGTTCAAAGTTGCATTGGCACTGAAAAATGTGACTTGTGACTGTTTTTCACGGTTACGACCTTTGTAGCATCCCCATGATCATAGGATCAAAATTCAGATGCTTGGCAACTGACTCATATTTATGACTATTGCTGTGTCTCAAGGTCACGTGCTAAGCAAGGTCAATGGTGAAGCCAGATTCACTTAATAATCAGATTACTAACTTATCAGCTGCAGTGATTTACAAATGTAAAACAGGGCAAAATTCACTTAAATGTCTCACTTAACAACAGAAATGTTGGGCTCAATTGTGGGCATAAGTTGAGGACTACCTATAATAGTTCACCTTTGGAAGTTCTTAAAGAAATTGGAACTTTTGTTTTTTGAGACTGGCAATATCCCACAGGGAAAAGGGAAAGGGAAAAGGGAAATTTTGATCCCTTCAACTTTTGCAACTTATGGAGATGAGTTCTGGAGAACTAATGGGGATTATCCAGAACAGTACAGATCATTGCAGGAAGTATCAGTAAAGTTTTCTTATGTCCATTTGTATTAACAGGATCCCCTACAGCTCAGTGGTTCTCAACCTGTGGTCCTCTGCGGTCTATGATGTCATCACAGTCCACGAAGACTTGAAGATGATTAAAATTTTTAAACTTTAGTTAAGTCTTGGTGGTCTGTGACCATAAAAGGTATTTAAAGAGCATCCATAGTGACGAAAAAGACCCACTGCTCTAGCAGATTGAAAGCTTTCTATGGCTGGCAAAATATTTTTCATTTATTCAAAGCTAAGCTGAAAAATTAGAGAATAAAGCATTATTTCAAATTCTGCCTTATTCCCACTAATCAGTTTCCAAGTTAGAACATCTTATGAAAAGCAAATTGTGTTAAAAATGCTAATAGATCTTTTTCTTTAGCATGCAAAGAGCAGAAATGGGTTGTAGCCAGATCCAAGGTTCATTACAGTTCTGTCACATAATGGAAAACAATGGTTCTGTTTTATATTTAAACCATACAATAAGATGGATCCAAAGTGGGTGAACATTGCCAGATTAGAGAAATTGATCAAAGCAATTCACTGATAAAACATACCTTGAGTATAGGAGATATTGTAATATTTTAGATAATATTTATCACACCTGATTTGAATAATAAAATCATTACTATTGTATTTCATTCAGAAGTGTAGTAATCACTTTACTATTTTTTCCATTTCTATGTGAGTGTGATACATGGCTCCTATGCAAAGTTGACCTAGAGCAGATGATACATCACGTGACCCCGTGACAACTTGAGTTTGACACCCTTGACCCCAAGCTTGGAGATTAAAAAACAGTTGAACACAGCATTTAAAACAGGTGCTTTGCAAAGCCTATTAGAGTGAGTGAAACACTTCTTGAAACATCAAGCCAGCCATATTCTTTTAAAGGCTGAAACTTAAAGCCTTATTTCAAATGCTATCCTGGCAGATATATGCAGAGAATTGGGAACAGCCATCAAAAGAACTGCACAGGCTGCCATGGTTGCTTTAAGACTTTGAAGAGACATATGTTTTTTCTTTAATTA
The DNA here is from genome assembly GCA_023653725.1 of Bungarus multicinctus. Taxonomy (NCBI): domain Eukaryota; kingdom Metazoa; phylum Chordata; class Lepidosauria; order Squamata; family Elapidae; genus Bungarus; species Bungarus multicinctus. Next base: position 69,484,495 of record CM042836.1, on the reverse strand, counting down.
ACATGATTTGCAAGGCATGTCTTTTAAATCTTTTGCATATCCCTAGTTAATGGTACACATTAATTTCACCATTGAAAGCATTTAATAAAAATCATCAAGTCTTGCAAAATGAACAAGTTTTTTTAGCCAACAGGTTGACTGTTACTACATTTTTTCCTTGAATAAGAATGCATTCTTTAATCTTTAAATTTCACAGAACTTTCTTAATACACAGAGAGTTTGCAGTTTTTCATTAGAATTTTGATGATACCGAATTTACCTTCTAGCCATGTATAAAAGGATTCTCCTGTGAACACAAAAATAATTAACTTCAAACAAGGTCTAGACATATCAATAAATATTTTGAAAATCTATAAATTCACAGCATATTCTAAAATATGTAACAAATTATCTTTTCATCTAAAATTTTGTGATAAAACTGAATCTTGATGTATCACTTCACTGCTGTTCATTTAACATTCTTAAATATTTATTTCAAGTTGAAAAAAGGGTTTAGGTGTTTTAAATCTGATTTATGCTTATTTCAAAGCGAGTCATAGTAATAGCATTTATATAAGGATCCCTGGAATGTAACAGAACATCAGAAAACTTAATCACGATTCTAATCTACTTTGCTGGACTTCACAAATTTAATAAAGATCCCTAGAGAATTACAGAATTCATGGCAATTGTGTATGCATATCATCAATTATTAGCAGCATCTATTAATCACAAGAAAAGTATTAGTAGTCCTAGATAACGTTTGTGTTCCAATATAACCAATAAGCTTTTGTTATGTAATTTTTTTCTTTCTCCTCCTTACTTTATATCTCTCACTGAAATTTATTCACTAGGTACAGTGGTGATACTATAAAGTTGTAATCCTGGGGGATTTCCCATTCATTATGTTTTTTTCCAGAATCTTAAATAACATAGTGAAAGAATATTAGGTCACAAAAACTTACCATCATCTTCACCTGAAAAAAAGTTATAAAAGATAAATATTATAATTTATTCCATCTTTATTTCTGCACAGAATATCAAAAATATACTGTATGTGTCTGTTAAAAAAGGTCAGAACTTTCTGATTGTAATTAACCCCAACACTATTTTTCTCAAAAGTTAAAGAGTCAAACAGTGATATATTTGCCATCCATAATAAAATGGGAGAATACTGGCACAAGATTGAAAGGAACTCAATTTTTAAAAATGTGTTATTTTTTCTTGCTTTTTGTTACAAGTTATAGGTCACTTTAAAAGAATGTGTTTTGCACCTCCCAGAATAAAAATATCTAATTAAAAAACATAAATGAGTACAGATGATTGGAGGTAGTTTTTTTAACTAAATCAGACAAGATGCATTATTTCTGATACTTATTGATTTAACTGAAGAATGGAGGTGATTTCTTATAAAGAAGTGCCTTCCCATTCAAATTGGAATTATTTACAGACCTTGTTTTCAGATGTAATTGCTGATCATATATAGCAAGGTCTCAAAGTCTTTGAGATGAATTTGCCAAGTTGAGTTGAACAAATAGACATTAAAAAAGCTTGGATAATAATAAAAATATTAGTGGCAATATCTCTAATGCCATCAAACAATAACATCAGCCTACTCCAGATCGTTGGGAAAGACTTTGTAGCTGGATAAAAATGCAAAATCCATTCTAAAAACTGGCTGACAGTGCAACAAAACATAAAATGTTTTAGTTAACTAATATTTAGAATTATTATATTGCAATTACAAAGGATTGAATGACTCACCTTTGGTTGGTGCCAGTGGATTTAGTGGACGATATACAGATCGTGGCCTAATGAGAAAAGTATGGTAATGTAAGTTCGGCAATTTAAGAAATTTTAAATTTCAATATAAAATAATTTTGCTTTCTATTTTCACTTACTTAAAGCAATTTTCTTCATAGATACTGTTCCATACTCTCCATGCGGAGGGCCCTTTGTATCCAGTGTATCGTTCTGGATTTAAGAGCAAATCCACATACTGAGCATCAGGTGATCTCTCATCTGATAATGAAGAAAAACTGCTGCTTAATTATGAATTGGAACACGTAACATTCAGTATAAGCAGCTGTCTTAATGTAAAAGACCAGATTACAGCAACAGCATATAAAAGCATTTATGAAGAAATTAACACTCTGCATTTCATATTTTTACATTGTAAATAAAATGGATATTAAAGATAAATATTTTTAAATATGACATATTTATGTTTTATTTTATATTTTTATATACAATTGAGCAAAGTACAGGTAGTTCTCAACTTATGATGACAATTGACCCCTACATTTCTGTTGCTAAGTAAGACATTTGTTAAATAAAATTTGCTCCATTTTATGAAATTTCTTGCCATAGTTACCTCAAGTTACCTTGTTAAGTTAGCAACATGGTTGTTAAGTGAATCTGGCTGCCCCATTGGCTGCTTTTCTGAAGGTCACAAAAGGTGATCAAGTGACCCCCAAGATGCTGCAGCTGTCATAAATATGAGAAAGTTGCCAAATGGCTGAATTTTGATCACATGTCCATGGGGATGTTGCAATGGTTGTAAGTGTGAAAAATGCTCATAAGTCACTTTTTCAATGCTATTGTAACTTCGAACGGTCACTAAATGAATTGTTGTAAGTCAAGAACTACCTGTACATTTCTCTGTTTTTGTATTGAGCGACTAATTCTCATCTGGTTTTGTTCTATATTGTATGTGTTAATATTATATTGTAAGCTGCCCAGACCTGGTTTAGAGTTAATTAGGCAGCAATGAAATTTAAGTAAATAAATAAATACAACAGAAAGTCTGTCTTAACATTTATTGTAAAACGTTGAAAAAGCAATGAGCTACTTCTGCTACAATAATTAATAAAATGTATATTTTTTCTCTGAATCTTAAAGACTCCAGTTTGATTTTTATGTTTTTTCAATATAACTGTATCTGCCAAAACCCCAAAAAATGATCATATATAAAAGCAATGTAACCATAAACAACATACTATACATCTATGTGACATGTTTTCATTATTTGGGAGAATCCTATCATATGTCCTATCAATCTTTTCTCCAAGGCAGAATATTTCCAAATCTTTTCACATGTCTTTGGAGGACAAAGTGCCATTATTTGTCAGAATATTTCTTAAAGTGTAGTGTCCAAAACTGGATATGAAAATAGGATATCACCAAAGCACAGAAAAAAATAGAATGATTGTTGGAAACAACAGAAAACATTTCTGTTGGTGCAGTTTGAAATTGCACTTGTTTTTTTGTAGCCATATGTGCAAATTTTGTAAGTATTCCAAACCTTAATTAAAATGTTGAAGAATATGCATCTGTGGCTGTATCTTATAGCAGCCCATTTAATACCTTATTTCAATTTTAATCACAGAAGAATCTTTGATAATATAATTTCCAAGCTAGTTTTCCATTCTCATAATTATTCTGCCAGTCAGGTTCCCCTTAGATTAACGCATTGGATTAATAGTATTTGCAATTAATGTTATACTTCACATTAGGTAAGAAAGCAATAAGAGACATTAAACCCAAATGTTTATTTACATTTGAAGGATTATTACAAATGGATTTAAAGTACATGGATATTTATTCTAACTTTGTTTATTTAAGTTACACAGTGAAGAAAATCTGGCTCAAATTTTACCGTCCAATTCACAAAAATGGTCCTGGGAATCATCATATCTGGCCCAGTCAATGAAAGCTTCTTTACTTTGGTTACTACATGAAAAAGAGGTTACAATATTAGTTCTTGACTGAATGCATTAATTTTTACATAACTCTCAACCTCCATAGAAATTAGAGTTTATTCAGCATTATTAGGATGAGCCTGAAAAAAGTATGTTATTGTCCCAACAAGCTTTCACAGAAGCTCATAAATCAACTCTAATGATTAAAATTAAATAGATCAAGACAAGAGAATAAGAATAGCATAGACACTTATATTATTTTTCATGTAGTAAGAGAATCAGCAACTTTCGTAACTATTTGCAATAACCATTAGAGTTGCATAGTTACTGTACAGAAGCAGCAGAATTAGATTACATATTTATGCTACATCTGTTGCAATAAATGATTCCTCATTATTGTTGCTGTATAATTTTTTCTGAGCTCATTAAAATTAAGAAAGTTTACATCTAATACTAGAACCATCTGACCAAAATAGAGGTGATGAATCAAAGAGTGAAGTTCATTATTATATATCCCATTAGAGTACAGTTTTAAGAAATTAAGAGGCAGTTATTTTGTTGAATCTATCAGTTGTCTGATCCATACGTTCATCCCATGTATAAGTTAAAGTGAACTGATACAAAAGTTTCAAACAAAAAATACATCAAATATGAAACTATTTTGTTTCCTCAAAACGTAAGGAATAAAAATATAGAGAACCATTAAATTAAATAAGAATTAGGTCTTCCACTATTATTATTATTATTATTATTTATTGAATTTCTATACTGCCCCCTCTCCCAAAAAGGGACTCGGGGCGGTGCACAGCCAACTAAAAAACAGACAATATATACAATTAAAAACAGATTAAACAGTTACATCAAGGCTGAAATACAATTTAAAATATAAAACTAATACAGATTTAAAATTTAGAAATTTTTTAAAATTTAAAAACCTAGTTATTAAAACCCAAAAAAACCGTTACTGGGCCAGGCCGGCCTGTTGAAAGAACAGGGTCTTTACTGCGCGCCGGAAGGTCTGAATGTTGGTAATGGCTCGTATCTCCGGGGGCAAATCATTCCACAGGGAGGGGGCCCCCACAGAGAAGGCCCGCACCCTTGGGGCCGCCAACCGGCAACGATCAGGCGGAGGAACCCCGAGGAGGCCAACCCTGTGGGAGCGCACTGGGCGGCGGGAGGCTGTTGATGGCAGCAGGTGGTCCCGTAAGTACCCAGGTCCCAAGCCATGGAGCGCTTTGAAAACGATCAATACCACCTTGAATCGGATCCGGAAGGCCACAGGAACCCAATGCAGCCCGTGGAGAAGCGGTGTTACATGGGAGCTCCGAGGGGCTCCCAATATTACCCATGCGGCCGCATTCTGGACCAACTGCAGCCTCCGGACACTCTTCAAGGGGAGCCCCATGTAGAGAGCGTTGCAATAATCCAAGCGGGAGATGACGAGGGCGGAAGTGACTGTGCGAAGTGCATCCAGATCCAGAAAGGATATATAAATATAAAGTATAAAGTATAATTACCTTAATGTACTATTAATTGCACCCAGTTTGTTAGCCTGTTCACAGTCTTCACGTTCTTTGGTATGGTTTGCTATCTTTGAATACTGAAAGACAGAATATGTCATCTTTGTATCTTCAATAACAATATTTTTAGATAAATACTTGCCAGTTATTTATATAAAGTATTACTGACTTCAAAATAGTACTTAATTTTTCAATACATTACTATCTCTTCCAAATCCTGAACTTTCTGTTGCATGTGTTCCCCCAAATCCCTCACTGTACTAAAGAATTATCATAAACCCTTAGTCCCATAAGACTGAATATATTTTTTAAAAATATGAAGATTATACAAGGAGTTCTCTGAGCTTTAAAAACACTGCAAAACTGTTTGCAATGTTACTTCAAGAGACTAACACAGCAATAGAATAATTATTTCTTTAAGCCAAAATTTATATCATATCAAAATTTAACCAGTTTCCTATTCTATCCTGTTCTATTTAGAATGATTCTATTTAGTCTCTTGCTACCTTTGAAAGCAGAAACAAAAAGAAGCGGGTGCGGGTGGAGGGAGGAAAGAATATCAACTCTGCTTCTATGACCAAGCAGCATAATGAAATATACTACTGCCAGCTACAACTTCTCTATTAGAAGAGAAAAGCAATATACAAACAGCAAGAAGAATGCTGGCACTTGTTTTGCACCATTGAGTAACACAGCACAATGTTACATAAGAATGTGTAAGTGGCATGAGTGGACAGCAAACTATCTAAATGTTTTACACATTTACTATTTGCCATATGTAAGAGAGGGCGTTAAGATTATTTTGAAAGTAATTACTTACTTTGTTAGCACTTTCAGCTTTAATTCCAACTGGAACTTTACTCTAAAATAAATACAAATAATATAAGCATTTATCTTTACTTTTTTTCAAGCAATTTTCAACCCCAAAATAAATAAACTAAAGAAAATTCAGAATTGGAGCCAAACTGTCAGGAAGACTAATTGTGCATTAATTCCACAGACAAATAAACTGACTCTTAAGAAAGTTTCATTTATTATGACAGGTTTTGATGTCTGCATGTCTATTTCAAGGGAGTCAAATTCAACCAAAGGCAAAGTATTTACCTATAAAATGCTTAAGAAAAAATGATAATTAACATGTATATCAGGAACTTATACTATACCCAAAGTCTACACAGTGTTTATGCAAGAGAATGTGCATTTAAATCATCATTCTGTCACTGACATCTACTTATACAAAATCCTCACAGTAACAATAAACATTATGTTGTCAGCAGAATAGTTAATCCAATGGACGAGAATATATGTAGCTCAGGGTTGAACTGTGGAGTTCTTGATATTCTTTGAGCCTGGTTGTTTGCTTACAGATGTTTCATTACCCACATAGATATTAACGTCAGTGATAGTGAATGTGGGTATTTATCTACAGTAGCTTGCCCTGCCAATATTGGTAGGGGTGTAATTTTCATTTGACAGTTCCTTGATTAGGGAAAATAGCTATTAATAAAAATTTATTTATTTATTTATTTATTAAATTTTTATACCGCCCCCTCTCCCAAAAAGGGACTTGGGGCGGTGTACAGCCTACTAAAAATGAACAATATGTACAATTAAAAACAAATTAAACAAATTAATCTGGCCGAAATCCCATTAAATACAAAATATTACTAATAAATTTAAAATTTAAGGATTATATTAAAATTTAAAACCTAGTTAATTTAAAAACCCCAAAAAACCGTTTACTGGGCCAGGTCGGCCTGTTGGAAGAACAGGGTCTTTACTGCGCGCCAGAAGGTCTGGATGTCGGTAATGGCCGATAAAATAAACCATTTTTACACACCACTCAAGAGACAATAAAAAACTAAGAAGGAAACAAAAAGAGGTTGATCACATAGAGAGACAGTTTGGTTTTGTGGTTAAAGTGCTGATCTAGAAACTGCATGACTGTCAGTTCTAGTCCCACCTTAGGCATGCAAGCTGGCTGGGTCAGGATCAGCCAGTCCCTCTCTGAGCCTAATATCTCGCAGGATTGTCATTGTGAGGAAAAGGAAGAGGAAGGAATGTTAGATAAGTTTGCCACCTTTAGTTATTTATAACTATGAATGTGGAGGCGGCCATATAAAATTTCCAAATAAATAAACAATAAAGACGAATCAATTAATAAAAAAAGACCAGAACCCATCCCTTCCAGCAGCCAACACTCAGAAAAACAATCAAGCAGAGAGCAATATTCCAATCAATCATTAAACCAAGGAGAAAACCAATACCATCAGGACAAACTATTTTATATAAACTGTGAGAAAATCTCATACTCACTGTCACAAATGATGTTACCTAACTGCAATCCAACATTCACAAGCAAACAAAGTACACCAAGGCTACAAGAGTCAATACAATATTGTTTCAGCTTTCTGCTGTTTTGAAACTTACCTCAGGGCAAGGCTCTACATGGCAATCTCTGATAGAGCAATGGCCATCATCAGCCCAGAATGGACATGGTCTTTTCAGATTAACCTTGAAATAACAATTTTTTAAAATGTCATTCATATTCACCTAAGAAGCATTTTGCCTTTAAAATTATGAGACTAAACAAGTTGAACAAAAAGGGAAAAGTTCACTGGAAATAATTAGAAGATTTTCTGAGCGCTTCTTTGTAACAGAGGAGGAAATACAGCTCATGGCAAAGATCTGTAATGAATGCATTATCATATCCATTTAAAATTTGACAGTTATAATCTCCAGCAAACAAATTGCTACATTGTTAGGTTTCCCTTCAGTCCTTCAGTTATATAATTAGTGTATTTCATTAATTCACTAAGAAAAATAGTATAATTTTTTAAACTACCGGACGTTATAGGTTTCAAACTAGTTAGTAGTTACCTTTAAGCAACTTTTGCAAATATCTTGCCATGAGTGTAAGGTTTCCAAATGTTATCCATTCCACCCTCAATGGATTTTCATTGCCACAAATGACCTTCCAGAATGCGTTAGGCAGCTGCATTTGTTCACAAGCTTCATGCAGCTGCTTTGAAGGCTTTCCCTGCCTATTGCTTTGGGTACATTTACACACAGTCATTTTATAGTACTTTGTTGGCTGTCCTAAAGGGTCATCTGTTCATGCACACCCAGCAGCTCCAAGGAACCTTCCAGGGGATGCAGCTGTTGCCTAAGGAGAGACACTAGCAAATGCGTTACATAGCCGTAGTCCTCCCTTTGCCCCACTGCCTGGATCTCTTTTTTAAAAATGTTTAAAGATTTACTTCTTTCTTTATATCTTACTCTTTATTTTTTTCATTCCTTTCTTTGGAGAATTAAAGCTAGCTTTCAACCAGCTTTATAATAATATGCTGTTTTTAGTTTACCTTGTAATACCTGAAGTAGTCTCGTTCTTGAAGTTTCTGTATTTTGGGAAAGATCTTAAAATTGTTGAAGTCATCTATGCTTTCTATGTCACATAAGCAGTCATCAAGTAATCCTGTTACCTATGAAAAAAAAAACCCAGCTAGAAACATTATTTACGCTACAGATTTAGGTTGCAAGAAGAATTAAAAATAGTAACAGGTGTTAGGAATTTAGGGAGGAATTTAACTATTTTAATTGATCTAGTTATGTTATAAAATCTAAAACTAAAAAAGGGAAACTACATAGTTTGGTCCATTTACTTTGAAATAAAAAAATGTTTCACAATTGATCTTCCCTTTCTTCATTATAACAACACATCTGTCAAACGAAGTCTGTCTTTATTTGTGTAAACTATCCACAGTATTAAACCACAGTAACTAATTAGCACTAGACAACCCTTAAGTCATCATTTCAAAGATATTTCCTTACCTACAGAAACAGAATGACCAAGGGAGGACAAAAAAAGCAATGGGCGCAGGAGTGTTTTCCGAATTCCGATTTCCTGCCATTCTTCCTATTGATTTCCTAGTGGGAATTTGGAAGGGAACCTTGAAAATCTCCTCTCCTTTCCAGCAGGTAAGTAGTTGCTGCTGCTGCATAGGGGAGGGAGTGAGGGATTGCCAATGGTTGGGAAACTGTTACACAACACTGAAAATGAAGAACGTGTGGCCATTCCATCAGCCCAGCAGCAGTTAGTAGTACTGATTCAGCCATAATTCCCCAATTTTAATTCTGCTGGGAATCAGGAATCTTGGATTTTGGACACATATTGTAAGTTAGTCCATTTGAGGTGGCTTGGTTCAAAAATTGTTGCCCTACTATACACTCTTTCTCCCAGTTAAAGGTCATGACAATGAGTTTTAGTAGTACGTAGATTAATATTTTATAAAATGCAGCTAAATTTGAAATAAGCAGTATTGTTAAAATATTTGAAACATTTGTCCTGTTCTTGCACCGCAAACATTAAAAGAATAAAGTATTTATTAGATATCAATTGGTATGAACTAATTAGACAAAAAATATTTCCAACATGTATGGAAATACTTCAACAATCTCCAGTTATCACATGATTATTGGGGTGGGGAGGGGACAAAATATGCTACTCAAACGAAAATTTAAATGCTAAAGCTTAAATGGAGATTGTACTCAAGAAGAGTATCATAGCTAAGACCAGGAGTATCTACAGGTGTCAAAAAGATCGAAACAGTGGTCAAGTCTATATGACTGAAGTCATTTTGGATGTGTTACCCAGTTGTAGCCACCATTTTGACTGCCAAGGTTGACTGAATATCTACTGAACTAACATGAAGGCAAATGTGGATCTACAGTTTCATCTCTCATTAATTTGCAAATAGGAAAATAACTCCTTTTGCCTAGCAACAAAATGACCCATGACACGTTACACAAAGCAGTGTAACTGTGTAATAGTAAAAAAGATAGCTATGAGGGACAGTGTATTCTGTGGAAAAGGATTATACATTCAAATTCTCAAACAAAGGTGTATGCTGTTGCTTTAGATCCTGTTGAATAAATATTAGGGAAATAAGTAAAGAAAAAAAAATCTTCCAAGCCTTCTTTCATCTCTATCCTATAAGTTTTACAGCAGTACTTAAATGATTTTCGGTGGTCGCAACTGTCTGCAAAAATCCATCTGGTGGCCCAGGTCAAAGCCCATTCATTGCCTCAGTTACATCTCTGGATGTATCCTGACAGCCTGCACATTGCCTCATTCCTTCTCCACTGATATGTTACAGTAAGCTAAACAAAGTGTCTTGCTGTTTCTACCTCAGTTTTCAAGAATGATGAGTATGTTTTTGCTTAGAGGTGTGATATATAAATTTTATTTATTATTTATTTATTAAATTTATTTGCCACCCATCTTGTTTTGAAATGATTAAATCATAAATACTATTCAGAGGATAAATGCTACAACAGAAAGGGCACATTTCCTAAGTCCCATAAGATGGCAACATTTAATTATGAGGACCTAGGATTCACCCACTTTGTTTTGTTTAATTTAATTACATTTTCCAAACATTTCATGATGGCAAAAACTTTAAATTTCTTTAGCGCTGTGTAAGGTTAGCAAGTATGAATTTAGTAGAAGTCCCCAGAATATTTCCAGTTTTATTTAGTATTTGGGCAGATTGAGCTAAAACTCTGAAGTGTTTTAATGAATAACCAATAAGAAATAACCACATATTCCTTCAAAGCAAAGAAACGTAGCTTTTTTACAAGGAAAAAATAAGGATACACACTTCCAATTATGCACTGACTAGACTCAAATAGGTGAAGAGACAATATCTCTTCACATATTATATTTGTCTCTGCAAGATATGCTTGCAGTAATGAACTTGAACTGCTTTTTAAAAAGAGGCATATTAATGAAGGCTACTATTGTTGAATAAAACAGAGAACATTGACTCAAGTTTTGCTTGCTTGTGGTCTTCCTACTGATACGCAGATTGAATTGTGACAAAGGAATGGTCTTTGTGTGTTAGATAGATAGGCTAGACAGGTCTTTGTGTGGTCCACCACAGCTCTTACGGTTCTGGAGAAAAAAATCCCACTGTGATTAGCATGATTTACCATAAAGATATTTACTTGCTTATAAGCTTTTGCAAATCAGCTGCATATGCTTCTGAAGACAGTTTCACACAAAAAAATGATGTATTCTATACAACAAAACTAAAGACAAATGTAAAGCTCACTTCACACAATGGCTCCTATGTTATTTTAAGCAGCTATTATAAAACTGTGTTTATAAATCTGCATGCCACACAGGTACGTTCATGAGGGAGACTGTCTCTAGACAGTTAACAGACTCTGCGATACAATTCATACTTTTTTGTGTATTCATATTCTACATTTCAAGAAAGCCCACCCAAAAATATTTCTAATAGAAAAACACAGTTAAAAGCACCTGTTTCCCCAAAGAGGGAACTGAATCAAACAGCCAGAAAGATGGGACTGCTCTTGCTACATAGCTCTTCACTCTGTTGACTTTTAAATAAACTTTTTCATGAGTCTCTACAAAACCCATTGAGCTTTTAAAAAAGATAATAAATATTAAGCACTCAAAGCTCTCCTTCCTCTATTGAGCAAGTTTTGCACTTCATTCACACAGAAATGCAGCAGAGCTCCCCCACCCACCCAACTTTCACATAAAGCTCCTTCATTCTCCCTCTCTCTGCTCCTTTCCTTACAGGATACAATATAATCCTAGTTGACGTTATCTTGGCTTAATTACAAATCAGCATTAAACACCTGCTAACCTAGAGCAAAGAAGCATCCCCCCACATACACAAGAAGAGAGATTTCCAGGAGGTCTCAGCGAGTGAACAGAGGACGAACCCACTTTCTCTCGCAACTCTCCGATCTCAAGTCCAGCAGGAAGCAACTAAAAGGTTTTGACACCCTAAGGCACTCCACATCCCTATGGCCTCCCCCCCCCCCGAACTCCCTTCCCAACGGGCGACTCCGCTCACCTGGGCCTCTATCGCACACCAAAGGCAGCCAAGAATCACCGCTGCCAGCAAGAGCTGCGCCGCCCGATCCCTCTCCGCTGCAGTTCTCCGGACGATTCTACTGCTGCTCATGCTGCAGAAGCCGTTCGCCGGGGGTCCTGAGGGGACCGTGCCCCGCACCGCCGCCTTTGGGCAGCCAGGAGTACAGGATGTCCGCCGGCCCCACTGGGCGGGAGGGGGGGATGCCTTCCCTGTCCCGATCCCCCACTCTGCCGGGAAAGGAATCTGTCAGGCGAGCGGGTGGATGCGCTCACCTCCTCCAGCCGCCGCCCTCGCTCCTTTCCAGGTGCCAGACCTCACGCACACACACAGAACACTGCGAAAGGAGATGAGGCGCGCGCTTCGCCAGCAAGCACTTTCCTTTACATAGGAGGAGGAGGAGCAGTAAGCAGCAGCAATTACAGAGCTTCGCCCCGCGCAAAGCTTCTTGGGAAACGTAGTACACCAACCATCTCACTTCCCGTCAGCTTATCTTTCGGTCTCCACAGTACCGTACTCGAGTGACGAAAGGGGTGGGGCGAAAAGAGTAGCCAATAGGAAAGAACCACGCGCACCTTCAAAACAAGAGGAGGCAGTTTATAACCGTCAACAGAAGGTAAAAGGTCTCTAGAGGGATTTGGGAGGTGGATGGGGATGATCTTGTGGGAAAGGCGAGGTAGTGATTAGCTTTGGGGAAACATTTTTTGTGCACTATGATCCTCCTGCCTATTTCTGTACAACATTTCTTTGGCATCAGTATGTAACAGCGAGCTGTATGTCACTTGCTTATAGATGGTTTCGTCCTCATGGCTGTTTAGGAATATTTACATACACTATTAAATTATTTTTCCAAATATTAGGGATTCTATTAACAGATGTTCAATTCAATTTTAGAATACTGATAAAATAAAACAGCTTTTGTGATTATTTTGTGGTTACAAAATACTGGAATAATACTACATCAAAGATGGAAACTTTGAAATAGGTTGCAATGGTGGAATTCTGCAGTTTTTAAAATTCATGTGTACACAACAACAAAACTGTTCTATACACAAGTTAGCGTGCTTAAGGAGGATAATCAACTATGAAGAAATATCTCTTTATGAACTTCCCACTTGTGAGGGTGGCATAGAAATAAACAAAACACCAGTAGTCTTCAACTTACAACTTAGGCGCTGAAAAATGTGACTTATGACCATTTTTCATGAGTATTGCATCATCCTCATGGTCATGTGATCAAAATTTAGATGCCTGGTGTGTATGATGTCAAGTGATCACCTTTTGCAACCTTCTGACAAGCAAAGGCAACGGTGAAGCTAGAATCACTTCACTATGTTACTATCTTAACTGCAATAATTTATTTAGCAACTGTGGCAAGAAAGACCATAAAATGGGGCAAAACTCACCTAACAACTTGTCTACAGAAATTTTGAGTTTAATTGTGATCTTAAGTCAAGAACAACCTATAATTGGTGTAGATGATGTGCTGCTCCGGAAGTCGCCACATAATACTAAATAAAGTTTATATCCTGAAGCAGCCTTAACATGGATTGGAACCCTAGCTGATGCTTGATTCATTTGTAGAGAAAAAGCAAACATTTGATTTTTGAAAAAGGATTTTCATAGATGTTCTTTTCCATCCTTTTTCTTGAACCTGAGCATTTGTGCTGGATAAATGCCATGGTAAATTTATAGATTTATTGTTTGCTTGATTTTGATAGTTTTAAAGGTAACTTCAGGTTTTTGAGAGTGCACCTGTTACTTTCCTTATTACACATAAATATTTCCAGATAGGTTATCATTCCAGTAGTCTCCCTTTTCTCTGCTGTTCTGTATGTATTTAACCCTGCAAGCACATTTTTCTCAGCCTATTCTTAGTAACAGTGTCCTTAAGTCTTGAATCTGTGTCTCCTTACTGCTAGACTACCATTAAACATTAATTGATTATGCTTTCCAGTCAATGTTAATTCTTAGCAGTTAAATAGATTTTTTTAATGATGATTTGTCACCATACTGATCCTTTGGGTTTTCCTATGGTGCATGTATTGGGGCTACAGCTAAGTTAATGCTGATGGTTGTCTTCTTCCACCTTTCCTGGAATTATAAACTTATCCCGAAATTCTGTCTTCATGTAAGTGTTTAAAGTATAATCTTTGAGGGAGATCAGCAATACAGAAATGTGAAAAATAAATAAATGTCTGCCTCCAGTGAGAATCCTAGAGTTGATTTCTTTGATGATCCATTTATTTATTATGTTAGCTATCCCTGGAATTATTTGAAGGCTTTTTCCTTACCAATATTCGAAAGTGTCAATAGACTTTCTGTTCTGTTTCTTCAAAGTCCAGTCTTAAGTACAAAACCATACTGATTCTTCTTTGAACTGAGCCCTTTAAATAGTTGATACAAATCACAATACTATTGTCAATGTAAGTCAAGGGTAATCTAACTCTATTTAAACTCTAGTACATTGGCCATAGCAACCTCTGTATGTCTGTGTGTTGTGTGTGTGCGTGCATTTGGGTGTATTCTGTTTTTTCTCTCATAATTCAGGCATTATCTTTTTCTCTATTGCATGTGGAACCAAATTCTTACTTTCTTGAAATCTACAACATAGACTACTATGGGATGTTATTGTCTCTTTAATAGACCAAAATGTTGACTGGTCAAGTGGGGGAGTATATAACTATATTAATTGGGTTTTTTGAAAGTTTATCTGGCTATTAAATCTCAGAAATTTAAGAGGTTGTGTGCTCTTAAATTTAGAATTTGCTTTGCTGTCTTTTCCACCTCTTCCTTTTGCTCCATTAAATATCACAGAAGGTTTTGCATAGTGCCCAAGAGTAAAACAAAAATATGGAAGCTGTACACAGAGAGATCCAAATGCAAATAAGGAAGAATTTCATTATCATAACAGCCTGCTCCTGGAACAGAGCTCCAAAAGGGTCCATTTCTAATGAAAATTAAAATCAAATTTTATATGCGCTCAAAGTTTAACATTTTGGGCCCAACCATAAAAGCTTTGCTGTGATAAAACAAAAGTAAACTACTTATTACTTTCTCACTTCGTTATCCATCTCATATTTGCTACAATTTTTTTCTTTGTAAGATCTCAAGCACAGTGTATACATGCAAAAAAAAAAAAGAACAGCCTTAGTTATACCTTTTTGTTAGAAAAGCCAGTGACTAGTTAAAAAGTTATATGGGACAGAGTAAAATAATGGTGCATATGCATCCCTATTAAACAACTTGAACAACTTAAAATAACCTGTAAATATGTTCATCATATCCTGTGAATCTAATGGTGTAAAATCCATATAATGGGATGCAAGCAGCTTCTTACTTGCTGCAATTCCTGGAGGGTGCAGTTGCTTACATTTTAGTAAATATAGTTCAGCAGTGAAGCTCTCTTTAATAGCTATGTTGCCTAGCTGAAACTCATTCACTTATGATATACCTCTATGAATATTAAATAGACTATTTAAATCCTTCACCATTAAGTGCTCTTCCCTGCGGTACTTCTTAATTTGTTTGGTTTCAGTGACAATTAAGTAGGAAAGGAGAAAACTCAGGTACAAAGGATAGACTCATTTAAAAGAGTACTTTTATAACAAATGGATGGAATATTTTAAATATCTATGGAGATTTTTAGTCATCCAGGTCCTGATTGTCTCAAAGGTGTTTTTTAACTGAAGAAGCTACTTGGATGAGAAACATGTCTTCAAGATAAAACAAAGTCCAGGTACCTGTTGAAAAAGCACCTTTGGGACAATATTTTAAATCTCAAATTAACTAATTCTTTGTATCACTATATTAAGCATTGTCTTTAGATTTCAGAAACTTTTATACTAGTATGTTAAAATAATCTCAGGTGTTAATATCACTTTTAGTTGAAATTTCCATTATAATGAAAACAGACGTTTTTATGCTGTCAATCAAAAATTCTCTACAAATATCAAAGTATTCAAAATATAAATTTTATAGTCAGTGTTCAGATATTCAAAATATAACATTCACTTGCTTCTGAATAACATAATACAAACTATTTTGTGAATGTTAAAAAATGTTGTTTCCTTAATGTGTAACTTTTTTTCATTTTATGTGATTTGAGGACTACTATAGAGCCGAAAACAAGGACCATAATATTTATTTATTTATTTATTTATTTATTTATTTATTTATTTATTTTATTAAACTTATATACCGCCCTCTTTCCCTGACAGGACTTAGGGCAATGTACAGCCGATTAAAAATACAACAATACAAAATGAAAAACAATTTACATAAAAATAATAGTGTTAAAAATGGACACTCACTGTTGATTTATTTCTTTCCCTTTGGTATTTGTGTTTTGTGTATACAATTATTTTATCTGGATAGTAAAAATCTAGATAAATACTACATACCATTAAAAGGTTAGAATTTTCTTCCCGGTTTGTTGTTATCCAGTTATTCTCTAACTTTTTGAAGCCCATAGGAAGCACTATTGTGTGTAGTATATACATAGTCATTTAGAAGAAAATTATTTATGAAACATAGATAGAATAGATAGAATTCTTTATTGGCCAAGTGTGATTGGACACACAAGGAATTTGTCTTGGTGCAAATGCTCTCAGTATACATAAAAGAAAAGATAGATTCTCTTCATCAAGAGTCAAGAATCATAAATTCTAAATTTATAAAACATTGTAAATTATTTAACTTTTAATTAGAAATAAAAATGCAGACATAACTATGAATGCACCTAAAGTAGCCATTTACTCAATCCAGCTGGAATAAACTATAATGACTGGTGTTTCATTCTTTCCAAATATGAAACTCCTTGAGAGCAATAATACTCGAATTAGCTTTATTATATAGGTTAACAGGTGTGTAATAGATGGGGTAGCCTTCTGCAACTTAATGCCTCTCACCCTCCCTCCTGTCGCTCTACCAGTGGAAAAAATATCCTGAGTTTTGAATGATACCCAAGAGAACAGAACATAAAGTTATATTCTGTGCCTCCAGAATAGATCTTTATGTTAAATAGTATTTCATTTTCATCATGGCAGTAAACTATTTTTCTTAAACTAGGAACATTATTCCAGTGCATGTCAATTTATTATTTTATATTATTAAGCTTTTTAGGAACAAGGCAATGGGTGTTTGAAGCTCTTAATAGTACACATAGTTTGAAAATCTAAATTGTAAAAGGAGTTTAAACCAGTACTTAAAATATAGTATTTAGTTTTAAAGTTTACTGAGTAAACAGTGTAAATCAATAGATCTAATTCCTCTTCCCATGCTGCCTAATCATTAGTAGGAGTGCAATGATCATGTAAACATTAAGCAACACTATGTTCTGTGTAATAACATCTTGCTGCCCACAATTATAAAATGACTTTGCAGAAAGAAAAAGTATAAAAGTATAGAAGAACACATGCTGAAACATTATGTAAGTTTGGTGCCTCCAACTGTGTTAACCACAACTTCCATCTTGCATGACCAAGTTGGCTGGAAATAGTATGAAAAATGCTATCTAATACCTCTGATGGATAGCACATTGAGGACAATTTTGTTCAGAGTATGGGAAAGATATTAAATGTAAAAATAACTATTAATAATCCAAATAAAAAATAATTCATAAAAGTAAAATAAAAACAAAAAGGTAATGGGAACAGAACATATTTCATTTTTAATATAAGAATGATATATTGGATTGTTTAATATATCTGTATTTTAACAGTGATTAAATATAATAGTCCAAAGTGGGAAAATATTGTGTCTTTCAATGTTTCAATTTTTGGAAATGCAATTCCCATTAAAAAGTTCCTTCAACTATTTTTGTCTGCAATTCCCAGCATTTTTAAGGGACAAGATCTTTGTTTAGAACCTGCTCTTATTCATTAGTTGCAGGACATCATAGGATCAGAGGAACACTATATCACAGTTAGATCAAGGGAGAATTTAAACTCAGTTTCTGCATATTTCTGCCTGGGATTTATAAATTTATGTTTTAAAAGATGCTTATGACAAGTCTATACTGGTATAGGATTGATGCTTAAGTCTTTCCTCTTTGGCTGGATAGTTGGTTACAAAATATTTAACAATGGAACTCTATGTGATCCACAATCCTTTTGCCTCCTGAAGAGGCAAAACTTTAAACAGAGCAGGCCTTTTGTAAATGAAAACAGGCCAAATAATTTGGGCGGGGAAAGTAGTATTTCTAGTTTCTAAAGTAAAAAGCTTCATTTGATGTTATTTATAAGTGCTGGATGAAGAGTATTTTGATACACAAATAGAACTAAGGTAGGACATTACTTTTCTTCAAATGTTCACTGTTACGGCTTGTAGGCAGATCTAATAGGTTTTTTTCTTTAGTGAATTATCTTCAAGTACCAGGCATAAAACAAACCTAATTTACCATTGTAAGATTTTTCTCAATTTCCTTCAGTCATTTAATAATTCAATCATTAGAGCTTGGTCTAAATAATTGTAAACTGTTTTTCCCCTTGTAAAACAATTCATTATTTTAATGATTGTTTTATCCAAATTATTGCATTGTTTAAAGAAGTGTTTTTACACAATAAAATTACTTTCTTACTTAAAATTGTAAGATACAATTTCTATATCTTCTCTGTAATTGTTGATTTTGATAACTTTACAAATAACAAAGTAACACAGAATGCTTTATATTTTCAATAAGAATTTTAAAACAGTTCAGATAGTCATAGTTATTTCTGTAGAATATTATGACCTGCAATGTAAAGGCATTGTTTCTGCCCACTTCATCTTCCAGATATCTTATCTGGGGCAAGAGGATCTTGCTAATAACTCTGGCCTTGTCATTATCACAAAGATTATTGCAATGCCCTCTTAGAGGGCTGCCTTTAAAGATGATTTGAAAACAGTTGGTTCCGAGTGCAGTGGCCTATATGTTAACTTGTTATAGCATTACTTTAGATCTCAACTATGAGTTCTATACTGGTTACCAACAGATTTCCAGATGCAATTTAAACTACTTGACAGTGCTAGAAAGACAATAATAATAATCCTCACTGGCACCAATGATTGGAGCTCTGAGAAATTATTGGCTGGTCTGCTTAATTTGTCCCAAGTATTTTGAAATAAATAATAATAATAATTTAAACATACACAAGCATTTTTTCCTTCTAAAGGAAAAATCAGGATAGATTTTGCAAAGATCAATTCTCCTAATCAAGATCCATGACTGGAGAATATCTTGCTGACAGTGTAAACTTTGAATTTCAAAAAGTCTTTGATAAAATTCCTTGTCAAAGTTTATTAAATAAAATAATGTATTTTATGGATTGGAACTGGTTTAAAAATTGAAGCCATTTTTATTTTTAAGCCCAAAACTACAATTTGCTATATTTGCCAGTATTATTGAATTGAGAATCACTAGAGGGCACTGTGTTATTTGTTGATACAGTGGGCTTGGCATTATACAGTGAAAATCTAAGCATAATTTTTACTGAAAATGATATTATTCATGTTTCCCACTCACTTTATTTCAAAATTCTAAATCAGATCTATAACTTTTTCTGATTTTATAATTCACCTTTAAGATTCTGGAAACTATAGACATAGCCCTTTCCTATTTACTATTTATTGAAAATGTTTTCAATGGACTGTGTATTCTCCCGCAAATATACCAGTATATAAAATTGCTGCTCTATAGTAATCTAGGCCAGCAGTTCCTAACCTTTTGGGCACAAGGGAGAGAGGTTTTCCCACGGACCAGAAGGGGTGTAGTTTTATGTTCTACCTGCATTCCATGGATGGGGCTTTACTTATTTTGGGGGCCTAGTTTCTGGAACTCCATGAACTGGTGCCGGTCCATGGATCAGGGGTTGGGCACCCCTGATATAGAGACAGGTCATATAATTTTGCAGATGGAAAAGTGATATCTCCAAATCATTCCATTTCAAAAATGGAAATTATAAAGCTCAATGAGCACCTTCATGACTTAGAAAGTGCATAAAATAGAGATGAAAACATTTCTATTTGCAGCTGTTATAAAAAAAGAAAAAATGTGGCATTTATAATAAAGAAATCCATAACTTACTTGTTCCTTTGGCTTAGCATTCATTGAATAAAGAAAATAGGAGCGGAAACAATTATGTCATGAAGACTACATTGTGTAATAACAATTGCCATAGATGTTTTTCAAACAAATCATTTAGGTTGCAATCCTATGCAACACTCATCTGGTACATGTCTAATGGAGAAATCAGGATGAGGGTTGTGTTATCAATGAAGACAAATGGTTGCGTACTGAACAAAGGAGGATGCTTTTGACTATGCTTAATGAACTGGGTGAATAATTAGTGTGTGGCAGCTGCAAGATTTTCTGCCTTAGATATGCTTATGCCAATAATTTATAATATCTGCAGCATGCAATTAGGCTATTACAATACACTCTATTATGCTGCTTTTGAAAATGAAAACTGAAACTAGTCCAATATGCAGCACCTTAATTGCTAATGGGGGTGAGTAAGTTTACCAGTATAGCTTCAATGCTACGGTTGCAATACTGGTTATCAATAGGTTTCCAGGTCAAATTTAAGTGACAATGTTAACCTGCATTGGCTCTATATCTTCAGGACTAACTTTTCCACAATCAGTCAAGAAATCAATTTTTCCATCCTGTGCTTTCACCCAGAGAGGAGATGCTGAGGATAATGGGATGAAGGGGATTGGTAGCCTGAAGGCAATCTTCAGCGGCAGCTTCCACATCTGTGGAGCAGCTGACAACCTGGCATTTGTGTGGACCCCAATCTGCTGATCCTGCTCATAGTCATTTAAGACCAAATTGTTCTGCAGACAGTATGGAAAATCATGCTAGTAATAGGATGTTTTCTGAAGTTTTGTTAATAAATGTTTTTATTTATGGTATTGGTATGGGTTTTTAAAAACAAATGGGATTAGGATTTATTCTTTTCATTGTTAACTGCCTACAGTTTCTAAAGTAGATAGTGTGCACGTTTTGTATGTATGTATAGTGATACTTAAAATATGTGAACAGTTTTGAATTATTAGTATTTCTACATAAATATGACTTAAAATGTTATTACGTACAAGTCCTAAAATTAGATAAAGAGAACCCAATTAAATCAGTGAATCCAAATGTATAAATGCACCATCGTGCCTACCGTCCCTGTCCTATTGTCCACATTTATTTGTACCTATTTCTTGTATTCTTACTCATGTTTATACTTATATCTATTATTTTGTAAGCGATTGACAAATCAAATCAAATCAAAATAAAAAATAATTATACTTGTTTATTTATTATTGTGGAAAATGATCTTGGTTTTGCCAGGATGGGATCTGAACCCAGTCACAATCTCAACTCCAGGATAATGCCTCAGGCTCTAGGAATGCTATCCCAGCCAGCCAAGGAGATTAACCTGAGCAGCAGAATATTCAAGAGAACTAAGTTTTGTGTTCAAAGCGTATTGCATCTCCACAAATATTTCAGTAGGGCTATCACAACAAAGCTGCAAAAATCCAGACTATTACTAGATAATAACGAAGAGCTGTGTTGACTTCAGGCTATGGTTGAGTATGCACTGGCCTAGGACACCAAAGCCAATGCCAGCTCTCCTTTTGAATCATTCTAAAAATGCAAAGTTTATCAGCAGGAGGTGGCGCCATCAGTCAATGTGGCCCATGGAACGTATATGGCACCATATATCCATGAGCCAGGTCTAGCAAGAAGATAAATGCTGTAAATCTGCAGTTGTTTAGTGCCATCATGTAGTCATTTGGGTTTTTGCAAACCATATATGACACTGGCATGTGTGATAAAATTGACAGAACAAGAATCATAGAAACAGTATCTAGTAATAAAGGTCTCTAAACAGTGTGGTTTTCTTTCATTTTCCTAGTTGCTGTTGCTGTGTATGTCCTTCGTGGTGTAATAGGAGATGGGGATGAAGGAAAAAAAACCTATTTCTATCTTCAATTGACTGAGTATCTAATGCTTACTAGGCACTAGTAACGTGGTGTGATTTGAAAATTATTTTGCATACAATGTAACAGCACAATAGGAAATAGGAAGTGTTCCAGTTATTGAAAATTGCTTTATTACAAAAAAGCATTCCAGATACCAACTTTTTAAAAAACCTTTGCCTGGGTCTTTTGGGAAATTAAGATATGAATTAATTTTAATAAGTATGTAAATTTACATGAAATAATGCGTCACATTTTACTTTTGGTCTTCTGATCACACTATCCCAAGTATGTTTCAGCATGCAACCTACTTTAAATCCTGGTTGGAGAACAAAGACTGAAGCTTTTTTTACCAGACAAGACGTTGGAAATGTTACTAGCACAATGTGATAACTTTGAGAAGCAAGTTTCAGAAAGAATTGTAGGGCCTTCCTCCACTTGCACATAATCATGGCATAAATAATTCACTGGAAACATCTTTTTTCAGCTATGTTCTCATGATATTGTCTTCATATTGGTCACCCATAACTGAGACAGCCTTAGCTGAAATGACATTTTCTCTTGTATCAAGTGCAGCTCCAGTATGTATATATAGAAGATTGTGTCAGCCTTTAACTTGAAGGAAACCAGAGGTTTTGCAGTGACTTTAAATATTATCTGCAAGTTTTCCAACAATGGAGATAGCAAATTTATGCTGGGAGAGCTTTTTCCAACTCAAGGATGAGAGGAAAGCATTTCAGTTTAGAAAGGCTTTATGGCTGCAAATTATCAGGGTTGTATTAATAACCATTTGATTGCACAATTTATTACATATTTTATTTTAGAACTATTAATCATCTATATGAAATCGATGTTTTGAGAAAACTGGTGTGAGAAAGCTATGAAATGATTTTGGGAAAAACGGGTGTAAGCAGAAATATTTAAAATTACAAGCCCTGTAGGCAGATATTTCAATCACAAGCTCTAAATAGGCTCTTTAAAAGTTTATTTTTGAAAGTTTCTTGTATTTCTTATAACACAGTCCTTTGCCTACTGAGAACTCAACTCAGCCAGATCAATGAGATCTTAATCACAGATCTAATTCGGGCTGCAGGCTAAGCAAAAACACTTTATAACATTATCCAATGTTAAAGGTTAATAATGATGACGCTTCATATACAGGTAGTCCTCAACTTACGACCACAATTGAGCCTAAAATTTATGTTGCAAAGGGAGAAATTTGTTAAATGAGTTTTGCCCCATTTTACAACTTTCCTCGCCACAGTTGTGCAATGAATCACTGAAGTTCTTAAAACTAGTAACACATTTGTTAAGCTTCACTTGTCTGAAGGTTGCAAAAGGGGATCACATGACTCTGGGACACTACAACCACCATAAAAGTGAGTCAGTTGTCAAGATCCGAATGTAAATCATGTGACCGTGCTGCTGTAACAGTCGTGTCAAAAACTGTCATAAGCCACTTTTCTCACTGCCACTGTAACTTTGAATGGTCACTAAAAATTATTGTAAGTCGAGGACTACCTGTACTTTATCAAAAGGAGGAATTGTTTTCCATGGCTGTTTTCCACCCTGAATTTTACTCCTCCAAGTGGAGAATCTACAAGTCAATTAAGATACTCAGCTTTGCCTCGGAAAACGGATGCTACAATATATTTTTCAGGGGCCACACACGTTTTTTGAGAAGCCGCCGATGGAGCTCGGAAAAACTTGGAAGAAAACACGCTTAGGCAGACCGCCGTGACTTTGAGGGGTGGGGAAAACGTATCTCCCCCGCCCCGCACAGGCTTCTCCTGCTCGTTCGGGCTTTACCTGCAGCTTCCGCTCCCTTCCAAGGCTCCTCTCACCCTACAGAAGGGGGAAGCGCAGAAGCGTCCAGCGATAGCTAACTAGGAAGTAGTAGGGGAAGCGGCAGGGTCCGAGAGGGAAACGGCGGGCCGACCGCAGGTGCCAAAGCCATCTAGCTCGCCGCGGCTTGGCCGACCTTCTCGCCCCTAATGGCTTCTCCCGCCATCGCTCTGCCCGAAGGTAAAAACTCGCTATGCCTAAGTCTTCGGCAACAGGCGGCCGCGCCTCGGTGCAGAGGCACGAGACGGTGGGCTGCGCACTCTTTGCGGACGGGGACCACGGGCACCGGAAGGAGGGCCGGGCAGAGCAAGGGAGGCGGGACCCTGGAGTGGCCTTTGCAGTGCGGCGCGGGAGGGGGAGGGGGCTGGGCGGATTCCCTGGGTGGACAATGATCCTCCCACCGGTTGTGTAGAGGTAGCTGCTCTTCGTTGGCGGGATTCTGCCAAAGGCGAGCAGCTCTCTGCCTCTCATATTGTTAGTATGAATTAATATTTGCATTGTTACTTTGCTATTTTTGGCAAAGACAGCGTTCTTCTTAGATGAAAGTCTTTGTCCCCTGACTTGTCCGATTTGAAATTCTGTTCCTCGAAATTACCCACCGCGTACTATAAGTGACAGAGGCACCCGAATTCGGTTTTGAAAGAGTCAGTGGTCTTCATATTTTGAGCTTGGTATTGAGAATGACTTTTTAGTTGTTTTTTTTAAAGTCTTTTGGAGCGCCTCATATTCTCAAAGTCTGATGAATCATTCACTCAAGTGCTAAATAAATTAAGCCCTGCAGCATCCCTCTGATGTGTAGCAAAATTGTTATAAATGTTTGCTTTATGCTATAACTTTTGTTAATTCAACTTTATATCCTTCAGCAGGAAAAAAAAATTACCAGTCTAGGAGAATTTTTGATTATAAAAGCTTTAAAGTGGAAAAAAGGATATTATAATTTGCACTTTTTTTAGGAGGAGATTCCAATATTTAATCTAGGATAACTGACTCCCTTTTTATAGAACTTGTTGAAAATTGAAATACTGAAATATGAATGAACAACTTAAATGGTTTCAAGATGTTTTATGCTGATTTTTATATAGTCAAATAGTTTAAAAGGTTAATGTAAATTAAAATCATATATAATATATAAACTATATAATAAAAATATTTCCTGTTTTTTATTTAATATGGCTTCCAGACATATTGAGCAAAGTTGTTATATTTGAAGTGACACATGATCATTTGCCATGGACCTATGCAAGAACATGCAAAGAGCAAGCCATTTGGACCCTGAAAGGTTCCTGATGGAGCTTGGGCCACTCCCCGAAACTCACACACACAACTTGGTCGAGGACTTGGTTGCCGCCTGGAATTTGGCGGCTGCTAAAGCACTTGATCGGGTTGTGCCCTTGCGGCCTCTGACCCGGCGCCGCTCCCAGATAGCCCCTTGGTTCTCCGAGGAGCTGAGGGAGATGAAACGCCGGAAAAGACGCCTACAGAGTAGTTGGAGATCCACCCGTTCTGATTCTGACCGAACACTACTACGTGCTTATATTAAGACGTATTTAGTGGCGATAAGGATGGCGAGGAGAACTTACCTCTCCACCCTTATTGCATCCGCAGAAAACCGCCCAGCTGCCTTGTTTAAGGTGACTCGCTCCCTATTAAAAGTGGAGTCACAGGATGACCCTTTGCAAGGTCGAGCTGAGGAATTTTCCATATTTCTCCAGGATAAAATCGCTCAGATTCGGAACGATTTGGACTCCGACTGGTCCTCTCCGGACGAGAGGGCGGGATCAGATATCGGTGAGGTCAACTGGGTTGAGTTCGACTCTGTTACCAAAGAACACGTTGACAGAATACTGGGGGGACTGAATGCTACCACTTGTTTATTAGACCCGTGTCCCTCCTGGCTGGTTCTAGCCACTCGGGAGGTAACACGAGGCTGGTTCCAAGGCATTATAAACGCTTCCTTGAGAGAGGGGTTTCTACCCACTGCTTTGAAAGAAGCTGTGGTTCGTCCCCTCCTCAAGAAACCGTCCTTGGACCCAGCATTACTATCCAATTATCGTCCTGTCTCCAACCTTCACTTTGTAGCGAAGGTTATAGAGACCGTGGTGGCACGTCAGTTCCCGCAGTACCTGGATGAAGCGAATTATCTTGACCCCCTCCAATCGGGCTTCAGGCCCGGGCACAGCACTGAGACGGCGTTGGTCGCGTTGATGGATGATCTTTGGAGGGCACGGGACAGAGGCCATTCCTCTGTTCTGGTCCTCCTCGATTTATCGGCGGCTTTTGATACTGTCGACCACAGTATCCTGTTGCATCGGTTGGAGGGGCTAGGGATTGGAGGCACCGTGCTTCAATGGTTCTCCTCCTTCCTCTCCGACCGTTCGCAATTTGTGTTGACGGGGACAGAGATCGACCCCGAGACCCCTACTCTGTGGGGTGCCTCAGGGGTCGGTGCTCTCTCCCCTGCTGTTCAACATTTATATGAAGCCGCTAGGTAATATCATCCGTGGCTTTGGAGTGGAATTCCACCAGTACGCTGATGATACTCAGCTGTACATCTCCACTCCAGACCACCCCAACGAAGCCGTCGAGGTGATGACCCGGTGCCTGGAGGCCGTACGAAATTGGATGGGTCAAAACAGACTCCGTCTCAACCCGACCAAAACCGAGTGGCTGTGGTTTCCTGCCCCCAGATTCAGTCAGCTTATTCCATCGCTGACCATAGGAGGAGAGACACTATCCCCTGTGGAAAGGGCACGCAACTTGGGTGTACTCCTGGATGTGCGACTGTCTTTGGAAGACCATATTGCAGCCGCCACCAGGAGTGCTTTTTATCAGATTCGTCTGATCTACCAATTGCGACCCTTCCTGGATCTGGGCGCACTTCGCACAGTCACCTCTGCTCTCATCATCTCCCGTTTGGACTACTGTAATGCTCTCTACATGGGGCTCCCCTTGAAGACTCTCCGTAGGCTACAGTTAGTTCAGAATGCCGCCGCGCGGATGATCATCGGCGCCCCTCGGGACGCCCACATAACACCTCTTCTCCGCCGGCTGCACTGGCTTCCTGTGGCCTTCCGGATTCGATTCAAGGTGGTACTAATAGTATTCAAAGTGCTCCATGGCTCGGGACCTGGATACTTACGGGACCGCCTTCTGCCACCAACAACCTCCCGCCGCCCAATACGCTCCCACAGAGTCGCCATGCTCGGGGTCCCACCACTAAATCACTGCCGACTGGCAGCCCCGAGACTACGTGCTTTCTCTGTGGGAGCCCCATCCCTCTGGAATTGTCTCCCCTCGGAGACACGAGCCATGTCGGATATCCTCACCTTCCGGCGCGCAGTTAAGACCTCGTTGTTCAAGCAGGCCGGTCTAGCCAATTGAATCATTCGGGTTAAATTAAATTTTAGATAATCTTTTTGTTGGGTGTTGTTCTTATCCATTTTAGATTTTTATTTATTTCATCTCTGTTACCTGTACTGTTTTCGTTGTTGAATGTGCACCGCCCCGAGTCCCTTTTTGGGAGAGGGAGCGGTATAGAAGCATGAACAAATAAATAAATAAATAAATTTTCTTTAGAATTGTTCACTCAATTGGGATAAACCAGAAGTGAATCCCTGTTGTGGGGTTTGCAGCAAACTGACTGATTATGTAATTATTAGACAATTAAAGCACAGATAAATAAATATCTCTAAAATGTTGATGAGTGTAAAGTTAATAATATTTTTTCGGCTTGTTTCCAGCAGATCAAGCAATTAAAGAACCAGTAGAAGACACTGACCCTAGCACTTTATCCTCAGAAAATGTAAGTACTGTCTTTTTGTGAATATGTGGCTATTTTCCCAGCTAAGTGATTCTACCTAATTGACCTTGACTAAGTTTGAAAAGCTTAAGCAGAGTGAAAGCTGGTTAACATTTGGATGAGGGTTACCAGAAAATGCAAGGATTGTGGACTACAATGGGAAGTTGAACAAACATCCTACTAGAAGGCATTGGCAACATTTTTTATGTTGCAAATAAAACTACATGGATATATCCATGAAGCTATCAGAAGCTGAGACTGATTCAAAGGAAACATTACTTCTACTAGGTCATTAATTTACTTATTTTATTTGTTGGTTGCTATTATTGTACATAGTATTTGATACTCACAGAAAAGTTCAGTAATTAAGATGTGACAAGATACAGGCTCTGAAATAAGTCTAGGGACACGACCATTCAATCATTTCCTTTGAGATCTTCCCAAATAGTTAATTAGCTTGCCACACAAATAGCATCTCTCTACTGAATAAAATGCTGTAGAAGAGAATATTTAGTCACTTCTGAGTTTCAGACTTCTAAAAACTATAGAATTCTGACTGTTTTTTAATAATAAGAAAGTGTTGTAATGGGAAGTTAATGCCTGTTTCATCCAGTTACATAGGTCTCTATAAAGAATGAGTGATGCTAGTGCACTCTTCTTTTATTCAACAATCACCTATTTTTGATGAAACTACTTGAAATAAAGCAGTTAGTATGTGTTAATCTCTCTAATCAAGAAGGAAAATGACTATAACTAATCAATGATTCATACTTAGATTGTTCTGTTGATTCAGAGATGGCCAAATGGGTATTCCCTTTCCATTGGTTTGTGTGGATAAAAAAGAGTTGTAACCTGAAAACTCAGTGATGAGTGATGCAGCTGGAGTCATTATACAACTGCATTATCCAAGATTTGTTTGAGAACCTCTGTAATGGTTTTATTATTTGTATTTTTATTATAGTGTCATGAATTCTGAATGAAGTTGGTCCTCAAGAATCATTCCCTTTAAAAGTATTTGCTTCAGAATCTTATAGGTTTTAAAAACTATTCAGTGAAAGGATTCTGAATCAAATCATGGAAGGAGAATTTGGGGTGAAATTGCCATCTTTACCAGCAGACCCAACCCACGTTTTTCATAATTTCTGCTAAACTTTCAGATAAGGGGCTTGATAAATCTTCCTTGATTCCTTATTCCTGCTTGGGACTGGATAAATATGTTAATTGTTGAATACCTAGCAAGTTCAGTGAACAGCTGGGAGAGACTATTTGGCTTACAAATAGTTACAAATTCAGCAGAACAAAGAACTTAATAGGTCAAAATAATTGATGTTTCAAAATGTATCTAAAATAATTGTATTAAAATATGCTTCTTTTCTACAGACAGAAAAGTATCCTGTCCAAGATACAGCATTACCCAAAGGTAAAATTAGAAAACAACAATGACTGCAGTTCTTATTTTTTAAAAAAATATTGTAATATGCAACTTGATTAGATAGGGTCAGTGGTGGGTTTCCAAATTTTTTCCTACCTTTGAGCTGCAGGGCTCAAAGACCAACCTCTCTCTGAACTCTGGTAAGCTAGGCTAAAAAAAAGGGAATATTGGAGAGGTAACGGCGGGTGCAGGTGGGCGAGGCCAGTCAGAGGTGGTATTTGTCGGTTCTCTGAAATAGTCAAAACTTCTGCTACTAGTACGCCAGAACCAGTCCGAACCAGCTGAATATCACCTCTGGGTAGGATACAATGGTGAATCTATTACTGTATGTCCTTCATAGACTTCCTAATTTTCTAGAACTGATTCCATATATATTTGCTGAAATTCCCAGCTTTTTTTTTCCCCAAAGTTTTTTTATTTTTTACACATCTCTTCACATGACCAACGTGATTCCAGATTACAATATTTATATATAGTCATAGTTACACTTTCAACTTTCTTAATATCACTTCAAATTATTATCCATTCGACTAATCTTTAGATAAATTTCCTTTCATATTTCAATTCATTAATTCAATATCAAAATCGCTTACCACTTCACCTCTCCAGCACACACTTAGGTCCCAGTAGCTTCCCATCTTCAAGGCATCCATTAAAACTGCCGCTTCTCCCTGTCTTCCAGGGGAGTATACCAAGCCAGGGAGGGGAGATGTGGCTCCCCTCAACCCAGCTGGCGATCTCCCCCTCTTCCCCCACCCCTCCGAGGTGGATTTGATGGTTCAGTCCCATAGGGACCCCTCCAACAGGGTAAGCACGGATCGAATCTGCGCATGATCGCCGTCTCCGTCCATTCTCGACGGAAGTGCCACCGGAAAAGCCTGAAATTCCCAGCTTTTATTACTTCTTAGACCTTCAAAATCTTCTAAGGTCAAGAAGCCACCAATTAAGAAAATATCTTATGGTTTTCACTCCATTATTCATTTTCACCTTAGTAGCTCAATTCCATCACCAGAGATACAGTTTGGTCTAATGATTAAGGCACTAGGCTAGAAACCAGGAGATTGTGAATTCTAGTCCTTCCTTAGATATAAAAGATGGCTGGTGACCTTGGTCTAGTAGAGTCATTCTCTCTTAGCCCAACTCACTTCAAAGGGTTGTTGTTATGGAGAAAATAACAGGAGGAAGAAGTATTACCGTGTTTCTCATAAAATAAGGCTGGGTCTTATTTTTTTTTGAGCCCCCCAACAATGCCTAGGACGTCTTTTTGGGGGTGAATTAATTTCTTTCCTCCCCTGCGCACCCTCACCTAGGGTGCCCCATGGGCAGCCACAACTCGCCACCAGTCTCTCCTAATGGCCGATCATGGCGTAGAGTGGAGGGCTCCCTACCCCTGCCAAACGCCTTTGCTGCAGACCCAGGTCAGCGGGCAGGCAGCGATGGCGACATGGATGTCCACCGGCAGCGTTTCAGCCGCTTCTCAGGCCTCCATAGCTTCCAAGGTTCCCGCCAGTGCTGGCGCCTCTCTCACCAGTGCAGTCTCCAAAAACAGCATCTGAGTCGCTCCCGCTTTTCCCCCGTCCCCTTCCCCGCAATAACAGGGAAAAAAAACATTTTGAGAGGGAGCACTGCACGCTGCATTTTGGTTTAATCCCGAGTGGCTGGTTGGGCGTGAGAAGAGCTGAACAAGAGTCTTTGCTGCTGCTACCCTTGGTGCTCCAGCCTCGGGCTCTGCAAGTTTCCAAAAGTCCAGGTGCGCAGCTCGTTCTTGCATTCCAAGCGCGCCCTGGCTGAGCTGCAACTGTTCCTCTCTTGCCAACACCGTCTCCAAAAACAGCGGCAGCAGTGGCAGGAACTGTGGAAGTTACGGAGGCGGCTCCCCCGCCCGAGAAGCGGCTGAAATGTTTCCACGGTTCCCGCCGCTGCTGCTGCTATTTTTGGAGACAGCGCTGGTGAGAGAGGGACAGCTGCAGCTGGGCCTGCGCGTGCTTGGAAAGTAGGAATGAGCTGTGCACTGGGACTTTTGGAAACTTGCAGAGCCCGAGGCTGGAGCACCAAGGGTAGAAGCAGCAGAGACACTCGCTTGGCTCTTCTCATGCCCAACCAGCCGCTCAGGATTAAACCAAAATGCAGCGCGCAGTGCTCCCAGGTATTTCAAAATGTTTTTTTTCCTGTTGTTGCGGGAAGGGGACGGAAAAGCGGGAGCGACTCAGATGCTGTTTTTGGAGATGGCGCTGGCGAGAGAGGTGCCAGCACTGGTGGGAACCATGGAAGCTATGGAGGCCCAAGAAGCAACTGAAACGCTGCCAGCGGACATCCACGCCCACGTTACCCACCTGCTGACTCAGGTCTGCAGCAAAGGCACTTGGCGGGGGTAGGGAACTCTCCACGCTCTGCCATGATCGGACATTAGGAGCGGCTGATGGCAAGGCATAGCTGCCCACAGGGTGCTCCTAACGGCAAGTTCCCCCCCCCCCAATTTTGCATGTTTTAAACTAGGCCTAAATTTGGAGGAAGGGGCTTAATTTAATTTCATTTAATTTCATGTCTAGAAAACATGCTGGGTCTTCCTATTGGGGGTGGGGGGGCGGATTGTTGGAGAAACACGGTAAGTATATTAGTTTTTTATACAGGCCCATCTTCCGGTTTTGATACCACCTCATGGAGGTGGAGAGCCAAGCTTGTTTGAAGTTCGGTATCAATATTCCATCTCATCTTCTCCCCTCTCAGAACAAGCAACCTTAATCACAGTGCACCTGAATATAGGCAATTAGTACACTGCATTGATGTTAGAAAACAAATTTCATTTTATTGCAATTATCCATATCATTAGATATGGAGATTATTCCCTCAAAGGATATGGATAATCTAACATTCCATTTGATGCTTGCAGATGCTTAGGCTTCTAATTTATTTATTTACAAAGATTTTTAAAAAGCATGGTTCCAGATTCCAGATGCTGATTTATCATACCTGTCTTGCCAGTTCTATTTTTAATCTGCAAAGGGCGCACATAGCATTGGTTAATTTCTATTCCATAGATGTTGTACAGTATAGAGAACTGATGGAAGAAACTACACATTTTATTTAAGCATTCAACTATAAACCCATTTCAGTCCAAGTGAAGAAAAAAAACTTGTGGATCACGAGAGAAAGAAATCTGATATAGAGAACCACACTACCTATTCCAGCAGCCTTCTTTTTGGCGCTATATCCTTTAGGCTTATGAAGCTAACATCATTGTTTCCTATAAAAGACAATAACCTTACTGTTCTGTCATTTCCCACACGATAAACAAAGGGCATCAGAACTATTTTCTTCTGAAATTTATATTCTCTCCAAGAGGCAGGTCAATACATGAAATATCAAGCAAGACGATTAATGGCTCTTTTTCTTGTACTTAGCTTGCTGAAGTCAGTTAGTCTTTCTCATGAAAAATTTCTCAGAACATTATGAATTGTATTGAAAACCCTCTCTTTGAGGGGTGGGCTTCATCAGATGGATAACAGCAGCAGCAAGGTTAAAGTAATTTCAGTCTGTGCTCGAAAGGATGATCCTTAATCCAGGACTTGATCCTCTCAACGTCTTTCATATTGCACACCTTATATAAGAGATAACCAGACTGCACAGATGATAACTGACCAAAATCTAATAAAAGGTACCAAGATGATAATCAGACAATGTTTGTAAATATTGTTCTTTCCCCTAAGCTCATGATGTTTTATTTGTGATGTTTACTACTGTATACATTTGTCAGTTTAGGAAAATACTACAGTCCTATGAATCACTGCATATGATCATAGGGCATACTGTATATATTATACCACTGAGTTCAACAGTCAGCTACAAGTGGGAATAATTCACCTATCCCTCATTTTCTCTGTTGTGCTTGGAATTTCAGGAATTCATACTCAAAGGAGCAATTATAGTGTTCCTGACATTTCTTCCTTGAGAAGAAAGATAAAGGGAGTTAACCTGCCTTGAATCTCTACAACCTAAAGTTGTTCATTAGGGCTAAGAGGTTTTATAAAGTCACTTTGTGAAAGTTTTATCTCTACTTCTTTGAGGATTAAAATATATTATTTTACATCTCTATCAGATGAATTCTTATGCTTTGCAATATTTGGAATTCTCCATTGAATACTATTTTTTACCTCATGAATCTATCCTAAGCGTATGGCAGTACTGGTAGTTATCTGCAAATATCCCACATCCTTGTGATTTAAGCTCTCTTCATTTTCAGGGCCATGTATCCCAGACTTTGGTTTTATTTCAGAAGTTGGGCCTTTTGGTGATTTTTTGCAAGTTGTGAATGTAATGTATACATTCATGCAATTCTTTCACCCTTAGGGATCTACTTAAGGTATTAAGTTTTCAATAATCTTACATATCCAGCTATTGAAATTGAGGGAATAGCTAGGAATACTGATGGCAGGCTTTCTGCTCAAAGCAGTTGTCTGCACTTCTGGAGGATTCTGTTCTGAGTCTGTCCACAACAACGTCTACTTTCTCTGACATCCAGCACAGAAGAATGTTTGGGAACTAGGAATTAGCTGGGAACCAGAGGATTGCACATGGATCATCTGTTTTCTTATTTCATTCTGATACCGAAAGTTTCCACAGGGGGCTAGGAGACCCTACCAAAGCAGGAATCAATATAGTGTGAAGCAGAAGGAATATCATCAGTCACTTCACACAATTGTGGAACTACTTTATGTCCAAACATACAGCACAAAATTTAGTTGTAATGTTTTAGATATGGTCCTTGCTAATTCAGCTCATCTTACTCTAAAAATATGGATGGTATCCAAAATTAATCAATACACAACCAAAGAACTGCAAGAAAGAAATCACTTAAGAGAAATAATTATTTTGAAGAAAATTCCATTGTACATATATGAATGTTTATTCTGACAAAGCAGTATTTTCTAAGGTTTATAAATATTTTGTTTTTGTAACAATTGTCATTGTAACATATTTATTACATGTACTAGAAAGTAGACTTAAGATCAGGGGTGGGATTCTACAGGTTTGCACCTATTCGCTAGAACCAGTTGTTAACGTTCTAAACAGTTTGGAGAACCGGTTGTTAGAAGAAATTACTGGCCTAATCCTGTAAGGAAGGCAGGAAGGAAACATTCTGGTGTTGCTTACAGAAACTGCCTCTCCATTAACCCTTATTACATTCTTGGCAGGACTAGACTTCCTGTCTCTGGAACTTCTTTGGAGTTCTTTTCCCCTCCTTTGCTGGTACTTTGCTTGTGTGGAATGACCATTCAAAGTTACAATGGCACTGAAAAAATTGACTTATGACCGTTTTTCACATTTACGACTGTTGCAGCATCCCCACAGGATGGTGAGGAGATGCGTGCCTCAATGTGAGTGATGTTGAGTTGGCCACACCCAGCCAGTCACATGACCACCAAGCCACACCCACCAACTAAGCCACGCCCACAGAACCAGTTGTTAAAAAATTTGAATCCCACCCCTGCTTAAGATCATTACTATGGAAAAGAAGATCTAGGTCTTCTCCAGTGGTATCATGTAGATGTGCAGACTGTATTCAGGAAGTTACAGTCCAACCCTAGAGGTCTACATTAGCTTTCCCTGAACTGGGCATTTCCAGATGTTTGGACTTAAAGCTCTCAAAATTGACACCATAACAATTTTAGGTATCTTGGAGTAAATTCCAACTGTGACAAGTTTGAGGAAGATTGATCTTTATAAGATTTGTTTCAGCAGCAATTTATTTTTCCTCTTTCCCCTCTTTCTCTTCTCTTTCTGCTATACTTAGACCTGAAATTGCTCTGGATTTAACTTTAACTATTGTATATGGACACACCCAGGCAATTTAAAAGATCTGGCTTTGTTCTTGTACCTGTTAGTGATAACTAGATATTCAGGAATGAAGCCAGTGAAATGTTACACGACATTTCAGATAAATGTTATCATTAATGATTATTGCAACTCATATAGAAGCCAGTTGTAAAATGTAATTGGTTGGTGACTAGCAGGCAAATATGACATACTGAATGGTTTGGGAGGGGGATATATGGTATTTTATTTCAGGGGAAAGAAGATTAGCATAATAGAGACTAGCAATTTCTTACTTACTCTGTATAAACCCAGGGCTTTCATTCATTACATCCTTTCTCGAAGCCAATGGTTGATAATGTGCCCACAGGTTAGTTCCTTCTGTAATCTTAGGTATGTAGAATTTTAGGCAAATCATCACTGGTTATGCTAAACTTTATGAATGGAACAGTATGCCTGTATTTCAGCTTTCTTTTTTGCCCTGATACATTACTTGAATTGGCACTGTAATCTTTCTGAATTACAGAACCTTTTTAGAAATATTTTAATCGAGAGATCCAAACCTGACTAACATTGAAGAATATTTGCCTTGTAGATGAAGAATATCAAACAGAAAAAGTGACTTTGGAAATTTCATCCATTAACATTACAAGCTTAACATCAGATTCTGGCTTGATACACCAGGTAATTGAAATGTTATTAATGCTATATTTGTCAATATTATTTGTTGTTATTTTTCAACATTAAGATTTTTCAGTATTGTTCCCCAGTTTATTCTAAGTCAGTGCGGAAAGTTTTATTTCAAACTGAAATACAATATAGAAAGAGGGCAGAAGACACAACGAAAAAAACCCTGAATTTTAGATACTCTTTGCCTTCAGTGAAGGAAAGGCATACTACAATTTGGCACTTTGTTATCTTCAAACCATCTATTTCATGTAGAATCTGCCTGATCTATACTATTAAATAAAGAAAGGATGCCCTGAATATCCACCCTGAAAGAAAACAGGAGGCTGGGATTCAAGATAGATTTTCTTCAAGATAGATTTTTTTATAATAAATCCTCCCTCTGAAATGGCTTGCCCCAAAGTTAGGTGTGCACCTATCAAATGATAGATGACAAGAAAACAGTCTTTAAGAGAGAGTTCAGACTTACATGATGGCAACTGCAGGGTTTTAAAAATAGTTTTTAATTGTTTTGATTATTATTTCTTGATTTTATGGCTGGATTTTCTTATTGTATTGATGATTTATTCCATATGTTGTAAACTGTCTAGAACAGGAAGAATATATAAGAGTAGATGATATTTTAGTAAATAAATATCTAGAGAGGGCCCTAATTAAGAACTTAAGAGCAGGGGTGGGATTCAAATTTTTTAACAACTGGTTCTGTGGGCGTGGCTTAGTTGGTGGGCATGGCTTGGTGGTCATGTGATTGGCTGGGCGTGGCCAACTCAACATCACTCACACTGAGGCACACATCTCCTCGCCTGGCCTTTCATGACTGTGGGGATGCTGCAATAGTTGTAAGTGTGTAAAACGGTCATAAGTCACTTTTTCAGTGCCATTGCAACTTTGAATGGTCACTCCACACAAGCAAAATACCAGCAAAGGAGGAGAAAAAAACTCCAGGGAAGTTCCCGAGACAGGAAGTTTTGTCCTGCCAAGAACGTAATAAGGGTTAATAGAAAGGCAGTTTCTGTTTCCTTCCTGCCTTCCTTACAGGATTAGGCCAGTAATTTCTTCTAACAATCGGTTCTCCGAACTGCTTAGAATGTTAACAACCGGTTCTAGTGAATACGTGCGAACCTGTAGAATCCCACCCCTGCTTAAGAGGTAGGAGATTCACATTATAATGTAGCAAGAAATCCTTGAGGAAATGCAAACCTAAGCATGAAAATTTTGCATACAAGTTGTCCATGGAAAAGAATTACAGCCCACAAAGTTCTTGCAGCATTGACAACTTATTGACCACATTCATACAACTCCATGTGCCACAGACTAATTGAAACAATCTGTTGTTAAAACCACAATTGTTTGGGTTCAACGTTTTGCCCTAAGCCAAAGGCAATCAACATAGTACAGCTTAGCACTAGAAAGGAACCAATCTGCTTTGATTCCTAGTTATTTTACTTAACACCTTTTTGGCTGTATTTTGAGCATTGCAAATTCTTATTCTAGCTGCAACCTCTTCTTTCTTTTCCTTTAAGTAGTGAAATAGATGTGTAGAATCCATATTCTGCCTTTAGGCAATACTGGATTTTCTTACCTTCCCTCACATGTGAGACAAATTTGTAGTTTTGTCTGGTCTTGCAATTTATTAAGAGGCATTTCTTTAACAAAATTGTTAAATGTAATTGCTTTATAGTTAATATTTCAATACATTGTATTTTGGATGGTGTATACTATCCAAAAACAGAGAGTAATTTGATTTTGTTTGTCAATTTTTTTTTATTAAACTGAAAAAATATTAAGAAAAATTTGGATGCCTCTGATAAAAATTATAATTCTAAAATGAATAGAAACTTTATTTTTATACTTATTGCTTAGTTTAGTTACCTTTGCAATCTGTGCAAAGGGAACAAGCTGCAGTGTAGGATTTCCCCCCCTGGAAACATCAGGATTATTGAAATCATCTAATAGTTTCTCTTGTGTGTGCAAGAAGTAATACTATTTAAGTCTTAACACTGAAAATAAAATGAATATATTGCAGTGTTACCTTTGTGTTATATTCCTGCTTCTATAACTTGTGTTATTGCCTCTTCTCTATTTTCCTGATACCCCCTCTTTAATTCTGGCCCTCTATTTCCATATTTCACACTATAATTTTGCTAGATGAATGATTCTCAGATTGACAAATCCTAATTTCATGGATTCCCAGCAGCCTTGCCAGGTGGGGGTTCACAATGCCCTTTTAACCTCCCTCTCATCAAATTATTCTCTCCTTTCCCCTTCCTGTGTTAACTTTCCCAACCGTATCATCACTACAGTTTTAATTCAATATTATGCTTAAATCTAGATAATCTATATTTTTATCTATTGAAGTCCCAAGTAAATAAGCTCTTTACTTTGCTTTAATTGTATTTTTCACATATTTTAGATTTTGTCAATGGCCGTGCTCATTTTGGGTTCTTGTCTCACTCTGTTTTGAGGTAAAGATCTAATCCAGGGCTGTCAAACTCGCTGCCTGTCAGCCGGATACATCACGCACTGGTCACATCCACTCCCAGTTTAGTGAAGGGAAAAAACTCGCAATATGTCACATGGTCTAATCAGTGGAATTACTTGCCTCCAGAAGTTATGGGTACTCCTACACTGGAGGTTTTAAAGAAGAGATGGGACAACCATTTAACTAATGGCATAAGGTTTCCTGCCTGAGCAGGGGGTTGAATTAGAAGGTCCCTTCAAAATCAGTTAGTCTGTTATTTTATATGCCATTTAAAGACTGGAGTGGATGGGGATGTTTATAATTATTACAATTATTTGTAGACCCAATACATATATATTATTTCTTGATGTATCTTTCAGCATTCAGCCACGATGGATTTTTTTTTTGTTTAATGTTAGAATCACAAGATTTTTTTTTTGTACACAAGATATTTTTTCTCTGTTGTTAGTATTATATGTTCGTTAATCTGGTTTTTTTTTCTTTTTCTGTTTTGTATTTTAACTTTGTGGATAAAAGAAAAAGAAAATTAAAAACACATGCCGTTTAAAGACTGATGTGGCCCTCATTTTGACTAACTTGGCAATCTGCTTTGCTTGAGCTAAAAGAAGTCACCCGCAGTACTGATGAAAATAAAAAGAAAATATGTAACACAAAGAAAAAAGAGGGGAAAACCATTTATAATATTTCAGAGAACTAGGCATAAAGTATGCACTATTTAGCCTAACTGGTACTGCAGAAACATTATGCCTGGTGCAGTTATACATGGAGTGTAAACGGTTTTAAGTTGAAGGTGTTGGGTTTCTCCCTCCCTCATCTCCAAATTGTGATCAAGCTCAAAAGGCAGATTAGGCATTGTATGCATGGTTGTCATGGCCTTGCCACATAAATTATCTATGTAGCTCCTCTGGAATGGATGTACTAATGCAGTTAAGTATAGGTAAGTAAAGGTGTCTGATTACAGCATATTATATAACTGCATAGTTTACCTGTATTTGCATGTACAGTTTATGATCTATTCCAGAGTGCTCTGTGATACTCTCAGGTGAATGACGCTATACAAAAGCCAACTGTACTTTACTGAAAATATCTCAAGGGAAAAACCCCACCTGCTTTCATCTTTAAAGCTGCAATAAGAGCGGGAGGGCGGGCGGGCGGGGTGGGGGAAATCTCTTCATCTAAGCTTGTTTTTTTGTAATAGCAAAAGCATCTGCTGCAGATTTTTCAAGTCTATCTTACCATGATAAAATCCTCCTGAACTCAGGAATTAAGTTGACTCTCTTTTATGATAATCTTCCTCTATAGAAATACAGCTTCTTCAAAGTATTTAGTTTTTTTTTTTTATGGTTTGACCTTTCCAAACCTTGACAGATATTCATGACATGTTTTTCTAGATTCAAGGTGCATAATTTGTTGAATTCAATTCATATCGTGACATTAACGCAAGGCTGTATTTGTTTGTAGCCAGAAGAAGATGATGACACTCAAAGTTGTGCTGGTGATTCACCTACAGGTAACGTTCTGCACATTTTCAAAATGTATTTACTGCCTGATTCCAGCTTTTTTTTTTTTTTTGTTCTAAGTAGGATGCTTGGAATTATTACTGTAGAAAGAAATAGTCTTTCATTACAATACTTGACAAGATGGATCCTTTTATGACAACATCTTTGTGCTCTGATGATATAGGGAAATGCTTTTAAGAACAGGCTTGATGATTGCATGATAATGAGGAAATTATCTTGTAAAGTCCACCTGCACAAAATTGAGGTTGGATGACAATATGAGGAGCAACTCATTCCTAGGAAAATTGCAATCTTAAGAAAGTTTGGTATTATTGTACTTCGTTTCTATGTGGGTACTCAGAAGCTTACTTAGCTTCTTAGAAGGATAGTTGGTTAGACTTAAAAGGATAGTTCATGTGCGTGAGACCAAATAGGGCCCCAAAAAGCCATCTGGTCTCTGGAACAGTTCCTGAAGTTGTCATGAAACTGTTTAATATCTAAAATTGAACTGTATTTGCATGCACAGTTTATGGTACACTACTCCAGAGTGTGCTGTGAAACTTTCAGGTGAATTTAGCTATCTAAAAGCCAACTATAGTTTACTAAAAACATCTCAAAGGAAATTGTGATTTAAAATTTAACGAGACAGAAGATGACTTTAAAAAAGATTAAGTAATCAGATTAAGTAGATGTAATTTATTTAATTTAGTTCTCATTAAATGAATTTACATATATACTACACTATTCCCTTTTGGTTAAGCAACATTATATAAAATACAGCAAAAGAATACAAAGTAGCAACTAAAGGTAAGAATTGAAAGAGATATAACAAAAACAAAAAACTCCTAACTATATTTATTTATTTATTTATTTATTTATTTATTTAAGCACTTATATACCGCCCTTCTCCTGAAGGACTCAGGGCGGTGCACAGCCGATCCTACCCCAAAACACTATACAAAAATTAAAATGAATTAAATAATTTAGGCTGTATTAATTAAAAAGTTTACCCTCCCCCATAACTAATTAAAAACCCCAGATATTAAAACCCAATTTAAAACGGGAGACAGAGTTAAAATCTTGCGTCAGCTAGGCCAGCCTGCTCAAAGAGCCAAGTTTTTAATGCCCGTCTGAAGGCTCTCAGGTCCGTGCTGGTGCGTATCTCTGGGGGCAGACTATTCCAGAGGGCGGGGGCCCCCACAGAGAAGGCCCTACTCCTGGGAGCCGCCAGCCGACACATAGAAACCGATGGCACCCGGAGAAGGCCCTTCCTGTGGGAACGCACAGGTCTGTTGGAGATCACCGGCAGAACGCGGTCCTGCAGGTAGCCTGGCCCAATGCCATGGATCGCTTTAAAGGTCAAAACCAGAACCTTAAAGCGAACCTGGAAAGCCACCGGCAACCAATGCAGCTCGCGCAGGAGAGGCGTCAAATGGGAGCTTCGCGACACCCCCATAATCACCCGCGCGGCCGCATTTTGCACCAGTTGGAGTCTCCGGGTGCCGTCGGCTTCTGTGTGTCGGCTGGCGGCTCCCAGGAGTAGGGCCTTCTCTGTGGGGGCCCCCGCCCTTGGAATAGTCTGCCCCCAGAGATATGCACCAGCACGGACCTGAGAGCCTTCAGACGGGCGTTAAAAACTTGGCTCTTTGAGCAGGCTGGCCTAGGCTGACGCAAGATTTTAACTCTGTCTCCTGTTTTAAATTGGGTTTTAATATCTGGGGTTTTTAATTAGTTATGGGGGAGGGTAAACTTTTTAATTAATACAGCCTAAATTATTTAATTCATTTTAATTTTTGTATATTGATAATATGCATTTACATCACCACTATACACTATACCTCACCATGTTTTTGCATGCTACAATCTTTGCTTTAATGACAGTCTTCAATCACAATTATATACCATGTTGTATCACATCATACATAATTTTTCCTTCTTTAAACTTCTCATTTGTCTATTTTTGAGGATGTTTTTTTCAATTTAGCCCCTGTTCTTTGTCTCTATATAATCAAACCATCTCTGTAGTTACTTTCATGCTGGTCAATCATTTTTATATACAATGCACATTCATTCAGTTTCCTTTTTGTGTAACCTATACACTTCTTAAATATCTCCTTCCCATTGCATTCAATTTTTGTGTCTTTGCCCTCTTCTCAATTCCATATACAGTCACATATCCTGGTGTGTGAGGAAATTATAGTAACATCTGGCCAATTTGGCCCAGATGCAGTTTTCACACATATATTTATCAATTTGCACACTGCTCCATAATCTAATCACAGTATTTTAACATATCTCCAGTTATACCATCTCTACCTACAGTCTTACAGTTTTTCAACATTTTCATTGCATTGATGGCTTCTCATTATTTTTCAATTTATATTCAATTTAAATGTATAGCATTCATTTTAACCTACAACATACCAATGCAAATCTCTAAAGCAATCACTCTTGCATTCCCTCACTTCACTTTCAAGTCATTTCATCATTTTTATTTTAGTTCCATTCACTCTGCTGCTTATTGTCATCAAAATCACCTTGCATTTTCTCTGACATAATAATTGTTTCTTGTATTCTTTAACTACATCTTTGTAATTTCCCTTTTCTTTATGTACATACAATACCTTTCACACTCATTTTTGCATGTTATTTCGTTACATAATACTTTTTCTTCACAGTTTTTTTACATCTTTGATCCAACAAGACTCCTTGTTCATACATCTATTATAATTCATGTCATATTTTGTCCTGTACAATATTCTCTAAATTTCTCCATTCATTCATATCAACTTATGGAATACAGTAATATCAGTAATACGGGAACACCTTGCCTTCAAAAGTTGTGGGAGCGCCATCACTTGAGACTTTCTAGAAGAGATTGGACTGCCATCTGTCAGAAATGGTGTAGGGCCTCCCGCTTGGGTGGGGGGTTGGACTAAATGACCTACAAGGTCCCTTCCAACTCTGATTATCTGTTATCTGTTATCGTCTTCTGGATACTTTTTCTCCTACTTTCAGACAGACACACCAGTCTATGTACTGTAATACTAGTTTGCAGTAGTAAAATAAAAATATTTTTGTATAGTTTCTTTACCTCCTTGCAAGCCTCCATATTCCACTCTCCAAGGTGAGATCATCTTCACTGAAATCAGTCATATTTTCTCCTTTCCTTAGTTTCACTGGCATATCATATATTTTTTCTTTTTTTCATTGTATCTGTTAAGTCATATTCATGACTGTTTACTCTTCTTATATCGGTATTTCAATTACAATACAGATAGTCCTTGACTTACAACCGCAAGATTTCTGTTGCTAAAGAAGACATTTGTTAAGTGGGTTTTGCCCCATTTTACAGCCTTTCTTGCCACAGTTGTTAAGAGAATCATTGCAGTTGTTAAGTTAGTAACACATTTGTTAAATGAATCCGGTTTCCTCATTGACTTTGCTTATCAAAAGGTCTCACAAGGTGATTGCATGACCCCGGACCTTCAACCATCATAAATATGAACCAGTTATCAAGCATCTGAATTTTGATCACATGACCATGGGGTGCTGCAACAGTCATAAGTGTGAAAAACAGTCATAAGTAACCATTTTTAGTGCTGTTGTAACTTTGAATGGTCATTAAACAAATTGTTGTAAGTCGAGGACTACCTGTACCATGATCATCGACAGATGAGCCCATGAAAATTGATCTCTACTGCTCATCACTGCTTTGGTTGACTGAAGCTTTAATGTAATGCTTAGTAAAATAGACTACCAGCCTTACCTTTACCCTTTGCTCTCAGTGGCACAACTTTCCAAAAGCCAAATATAAAGGACAGCTTGGGCCTGCCCTAGATTGCACAGCTTTGCATTGTAAAAAAGTCTTCCTGTTTTTTCATTAAGGTAGCTTCAGCAAAATAGTTAAAGCACATGTTTTACAGGTACATCATCCAGGGGCCAGCCTCTTAACAGTTTCAGTTTTCAAAACATCTTGTCCAAGAAACATTTCTCTTT
Source organism: Bungarus multicinctus (assembly GCA_023653725.1). Taxonomy (NCBI): domain Eukaryota; kingdom Metazoa; phylum Chordata; class Lepidosauria; order Squamata; family Elapidae; genus Bungarus; species Bungarus multicinctus. The sequence goes on along the minus strand of CM042836.1, from coordinate 69,440,879 downwards.
GCAATCTTAGAAAGCCAGTCTTATGAGTACTGACAATATTGATCTCAATATCTTACCCGGGGGGACAGTATTAAAGATATAAAATAAATCATCATGATGTTTCTATGTAGGTTTTTCACATACCTATCTGTTCTTTGTGTAGTAAGGATCAATGCCCTCTTTAGTTGGGGGAGCACATAGTAACCAATGGTTCAATTCAGATATAATGAGCCAATTTTATAATCAGAATATCATTTCAAATCGAAAACTGTAATTTAAGAAACAAGAAAGATTTGCTTCAAATGGATATGTAACAAGAGGAAGGTAGAGAGAGGAAATGGGGAAATGAATTAGAATACAGTCTAAGTCATTATGAAAAAGACTCATTACAACTGAAGCATGTCATAGAGTTTTATCTACCAAAAAACAGTGGAATAACTCCCTAATGTAATTGTAATTCTAGCTTTGAAGAAGTCATGTACAGAAAATGGCTCTTGCTCATTGTATACAACTCACCAGCCAACGATCAGTGATCTACTAAATGATGAGGACTTGCTGTATATGATGAGAATCAAATTGGATCCATCGCACCCGACAGTGAAAAACTGGAGAAACTTTGCAAGCAAATGGGGAATGACTTATGATGAGTTGTGTTTTCTGGAACAGAAACAACAGAGTCCCACCTTGGAATTTTTGTTACGGAACAGTGACAGAACTGTGGAGCAACTGATTGATCTTTGTAAATTATATCAAAGAGTTGATATTGAAAAAATGCTGCAGAAATGGGTGGAGAAGGAATGGCCAAAAAGAAGCCATGTGGCCTATCAGAAAAACATATAAAGGAGAAAAATGACAATGTGGAAAACCAAGAATGGGGTTTGGTTGACTTTACTTCTGGCGTCCATAGATCTTTTTTTTTCCTAGGGAAAGGACAGCATACTTATTTTTACAGCATAAATTGTATTTACCCTTTGTAGTGGTAGGGGTGACCTTTAATTATGAATCAAGTCAATGTCTTTCACAGATGTCAAAGTCTACAGTACTCAGATTTTGAAGCAATAAGAGAACAATGAAAATTATCAGCATGCTATATAGGATAGCTGCATAATAATTTACTTCTGTTTAGCAGTCTTTGTCCTGTATTTCTCTCTGACTGGAAATTGTATAGAAATTAAACATAGGGAGGAAAAGGGAGGTCCTCTTCGAGGAATAATCCATGCCTGTACCTGTCCATTTGGTCTTGTTCCACCCTTTTCTAAGTTGCCTTTGTTAATGAACAAACCAGCAGAAGATACTGCAAATCAGAACTGGGATAGTCTCATATGACATCATCTGAAAGGGATAACCTTATACCCAAAGATATATATGAACAGTACATAAACAAGCCATGTCATACACTGTAAAAATATAGCATCAGATGATGGCATTATTGGGCATCTTTTAGGAAGGTTAATTCTAGACATTTTAGCACCCTAACCAAAGTCATATTGTGGTACCTCCTATGATTATATTTCTCTCTTGAGTAGCCATGCTGATGCACAGAATGCGCTTTTCTGGATATAACTTTGATAAGTTTGATAGTCATTGCTCAGTACCTTCCTATCAGACTTTCTCTTGCTTTGATAATATTAGTTTCCTGAGGTCTGTAGCTGTAATAATTTTTTTTTTTGAAACTTGCAATGCCTAATTGGTGTGATGTTCACTACCACTAAACCAACTTTGTGCATAAGTATTGTTGAAATGTGTAGAAAGAAATGGTTGTAATACAATGAGGAAAGATGCATTTTATACTCTTATTGTGCATATAAATTTTTTCAATTCTGGTATGCCCTAAAATTTGGTACCCTAGGCGACAGCCAAAACAGGCAATTGCCAAACTTCCCCAGCTTGTTGCCACTTTCCTATCTCTGAGTGATGAAAGTGAAGAGTCTACACAAACACACCCTTTCCAATGCAGACCGAAACCAAAGAGACAAGACAAGTATATGGATGGGAACAACAATAATTTTTTAGAATGGCAAAGCTAGATGGGGAGGAAAAACTTCTTGAAGGCATCTTTTCAAAGTTGACAAAATCTGGAGCTGACAAAGAATACCTAATCCATTTGTATATACGAATGCAGTTTCAGTGCCCCTATCATAATTTTAAAGCCAGAATAAAAGTAGAATATAGATCAGATATGTGGTAGATCAGCAAGTGTTTTTGGCTCCCAGTTTCATTCCTCCTCAGCACATTGTGTTCCAGATGTGTTGGACTGTAGTGCTCATCTGCAAAGATGTTGGTCATCATAGCCCAACTTACCTGGAGGATGGTAGGTCAGGAAAGTTTATCATAGCAATAACAAGGTTTCCCTTTTTCTAAACTAGGCTATTAAGAGTATCTTATATGTAGTAACTAAAATGTAAACTTGCATTTGTGGATCCTTGCAGGAGATTGTGCTTCAAAGAACATATAATTGGCAACAATTCCTTTGCACCAAATTGATCTTAAAGCTGAAATTTAAGAAAATATAAAATAAAACCTCACAATTCTGAAACCTATCTGTAACTTCATTTCAAATCCTGATTTAATGGGTTACACAATTGTTGCTTAATTGCAGTATCAAGATCTCTGACCAAGAAGTACATTATATTGCCTTGAATTAAGACTGCATTTTAAAATTATCATGTTAGGGATCATTCGAATCTTTTCTCTTCCGATCTTTTAATGTTTGCAACAATCTGTGTTTCAACTCATGTAATAATAATAATAATAATAATAATAATAATAATAATAATAATGTTGTTGATGATGATGATGATGTGGGACTTCCGAATACAGACAAAGTTTTGGAACACAATACCCCGGATATCACGATTGTGGAGAAGAAAAAACTGTGAATCGTCGACATTGCCATACCTGGTGACAGCAGAATCGACGAGAAACAACTTGAAAAAGTCACCAGATATCAGGACTTGAGAATCGAACTGCAGAGACTCTGGCATAAACCAGTGCAGGTGGTTCCGGTGGTAATCGGCAAGCACTTAAAAACAATCAGTGCTGACAGGATCACCATTGGTCAGCTGCAGAAGGCCACCTTACTGGGATTTGCTCACATAATCCGCCGATACATCACACAGTCCTAAACACTTGGGAAGTGTTCGACTAGTGATTTGTGATACGAAACCCAGCATGGTTATCTCGTTTGCTGTGTATACTGTCATTTTAATAATAATAATAATAATGAAAGAAACAGAAGGCCTGATTCTTGCAGCCCAAGAACAAGCCATCAGAACGAATATAATAAAAGCCAGAATAGAAAAATCTGCTGATGACCCCAAATGCAGACTCTGCAAAGAAGCGGATGAGACCATTAATCACATACTGAGCTGTTGCAAGACAATAGCTCAGGACTGACTACAAACATCGTCACAACACAGTCGCTCAGATGGTCCATTGGAACCTGTGTCACAACTACCATCTGCCTGTAGCAAAGAACTGGTGGGATCATAAACCTGAAAAAGTGATCGAAAACGAGCATGCAAAACTACTGTGGGACTTCGGAATACAGACTGACAAAGTTTTGGAACACGATACCCCGGATATCACGATTATGGAGAAGAAAAAAGTGTGGATCGTCGACATTGCCATACCTGGTGACAGCAGAATCGACGAGAAACAACTTGAAAAAGTCAGCAGATATCAGGACTTGAGAATCAAACTGCAGAGACTCTGGCATAAATCAGTGCAGGTGGTCCCAGTGGTACTCGGCACACTGGGTGCTGTGCCTAAAGACCTAGGCAAGCGCTAAAGACCTAGGCAAGCACTTAAAAACAATCGGTGCTGACAAGATCACCATTGGTCAGCTGCAGAAGGCCACCTTACTGGGATTTGCTCACATAATCCACCGATATATCACACAGTCCTAAACACTTGGGAAGTGTTCGACTAGTGATTTGTGATACGAAATCCAGCATGGTTATCTCGTTTGCTATATATACTGTCATTTTTTTATTATAATAATAATAATAATAATCAGCAGCAGCAGCAGCGGCAGCAGCAGCATACTAATTGTGTATTTGTGCCATATTAAGCATCACATTTTAAGATAAATAGTATTCTGACCAGTGTGTACTTAAATCATAGAATTATCAAGATCCAATCCTTGATAGGTGCTTTGTTTCAGACTATGCAGAATCTCTATCTGCCTTTGAATTGAAGTGGTTAGATCTCAAATGTAGATAATATATTAAAATATTTTAAGAGTGATTATGTTAATTGGAATTGCTCATTCCCTCTAGCAATTAGAAAATATGTTCAAACATGTTTTCAGAGACATTTTGAGAACTAGTGCTACTCCAGGGTATTACAAAGCAATTATCTTCTCTACAATATTATAATGAAATATTATGAAGCATCTATTAATAATTTTAGGGATACTTTTGAAATATTATCAGAAATTAATCTTTAAATGAATTGGAGTCACTTAGCATAGTGAACACATTAATTTTTATAGCACATAACAATGCAGGCAGAAAGCCAGCTCAATATTAAACTCAGACATTGTTTGATCTCATTACAAATAATCATAAAATGCAAATAAAACACTATGCTGGAATGTAGAAGAGTTGCTCACATGCATTAGTATATAACTTACAAGAAATTATGAGTTCAAGACCTTCATTGTAAGGAATTCAATCCTGAAGCCTAAATTCTTAAATGTACTTCACAACAAGCTTCTATCTCAAGTGTGAAAAGTCCTGGGTTTTCAGTTGAAATATTTTCAGATATGATACACTTTGGAAAATGTCACTGAAAATTGGAGTAAAAATGCTCCTATCAGGAAGAATACTTATGGGGAATCAAGCTTTTAGGCTATTCTGCTAAATTCAAGCATACTTAATTGCAACACATGTTTTTATAGTTGTAGCTCTTTAGAGTTATGCTTGAAAATTAAGCCATTTCTATTATTTCATTACTTTCTATTACTACTATAGTAGTACGCTGAATTTTAAAACTTCTAATTTTGTTAATATATTCCTTTTTTGTAATGGATCTGAGTTCAAAGCATTTTTGTGTATATATCGGTATCATCAATCTGTTATGTTTGTTACATGTTTTTGATATACAGTTTTAGAAGAAAATTGTTTTTTCATCCTGTTTTTGTTTTTATTAAGACAGTTACTGTTACTTTTCTAAACTATTTTGTTGTAACTATTGAAGATATGCATTTCAGTCATTAAAAGACTATCGTCAGAAGATGCTTGCTCAACCCTAGAATTTGGACTCTGTTTAGGATATAGCGGGGCTTATTAAAATGAAGATTTGTGAATGCAGAGTTTTGCTCCCTCACTGAGAATCAAAGTCTTCCCCTCCTTGTATAGTAATTATAAACAAAAGAACTCTTTGGATTGCAATAGCTGTCTACAGATTTTGGTCTCTTCTTAGCATAATGTATATGTTGCCATACCTTATGAACCATCACTTCTAGTTGTCTTATTTCATCTCAGAGAAGACAATCGTATACATATATATTGTTTTAAAACACTTAATTCATTTCTTTACAAGCTCTTTCAGTGAACTGTCCATTTGTTTACTTTCACAAGGAATGAATTAATTTTTTGTGATATGCCAGGTATTTTAAAACCAAGCAGATCCTATACAGCAAGGGTGTCAAACTTGCAATGACATGTCGTCACATGACATATTGCCACTTCCCCACCCCCTTTGCTAAAACCGGGGTGGACGTGACCAGTGCATGACACATCTGGCCCACAGCCTGCAAGTTTGACACCCCTGCTATATAGAGAGACATTCTCTTTCCTTTCCCCTCCCCTTCCTTTTCTCTTTTTGCAATGCTTTTTTAAAATTATTTTCCATTTAATCCACAATATTATGCAAACATCAAAGCAACAGACATTTCAAATCATCCTGTGAAACAATATATCTTTTAATATAATATTAATTTATCCAATAAGATACATATTTTCTTTACCTTAATTCCAAAAGTTATACAAGAACTCTACGTGCAATTACACCTCCAAGATCTATTCCTGATTATATGCGATGTTAAATCTGCATCTAAATTACAAGAATACATCTGAACCGTATATTCTAGATGAATTTAGATTTACATTAAAAACTAAATCTTTTAAAATTGGAATTGACATTGTTCCCAGCAGGAATGTCTTGCTCAGATTCCTGGCCTATCTGCATGTATTTTCAAAAATCTGCCCATTCCTGCAGAAGGAAATTGCAATAATCAAGTGTTAACTTCCTAATTATCTGTTTTATCCAATTTCCTAATTGGAGTTTTTTTGGGTTATAGTTACTTATAAAATTTCTGCTAGTGACCTTGCTCTGATTCCAACAAGAAGTTTTAACTTCAATGTTTGCTGTCACTGACCTTCAGAGGTCAGACAAGAGCAGATAAAGAAGGTACTGTGTAATATGAAGTTTTTATGCATTTATGAGCCATAAAACAAAAGCAAGATTGATGGTCCAATCTTTAGTTACAGAGATTGTAAGTATTATTATTTATTTCTTTATTTCTCCTTGAACATATTGTAGTATGTAGTGTAGAAAGTTAGCACCCACCCCTCTCCTAGAAAAATGAAATATTCTGGGAAATATTAAAAAGGCAGAATATTTCCCCTAAAAAGAATAGAAAGAACTTAAGAGCAGAAACTCACCTCAGAAGCAGAAAACTCACCCCCACCTTTGTTAATGGGTGGGCCATTAAGGTCTGGGCCAGAATACTTTATGTAATAAAGATCTCCAGGTAAAACTATAGTGATTGCTCAAAAGCCTTTTCAGGGCATCATCATCCAGCAAGGTTCAACCAAGCCTGGAACTCAGGACAGCCTACAGAGTTGCCCCTGCATGGCCCCATGGGAGTCTGACAACCAATCAGAATACAAGCTCTAATTCTAATCCCAACAAAGGTTATAAAACTCAGGCACTCTCAGCAACTCAGCCCTTCTTGACCTTCTCTTCTCACCTTGAAGTATGTGATCATCCTTTCTTTTTCACTTTGAAGCTCCAAGCCATGTGGTCCTGTCCACCATTAAACCATCTTTCCTAACAGCCTCCATGTTTCCAGTGTCTTTTTCTCCACTTGGAACTGAACCCAGAAGGATATTTCTTTCAACAGCAGCATTATTCACACTGTAGTATGTGTGAATAATATTTTTGAGTTTGCTTGTGTTCTCACCACAATCTTTGTTTCTGAAATGTATTTATGAAATTGAAATGACTTATAAAATTATTAGTATGTAAAGATTTATGAACAGCTGTGCCACTATAGCATGGTGACTAGGTAGGAAAACTCTTGAAACTTATTTGCTTCATAATTCATAAAAGAAGATTCACCCCACCTATAATGAATTATAATATTGTAATGCATTAAAATCTTTCGACATGTTAAGTAAGCATTATTTCATAGGTTTCAATGGATGGAGAATCCAATATATTTTGCTGCTGAGATGAAGGGCAAGTTGATGCCTCTCCTTCAATAGAAGGTTTCTTGGACTAACAGTGGCAGTAGATGTATCCTCCAACATGAGGGCCTGGTGACAGCCACCCGGAGTATTCCTGCAAGAATGCATTCATCTTATTCTGACTAATAAAGTTCACTATTTTTCTTCTTTCTACAATCATTTTCTATCCTAGAAACCTTTCTGTATTAAAAAAAAAAAGATTTAGATATCTTCACTGGTTTATTTTGTGAATAAAATGATTGGGAGATGGTTTCAAGGTCCTTGGGAAAAATTCAAAGAATACAAATAAAAATCAAGTGAATACAAATAAAATAAACAAGAACATTTAAAAATAAGAAAAAAAAATGGCCCCAGTGAAAATTTTGGATTGATTTGATCAATGTTTCCTCAGATTGTTTTCTTGCCTCTCCACGGTATTCTCAGGAGTCTTCTCCAACACCAAAGTTCAAAGGCACCAATATTCTTGCTTTCTTCAGAGACCTAAAGCCATTGAGGATTTGGTTCAGAGGTCTCCAAACTTGGCAACTTTAAGACTTGTGGACTTCAACTCCCAGAATTCTCCAGCCAATTCTGGGACTTGAAGTCCACAAGTCTTAAAGTTGCCAGGTATGGGGACCCCTGATTTGGTTAAATCTTCTTCCAGGGCCGATCAAACCATAGGCAAAAAGCTTTCCGAAGTTTCATCCAATTCTTGTTCCTTTAAGTGTGGGAGGGGCGTCTCTGGGTGGGATGATGTCATTGTTCGGGATCCAGGAAAAGGAAGAATGCCGAGGCACCATTTTAAACCGTGAGATCGGTAGCATGATAAATGCGAAGTGAAAGCTGCCGTTTTGGCCGGAAGGCGAAGTGTGCACGCCTCAGATGCGGAGGTGAGTTGAAGTTGTCAAGCATCCGGCAGTAGAGCAACTGCAGAGGGTTAAAAGCGAAAAGATGCAGCTGAAAACGGTAGCTCCTGGCTTGGAGTAAATGATCTGGTTTGGATGAGCGGATGGGAAGGCGAATCAAGTCAAGGCAAACTTTAGAAAAGATCGTGGACCGTGCGCCATCCAGTGGAAATTAAATTCGGTTGGTCTTAGTGAATTGGAGCCCGGGAACTGCGTGAAATTAGCGGAACTTAAAACTGACTTAAGGTAGAGCCAGCAGGATCAGAGATTAAGCAGAATTTCTAATAATTAGTTTGTTCGTTTAATTTATAAGAAACTAACCTGGTTTGCGTAGCTGTGATTTAGATATCGGGGCACTCATCCCTTCAAAAAAGTATTGGTAGCAAAGGGTGAAGATTGTGTTTCCTGTCGTTATTTGCTAATGAAGATAAAGAACGTCAATATTATAATAACAGAACTGCAGTGGCTGCAAGAGTGGTGTAATCTGATACTATCCAGTCTCTTGATGCTGTGTGGTTGTTGTTTTTTAAGAAAATGAAAATGAAAGCAGTTTGGCTGGGAAATTCAGAGAGGATTGTAATGTAATATTATCATAATCCTTTAAGAGAGCCAGAAGATTTCACTAGGTTGCCTCCTTTGGCCTTGAGGCTAAAATGATACAGTACCACATAGTTCCTTATGAGTTATTTTGATAGCATCTTGTGGTAAAGAAAGTCTTGTGAAAATGTTTGAGTATTTGCTTTAGGACAAAATGGCCCGGAGAGCTGAGTATAGGGAAGTAAATTAGTGGATATTAAACATGCCTAAAATCAACTATTTCTAAAGTAATTTTTTTTTTATTTTAATGATGAAATTGAGTAAAACCTAAACTTAAAAAAAGAAAATAGAAAGGAGTAAAAAGTGCAAGGAAAAAAGAAAGGGAAAAAATTAGGAAGTTCCTGAAAATCAACAGTGATGGAGCCAGCATCATGTGGGGGGAGGGGTGGGAGGAGAATAAGATGGGTGCCATGCCAGAAAGGGGGCTTCTCCTATGGAACTGATAAGCTGATAAGAACTTGACCCCCGAATTTGAGAGTGACATTTATCTTTGCAAAGGGACTTCTTTGCTGTCCAAAAATATGAATCACCGAGTGTAACTAGAAAAGCAAAAAGCATTTGTTAATTGGGAGGGGGGTTTTCAAGTCTTCTGCAAAAACAAATGATACATTCATTTGCTATATGTTACAGTCAGAAAGCAAGTGATCAAACAGTAAGGCATGGATTACATGTGAGACTTGAATAATATAAAACACTGATTCTAGATAACATTCCACATTTATGGGAATTTCCAGCTGGTTCCTGTCTTTCTTAAGACTTTAAGACTTAAGATATTCAAGGGATTTCAGTATACACTTTCTGTTGTGATGTTGCTGAAAAAGGAAGTTCTTGCCTGCCAAAAGAAAAGATCTAGAGAAAAGCGTGCTTTTTAAAGTTAAAAAAGAACCCTTGACTGACATGTTAAAAGAGCTAATGTCAACCTTTTAAAATGCTAGTCGAAGCCTAAAGTTTGAGCCAGCACTGTGTCCTGCCAAGTGCAGTTAGAATAGAATAGAATAGAATAGAACAGAACAGAATAAAATAGAATAGAATACTTTATTGGCCAAGTGTGATTGGACACACAAGGAATTTGTCTTGGCGTAAATACTCTCAGTATACATAAAGAAGGATCATTCGTTAAGAATCAAGAATCATAATGTACAACACTTAATGATAGTCATAGGGTACAATCAGCAATCAAATCATACTAGGAAACAGAGGATACAAGAAACAAAGTTACAGTCACAAGTGGGAGGGGATGGGTGATAACGAGTGATGAGAAGATTAACAGTAATAGTAGTGTAACTTTGTAAATAGTTGAACAGTGTTGAGGGAATTATTTGTTTAGCAGAGTGTTCCTAGTTCCTTAGCTGACAGGATCCTGTATCATATATTTTCTGCTGGATCTGATGGGGATGGGCAGAGGTAGGAAAGATGGCCCCTCAAATAACTTAATCCTATGCCACAAAAAACAACACCTTGAATTGGACCCAGAAGCAAAGAGTAAAGTGCAAAGAGTAGAGGTGTAATATTTGCTATTCTAGGAACACACATAACTGTCCCCATTTCATTTGTGAAATGGCAATTAGAGAAGATATTGGGTGTGTGGAGAAAAATCATAGGGATTCTTTAAAGAAACCTGTGATCATAGTTGTAGCAGTGGTGACTTTTTCTCCGAGTTCTTTGCTGAGCTTTTGCTCGACATGCTTAAGCATGAGACAATTTTAAGTTCTGGGCATTTTAAAAACATCTCTTCCTTGGAACTATTTCAGATGATGCTTTAGAATTCTGATTGTCAAGAGATAGCAGCCCACACTGATTGAAAGGCTTGGAGTTTTAGAGGACCTATCAACTCCATAGCTTAATATTGGAACGTTAAGTCTCCTGGAGTAGTTTACATTTGTTCTCCAGATAACTTCATACTCAAAGGTAACAGAGGTTTTTCTATCATATTCTCTTTCCAAACATTTCCTTTGTGTTTCCTTTAATGGTTCTCTCAAGATATTTACGTATTCAGGTATGTTCAATTAAAACGTAGCTCTACAACTTTACTTTTCAGATATTGTTTGCATACAGAACCTACAAACTTCTAAAGCTGAGAAGACAGAAAATGATGTCCTTGGACAATTTTCACAGGACAGTCCGGAGCCCAGTGATTATCTCTTCTTCCTTGTTGACCCATTCAGTCTTTAAAAAAAAGGGGGATTTCTGAAGTGAGAGGTTGGGGAAAGAATATGAGAAGAATAGGGGCAGCAAAGCTGCAATAGAGTTTGCATGCAGAACAGAAAAATAGACTTTGAATCCTACCTGCTCAAATATGTTTCCCAACTTTTAGTTTAGAATAATTTTAGGTCTCAAACCTTAATTTAGCTTTTACACTGATGACTTGTTCTATGTGGCTTATTGTAAAACTGATTTGATTATATCGATTGTCTTGAAATTACATAGTTATAGTGAAGGTCCATGGTAATCCTTTCTTGTATAAGTGTTGCTGCACACAGCTACCTAAATTTGCTTGCATGCCTAATTCCTTATTCTCAGCAGTTGAGTGAAAATGCATGGCTCAAGTAAGAGAAATGTTTATCTTGCATATTCACATCTCAATTTAGAGATTCTGAATCTTAGAAATTATCCTTAGGAAGAGATTGTCTAAACTAACTAAACTGGAAGAGCATGCTAATTATTTTACTATATCTAGATTTTTAAAAAATCAAACATTGTGAAAAAATGATTTTTCCTTTAAGTTGCAAGACTAGAAATTACATATCTCTTTTTAAAATAGGTTGTTCCATATGCTGGGACCTTAATTGATGGTCTTTCGCCTGGAGATCTTGTAATAATACATGGATTTGTTCCTGAAGATTCAGAGAGGTAAAATTAAAAATATATGTTTTATTAAAAGCTATTGTTTAAGGATATTGAGGGCAAGCACCATATCTATTCATTTATTGAGATGGTTTGGCCTATCTTTTGAGAAATTAAAGCTTTTGAGGAATGTTAAACTTTCCCTACAATAATGATTGTTAGTTGATATTAGATCACAAATTTGCTGGTGAAAGTGTTTACATTATTTTGTTGGTTTAACAAACCACAAACCTACACTTGCGTGGATAAAGTAATTGATTTTAGTACTGCATGCAAGAGACCATCTTATATCATTTAATAAGAAATACAGAAAATAAGAAATGAGAAAAATGTTTCTAAGTTATGCCTACATATATAATATTACCTAGAGTTATAACACTGTCCTATAGAATGGCCATAGCCATGAGTGTATTATTTTAGGGATATCCGTGGTCCTATAAGAAAACTGTCCAATTGTTGGAGATCATATCAGAAGTTAGAAACAATGCTTCTAAATCCTATATATTGTTCTTTGAAGATGTCATCATGAGTCTGAGCAGGCTACAGAATGAATCTTCCTGTTGATCCTGCTCAAAATTCTAAGTTCATATAACAGATGGAATATGGAGGCAACAGCTTGAAGGTTCTCCATTTCTAGAGATTGTTTGCTGTTTCAGCAAGGATTGTATTGACTCCAGTGTGTTTGACTTTACTAGGTTCCAGGTAGACTTTCAGTGTGGCAACAGTACAAAACCTCGTGCGGATGTAGCCTTTCATTTCAACCCTCGTTTCAAAAAATCCGGTTGCCTAGTTTGCAATACTTTGCAGAATGAAAGATGGGGTACAGAAGAGATCACATATGAGATGCCTTTCGAAAAAACAAAACCTTTTGAGATAGCTTTTATGGTTCGCCATGATAAGTTCCAGGTAAACTTTTAGGATTTAATTATTTAATCAGCCAGTTAGCAATACTAGTTCAATAAGTCCTGTACAACTACATACTGAGCTCCCATTAGTTTCAACAGGTTAAATTTAAGCTTAGGCTTAAGTTACTTTGATTTCACTGGTAGTACTAAATTAAATTGTATTTTTTGGTTAGGTATTTTCTGGATCAGTGCTATTAATATTGTATTTATTTAGATACTTAATCAAAACATTCAAGTAAATTTAACCCAATGTAATTGAAACCTAATTAGATAGCTACTATCAGCAAAATAGCAAAAACAAAACTATGCATCCCACCCCACAACTCTGCAATCAAATCCCAACATGAAAGACATTTTTGCCTGTTGGTGGAAGAAGAAAATGTCTCTTATACTGTTCTTTAAAGTTTGAACGGATGTGGTGGTAGTTATAAGTAAAATAGGTAGAGATCGTAGTGTAAACTTCAGAAAGCTTTTTTCAGTTTTTCAGGAAAACAGCATATAGCACTTAGCACTTATATACTGCTTTACAGTGCTTTACAGCCCTCTCTAAGTGGCTTATAGAATCAACATATTGCCCCCAACAATTTGGGTCCTCCAACATCGGAAGGATAGTCAATCTTGAGCCTGGTGAGATTTGTACTGCCAAATTGCACTCATGTGGTAAGAACAATGTATTTCAGAATGAATGGGACTCTTGAGTATGACTTCTAGATGCAGGTGGATAGGAACAAAGGGCTTTTTCTTCCCTGTAAGTACCTACTCCTCCTATCTTGCCCCACTGATTGATGTGTTAAATAATGCTGTTCCTAATATGCCAGAGGTGGTCTTAATGCAAGACTGGGCAAGATTCAACCCAGTGGATAGTTGGCATTTTATTAGCACCTTGAAGGTGCTAATAATTAGCTCATTGGAGAATGGTGCAAAGACACATATTTAATTCACATATAACTCTTAAACTAGGGACTGGCAGGCTGAATGTGGCTCCAGCCTTCCAGCTGTGATCTCAAGAGCCTCTCAAAGATAACAAACATTTCAGAAAATGGGTGCTTTAAGTCTTGCAAAGGCAAGTGAGTATTTCAATATTTGCAGACATATAAAGGGACCCCACCCAAAAAGTTGGAATCCCTTCAAGAGTTGGATGGACCTTTCTCCCCCTCACGTTGTCAGAGGTTTTGCTGTATTAGCCTTACAGTCATCAATTATTTCGATTATCCTGTCATGATAAAAATATATTTGAAAAGTTTGGCCAAACCAAACCAAACAAAGTACATCGTTATTGTAGAATCACAAACCACACCCATTGTGGCCTTTGTGTTGATCAGAAGAAATGAATTGCAACCTTCAGACAAAAGGTTTGCTTATCTTGGCTTTAAGTCATAGTTTGCTAATTATGGGTTAGCTATAGCTAAATTACCATCAAAAATAAAAAGCTACTTTTTATAAAATGCCTTAAGATGTGTTTGATTAATTTAAAAACAATTTGTTATTTAAACAAATATTTCTTATACAGAATCAGTGCTTTTGTATAAAATATTCAAATTTTAGTTGGCTGTTTTTTTACAGGTGTCAGTTAACCGAAAGCATGTATTGCTGTATAAACATAGGATTAATCTGGAAAAAATTGATACTCTTGCAGTATCTGGAAAAGTGAAAGTTACATTGGTTGGATTTGTTTCCAACAAGGTGAGCTATTACAAGAGACTGTCTTTTGCTTTGGCATTGCTCTAAGTATAAAATATTTATTCTACTTCTAACATTCTGTTGGTATGCAAGGTATAAATTCATGATGTGAATAGAATGGATTGAACCATTTGCTTCATAAACAGAATTATGAATTGGAATATGCAATTTGCCCACACATTCAGTATAAGGAGCTGTCTTGAGCTAAAAGATCAAATTGCAGCAATAGCATATATAAGCATTTATGAAGAAATTAACAACACTTTGTCAACTCATAAAACATTTTGTATACACGTTTTATAGTTGACAACAGAAAGAAGGGGGGGAGTTTCAAAGATCAGGCAGCAGTGTGGAATCGAAAGTACATTCCATTCATATTTTCTTCAAGGACTGATTAGATGACTGAAGCTTCTGCCATGAAAAAAATCTAATTGTAGAGCATGATTGATGACTCTTGGCTATGGACATTTTTCGTTGGATGACATATTTTATTTTATATTTTTATATACAATTGGGCAAAGTACAGGTAGTCCTCGACTTTTGACCACAATTTAGTCCAAAGTTTCTGTTGCTATGCAAGATATTTCTTAAGTGAGTTTTGCCCCATCTTTCTTGCTATAGTTGTTAAGTGAATCACTGCAATTGGTAAGTTAGTAACCAATTGTTAAATGAATCTGTCCCCTTGACTCTGGTTGTCAGAAGGTTGCAACATGGGATCACATGACTCTGACACTGCAACTGTCATAAATATGAATCAGTTGCCAAGTGACTGAATTTTAATCACATGATCATATAGATGTTGCATTGGTCGTAAGTGGCAAAAATGGTCATAAGTCACTTTTTTTCAGTGCCATTGTAACTTTGAACAGTCACTAAACTCATGTTGCAAGTCGAGGACTACCGGTACCTGTAATAAGTTTCACACTGAAGGCTTTTGTTTGCCTCCTAAGCAGCTCACAGTCGCAAGCGGGCTAGGCAAACAACCAGTACTAGCACATTCCTTTCAATGAATTCCTCATTGGATACCTGTTTATTCTTCTTGCAATTTGTTCCTCTCCAGTGAATGTAAACACAAACATTTATTTCCTCCTTGCTAATTATTCTAGCAACAGGGTGAGAATTCCAAAGAGCAGAGGAGAGGGGAAAAGAAGAGCTATAAGATTTGGTCTTTTATCCAGCTTCCTCATGAATTGAGTTCTGGAAACCTTCCCTGTTGCTTGGGCTCACCTGGCTATTAGAGTTGTATCCTTCTGACTCTTGGAAGCAAAAGAAAGCTGAAGTAAAAATCACAAGCACAATTGTGGTCTTGTGAGTTTCACTTAGCAACCACTTAGCTTAATGACCAAGTCTCTGGAACCAGTTGTGATTGCTGAACAAGGACTACTCAGATATCATAATTCAAATAATATTACTATTAATATTATTGTTAGTATAGTATATTATACTAATATTCAGACATCACAATTCATGTCAGTATCTTTTATTTAATTATATATCTTATGTTGATCAAGATTCTCAAGCATCCATAAACAGGGGAAATGTATTCTTTAAGTTTACAATCCTGTTCTCTTATTTTATATTTAAGATCGTCTTTTTTTCTATACAGGAAGATGTACCTGATACCTCACAGTTTGTAAGTATCTTTCTAAATACAAACTGCTAGAACATGTTATCACAGTGGCCCCCAACCTTTTGGGCACCAGGGACTAGTTCTGTGGAGAGAGGTTTTTCCGGCAGATTGAAGGGAGCGTGGTTTTGTGTGCTGCCTACATCCCGCAGATGAGGCTTCACTTGTTTGCACAGCCTGAAATTCTGGCATGCTGTGGCCCAGTGCTAGTCCAAGGAGTGAGGGCTGGGGACCCCTGTGTTACAGAATGAAAATGAACATAAATGGACATGAACTTTTCTTTATTGCAATGTAAATTTTTTCCTTACAAATATATTTGCACAATAGGAGCTTCTATTTCCTGAGCCAACCTATACCACCACCAGTTAACAGTTCTTCCCATTGGTTTATTCCCTCTGACATCTAATCTCAATCAGTTTCCCTATAGTTTTGACCCAATGATTTGATCCTGTTTTACAAGGCAATAGAGAACAAATTTATTCTCTCCTTTATATAACAGCCTTTTAGATAGACTGCTATTATATTTTCCCTTAGCCTTCCTTTCTGTATGCTAAACATATGCAGTTCCTTTCATTCTTGCAGGTAGGACTTGATTTTCAGTTCCCTCACCATTTTGAGGCCCTCCTTTGAACTTATTTGAAGACTTGTTTGCTGATGCATAGCTATGGTGCCCAGAACTGGACAGAATGTTCCAAATGCAGTCTGACTAAAGAAGAGTAGATTAGGACCATTGTTGACTTGGGCCTTTCTTTTTTTCTTTCCCTCATCTTTTCCAGGTGCAGGTGTTCATATTTCTCTGTTAAATTTTATCCTATATGTTTCAATACACTAGTCAAAACATATCAAGATCTTTTTGAATCTCCTCTAAACACTTTTAAGGTTTTTTTAAAACATCTATCTATTGGATAATCTTCAACTTCCTTCATCTGAGGACATTAATGAAAATTTTGAATAGAACAGGACCCAAAATAGGCTTTCTAGCACTCTACTCAATACTATTTTCCAAGCTAATGTGGAATTATTTATGAATACTATTTTGTGTGGTCATTTGGCCAATTACAAATCTAACAATTGTGTCATCTAATTTGCATTTTCATAATTAATGAGGATCACGAGAGAAAGTTTATGTAGTCCTTTATTGAGGGTGAAATCAGGGTAAAATATGTCTACTGTTTTTTCCTTTTGTTGAAAAAGAGATAAGCTTAATTTGTTTGTGATAGACCCAGTTAGGCTCTTGATAAATTGTTGCTTTCCTATCCAAATTAAATACAAAAAGAATTATAGAAGAAAAAAAGCTAAAAGAAGAAAGACAAAACGTACAGTGGATATATTCATAGACATATATACACATATATAAAGTTGTACAGTAGACACTTCAATGAATGAAAACCATATTTTGTTAGAATTATCCGTAGCTAATTGATACATTATTAATTCATAAGTTGCTTGAATAGTTGGATATACTGTATGTTTGTCTTTCCAATACTGAACAGTAAAGCTTTTAGTTATATATAAAGTATAGAAAAACCACTATCTTGGTCTAAATGTCAGATCCCAAGCCTTCCCTAATCTGATATCCTTCTTATAGAATCACTCCAAATCCTTAAATATATATGAATACGAATTGGTTAAAATATGAGTAGGAAACCAATTTGAAAGAAACTGAGTGAAGATCATGTGCCAGAGAGCTCAGATTGTCTTCTCACTCATCTTTATTGTGTAATAGTTCTTTATAGGAACCAAACTTGGATTGAAAGAAATTTGAAGTTGCTTCAGAGTTTCCAGTATTGCACATGAATGTATCTGTTCATGTGCATTACACAATCTTTTTCCAGTTGAGGGGCAGTTTTCAAGCTGAATAGTAGGGTCAGGACATAATTAAGTTTGATCAAATAACAGTCTGTTTAAATTGAGATTATATCTTCCATATATGTTTGATAGGTAAGCCAAGAAGGCAAAGAGGCGGAACACACCATAAAGTGTTCCCACAATTTCTGTAATTTATGTTATTTTTTTACTTTTGCTTAATTCTTTCTAGAGCAGTGGTGGCTAACCTTTTTGGGGTCCTGTGCCAAAAATTGTGCGAGCACTTGCACACTCGCATGCCAGCACCCAGAAGGCAATGCACCCTCCACACCCCCTATGCATGCATGCACAATCCCCACCCCCTTACCTGCACTGCGCCTCACAGCTGATTTTCGGCTGGTTTGACGCCTTTTTCAGCCTCCCAAAGGCTTGAGGAAGGCTTCTGCAAGTTTTGCAGGTCGAAAACTAGCCCCGTTTCGACACTTCCTGTTTTTCAAAAAATACCGGAAGTGATGAAACAGGTAGTTTTTGGCCTGCAAAGCTTGCAGAAGCCTTCCTCAAGCCTTTGGAAGGCCGAAAAAGGCCTCAAACCAGCCAAAAATCAGCTGTGAGGCGTGCACCTGTGCAGTGAGGTAAGTTTGCCTGCAACTCGCATGTCGGCACAAATGGCTCTGCGTGCCACCTGTGGCATGCGTGCCATAGGTTCGCCATCACGGTTCTAGAGGATTAGGCTACTGTTAAATTTTGTTTAAACTCAAATATTTGTTCTAAGCTGTTTTGCCTCAGATGGAAAATGGCTTCAGCAAGTCATACTGGAAAGAGATAGATGGAAGAAGGACATATGAAAAATTAAAAAGTGACATCTTAAAAGCTCTGAATTGAGGAGGAACATTAACACACACCCCTTATGTTTCCTATCCCATGAAAAATGTACAATACAGAGACATTGGAAGTTGATGGTTGTCCTGGAACATCTCTGTTTTAAAACTAAGGGAGTAAGAGAGAAAGCTTGTTGCAGCCAAATATAAAGTTTAGAATTTAGAATAACAGAGTTGGAAGGGGCCTTGGAGGTCTTCTAGTCTAACCCCCTGCTTAGGCAGGAAACCCTAAACCAAAGTAGGCTTGTTTAGATCATTTCTGAATGTGAGCTGCCATAACTCTGTAAAGGAGTAATAATTGTGAATAATCACTTGTTTTTAATTTTTCCCCTTAATTATTATTGCCTTGTCTTTGTTTTAATTATTATATGCCTCGAGTGATATGTAAGTACTAGAAAACTCAGATACATGATATATATAATCTATAGTTTATTAATTTTTGGCATAGGTAACTCGGGGCCTGATTATATTTTCAGGTAATTCCTTATTCAACAAAACTTAATTATTCTGTTGAGCCTGGACGAACAATTGTTGTTAAAGGAGAAGTTAAAGAAAAAGCAAATGGGTTAGTGCATTTGGAATACTGCATTATTTGTAACAATGAATATTTTACATGCTGATATTATTTCAGTGGAGGCCTTTGTAACTTATCCCTAAACCTCTAGAGAAAAACCTTACTGAGTTCATAAAGAAACCTTACTACTCCCTACACGTATGTCTTTAACCTAAAATGTATAGTATGTCTTTAATCTAAAACCATGCAATTAATATCACACCCAGATTTGCAATGTTAGAGGATGTCCACAAACTTTATCTGGAGGACAGTTTTACTGTGATTTTGCTAAATGGTAAATTTCCCCCATATCAGTCAAGATCTTGTTCTCCATACTGTTTGTATTTGCCTGACCCAGATATTTGACATGTTGGTTATCCTTAACTTTAGCTATGTAAAACC
The DNA here is from genome assembly GCA_023653725.1 of Bungarus multicinctus. Classification (NCBI taxonomy): domain Eukaryota; kingdom Metazoa; phylum Chordata; class Lepidosauria; order Squamata; family Elapidae; genus Bungarus; species Bungarus multicinctus. The sequence goes on along the minus strand of CM042836.1, from coordinate 69,421,246 downwards.
TTTAATTAATTTGTTTTCCTCCCCTCCGTCCATCAATTGATTCAATAATAGGAATGATTTTTGGGTCTAGTGTAGATATGTGTGTCTGACGGATACTGTGCTAGCCTTCTGTCATCTGTTCAACATAATTCCCATCTGCCAACTGTTTAAACAGACATGTATTCACTGTAATGTCTTACACTGTAATGTCTTAGAGCATAGTTATGCCCCCAGCTTGCATGGAAACTTAACAAGAGTTGATATCTCTTTTTTATTTTATTTTTTATTCTTAAGAGTTTAGAGTATAAGAGCTGGCAAGTGTGTGTGTGGGAAGGGAAAGTTTCTGCTTTAGCTCTTCTCACTCATCTTTTTGATTCATGTCCTCCGTCTGTGTAGAGGACATTGTAAGAGATTCTCTGTTCCAGAACAATGATGTAGATTCTATTACACAGAAATATTTAAGGTGGATCAGTCAAAGGTGTAATAAATGGCAGACCACCAATAGTTTACATTGGTAACACTTAATATTATTAACCTACTTTGATATATTGCAATAAAATAGGGAAATAATAGGGGAAAAATGTTATTATCTGACAGGGAAGTGTTTATTGCCTACTCTATCAACCTATATTCTGAATCAAAGGCAGGAAGATTTCTATAAACTAGCTGAATTGTGGATTGAAGCCCATTGGTGGCTGTGATTTTTATCATAACAAAACTCTTGAGCTATGGGTCTCCAATATCAAGGCAATCTATTCATCAAGACTAGGAGTGAAGCTTAAATTTGAAATTGAGTTAAATGTCACCAGCAAAATAATAGTGAAGACTGACATGAAATGGAATGTTGGCAGGAAAGATGAAAATACAATTCAGTCCTGGGTGAAGGCACGAATGAACTTGGAAGGAGAACTAATGAGAGCTGCAGAGCTGAACATAATAGAAGCCACTAAGTTGGAGGAAGGCTAAGGCTATGTAACTGATGTCACCATTTTTATTTTCAGATTTACAATTAACCTTAAACCGAGTGAGTCAAGTGATATTGCTCTTCATTTGAATCCCCGAATAAAAGATAATATTTTTGTGAGAAATTCTTACCTGTTCAATAGCTGGGGAGAAGAGGAAAGATCTATTGCTCATTTTCCTTTCAGCCCAGGAATGTATTTTGAGGTAGGAACTAAACAAGATTATTGGACTGTATATTGCCTATTAATGTTTTAGATTTTAACTGAAACTATTTATGTCTACTGTATGCCAAGTCACAAAGCTGGAGTTGAATGGCCATATAAATAAATAAATGGCATTAATAATTCACACATTTATGAATTATTTGTGATAAAAGGTAAAGGAGGGGAAAAATACTATGAAATGTATGGAAAAACATACATTTGGACCATGACATGTATGGAAAACCATGTATGTGGACTTCAACTTCCAAATTTCTGAGTCAGGATAGCTAGCTCAGGAATTCTGGGAATTAAATATCCCTATATTAGACGGTCAGTTATAGCTCTTGGATGTACATAAATTGGTAACTATCTAAAAACAAGATGATATTCAGACGTTTGCATTACATGTTCTTTGTTTTCAAGATCTGAAGGTTTGGCAAGCTACTGGATGCAACAAAAAGAACTATAACTATTTGTGGTTCAGTTTTGCAACTCAATATGTTGTAGACAAACAAGTTTTATGGATATATTTAGAAAATTGATTTACACACTAAATTGTTCAAGGGATATAGTGAAGTAGACCGCTTGATTTGATAAAGGATTCCTGAAAGGTCAATCTTAATTTAATGGTATTGCATTGCATTTGTATTCTTTCCTTTTCAAAGTCTTGAAGTGCTCTTATAAGTTGTCCCAAAGGTGTTTTTTGAGGAGGCAACTGGACTTTGTTTTTTCTTTTGAAGATGTTGCACTTCTCATCCAAAAAGCTTCTTCAGTTTTGACAGGATAGTGGAGAATTTTTCAGCTTCTGTCAGAGCTGAAGAAGCTTCTTGGATGAGAAGCGAAATGTCTTCAAAAGAAAAAACAAAAAAGTCCAGTTGCCTCCTGAAAAACCACCTTTGGGACAACCATCACCTGGATGACTGAGAATCTCTACAGGCTTTTTGCCCCATAAGTTTGATTCTATTGCTATTGACATTATCCTTCTGAATTTCAGCTGATAATTTTCTGCAAAGATCATCAATATAATGTTGCTATCAATGGCATGCATATCCTAGAGTACAAACATCGATTTAAGCAGCTTGACAAGATCCGTATACTGGAAGTCTTCGGGGATGTTCAACTCCTAGATGTAAGATGTTGGTAGTTGTGCAGTACCTGTGTTTTATTAATTGCTTGCAGAGAATCATCTTGATGTAACAAAAAAAGAAGATTGCAGAAATTTCTCTGTATGTGATTACATTAACTGAAGTACTATATTTAATAACTAACCATAAAATAGTCTAAAATTTATAGTTTACTAACTACTTCTTGGTGCCTAAATGTAAATGACATATTTGAAGAACATTGCCTGCTTTTACAATATTCTAGTGTTCATAGTGAATGACTTGATTCTCAAGGTGTACACCCGTTACATTTTTATAAAGCTTATGAAATTTATGATTAATACTATTATCCTTGAAATATTCTGTTACAGCTGAAAAACACTGTTAGAAGCACCAGTATTAAGTTGCAATTTTCAGTACACATATAATTGGAAAGAAACTACACTGAACTCAATGAGGATTGCCTCTCATCAGTGTTCAGTAAAATTAGTAGGCTTCTGCGTATTTCTGTGCAATATATAACATGTTTACATTAAGATTGTTTACCTAAGCAGCGGTTTTTGTATCTCAATCTATTACCTAGCATTTTTTGAAATCTATGTTCTCAAAAATATCTGTAAACAGTTCTGATATGTTCAGAATCAATTATAATTTTCTGCTGAACTTTATGGAGAATGTATGACTTTCCAATCTATAATTAAAATTCAGAAAGTGCAAGCAATGTGGAATCTTCTATTAAAGTATAATGTCATTATATCCTTATAAAGTGCTTTGGTATGAATAATAGGAAGAACTGAGGGCCAAGATGGAATCAAGTTCTTCAACTAGGACAGTATGAGTTTCTAGATGGGGAAATATAAGGGTTGAATTTGTTCCCTCAGTTCTAAATTAACGTATACAGTAGATGTGATAAAAGTTTTCTATGTGGCCCAGAAAAGTGATAAGAAACTTAATTCAGCATAGTAAGTGTAATGCAACCTTTTAAATACTGCATTAAAAAAGTAAATGTAGAGAAGTTACACTTAAAAGTTTGTTCCTTTTTAATTAAAATCTAAATAGTTTTTTCACATAAATAATGAGCAAAATGGTCAAATATATTTGTGAAAGTATACATAAAACAAAGAGTGAGAAAAAGATTGTGTTATCTTGGTCCTTGCAAGTCTTCACCTCTAAATCCAGAAGAGCTGGTGGGAAGGGATTAAAAGTAGCTCTGGAGTGGTTCCCCAAGAATAATTTCAAGCTGCTGAATGGTCTTTTGGCACTGATGCTCCACTTCTTCACATTCATCTGCCAAGAAGGCAAAAAGAAATAAACAATTTAGGGTTCTCTCAATCTGCATCATTTCTCTCCTACCTTCCAGATATTTTTTTAAAGCTGGTTTTCAATTGTTTGGATATTATTATTTTCAAATGTACCTTTCCTCTCATGAGGAAACTTACACTTTTTCAAATAGATGTCTTAAAATGTATATATCATTGCTATTATATATTAATCTTAAAATTAAATTTGGAAAAGATTGGGAAACTCCAAGGAAACTTTCTCAGTAGGTTCCAAAGAAAGTGTTGTCAGAAAAAGCAATGACCAGCACCATATTGCAAAGCGTATAAGCTGTAAACTTATTAGTAGTAAAACTACTAATTTAGATAGAAAATTGATTCCCAAGGAAGGAATCAATTTTCTCAGGTTGCAGAAAATAACTTTATAAATAGCTGGGATTCAATCAGTGCTTAATTATCAATTTTAATTTTAGAGGTTCCCTAATCAAGCTATTGAACCAACTCAGTACATACACTGTGCGTGCGTGTGTACATCAAACAAAACATAAGCCGCCTAGACTATTCATGATATAAATTACATTTAATGCTTGAATTAATTCCATTTTCTTCTAAACCCTTGTTTGACACATGACTTTTGAACATAAATACTGTGACATTTTCTTGGAAATAAACTAAAATGCACTGTGATTGACTTGGATTTTGATACATCCTGTACATTTATGCTGAAAATCCGCCATGGAAAAAGTTTTCCTTATAAGTGAGAAAAATATATATCCTCCAATGAAACTGTTCTTAACTATCTTAGACTCCAGGCTATAAGTGCTCATAGGACCTAAGAATATAGTTTAGTGGGTGGTACCATGCAGCCTGAAGTCCAGGAGTTTTCTACAGTGACAGGATAATTTGTCCCTAAGGTGGAACTGCAGGACAGTCATGCTTCATTAAAAGTAGTTTTATGGAGGAAAAAGTAATGCAAGAACAATAAGCAATACATTACCTTCCATAAGCTCAGCTAAGAAAGGAATGGATTCTGGTAGTAGCACCATATAATTCTCTCTTATTTTTTCAGCAAGCTCTAACAAAGCCAACAAAGCCGCAAATCGAACCTAAACCAAAAAGAAATGCAGTCAGTACATTCAAAAGTATTAGCAGAGTCAGAATAGCCCGATTCTGGCTCCTTCCTCTGCAACATCTGGGCACAATCAACAACATTCCAGTTTTTAAAAGACTGACCCCTAACATGTATTAATTCATAGTTGCCACCTTGCTTGTCTTAAGCAGAACTTGACATATCTGCCACTAACCTTGGGTGATGCATGCCTCATCTTTAACAAAATCTGATAGTTCAGGGGTTTCCACAGAGCGTCATCTGCCATTGCGACTGCAAACTGTGCCATACATGGAATCAAATGCATAGACACTCTCTCATGGAATCTCTCTTCTCCTCCAAGCATGTTTTCCAGCTACCAAAAATAAAATAAAATAAAATAACTTCCATGCTGAGAGGAAAAAAATGGGGAAAAAATTCATTTCAACCAACAATGGGCCAGTTAGCCTGACCAAATTCTTTGCTGTTACTTAAAGCAATTTTATGCTGGAGCTTTTAGGATTAGAATAGATTCCCTTATTTTTCTTATCTATTCTTTGATTCTTTATATACTTTTAATACCCCTTTTTTGGAATCCGTAAAAAACACTGCATTTAACCACTGGTTGTACAACACTAGGTAGATTGCTGCTTTATAAACAGTACATCATTCAACTCATGTTCTAAGCCAAGTATGGTGATTTGACAATCAGAAAGGCTGAAAAAAGAACCAGCTCAGATGAATAAAGTACATCTGTAGAAATGGTCTTAAGTATTACATAGCACTATTAGGTAATAATCTAGTAAGAATGAGACTGCTCTCTAACCTGATTGACTAAAGGCAGCATCAATGTTTCTGCCCTTTCTTTGCTCACAAAATGATGAGAATCAAAAAGGAAGATTTTGTACAAACAATCAAGGCTATACTGTAGTAATAGGCAACTTTTTTCAGTGTCACCCTCAGAGTCAAAGTAAGCTTCATCTGCATCTGAAATAAACAGCAAAAGGTACAGGAATAAGGCATTTAAACTTAGCCGATTATCACTTTGTAGTCTTCATACGATACAAGCAAAGAGAACATTACATTAATAGCATATTTACAATTAAAGCCTTCTGTAAATGGAATATTAAAGTACTTTAAAAAGTATTTTTAAAGTATTACAGCAATGTTTCTCAACCATGGCAACTTTCAGATCTGTTGATTTCAATTCCCCAAGGGTGTTGGCTTGGAAATTCTGAGAATTGAAGGCCACATGTCTGAAAACTGCCATGGTTGAGAATGCCGAGGAAGAAATGGGCTTTGTTCCATCCATAACTATGTTTCCTAATTGGAGCCACCCTGATACCTTAATTCTGCATATAGAGTGTTTTTTTCTGGGCAGCATCCCTTTGAAATTTTTCAAAGATCGAGATTGGGCTTTCATTTTTTAAAACATAATGAAAATAAACTCTGAAGAAAAATTAAAAATATGATGATGTTACTTAGTTTGAGTAATGAAGCATCTGAAAGAAAAAAGCAAGCTCACAGAGCACCAAGGACCCCTCATGTCAATCCTGAACTACAAATTCTCCATTAGAACTATAAATATGCAATATTGCATTATTCGTGCATTATAAGGTACCTTATTAAAAATATTTTTCTTCCTTGCATTTATTTTAAATTAGAATTTTTACCTGTTTTTGATGTATTGATTTGGTTCAGATTGTCAGCAAAAGGTTTCACTAAATGGCCAGCAAATAGGCTGAACAGCCCTTTTAGCTCGCCAGCAATACAGTCTGCCAGTCGGTAGAAAGTTAACTGTCTATCCTTTGGGGCCCCTTCAGTTTTGGCCCAATCAAAGAGCTGAAAGAAAGAGACAAGGGGTGGGGTTTTTTTTTGCTTTTTGCTTTGTATCAAAACACAAACAAGAAACCTATTCAAATGCCTACCTTGAAAAACAGGGGCCGGAAAGACATTTCAGAAAGCTTCATGACCATGCTGATTAAACATGTGATAATTCGAGCTTCTATTTTGCCAACCTTCTCTAAATTGTCCTAGAATAAAGCAGGCATTATCAAAATATTTGTAACACTGTTTATAGGATTGTGGGCACAATCCTGCCCAGAACTGAGCTTTTTAAACTGCCCCATAAAGAGATTAATTCAAAGGGAAACCTCACTTGAAGTGGTACACATTTGTGCTACTCCCAAAAGATTTCATATGCTTCACCTGAGAGTGTTCAGCTCTGAAGTCCAAAGCCTTTGTGAAAAATGCTGTTAGCTCCGATTGATGAGCAGAGAGCTGATCTTTCTCCAGAGTTACAATGTGCTCCTTCAAAATATCCATAATAGTACCTACATCATTCTAGAAGAACAAACGAATAAAAATACAAGTTTAGATTAATACCCAAGGGGATTCAAATTATTAAACAAATCTGTTCAAATTGCTTGAGTTTCCCTTCAAAAAGTTGATACCATCTTTTTTTAAGGAAAACCTTCGGTCCAGGATAGTGTGAAATTTGAGAGCCACAAGGAACCATGACCCTTTTTTTCCTTGCCCAAGAAAAGAAACTAAGTGCCAAATCCAAGGCCATGATAGAGCACAAGTCAGCCAAGTAAAGGACGCAGCCTTTTGCAGGTGGAATTATGCTTCCTTCTCAATGAAATGCACTTTCTGAACGCCATTATTGCCTGAAGTAATATATTAACTATATATGTATAGAAATATAGCAAGAGATGTGTTGAAGGAACTGAGGCGCATCTCACCTTAGAAGCATTTGCAATTTCATTATAGCACTTCGCAATTGCTGGCAGAAGAACTCTTGATGGAAGTTTTGTTGCCAAAGTGGTTTTCAGAGATGCCACACGTAGATTAACTTGGGATGCAGGCCCCATTTCAACAGTAATTCTGTCCAAGTGGACCACCTAGAAAGCAGCCAATGTACAAATCAAATTATTTCACAGAAGTTTCACACGTTGTGCTGCTGAACTAATACTTGCTCTTAATCAATGTTGGTTTACTGACCTGGAGCAGGATATTTAGCAAATATGGGCTGAGGAAGCGTGGCAACGTTTCCACAATTTTCAGTAGAGCTGTCACTGTGCTAAGTAAATAAATTTCATTGGTGACCAAGTCCTTTTTGTGTTTCAGTATATTCAGCAATGCCGGCATAAGTCTATGAGAAAAGATACACAAGATTAACTTGTTCATACTCAAACAGACTTCCCAATAAAATAAATTGTCTACTCAAATACATTTCACTAAATGGTATTTTAAATAAAATCAAAGGCCAAGCTCTTTCTGAAAACACAGAAATCTCTAATGAATATTCACTGTTAAGTTTCTTAATCTAAATAAGAGGACGGTGTAATAGTTTTTTGTGTACCTGAGTCAAAACTCATTTTATCTATCACTACTTTCTTGAATGATTATAATCAGGAAAGTGCTTAATTTTTCATTTTTTGTGTATGGAAAGCTTCCAACTAATTATACAAATTTTCCTATGAATATTATTCAAGCATTACTTTGCAAGGAAGAGAAATCAGTTATCTGGTATAGAATTATTTTATATATGGTATAGAATTAAGAATCATTTGCACAGAAGGAAGCACATACATTTTTTTCCAGTGTCAATTGATTTTCCCCCCTTTAGAATTTCCTGGAAAACCTATATCTATAAAAGGAGAAGAAAAATAACCATCCTATCTTTTACAGCTGCTTAACTGATATACACATTAAAACGCAAGGCATTATTTTGAAAAAAAAAAATCTCAAGAGACAGTCCACATGTTCAATTTCATTATGCTTGAAGAAAAGTACCTTGGAAGTTGAGGTATAGCCAATGCTTTCAGCACACAGGTGACCTCAGCAGCACACAACAGAGCACTTCCGACGACGTTTCTTTCTTCTTTCCCATCTGCAGAAATCACCTCAATGGCCACTTTTAGCACAGCTACAAACAGTTCATGTTTCTCTCTGCCAAAGCACTTGCACAGCAACTTCAAGCTGTACAAGGCCGTCTGCCTATTAATTGCCTGCTCCTCAGCTTCCTGATGCCGCACCACAGTAAGGAGGTTGGGAACCAATTCTAACAGCAGTTCCACCTAAAAGGACAAAATGATATGGATCTATTCATGGGAAGGTTCCAGGGCTGAACATCCAAGCCAATATCCAGACCTTGCAATACACACAAGCATGCAACAGAAGATTTCCTATAGTAAGTTCAGGGTTCCAGATTCAGTACTTCTTTATTTAAGTGCTATACTTAAAAGGTAAGGCTGAACTTTTTCCATTGCAGTTGCTATGCTATGTGGCACAAAGGGCGACTACTATATGGCAATAAGGACAATAAGAAAAATTGCTTACCTGGGTTTGCTTCCATTGTATGTTCTGCTGCAGTTTATTGTTGAGGAGATCCATGGCTTTACGTCTCACTGAGGGCAACTGATTGATCATCAGGCCCCTGAGGACAGGAATAAAGGTTTCTGTTGGAATTAAGGAATTGATCTAAAAAGGAAACACAGGAACAATTTTTTAAAAATTAATGGTAAAAATTGTTTTAGTATTCAGGTATAAAAACTAATCTAACAATCTTTACCCCGTTCCAACCCTAAGTATACTACTGACTTCTGAATTTGAGGGAAGCCCAAGAAAATCTCAGAATGCAAATCCAGTGTCAACCCAACAAGGCAGAGCAGACTAAGAAACCAATGCCTTATGGGTCACGACTATGGCTACCATGACAACTATAGTAGCAGAATCTTGCAATGTGCTTCCTCTCCCCTTCACTTTATTTTTGTGTGACTTAGGGTGGGCTTGTCTGAGATACTTAAGTCTACTTAGTGCCTCAGAATAAGTTCAAGCCCCGCTTATCCATTGCCTTGGTAGTGGCTCGTACTTCCTGTCCCTCAAGGTCTTTCTACATGTTCTCTACCACAAAATCAAAATTGGAAGGGAACAGTATAAGCCGAGCGAGCTTTCTTCGCTCAGTTTCCACATTCCAAGCCTTTCAAGTCTTGATTAAGATCCAGCTTCTGCTTGAACACATTTAGTAAAGGGGAGTTCAAAACCACCTATGGTAGGTTTCTCTTTTTAACTGTAATCAATTACAAAATTTTCCCTAGTTGGAACTTATCATATGGTTTATTTCATCACCAGCACGCTAGTACAATATTCTTCTTTTGAACAATTTCCCCCCCCCCCAGGCCTCTTGGCAGAACCAGGTCTTCGGGATTTGTGAAAAAATGTCAAAGTGGGGGCCAATTTAATCTGTGTGTGGGAGGGAGGGAGGGAGCCACCATGGAGAAAGTCCTTCTGGGTCTTGCCAGATGTACTTTCTTGCAGACAGGACCTGCATTATTCCTTGCCTCCCTGCTCTTGTAGGTTGGGTAGATGTAACTGGGAAGAGATATCCTTCAGATAATTTCCCCACCTTTCAAAAAAGCCAATGTTCTATCATATTTTCTGTTAAGTCAAGCTTTTTCCAAATATCACAGATTAATATTCTCTAATTTTTACATATTTTTAAATCTGTATTGTATTATTGTTTTTATTCATATAAATTTCTTAGGTACCTGTAAATTATTATTACTGGAATTAATTTGCTAGGCAAATCTGTGTTGGCAGATAAAATAAGATATCTTAAACAACTGAGATTTTTGCCTGGATTATCTGGTGTTTTAGAATTAATAAACTCATTTTTACATCATTAACAGGCTTCGGCTCAACCCGACCAAAACCGAGTGGCTGTGGTTTCCTGCCCCAGATACAGCCTGGGTATGCTGGCTGTGGGGGGAGAAATTTTGATTATTTTGATTATAGAAATTATGCTGGCTGTGGGGGGAGAAATTTTGACCCCCACGGAGAGGGCATGCAATCTGGATGTCCTCCTGGATGTACGGCTGTCGTTAGAAGACCATATAGCAGCCGTCGCCAGGGGGGCTTTTTGTCGGGTCTGTCGGATCTACCAGTTGCGACCCTTTCTGGATCGGGGTGCATTGCGCACAGTCACTTCTGCTTTGTCATCTCCCGCCTAGACTATTTCAATGCTCTCTACATGGGGCTTCCCTTGAAGAGCATCCGGAGGCTTCAGCTGGTGCAGAATGCAGCCGCACGGGTGATCTTGGGGACTTCTCAGAGCTCCCATGTTACACCGCTCCTGCGCGAGCTGCATTGGCTTCCAGTCGCCTTCCGGGTGCGATTCAAGGTGTTGGTGATCACCTTTAAAGCGCTCCATGGCTTAGGACCTGGGTACTTACGGGACTGCCTATTACCTCCCGCCGGCCAGTGCACTCCCACAGGGTGGGCCTTCTCGGGGTGCCGCCAGCTGGATGATGCCGGCTGGCGGCTCCTAGGGTGCGGGCCTTCTTTGTGGGGGCACCCCCCCTCTGGAATGAGCTTCCTACGGAGATACGGGCCATCACTGACCTATGAGCCTTCCGGCGCGCACTGAAGACCCACCTTTTTCAGCAGGCCAGTCTGGCCTAGTCCCATTAGTAGGGTTCAATTTTTAAATCTTCATTTCTAATGGGGTTTTATTGGTTTTACCTTTAATTCAGCTGTTCATTTAATTCTCTTTTAATTCATTTTAAAATTTTTATTGATTGTATTTTTATTATGGCTGTTCACCGCCCTGAGTCCCTATTTGGGAGAGGGGGTGATATAAAAGTTTTAATAATAATAATAAAAATCACAAAGCTTCAAGATTGATGTCATCTTACTGGCAAGTAGAGTAATACTTACTTTATCCAGTAATTCATATGATTTGTTGAGCAAAACCTTCCAGAATTTGGCTGTCAAAGTGTTGGCATTTTTTTCTATTGATTGTGCCACTGCATTTATGTAGCAAAGTATTTTTTCCAACAACCTAGAAAAACAATTCATAGTGAATGACTGACTACATCAATCCACATTAATTTTTCATTAGAATAAAAGTCACAGAATCCAAAAATGAAACCATTTATCCACAGGAAACAGGCCATGTGGGCATGCATGCCATTAGATTCAATTTTCTTATCATCATCATGGTGATGGCATCAAAATAGAATTCCATATTATTCTTGAAATTTGTCCCAACATTCAATTGACAGAAGATGTTCCATCAGTAGGAAATGTTAGCTGAATACTTGCATTATTTTATGCTGGCATAATTTTAAAGTCAGTCTACTGATTTTAGTGGCTACTCTAAATAATTAAAGACTGGATCCCACCCTATCAAAGTATGGGCCCAGCATTAATTTTACAACTTCTATCTCTTGAAACCCTGCAAAAAACAATGTAACACAATGTTCACAGATCACCCTGATTTGTTTTGAAATTGTCCTTGCCCTGTTTCAGGTTTTCTTATGTGTGCCTATTACCTCTTGTTGAATTAGTGTCATATACTTTAATAGGCTGTATTTCAGGCAGATAGATGATAGATAGATAGATAGGTAGTTAGATATAAGAGATAGACATATTGATATAGTTAATTTCTCATCTGGTAAGAGATGTAAAGTAATACTTTCTCAAAATTTTCCTGTACAGCTTACTTCTATTCTTAATTAAAATATTCAACAAAAAAGCAAACATACTTCTGTTCAAGTTCCTTTAACTCTTCGGAATCTTCACATTCAACTACCTAGTGGACAAAGGAAGAAAAACCACTTACATAGTCCATATCATGTTAATAGGAATTAAATTCAGGTGGATGAACATGATTGTGAGGTGCACTAACATGTTGTTATATTTGTCAGATTCGTCTGATCTACCAGTTGCGGCCCTTTCTGGATCTGGGCGCAGTTCGCATGGTCACTTCCGCACTCGTCATCTCCCGCTTGGATTACTGCAATGCTCTCTACATGGGGCTCCCCTTGAAGAGTATCCAGAGGCTGCAGTTGGTCCAGAATGCAGCTGCGCGGGTGATCTTGGGAACTCCTCAGAGCTCTCATGTTACACCGCTCCTGCGCGAGCTGCATTGGCTCCCTGTGGCCTTCCGGATCTGATTCAAGGTGGTAGTGATCATCTTTAAAGCGCTCCATGGCTCGGGACCTGGGTACTTACGGGACCGCCTGCTGCCACCAATGGCCTCCCGCTGCCCAGTGCGCTCCCACAGGGTGGGCCTCCTCGGGGTTCCGCCAGCTGGGCGATGCCGGTTGGTGGCCCCGAGGATGCGGGCCTTCTCTGCGGGGGCTCCCCCCCTTTGGAACGACTTGCCCCTGGAGATACGGGCCATCACCGACATTCAGACTTTCCAGCGTGCTGTAAAGACCCACTTTTTTCAACAGGCCGGCCTGGCCCAGTAATAATAGTGAGGTTTTAAATTTGGTATTTTAAATTTTTATTTGTTTTTATATATTTTGATAATTTTATAATTCAGCCATTAATTTAATCATTTTAAATTGTTTTTAACTGTATAATTTTTATATCTTGTTTCTATTTTTATCTGTCTGTACACCGCCCTGAGTCCCTTTTTTGGGAGATGGGACGGCATAAAAATCTAATAAATTAAATTAATTAATTAATTAATTAATTAACAAGATAGAATCTTCATGGCTATTCGTCTGGAATTCAATTTTACACTAAAAAATTGGTGGCATTCAGGATCCTGAAGAAGCCATCCTTTTTATTATTATGCACATGTATATATTCACCAAGTTCTTCCCTTCAATGTAACTAGTATTAAAGTCCAACACAATAAGCACTGAGCAAAAGAAATTAAATGAGAGAAAAAGAAATTTAACTGGATCAAGTTAAACCATCCCTATTCACTGTATTTCTTTGCCCTTTTCAATCCTTGCTTCTACTATAGCCATACACTGATTCATACATGGCCTTTAGTTTCATCCTTGTCATTTTTAGGACCTTCATGCTGCCATTTGCATAACATTCAGGATTGAGTGGGATTGGCTAATGGTTTTATGGATAGTTCCCTATGTTCCTAACTAGTGAAAACACAGCCTTGAAAAGTCTCCTTTGGATACAGAATTTCAAAGTAGATGATTACTGTTTTCCAACACTAATCAGCATTGGATAAAAACACTCAAGGAACTTGCTTTTATGAGTTCTCATTAATATTTTTTTTAAAAAAAGGGACAGCACAAGAGTTCCAACAGGTAGTTTGCTTTCAAATTTGCACCTGAAAATTGTTTCCACAACACCTACTATTCTTAGCATCAGAATCCACTTCAATATAAAGGTCAATCAAATCTGTCCTGATGGAATATTGTAGGTGGAGGGGCATGTCAAATTTTTGGGGAGGGCAAAGGCTGTAGCAGATGAGGCAGTAATTCAAATCAGGCAGGTTACATCTCTGAAGGCCTCTCTTAACTACAGAATGCATTTTTAAATGTGTTGAAATATATTTATCCTAATTATTGATAAGCTAGCACTAATCACAAATGATTAACCCTAAAAACAAATCTGCTTTTGTTATGCTGTTATGGCAGATATGTACAACATGTACATGGATGGAATATTCAACTGCCAGCCACAATATGTATATATTTGCCTCTGGCTTCATCCAAGACTAGAAACAAAAATTCCTGTGATTTGAATTTATTCCATCCTTTGATTTCTTTTGCCAAGATACCTAGTCAATGATATTGTGTACAGACTTTATAGAAAAATAGCATTCTACTGTAGAAACATTCCTTTCTACAGTAAAGGAAATCCGTTTAAAAAACTATTAAAATAACAATGTCAAGCATGTTTCTAGTTATACCAACCAGCCAGAAGCCGGAAGTGAAGAAAAAATAAGTTTCTGCAATTTGCCTCAGTTCATGGAAATTACAAGTTCTCAACTAGTAATGGGACTCTTATCGATTCTGGGCAAAGATAAATTCAACTCACTATTTTTACAAAACTGTTTGAAGCCAGAAGCTGTGACATGAAAGAGACTGCCAGGAATTTCAAATGCCTCAACTGTTTGCCAGAGTGAGACTCCACATCAAAGAGTTCTGTTTCTTGATTGTAAGATTGTGGCCTTGACTTCTTTTGTCCGGGGTCATCTGCAAAAAATAGACCCCAAAGCCATATACATCTCTTTAAATAAGTAAGTAAATAAATTTATCTACACCAGAGGTGGTATTCAGCAGGTTCTGACCAGTTCTGGAGAACCGGTAGCAGAAATTTTGTGTAGTTTGGAGAACCGGCAAATACCACCTCTGACTGGAGATTTTACAGTATCCTTCCCCTGTCACGCCCACCAAGCCACGCCCACCAAGCCACGCCCACAGAACCAGTAGCAAATTTTTTTGAATCCCACCGTGGATCTACACATTATGGAAAACCCCAACTAAAAGCATTTACTCACACCTATGCTATAAAGCAGTACAGTATGTTGTATAAATTGGGCCATTTCTTAAGCAATACAAGTTTTGCTCTAATTTTGGGTAGAGTGAGGGGCTTGACTCAGGCAGCAGATTTTTAGTACCGTGAAAGGATATTTTATTTATCATTACTTCCAGAATGGAGATCTTTAGGGGACCTTCTCTATATGTTCAAATAACTACCTTGGTTTGGGAAACTCTGACCAGGTAAGGTACCATTTGCTGCACTGCATTTGTCAGCTCTGGAGAAAAAAAGCACTAAGCCTGATTATGAACCTCCTAGACAAGCTTTTTTTCAGTTGGGATTCAACCCAATCTGTTTATTGAGTGGCTGACCATAAGTTTCTTTGCTGGCAATTACCTTCTTTGTTCTCTGGCAGGTTTGTTAAATAGTTGAGTAGTTTCATTAAACTTTGCAATTGTTCGATTATGCTAAATTCACAACATACAGAAATCCAGAATTCTGTATCGGTTTCCAAAACAATATCCTATGTAAGGAGTAAGATGAAGAAAACAGTATTATAAAATGCCGTACATTTATGCATTGTATTGCAACATTCTGCACGGCAACTCATGAATTTTTTAAAAACGAAGTGCTCTTCAAAACTCTTTACCTACCTTCTCCCCACTGGCTACTGCAGCTCCAGATTTGGTCACATGTTGTTCAAACAACAGTACTAAAAGAATCCACAGGAATCGCTCTGCCCCCAAAGTACTTGTAAGTTGCTCTAGAATTGGGAGACGCCGATGCTCTGGTACGTGGGGCAAGGCATCCACAAAAACCCGGATTATTTTAATCACAACTCCTTCCATGCTCCCTGTAGTTCCTGAAGACCTACCATCTTCCTCCGCCTACAAAGGAAAAAAAAAAGGAACAGGTTATACATTCAAACCAAAGGCTAAATGAAGGAAAAACAGATAAGACTTTATTCAAATGAAGCAAAACAAAAAATAAGAAACCACAACCCACAAAAGAACCAAGCTTATAACCAAAGCCTGAATACTAAAGAATAACCGTGAAATAGATCATATAATAATATATAAATTAGAATACAATGAGTGGAGCTGTGTTTGTACAGCAAAACCAATCTGTAAATGTTTGAAAGGCAAGTTTGAATTAATATTGGAAACAATTAGTATTGAATTAGTATTGTCTTGTAAATCCAGCAACAATATGAGTAAGATCTACAGTAAAGGAAGCTCCTGTTTAAAAAAGAAAGGAAGAATTCAGCCAAAGCATTTAGAATCCAAGCTGCAAGTAATAAAAATAAGAATTATTTTAACTACTATCTCAGATGCAAGACTAAGTTTACTATAGAGGTAATCCTTGACTTACAATTGGTGAATATTTGAAGTTACAATGGCACTAAAAAAGGGACTTATGATCGTTTTTCACATTTACGACCATTGCAGTATCTCCATGATCATGAGATCAAAATTCAGTCACTTAACTACTGGCACAGCTGCAACTGCACAGTTGCAGTGTGTCAGGGTCATGTGATCACCGTAAGAGCCATGGAGGCGCAGTGGTTAGAACGCAGTACTGCAGGCTACCTCTGCTGACAGCTGGCTGCCTGCAACTTGGCAGTGCAAATCCCACCAGGCTCAAGGTTGATCCTTCTGAAGTCCGTAAATTGAGGACCTAGATTATTGGGAACAATATGCTGATTCTGTAAACCGTTTAAGAGAGAGCTATAAAGCAATGTAAAGCGGTATATAAGTTTAAGTATTATTGCTATTTGTAACCTTTCCAGCTGGCTTCCGACAAGGAAAATCAATGGGGAAAACCCGATTCATTTAACAGTTTCATGGTTCAATTAATAACTGCAGTGATTCACTTAACAACCGTGGCAAAGAAGGTTGTAAAAATGCAGCGCAACTGACTTAATGACTGTCTTGCTTAGTAACACTTTTTGAGCTTAACTGTATTCGTAAGTCGAGGACTACCTGTATTCTATTTCAGTGACCCAGTTTAAATGATCTCACCTGTATGAGAGCCGGAATGACCATCTTCACTGTCTTGTTAATCACCTGGAAACTGTACGCATCATCCAGGCGCATGACATTGGCTCCCATGAATGTAAATATGGGCATGATATTGTGTAGCACTTTATCCTGCACAAAAGAAAGCCATTATTCCTGCAATAATGTAGCATTTGGTTTTGAGCATTTATTATTGCAATGCAGTTTCTCTCAGAACAATTTTCTCTCCGAATTTAAAGCAGTGGATCCTTTGCTATTTTAGTTAAAGCAGTTAAAGGAACTGCTCAATCCTGGTTTATATACAGGCAAACTTCAGCATCCCCTTAATTGGCATCCAATGCAGCTTGCCTAGCAGTGGGGACCCATGACAACACCAGGCAGTTCCCCATTTCTGCTCGCCTCATTGCATTTTAAACCAGGTGTAGCTTCTGGGTGGTCTCCAAGGGTAGCCCACATAGAGCACAGTGCAGCCATTCAATTGTGAGGTGACCAAGGCATTGTGATTGTCTGAAGGGCCTCCCAATTAAGAAAAGGTGGGCAAAAACAACTGAAGACGAGTGGTTGCTCAGGTAAACAGGTCCTGCGCCATTCAGGGCTTTAGAGGTAATAACCAGCACCTTGAATTGCACTCGGAAGCCAGTTTTGTATCCCTCATGAATAGAAAACTTTAGCAGCTCCTCAGTACTTGTTTAAACATTAAACAAATGTTTAATTTAAACATACTGTCAAACCTCTGTCCAGTTAGTGGTCATTTCAGGAACTAACGGATTAGAGACAAAGAAGAGAAAGAAAAAATGAGGGGTAATTAATGATGTCCAAAGAAAAAAGTAGGAGGGTGATAAGAAAAATCTTGGAGAAAGAGGTCAAGTGAATCTGGAAAGTGGTCAGCTATTTATAAGCATGGGAAAAGAGTAGCAGCCTCACCCAAATGCCTGTGACAGAGCTGAAAAGGCATCTAAAATGTGATACATTTTAGAAACTTGGATGAACTTCCCTTCCCTCAACATGCATTCCAATAAACTCACAGGAAACATTCCAGCTGCAGCACCCAGCAAGAGCAGTGCGTGGTGATGGGTCTGCGGCATTTCTGAGACCCGGATGCACTGAACGATCAGTTCCACATTGAATTTCTCTTCATCCAGGAGACCTCAAAACACAAAGAAGGCGCTGAAAAGTTAACAAGGCTTACAGGGCTTCCATCCCATTTAGGAATACAAAACCTGGAAAACACTGTCAAATATCCCAAATGAAATTAACTTTGGTCTTCACTTTACCTGCCTTTATCCTGTTGCTATCTGGGGACAGCTTCTGACAAATGTTTAACAAACTCCCAAGTATTAGTTGTTTTGTGTATTCCAGATTTTCCTCCCCTGCAGTAGTTTCTAGACACCTGGAAATTCAGAGAGGAATTAGACTATTTTTGGAGAAATAGATGATCAAACATAACGTTCCATGCTACCAAAAAATAACGAGTTCTGAAGGGGGGGGGGCACAAAGAGAATCAATCTTCTATAATTTCTACATCACATTCCAAGTTTCTTTTTTTCAAATACCTTATTTGGAGAAATCCTCAAGGGAACCAGTTAGAGACAGGAAAGAAAGTTCAAGGCTTTTGAGGAATCAACATAGCTAGAGGCAACATGATGCAACTCAACAATATTTAGCAGTGGGACAGCAAGTGGCAACCATACTCTAAGTCAGGGGTCGCCAACCTTTTGGACCTCAGGGACCACCAAACTTTAAATCCCAGGGACCACTAACAGGTTCTGTGGGCGTGGCCTAATTTGTGGATGTGGCTTGGTAGTCATGGCTTGTATGTAAATATTATAAATATTTATATAAATATTGATTTTTTTATTAAAAAAGAGCAACTTTCACCCAACATTAGGCAAAGCAGGCAGGCAGACTGAGTTGCTCACAGAATCATTCAGTGATTTATCTATCTGCCATCGGCTAGCTCAGTCTCTCAAATTTGCTTGCCATGAGTCTGCACTGAATAACAGAACCTTCAGTCCTAAGGGAGGGTTGGCTGTGCTTAGAACCGAAGATCTAAAGACTAGCTAGAAAGCAAGAAATCTAACCATTTCCTGCTTCCTAGCTAATCTAAATCTCCCGGCACAGCAGAATAGATGATGGTCGGAAACAGGAAAAATAGCAATTTTAGCAGGCAAGTTTGCTGGGTACGAAGTAAGTGGGTGGGGAGGGTTCCTGTGGGCCATGTGGATGGCGCAGCCTTGTGTTTCTGCGCAGTCTGGATTAATTGCTTTGGGAGGGGATGCTCTGGGGGTGAGATTTCTCTGCGGCTCACCAAAATTTTCTCACAGCCCACCGGTTGGCGACCGCTGCTCTAAGTCACTGGATGGAACATCTCAAAGGGTAGTCAGATCCACAAGTTCATAATGACCAGAGGTGGTATTCAGCTGGATCTGACTGGTTCTGGCATACCGATAGTGGGAATTTTGAGTAGTTTAGAGAACTGTCAAATATCACCTCTGGCTGCCCCCCCGCCCTTTCCTGTCCTATATTCCCTTGTTTTTTAGTTCAGCTGATTTGTGGCAGAACTGATTGCCACGCCTCAGCGGAGCTAAAAAACAGTTCATCTCACTAGCGCTGACACAAATCTGCTGTGAAGTGCGCTCTCATAGAACCAGTAGGAAAAAATTGGGAAACCCACCGATAATGACCAAATGCAGGTTTTCTTATAGCTTGGCCACATAAAGTGAGATTGGACAGAACTAAGCTGTAGCACAGAATGGAGGACAGAAGAGCTGTGTCGTTTTGATAATGCCCAAATTTAAAAATGGGAGGGTTATCCCATTTTGGAACTCCTTTTTCCTACGGGTGAGATAGAGAGTTTTCCAGGGTCAGCAAGTCCTCAATATTTAATGGCTAGAGTGAATGGTTAAGAAATAACAAGATTTAGAATTGCTCTCCAAAGTAAAATTACCTAGATAGCAAATTGAAAAGGGTAGGTATCAGAGCCTGAGGCTGTTTGAGCTTCTTTTTGTGCTGCAGCAATTCTAGGATAAGCGTAATTCTTTGCCAATTCATACTTTCTTCTTGTACACATTCTGGAACTTGGACTTTCCTGAATGATCAAAAGCAGAATAAAGTAAACTTTATTTCCTTCTATTAAAAAATATCAGTTTTTGCAGAGCAACTATTTCAGATTCTACAAAGAGCCAAAGAATCATCAACCAAATACAGTTTTTAAAGATTGGTTAATTTGTATATTCTTTTAAATCTTTCTATTCTTTAGCTTACCTTATGCTTATGTCTTCTGGCTTTTGTTCTCTCTTTGATTAACAATTTAATTCTCTTGTTTTTGGCTATTTAACCTGGCAACGACTATTCTGATGGCAATTTTCAAAAATTCAGAATTCCTTCCGTTTTCATGATCACAGAGACAAGATTATAACTATCTACAAAAGCACTGGATTTAACCTAATGTCATTTACATGTACAATTACAAACAGAAGTTATTAAAGTATTAACTACATAAAATAACCTAACATTTATTCTCATGTTTGTCCAGTCTTTTTGGTTAACTTTGTCTTTCCTCATTTAATCACAGAAATTATCTTCATTATGTTGCATCAAAAGCGTGTATGAAATTCAGTTCCAATTAGTCAAAACTAATATAATTCCATGAATATAATTTGCGTTCTCATCATGTAAAATGTCAGAGTCTTACCAATTTTATTCCATACGCAGATTCATGGGAATGCCATAGCTTAAATTATTTGCTTAATGAATTATCTTATGTTTTTAAGCTGCTTGGCCTCCAAAATCTTTTAATTCTCCATTTTTAAAACCTCTTCCATTATAGCATATATGGCACTTACATTTCCCACCCATTTTACCTCTGCTGCTGTATTTTCTGCCTTCTTGTCTGGTGAACTGTAGCAACCGTCTTGACTTTAGGCTGAGGTTCCAGTTCGATACTAATCTGCTCAGCATCTACTGAAATCTAAACAATATGTTAGATTTTGTTTTAAAGACTTGTCACACACCACACATCACAATATATTGTACATATGCAGCCCAATTGCAGAATATGATCTGACCATCCTCTGTCAACTGGCATGTAACATGCCTGTATGGCAGTGCAGAAAAAAAGCATGACCATCAGAGGGGGTATTCAGCAGGTTCTGACCAGTTCTAGGAGAACCGGTAGTGGAAATTTTGATTAGTTCAGAGAACTGTCAAATACCATCTCTGACTGGCCCCGCCCCCATCTAGTCTCTGCCTCCCGAGTCCCAGCTGATCGGCTGGGTCTTCTTTTGTTGCCCTGCACAGGAGAACGGAACTGGAAAGCAGATTAGTGAGGTGGGGAGGGAATGGAGATTTTACAGTATCCTTCCCCTGCCACGCCCACCAAGCCACATCACGTCCATCAAGCCACGCCCACAGAACCAATAGTAAATTTTTTTGAATCCCACCACTGATGACCATTTGTATTTGAAGGGGATCACAGCATACTTTTCTTACTGAAAACGCAATACAATTCTTGGCTTAAAACCAGAAATTATTCTTTGTGATTACAAAAATCATGTTTTCAATAAAAGCAATGCACACATCATATGGCATATTACTAATTTTCCACTATTTCTGTGTTTTATGTTTTAATTCTCTGCAATATACATTTTAGTTAGCTCTTATACTGAACACAATATGGTTGTTAAAAGTAATCAGATTACGATGGCCTAATTCCTGCAAGCAAACTACTGTGTTTCTCATAAAATAAAGCCGGGGCTTATTTTTTTTTGAGCCCCCAAAAAACGGCTAGGCCGTCTTTTGGGGGTGACTTAATCCCCCCCCCCGCATCCTTATCTAGAGCGCCCCACGGACAGCCTCGCCACCAGCTGCTCCTAATGAGTGATCATGGCTGAGTGCGGAGAGCTCCCTACTCTCGCCAAGCACCTTTGCTGCGGCACCGCTGCGTTTGGAGCTGCTGTTTCCGCATTTGGAGCACCACCGCCATTTGGAGCATGTTTGTAGCACCGCCGCTGCCGCTTGGAGCACCGTTGCCACATTTGGAGCTGCCACCACGTTTGGAGCTGCTGTTGCATTTAGAGCACCACTGTGGTTTGGAGCAGCGGCGGTGCTCCAAACGGTGGTGGCGCTCCAAATGTGGCAGCAGCTCCAAACACGGAAGTGGCAGCTCCAAACGCAGCGGCGGTGCTCCAAACGGCGGCAGCACTCCAAATGAACTCCAAATCGCAGCGCTCCAAACACGGAAGTGGCTGCTCCGAATGCAGCGGCAGCATGGGCAGAAGAGAAAGCAACAGCGGTGGGCGCCAAAGGTCTCGGGTCTGCAGCAAAGGTGCTTGGCAGGAGTAAGGAGCTCTCCATGCTCCACCATGATCGCCCATTAGGAGCGGCTGGTGGTGAGGAATGGCTGCCCGCAGGGCACTCCTAACGGCAAGTCCCCACTGCCCTTCCCCCATTTCGCATGTTTTAAAATAGGCCTAAATTTGGGGGGGAGGGGCTTAATTTCATTTTTATGCCTAGAAAATATGCTGGGTCTTCTATGGGGGGCGTATTGTTGGAGAAACACGGTATGTGATTAGAGAAGAATACAAAATTGACACACAGACAATTCATTCTTTATTATTTATTTATTACTATATTTATTATACAGGTAATCCTCGACTCAGAACAATTTGTTTAGTGATCATTCAAAGTTATAACGGCATTGAAAAATTGGACTTATTACCAATTTTCAGTTACAACTTTTGCAGCATCCCCATGATCATGTGATCAAAATTCAGATGCTTGGCAACTGGTTCATATTTATGACCATTGCTGTGTCGCAAGGTCAAGCAATTGCGACTTTCTGACAAGCAAAGTCAATGGAGAATCCAGTTTCACTTGACAACGGGATTGCTAACTTACCAACTGCAGTGATTCACTGAACAACTGTGCCAAGAAAGCTCGTAAAATGAGGCAAAACTCACTTAACAAAAGAAATTTGGGGCTCAATTGTGGTCATAAGTCGAGTACCACCTGTAATCCTGTTCTATTTATTCAGAGGAATCAGAGTCTCATTATGCAACAAGATTAAATTATCTTACCCCTTTAAATACACTGCTGATTGTCTGGGCACAATGTAGATTCTTGCAAATGAGGAGTAAGTCAAAAAGAACTCCCAGAATCCTTTGCTGTACCTTCCCATCTGGCAGTGCAGCAAAGAAAGGTTTTGTAATCTAGAAATAACAAAAAGACATGAGCTTATATATAACATGAAAGAAAGTACGGCATTATTTCCAGTGATAAGGAAAATAAGGAAATATACAGCTTCCTCACGATACCCTGTGAATTCATTTCTTTATTAAATTTATATGACGCCCATCTTAATCTAAACAGCCAAAATACAATTGAAATCTGATTTTTTCGAATCTTTGTTCAACTTGCTGGCTACTGGCTTTCAGGATTAGACATATATCATGTATTTTCAAATTTTCAGTGGGCTGCTTTATAACTTGATAGCACAATGGGAAATAAAGAAGCAACATACCACAAAACATCCAAATCAATTACCTACAACTTACATTGACAATGAAAAATGAATCAAAAGGATCCTTGTTCAGCAAACTCTATTTGGAAGCAGACTTTGTTATTTTTTTTCTTCTCTCCTTAGCAAGCAATTGGAAGAACTTTTGTGGCAAATAAAAATGTTTGTATTCTAGAACCGCGACGGCGAACCTAAGGCATGCATGCACAGGTGGCACGCAGAGCCATTTGTGCAAGCACGTGAGCCCCAGCCAAACTTACCTGCACTGTGCATGCACATGCCTCCCAGTTGATTTTTGAACTGTTTGAGGCCTTTTTCGGCCTCCCAGAGGCTCAAGGGAAGTCCTCTGCAGCCTTGGGAAGCCGAAAAATGGGCCTTCCAGAAATACCGGAAATGCTGAAACGGGCCCGTTTTCAGCCTTCTGAGGCTCCAGAGGCTTCCCTTGAGCCTCTGGGAGACCGAAAACAGCCTCCCCCAGGTTCCAGAGGCCCTCCAGAGGACTGAAAACAGGCATTTCCGGAAGGCCCATTTTTCAGCCTCCTGAGGCTGCAGAGGCTTCCCCTGAGCTCCGGGAGGGCAAAAATGGCTAGGAGGCATGCGCACGCACCTCAAACAGGCCAAAAATCAGCTAGGAGGCATGCGCACGCACAGTGCAGATAAGGAGGCGGGACGGGGGTGTTGCATGCACATGCGCAGGGGGGCGGTACGCATTGCATTCTGAGTGCCAACGCACACACGCTTTTGGCACATCACAACAAAAAGGTTCGCCATCACCGGTCTAGAAGGTGACCTATGCTAATAATCCCTGTGAAAGATTCTAATGAAAATCACTCATACAAGAGCTTACCTGCCCAAGAGCTGTAATCTGAAAAGGATGTAGGCCCTGGTACACTTCCTGTGAGGCATGCAAAGCTTTGATGAACAGATGTAGGCACTCTTGATTGGTGCAAACGAGTGTGGCTGAGTGCTCATTGTATTTCCCAAGAATGAGGTGCAAAAGGAGGGCTTCATCTTTCAACATCTGTCCTGTACCAGAAGCTTTCTCCAATAACCGATCGAGGAGAGGCAGCAAGCTAAGAAGCACCGCCTGAAAAAAAATAACAAAAAAAATTTTTTTTGAAAAAAAAAAACAGCCAAAACTTTAATAAACATATATTTAAAAAACTTGTTTTGTATTCTATTTACTGGTGTATTAATAGAATAACAAGAGTTGGAAGAGACCTTAGAAGTCTTCTACTTCAACCACCTGCTCAAGCAAAAGACCCTATACTATTTCAGACAAATGGCCGTCCAATTTCTTCTTTAAAATCCCCAGTGATATAGCATCCACAACTTCTGGAAGCAAATCAATGTTTAAAGAGAGAAAGCCAAATTTCTAAATGTGTATGATGCAACCATATATTTAACCAATAGTAGAAAGTTAGGTGTCAGGACTCCGGCAGTTACCCCCATTTTAAATCATGAGTCTCGAGCCAAAACTTTCCAAAACTTAAAAAGGATTTATTGGGAGTTAACATGCCGGCACTGCCTGGGTGTAGCCGACTCTGAGACACATAATTCATTGTCACCCTTGACCCTGGTTTTCCCACACTCGCTGGGTGTATCGTAATTCATATTCTCCAATGGGACACATCCATAGCCAAGAATCATCAATCATGTTCTCCAGTTAGAATTTTGTGCAGCAGAAACTTCAGTCACCTAGTTACTATCTTTGAAAAAAATTATGGAATGCAGTTTCGGTTTGCAAGTGGCTGCACTACTCCCCCTTTCCTTTCTGTTGGCAACTCTAAAAAGACCATGGAAATATTTTATGAGTTGACAGTAGGCATGCAAATCATCTGAAGATAAGTCTTTGAGTCTCCTAAGAACCTATTTAAGACTTGGTATATGTAATGACACCAAGCCGATTCTTTTTTAAGAAAGTGTCTCATTCTGGAAGGACCTCCGTTTACAGCAGCTATATACCACTTGATGCCTTCTACAAATTCTGGGTTTTAATTCCTACCAGCCCCAGACAACATGGCTAATGGACAGAAATTGTGAGCTGCCATACAAACAGCCTAGATAGCACTGGGTTACCTTCTTTTTTGCACTAAAGGTACTTCTGGCAACAACAATAAAACTATCCAAGTGGCAACTTGAAACCCTTTTATATATCTTGGCATTTTAAGTCTTATTCAAATAAAAAGGAAGAGAAAAAGTTCTATTTTGTTAATATAACCAAACTAAGATATAAACAAGGTCTCGCCCTGCAGAAAAACAACACAAAGATCTGGCTTGATCACTGATATTTTTCCCAGTGTTAACACCAATTATTTCACCTACACTGCCATTGACTTCATGAAGAATTTTCATCAGGTTTCTTGCAATATAGGAAGGACATCTAAAGCCCTGGACACATTCAAGTAAGGCTGTCAATGCTTCTGATGATTTCTGCTGCTTGGCTTTTCGCTTCTGTTGGGTAGGTTCTCCTCTAAAGAGATCACCAAGAACCTAGATTATAAACAAAAGGGAGAAAAAACACCAAAGAATCATTAATGTAATTTACTTGATTGAAGGACAAAGGAATTGAAAGTGGACCGTAATTACTGCATGTGCATTTTCACACTAGCTATGAACCTATATGTGAGCAATCCTTTAGCATAGTGATTTAAATTTCTGGCTATCTGTGAAAGGAGTGGCCCCATACCAGAACCTCTGTATTTTGGTGTGCATCTGTCGTAGCATCTTCCGCTGATGTCAATTATCATTCTTAAGCCCCAACCAGAGCTTTGAGGTATTACTCTGCATTTCAAAGATACCTGGAGCCATACTAAAGCTGCTTTCTCACAATCCTTTCCCAGGCAATCAAAACAAAAATGTGAAACCCTGCAAAAACAAAAAAGCAGAACAAAGCACAAGCCTATCTGATTAGCATCCCATTCAGCTGGATACGAAATATTCCACCTGCAAGAGAACTTCATGCAAGAGAGGGAACTGGGAAGAAGCAGCCATGGATCAGCGGAAGAAAGGATGTTCTGCATAAAAAAGTTTTCTGATTCTATTTCTAGTACCTCTTGAAAATGCTGAAAAAGCTCCTGCCAAAAATGTCAGGCTATGCTAGACAAACTGATCAGCTATTAAGCAAGGATGCCTCCAATCCCTCATTGTTCATTTGCAAGAAAGATCAACAAAGCAAAATAATTTTTTCATTCAGGCCTGCGGGTCATGATCATTTACAACCTCCTCAAAGGAAGTAGAAGATGGCTCCTGAAGAGAAGATGCTTTCTAGTCTCTGACCAACACTTGCTTCAGGGATCCTGACTCCCAAAAGATCACAAGAGCTCTGAGTATCAGACTCATCAGAAAGACTCAAATACAGAGAATTACAGATGCAAATACTTTCATCTATGCTTACCTGGGTAACGTAAGTTGAATCAGACATTATTTCCTCAGCTTTCTTCGTGAAACTCTGAAGCACAGGATGAAATATGGATTCTTCTATTCCACTTAAGGAATGGAGACATTTGAGAGAAGCTCTTCGGACTTCGCTTACAGGACTTCCCAAGTTGATCAACAGAGATACAATTACTGGAAAGTGCAAGAAGGGAGAACAGTTATTGCTTTGACAAAGTTCCAAATAAACTTAGATTTATTAACTATGCAGAATGAAAACTCCTCCCTTGAGAAACAACTTTATTGTGTTGCTGGAGAGAAGCAATCTGCCTACACTGTCCAGCCACCAAGAAGGATTTAGACCCTCAGATTTTCAAATGCTGACCCCACTGAGAAGGTCTTCTCTATCTTCTAATTCAAACCTTTACAATCCTTTGAAACAGCTAAAAGCGTCAAAATTAAAAGCCTGCAGAGTTATTTATTTTTATGAGCAATCTCTGGAGTTAAGTGAATATAGTTAGTAAAAACTTCAGAGACTCTGAAAGTTAAATGATGGTTAAAAGCCTCTATTTAAGTCTGATGCAAAAGTCCTGGAGAGAAAATAGTCCTTCCTTCCCTTTCTTCCTTCCCTCCATCCCTCTACAACTCAATATAATAATACATGAAAGTAAACTTCACTCTAAATAATCTGAAATTTCTTGTAAGGGTAGATAGCTGGAAAGCCAGGAAAGAAGTTAGTGCTAATTTCCCCGTAATTTCTCTGGAGAGCTTATAAAGCTACAATAGATTAATGCTGCAATAACTAGATGGAAATATCCCAAAGGCCATCACATGGTACCTGGAGATGCAGTTGATACCAATTGCCTTTTTTTCTGCTTGGGTTGAGATTCGAGCATGACACATCCTATGTACAATGCCCGAGTTTGCAGCACAGCACCCATCACAAAATTCAGCTGATCGCACAAGTTGTAATTATAAGTCCATAAAACAGAGAGAAATCTAAATTGATGCTCTGGTCCTTTCAAATGTACCTTCAGATAACGATAAAAAGGAAGCAGTTAATACACAATTTTTGGAGAGTTCATTTACTTTTTCTGGGGTGGTTTTGAAAAGAGAAATCCACACATTTCACTTCAATGGACCCCATAATACAATCTCACTGTAAAATTTCAATACGTTATTCACAATTGCCTAAATCAGAATAATTATTTCCTCTATCAGATGTACTTGTGTATGTATGAAAAATGTACCTCAAACAGAAGTCGCATCATTGCCCGAAAATGACTAGCACAAAATCCCTCACTTGCTCCACGGACAACAATGTCAAACAGTCCCAACAACAGGTGCAAATAATCTTTGCTGTCTGCATTTAAAGTTTCAGGATTCCACCAGACCTCATCTGTAGAAATGCAAAGAAGTGGCAATTAGGACCTGTAGCAAAAGCATTTTCTGAAACTTAAGCAAAACCAAATAAATCAGAACACTTTCTTCAGGTTAAAACTGAGAAAGGCTGATTACTTCTGAGATCAAGTTTCAGAATTGTAAGAAACAAAAAAATGCAGTAAACACTACTTCAGTAACCAAAGCATCCACGTTGTGAACTTTTCAAATTTCACTTCTCCTGCAATAAAAAACAAATACCTTTCAAAAAGGAATTTGGAGAGACCAGGCCTTCAATAAAACTTCTCAACAAAATGATGAACAACTATGGCATCTTCAAGATCAACTGATGTCTGAATGTTTAATTTTTGTGTATATGTCGATAACAGGTCCCAGAAAGATTCATTCTCAGATGGGAACATAGCGGAAATGTTCTGAAAATGATAAAGAATTCTGAACTACTGCATTGTCAAGGAACATGAGGGACTCCCCTAATCTTCCATAAATTGTGAAGTATTGGAAGCTCACCAGTCTTACTGTATCCTTGCTTATTTTTTTTATTATTATTGTCACTACAATCTGCTTTCTATAATTGTCCTCCTCACCTTTAACTTCATCTCATCTCTTTAACATGTTTTGAAAACTGCAGGAGCCACTGTTCCTTACCAGAGGCTTGCATTATGCAATCTCTCTCCTAAATCAACAGAACTAAACTCAGTGTACACATACACACACACACAGACATACATACACAGAGTTGAATGGGTCAAAAAGGGGCTTTTGAATGAAGCTGCAATTTTAAAATTAAAAATTCTCACCTCCTCTGAAGGGCAGTTGTCTTTAAATCTGTCCATTTTTTTACTCAAAAATTGAAAGATCCTTAAAGCCAGGAATAAATGACAGTCTCCCATTTGGGAGCAACTACAACATGACTGGACAAGGACAAAACTTATAATATGGCCTATTAGCTTCTGTTTTCCAGTAGGAGATTCCTTTTCAATAAGACTGATGAAACCTTCCACCTGAAAGAGAATCACAAGAATAAGATTAATGAAACATTTCACCTTGAAGGAGAATTATTCTTTTGAGAAATGGATTGTTTTCACAACTGCCTAACATTCTGCAAAGATTTAGCTTTTCTGTGTCTTTATTTTTAAATATACTATAAAATATTGGCTTTAATAAATAAAACATGGTAGGTATACAAAGCTGTTGTATGCCAAGTTAGTTTGTAGGATAATGTAATTCAGTACTCCCTCTTTTGGCAAACAGCCCCTTCCTTATATTTTAAGCATGGGTCTGCTTAGGGATATCAAAGAATCTGAAAGTTAATCTTGGAATGTGCTCTGCTACAAAACAACAACCATTTCCCCATTACGGGAAACTCTAGTACAAAAACCTCAACCAAGCATATTTTTTCCTTTTTTTCTTTTTCTCACTTCTAAATCACCCATCTCCCTCAAAGAGAACTTTATCTAGAAAAGGAAATTTTCAGAGGAGAGCTTGTTTTCAGCACCAACAGGTTGCTTGCTTAATATAATCCTCTCTACTCTTCCATTTTAAGATTATATATAGTTAAATGCTTGAGATCAACAAAGTACTGTTTTAAACAGTTGTTGGGGGACATGGGTGAGGAAATTTAATTGTACCATGGCCTGCTTAGGAGACTTCCACAAACATCTTCTTACAGGGGAAAAGGCAGCGAGGTTCAAATCACCTGAGCATATGCTTTGCAGAGAAACCTGTTCAGTTATTTCTTCAAGTTTCTTTTTTATCAGAGATGCAGGATTATAGCTTGGCTGGATTATAACGGAATCTCTCAGAGATACTACTTTAAGAACAGAATGTAGTAAACCACCTGATTCAAGGTTTGATCACGTGTACTTATTCTGCATGTTCTTTTGCATCAATGAAATATGAAAATTCGACATATCTTATTAAATTGGGATATCAATGTTTGAAATAATCCCCAGCACGATGTAACAGAATGCAAATAGGACACTGGGCTGCTGCATTTTATTGTTATGCTACTTAAGTCACACTATCTTTAAACCTGCTGATCTGAGAATCTGAGAATTCTATAAGCAGGACATATAAACTCCACACATACCATTTCTGACATGAAGGAAGAATCTTCTGAAATCAGATTCTTGGACAAGAGGTCCAGCAAGTTTGGCATTAGATGTACCGGGTAAGTCTCCTGATTTAGCTGAATTAGCCAGCTCTTGGAAAACTATTTCAGAACGATAACAACATAAAAACAGAATGAGAAATCAAAGTGTGAGATTGGTTAAACCTTTTGAAACCACTGATGGCTACAGAGAGTGAACTATTTTAAAAGAATATGCATTTTGATTTTAAAATTCATTCCTGGAAAAAAAAATGGAGGGTATCATTCTACTGACATACATGAAAAAAAAATGATACCACAGAATAACTCTTTATTAAAAAGGTACCTAAAATGTAGAAAGTGCATGTGGTTTTGAAGAGTATCAATGATATTACTCATAAATTGATAATATAGGTAGTCCTCAACTTGTAACTGGTTGTTTAATGATTATTTGCGGTCAAAACAACCTCAAAATGGGTGCTTTACAGTAGGGATCCCCAATCCACAGTCTGGTACCCGTCCATGGTCTGTTGGGAACTGGGCCACACAAGCAGTGGTTGAGAGCACAAAGCTCCATTTGCATGCACAAACCCACCTCCTCCCCTGCCGCCACCACTGTTGCCGGTCCGTGGAGTGGTCACATGGCTTCTCGCTTAGTGATCACTTCACTCAACGATTGAGATTTCTGGCCCAATTGTGCTCATAAAGTGTAGGACTACCTGCACAATCCTGGTTACTCAGATAAAAGGCTGAATTCCAGCCCTCAACTATTGACCCTAGCCCTATTCAGTTTGGGAGGGTGGCCTTCATTATACCACAAGCCTGAGGCAGCTGTTGAGCAAATGGGAATTGCATCTTTGGATCAGAATCTTTGCAGTGTGAGCAGCCACTGGAAAGTCATGTTATTTGGATTTTGTTTTGTTGCAGCCTGATTTCAAACTTGCACAATCACAAATATGAAACAAAAGTTCTCTTTTTCTGACTGCTGCTTCTTTTTTTTCTTTTCTTATAAAAACACTCTTAAGTAACACAGAAACAGAAATACAGTGAATAGGCCTCCCTTTAAAATGGGTGGGGAATATCCCTTTTATGCTTGTGAACTTCAACTCCAATTCTAGGAGTTGAAGTCCACAAGTCATAAAAGAGCCATTCGTCTCCAA
The DNA here is from genome assembly GCA_023653725.1 of Bungarus multicinctus. Taxonomy (NCBI): domain Eukaryota; kingdom Metazoa; phylum Chordata; class Lepidosauria; order Squamata; family Elapidae; genus Bungarus; species Bungarus multicinctus. Next base: position 69,389,823 of record CM042836.1, on the reverse strand, counting down.
CCTGCTTCAGAAATAACTCAATTACTTACCTTTTGGCCAACCTTTTAACAAAGGATGAAGAGAACAAAGACCAGACTCTGTTATGCAAATTGCCACTCTCCCCTCAGCAGATTCTAGATCTTTGTTGGTTATGACCAGAAAAGGTAGCAGATGTAGGACTAATTGATTGAAGAGATCTTTATTATCCTTAATAGTATCTATTTTCATTAAAAGGCATAGTATCGTTTCTAGAATTTTGCACCTAGGAAGTACATGGAAAGAAGGAATATGTTCAGCTTATACCTCTATAACCAAGAGTTGCACACTGTAAAACATAGTTTAACATTTTCTTATGATTTCATCTTTTGTGACAACAGAACATATTTTTATTACCCCATGGTGCTGCCTGAGAAAAAGAAGACAATGTTCCCCTCTCTGATGGAGCCTGATATTAAAATTGGAACCCAGAATGGTATATCTAACATATTTCTCCTTCCCTGGCAGTACAAAGACAGTACTAGTAACTGACAATTTGTTGTTCTTTCATGTTTAAAATTAGCTGCCAAAGGGAACCACCATTGTTTAGTGCCACCTTACCTCTTTTAACAATCAATCTATTAATAAGTTTAACATATTTTTTGCATTTTTTGAGGCAACTTTTCATTCAAAAACATAAATCTCAGTTCACAGTAAATGGAAGAATCATGTACTTAACTAATTATCATTGTAAAAGCTCCTGCACATCTAATGAATGAACTACTTAATGCAGAAATATATTTGTATGTATGTACTATATATACGTGTGCATACATACACAAATTCTTTAATGAATAAAACAATTTTGTTATTACATTGATCACTATCATACAAATACAGTTACAAGGTAAAAACTTAAAATGGCATTTTTCAACATATCTAGTAATCTGGAAAAAAAGCACTTGGAAGTTGTAAAGATTCTATACTATGGAAAAAAATCCTAACTATTAATATAAAATTGAGACAGAAAGATGTAAAAATTATCACTTACCATTTTTCATCCTTTGAGAGATCAGCTCTTTCAAACAGAGACAACAGATTGAATCCAATTTGTTCACTAAATATATTCAAATGAACCAAGGCACTCTAGAATAAAATTTAACAAATAATGTGGGTATTGTATGCCCAAAGTTGCATAAAATACATAGAGCAATCTAATGCAGAATCCTACCCAAAAATATTCACAATATGTGTATTTTTAAAAAATAAAGTATTTTTAAAATATAACATAAATGAATCTAACATCAAAACAGACTTAGTGATTCTGATTCCTATTTTAGATTTTACATGGCTCAAGGATTTTTCTGTCCCTTAGAAAAATCTTACTTTGATGATACAATTATAATTGTATAATTAGTTAGTTTCAATTTTACAATTATACAATTATTAGTTATTGTATAATTATAAAATTGAAACTAACCTGCGTGTCCAGAATAAGTTAAATGTCTGATCTGTTCTGTTGGCTTCAAGTTTTCCCTCCTCAGATTTTATCTCAGACAATACTAATTTAAAGCACAACTCTACATATTCAATTTTCTCTCTGACTGCAATTGGATTCATGCCCAAGTAAGAGAATACAGAATTTCAGCCAAAGAAGAGAAGCAGGGAATCTGCTTTAACATGCTATAATTTTATTATAGATAGACCCTAGTAATTTTTTTTTAGAGATGATATCACGCCAGTACTATTTCAAAATATTGGAACAGTACTAGAGTAGACATAGGTTCAAGTCCATCCTCAGCAATGGAAACTCAATGGGCACTATCACAGTCACTCTATCTCATCTTCAGGGGAATAAAATGGGAGGGATTGCTATGCCTAAAGTTTCTGGAAGAAATTCTAACCAATGCAACAGCTAATTCACTGTTGACTATTTCAAAGTGCCACATATGTTTAGCCTTCCAATGGATTAAGACTTACATCTAGTGTATGAAGAGATGACATAACCACATCTAAATTATCATCTTTGAGTCGTGCAACAATTGCTTCTTGTATGAAAGAGTCATCAAAGCCCTCCTAAAAATAAAAATCATGAAGAAAATTAAAATTAAAAAGGTATTAAAGATGTAATATCACAAATTCACAATTTCTGGGGGAAATCCAATTTGTTTACATAAAGGCCTATTTGAATCATCATCAACCATTTCATTAAGTTATGAATCTGGGAATCATAAGAATTATGGTTGTACCATTTATAAATCAGTTGGTCTAGTGGTTAAGACATCGGGCTAGAAACCAGGAGACTTTGAATGTTAGTTTAAACTTAAGCATGAAAGCCAGCTGGATGACTTTGGGTCAGTTACTCTCTCCCACAGTCTGACCTACCTTATAGGCTTGTTGTGGGGAAAATAGGAGGAGCATGTATTAGGTATGTTCACCACCTTGAGTTATTTTTTTAAATAATGAAGACAGGATAAAAATAAATAAAATAAGGTAATATCAATCCTTCTTACACATGATAGTTGAAGACTCCTAGATTCCCATGTCTACTTTTGTAGATATATATTATATACAGCGCATAATAACTGGAGAGCACAAATGAGGGTAGAGATTTTTCTGACATTACCACATTTGTAGTAGTGACCTACTCCAATTACTCCTCAAGTTTATAAAAGGTCATCTTTTATTTACTCAACACAAAGCCAGTGGAAATGTAACAATGCTATACAGAACAGCTATGCAATGGAATGTACAGTTTAGATTCAATGCAAAATCTTTACTATAAAGAAAAGGTACACAAATGACAACTTGGAGGCCATATGTGGCTTCAAGAGCTACTCCAGAGTGAATAGGGGCAAAATCTGTGGGTCCTTTTTTGTGTGTTTTTTCAAACATATGAAACTTGGGCAACCTTGCTGCAAATATCCCTAATTTTCTCACTGCTAGTAACAGCTTTCTGCTAAGCCAGAAAGCATATTAAAAGTTCAGGAAAAAAAAAACCTTAGAACTAAGAACCAAACAAGACAACCAACCTTTGATGTTTCAATTATTTCTTTCAAATGTTGAACAGCCAGGACTCTCACTCCTGGTTGTGAATGATTCAAACTAAGAAGCAGAGAGGTATTTGAGTCTTCTAGAAACTAGGAATACAAGGTGTAATCAATAAGGCTGCAGTTCTACTTCTGTTCCCCTGAAAGATCAGGGACAGAGGTGGTATTCAGCAGGTTCTGACCAGTTCTGGAGAACCAGTAGCAGAAATTTTGAGTAGTTCAGAGAACCAGGAAATACCACCTGTGCCTGGAGATTTTACAGTATCCTTCCCCTGCCACGCCCACCAAGCCACGCCCACAGAACCAGTAATAAAAACAATTGAATCCCACCAGTGATCAGGGAGCTTATATCTTAGTCATTTTTTATATATAAACATGCAACTATATATCAACGCACATATATGAACACACAGGAAAAAAAAACAGTGAATACATTGCTTAGCTAGACCATAATTTGCTGCCAGTCTATATTCTTCACTATGCTGTTTCCCTTTACATGAGTCAGGCTGCATACAAGCCAGGATAAAAACGTCAAATAGAGTTTCCCTTAAATGAATCAAGAACTATAATTAATCACTTCAAAAGATGTCAGGAAAAGTTGTTTTAACTATGTTAAGTTGGTTTATGGACCATGTATTGCTTTGGGGTTTTTTTTTAAGTTTCTTTTCCAATTCATACATAAACAAGAAAATGTGCTAAAATGCTGAAATCTGATACTAGATTACAGGGTACTTATTCAAGCATGCCCACTTGAAGATGTGGCCAATTATTGATAAACTTTTGGCGGTAACTTTGTCTACCAGTGATTTATATGCAGTTAAGAGCAGTCTTTTTATAGCCACTGGATGCAAATTAGATGCTCTGTTGACATTATATCCCTATGACATCAGATTACATTTTTTAAAAAAAGTTCCTATCATCACATTTCGACAACAAACTGTTGCTCTAACAAACTGTTAGAATGGCAGCAAAGGTATTGCAAGGTCATTTCTTTTTGTCAATACCGTTAAGAGAAAAATCCATGATTAATTATTTTATGAAATGCTCTAAGTCTAACTGGTCTTAATCCCGATGTGTGAACAAATTAAAAAGAAGAAATCTTAATTATTAGTCTTAGAATTGACTTACCTGGTATTTACCACCACTCACTGAAAGAGAAATGAATTGGTGGAAGAGATCTTGCTCTTTCTGATTTCTGATGTTCTTCAGATATTTCTCCAGCACCAAATCTAGGGTTCTAGAGTGCCTGCAATAGGCAAAGAAAAGAATCCATACGGTACTCTGGGAAAATCAAGCGTGGTTCTTTATATAGTATTTCTCTATGTCTAGTATATGCCACCCAGAGTCACTTTTTCATGAGATGGCTGGCCACATAAATTTGATAAATTAATAAATTTTGTCTACAAAAATTGCTAAAACCTTATAAATAAATGTCATTTGTAAAAAGACTAAAGATGGGATAGAAATAAACAAATACATATTTTATACAAGACTTTGCAAGGTCAGCTTTCTTGCAGAAGTCCTCAACAGCCAGAGAGCGCGGTTGAGAATATTTTTGGAAATCTTGAAATTGCCACACTACTGATTGTTGTTTCCAGGGATCTTACAATACATATTTCAGGGAAGATAAATGTACTTTTAGACTAAATAAAACAAACTCAGTGAAGACAGTTATATGGAATTAAGAGATCAGAAAGCAAAGGCTTGTCCTAGAAAAAGAAGCGCCTGACAGAAACTGGAAGAAACACAATTTTCAATTCCTTCTTTCTTCATTCCTTAGAGCAGTGGCCCCCAACCTTTTGGGCACTAGGGATCGGTTCCATGGAGATAAGCTTTCCTGCCAACCTGAGAGAGTGTGATTTTCATGCTATCTGCATCCCGCTTTGCTTGTTTGCGTGGTCTGGTTTCTGGCACACCTCAGACAGGTTCCAGTCCACAGACTGGAGTTTGGGGACCCCTGCCGTAGAGGTTTGCGTGACATTCTAGTTCTGAAGTTCTAGAACCTTCCTGTTTCAGAGAGCTATGAGGCTATTGAAAATTGTTATGGTTTGGTACTAAATAAATTTTAACTTGCTGATTTGGAATTACTTATTATTAGAACACACCTCTAGTACTTTAATATCGGTTTTGAGTTTTTTCAACAATTTTGTATGCAGCATTTTAACTTTCTGTTGAGTTACTATGAAATTCTTAATAGGATGTTTATTAATTTTAAAATAAAAAAAAATTAGAAGCTGTATGAATTCAAGCAAAATATAAGGGATTGGAGCCTCCCTTCTGATTCTTATTGTATTTATATGTTTATTTACATAGATTATTGCTCAGTTTCTGAGAATTTGTGTGACATTAAGAACAAAGCCATAAATTAAACAATACTCCAGTAAAAAGGTAGACCGAATGTTATGTTCCCTAATTGGACCCTTATATGGAAATTAGTTAGGTCTGAATACAATAGTTATGAATCTGATTTTCAGCAGCACAGTAACATCTTAGCATCCTTCCTTCACTAGACAAGTACTGAAGTTGATGTGGGGTAGCTTACAATGCAAATAGAAGCCTCGAGTGTAAATTATTTTACCTTTCTGAATAAAATGCCTGAAATTCAAATTCCATGGCCTATCATAATTTACCTCTGAGGTTCACTTTGAAATGGGTGGGTCACTGGGATGTGCAGTGCAAACCACAACAAGAATTCCACTGAAATTATTTATTTATTAAAAAATATATATTGCTGCCTATTCGCACATGGTGACTCAAGGCGGCTTACAGGGATATTAAAACATCATATATATAAAAAATAAAATTAATAAAAGAAAATCATTAAATAATAAATTAATAAAATAATATAATAGCCCCCCAACCTCTCACCCCAGTGACAACACATCAAACATTTAATGGGCTCCATCCCACTCTGGGTTCCCTAGGCCCTCTGGCAGAATCAGGTCTTCAGTGCATTCCGGAAGAGTGGGGGCCATTCTAATCTCTGGGGGAATGATGTTCCAGAGACAGGGAGCCACCATGGAGAAGGCCTTTCTTCTGGGTCTCACCAGGTATATCTCCCTAGAGACCCGCAACATTCTTTGCCTACCCACTTTAGTGGGTCATTTAGATGTGACCGGCAAGACAGTCCCTCAGATAACCTGGTTACACGCTATGAAGGACTTCAAAGGTGACAACTAGTACCTTGACCTGTACCCAGAACCAATCAGCAACTAATGCAGCTCTCACAGGAGAAGCGATACATATACACATGAGGTCTGCACAAAACCATGCGGACTGCTGCATTTTACACCAACTGGAGCTTCTGGATGCTCTTCAAGGTCATCCCCATATAGAGCAATTTGCTTTGAGAATGGAACATAATGCTATTGTTTTGAGTTGTCTCAAGTATTTCATATTCTCCTGGGCGACTTGACAAAAGGACTATCTTGAATCTTGCCCTGAAGTTTTATTTTACTTTAACTGATCTTGGTCAGCATAACAGTTCAGGTCGGTTGAGGCTAGATGGGATGATGTGAGGATTTGAGAAATTTTATTTAGTAAATTTTTATGATGCCCATCTTTGACTTTCTACTTTTAGATTCTATTCATTCATCACAATGAAACAGAATCTGTTTTACCCAAGAAAATTGAAGCTGCAGTATGTACCATCTGGACAGGTTTGAAATAACTTGGGAATAAAGCACTAATTGCAGGGGTGGGATTCTATCAGTTCACACCTATTCGCTAGAACTGGTTGTTAACATTCTAAGCAGTTCGGAGAACCGGTTGTTAGAAGAAATTACTGGCCTAATAGTGTAAGGAAGGCAGGAAAGAAACATTCTGGTGTTGCTTATAGAAACTGCCTCTCCGTTAACCCTTATTACATTCTTGGCAGGACTAGACATCCTGTCTCTAGAACTTCTCTGGAGTTTTTTTTCCTCCTTTGCTGGTACTTTGCTTATGTGGAGTGACTATTCAAAGTTACAATGGCACTGAAAAAAGTGACTTATGACCATTTTTCACACTTTCAACTGTTGCAGCATCCCCACAGTCATGAGAGACCAGGCGTGGAGATGTGTGCCTCAAAGTGAGTGATGTTGAGATGGCCACGCCCAGCTAATAACATGACCACCAAACCACGTCCACCCAGTCACATGACCACCAAGTCCCGCCCACCATCTAAACCCCACCCACAAAACCAGTTGTTAAAATTTTGAATCCCACCCCTGACTAATTGGTTGGCTTCACCTCTATTTTGATCTCTTTTATTATTATCTTCTTTAACAAAGGTTAATTTTGATCTATTTGGCCTATGCATAAATACTTTATCTCCATCCCCTATAAGAATGTGCAATAAAATCTAAACAGCATAGATTTACACTTCTATATTACAAAGTCACATATTAATTCAAGTAGCAGTTTTATGACTTTATCCAATACATATGTCTGCTTTATTATTTTACTTACTTTCTTTCAAAAAGTCTGATTAGAGGAAGCAACTCTTTATTAATTTCAGCTGTTTTGCCAGGATCAGAAACATTCTTTACACCATAGGAAATGTAAGCCTCCAGAAATTTACTGAAATTGGAAAAAAAGGAAACAATTAGTTCCTTACAGAGAACTAATATTGTTTTTACAACTTTATCAAAGAATGTGAAAACTTAAGAATATAGACATTTTATGAAATACAGTTTTTTAATGTATCCAATTTCTATCTACTCATCCCACCCCCTTTCCACAATGACCAAAACATGTCTTACCTAGTTTTATTTAAAAATAATGATCATAAACAAATAAATAGCCTGAAATTAAAACACACTTCCAATTTCCAAGAGACAGATCTTGGAAGAGAGCAGGACCAATAGAAGAGATTATCTGTTGCTCAGAACTGAACTATGGAGTCCTTGGTGGTCTTTTGAGCTTGGTTGTCTGCTTGCAGATATTTCAGTATCAAACTAGGTAACATCATCAGTGCTACAAGAGTGAGGTTTGCTCTCAGTTTATATATAGTAGTTGCCCTACCAGTGTTGGAGGGTGTGTGGTTCCCTTCTTGGTAGTTCCTTGATTAGGGTGTTCTGTTAGATTGTGTAGTGTTAATTCCAGTGTTGTTTATCCAGCTGTTGATTGCTGGAGAGGATATGTTCCAATCTGTTTCCCCGTTAGCTTGCTTATTGTCTCTTGTGAGTGGAATATAAACATAGCTAACCTTGCCAGTTACAGGCAGCAGCTGCAAGCCAGCTATCCCAGTACATGAATGAGCATTCCAAAGAGCGGGGGAGTGGGAAAAGGAAATCATGATCACATGAATTCCCACTTAGTGACTGCAGCAGGTCTCAATTGCAGTCACCAAACAAGGACTACTTGTATTGATAAATATAACCTAAACAAACAAAAAGTTTCACCTCCCCAATTGATCCTGAGAGAAAAAAGAGAAAATACTGGTCTACAACACTTAACCAATAGAATCCTATTAACAAATTAAATTGTGACATGATATGAAATCATAGCTTATTAAAAGACCATAGCTTACCATGCCAATAAATGATCCAAATCTTTTTCCAGCGGTATAGTTGTAAGTATAGCTTCTAAATGTTTAATGTAGATTTGATTATCAATTGCATGGGATCCTTCTTCCATTTCTGAAAACAAGTAGATGCCATGAAGAAAATAAGGACCACTACTGAATCTTTCTGATTCAACTGTTCCCAGTGTTTATCATTTAGGATAGCAGAATGTAAATCTTTCCTTCCTGTGTTATCTGAGGTTGGGTGATATAAAGCCAACATGCCCCTTATTTTGTTCTGACTGATTCAAAGAACCATGCTTCTAAAAGGGATAGCAAAATCTCATTAACAGAACCTAAGAACCCAACTATAGTCTTGCTGGACCAAGCCAAGGCTCATTCAGCATTTTGTATCTCAGAATGACCAATCAGATGGCTCTGGAATTCTTAGCAGCAAAAGTTAAGAGACATATCACTATCACCATCTCATTTACCTGCAGTTGCTAGTTTGAAGATGCAGTCTGCCACTTGGAATTAACACTCAATCTACAAAATAAGTAATCTTGACCAACCTGTCCTCCATGAATTTATCCAATTTCTTTTTAAAGCCATCTGAGTTAGTGGCCATCACTGTACTGTATTACCACATGGTAATAAATTCCTGAAGCTAATTATCTATAGCCTTCTTCTGCATATATTAAATCTTCTAGTGAGTTTCAGTCTTTGTGTTTTGAGAAATGGAGAAAAATGCCTTTTTGTCTTCTTTCTCCGTGCCATGCAGAGTTTTATATTCCTTACGTATACAATAAAGAGATGTATAAGTGAAAAGACTGGGCAGATGAACATACCTGCTTTTCCATAAACAGCTGAATGAACTAGGTGGGGCAGCAGATAATGTAAAATTGGACTGACATCATGAACTGCTGAAATTTCATGGAGAATAGCAATCAGATTGGGTACATTACACAGATGAACATATGGCCTGCATTAAAAAAAACACAGTAAAAGTAGTTATGGGATCTCCTAGAACAGGAAAGCTGGCTGGGAATTTCTTAAAAGAAATGATGTTAAGGAAGGAGTCCTTCCACAAATACCCCAAGATATCTTAAGAGTTTCTAGAGTAAAATTTACAAATAACATGTGAAAACACTGAGACGGCATTGGTCGCGTTGGTCGATGATCTCTGGAGGGCTCGTGACAGAGGGTTCTCCTCTGTCCTGGTCCTATTAGACCTCTTGGCGGCTTTCGATACTATCGACCATAGCATCTTGTTGCGACGGTTGGGGATTGGTGGAACCGTCCTTCGATGGTTCTCCTCCTTCCTCTCCGACCGTTCGCAATTTGTGTTGGCGGGGGGGGAGAGGTCCACCTCTAGGCCCCTGCTTTGTGGGGTGCCCCAGGGGTCGGTCCTCTCTCCCCTCTTGTTCAACATTTATATGAAGCCGCTGGGCGAGATCATCCGTGGTCTTGGAGTAGGGTGTCATCTATATGCGGATGACACCCAGTTGTATATCTCTACTCCAGACCACCCCAACGATGCTGTGGGGGCTATGTCCAAGTGCTTGGAGTCCGTGCGGGATTGGATGGGCGGGAACAGGCTTCGGCTCAACCCATCCAAGACCGAGTGGCTGTGGTTTCCGGCGCCCCGATATAGCCAGCTGACACCTTCACTGGCTATCGGGGGGAAGTTTTGCCCCCCGCAGAGAGGGCTCGCAGCCTGGGTGTCCTCCTGGATGTACGGCTGTCACTTGAACATCACATTGCGGCCGTCTCCAGGGGGGCGTTTCACCAGATCCGTCGGATCTACCGGTTGCGGCCCTTCCTGGATCGGGACGCCTTGTGCACGGTCACTCAGGCCCTTGTCACCTCTCGCCTGGACTATTGTAATGCCCTCTACATGGGGCTCCCCGCGGGGAGCATCCGGAGACTCCAGCTGGTGCAAAATGCAGCCACGCGGGTGATCATGGGGGCGTCGCGTAGCGCCCATGTGACGCCTCTCCTGCGCGAGCTGCATTGGTTGCCGGTGGCTCTCCGGGTTCGCTTTAAGGTTCTAGTTTTGACCTTTAGGGCGACCCATGGCATGGGACCAGGTTACCTCCAGGACCGCATTCTGCCAGTGATCTCCAACAGGCCGGTGCGTTCCCACAGAGAGGGTCTGCTCCGGGTGCCGTCGGCCGCTATGTGTCGTCTGGTGGCGACGAGGGGTAGAGCCTTCTCTGTGGGTGCCCCCGCCCTCTGGAATACTCTGCCACCGGAGCTCCGTACCGGCATGGACCTGAGGGCCTTCAGGCGCGCGTTGAAGACCTGGCTCTTTGAGCAGGACGGCCTGGGCTGAGATAATGGTTTTAATTTGGTCTCCATATTTAATTTTAAATTGGGGTTTTAAGGGGGGGGGTGTCTTTTTAGTCTCAGTAATCAGCCAATTAATTTAATAGTTTTTTAATTTTTGTATATTTGTGGGTTTTAGATGGGCTGTACACCGCCCTGAGTCCCTTGGGAGAAGGGCGGTATATAAATTTAAATAATAATAATAATAAAATGCTTCCGCAAGTTCAACAATGAAATACATTTTAAGTAAATCAAAAACCGAATTTTGTATAAAATATCATTAGTGTCAAACCTCAAATGTATCCATAGAATAGAATATAGAATACAATTATTTATTGGCCAAGTGTAATAGGACAAACAAGGAGTTTGTCTTGATGCATACACTTTCATTGTACATAAAAGACAAGATACATTCGTCAAGGGTCAAGAATCATAAGGTACAACACTTAACAATAGTCATAGGGTACAAATAAACAATCAAATCATACTAGGAAACAGTCAATAAAAATCGTTAGGATACAAGCCACAAGGTTATAGTCATACAGTCATAAGTGGGAGGAGATAGGTGAAAGGAAGGATGGGAGGATTAATAATAATAGTAATGCAGACTTAGTAAATAGTTTGACAGTGTTGAGGGAATTATTTGTTTAGTAGAGTGATGGTGTTTGGGAAAAAACTGTTCTTGTGTCTGTGCAGTGCTCATGATTTACCTTTAAATTGTATCTATAATCCTAATTAAGAGAGAAAACCAACTGCATTTTAAGCAAAGAATACAAGCACAGAAAAACAAACTAATTGTACCAAATATAATTTTTTAAAAAACTATTTCACTTGCTGATGATAGAAATACACTCCCCAAATACATTCATTTTTCTTACTTTTCCCCAAGTCCTTCTTCCTTCTGGCTCTGTAGAAGGACTATCAAGCAGCAAAGCCCATCTTTGACAAGAGAGGGTGTTTTGGTCAAAGTCTTACTAATCAGCAACATCAAGGAACGAACCAGTGATTGCTCCATTGTCACCCTCACAGTTAACTGACAGATGATCATATATGTTGCAGCTCTGAAATCCACCAAGAGTGATTTCAAACCCTATAGTGAGGAAAAGAAGTAAAAATATATTTGACAATTTAAGTAGGAGGGCTTTGAAAATAATATAGCACAGCACGTCAAAAAAGGTTTAGATTTATACAAACAGCACTGGATAATGGGGAAGGCCCGGGATTTTCAGAAATACATCTATCTTTGCTTTATTCGTTATAGAAAATCTCTTCTGAGTACAGACCAAAAGCCAAATTATGATAGACTGTGAGAGTAACTAAATTGTTCAAAATTGGGAAATACACTAAGATTGCATTGTCTCACTTTATTTAACTTATAAGCAGAATGTATAATGGCAGCTGAGAGATCAGGTACCTTCTGGATATATGGAAGCAATCTGGAGACAAGGGTGTCTGTGACATTTGCTACGGCCCCAAGAGCAGACACAACTGTAGAAGCATAAAAAGTTAGTAGGACTCTTAACTGTGATGAACTCCCTGGGTATTGTGAAAAAACCTGGAGGAAAGAAAAAAATACATTTGGAATAAGGATAGTGTAAATAGTGGGAAGGGAAGAGGGATAAAGGAAGGAAGGGAGGGAGGCAGGTCAAACCACACATTATTTTTATAAGTCCAATATGTTTTCTCTATTCATACATAGAGTTCATCCACCAGGGTGGTGTGATGGTGAACATGATGGAGCACAAAAAGTCAGAGGTGGTATTCAGCAAGTTCTGACCAGTTCTGGAGAACCGGCAAATACCACCTCACTGGCCTCGCCCCCACCTATTCTCTGCCTCCCAAGTCTCAGCTGATTGGCTAGGTCTTCTTTTGTTGCCCTGCACAGGAGAACGGAGCTGGAAAGCAGGTTAGTGGGGTGGGGAGGGAATGGGATTTTGCAGTATCCTTCCCCTGCCACACCACAGAACCGGTAGTAAAAATGTTCAAATCTCACCACTGCAAAAAGTATAAGTTCTAGTCTATCCTTAGCTGTGGAAGTTCATTAGGTGACTTGGGCCAGCCACTTTCTCTCAGCCAATCTACCCAAAAAGGGTACTGCTATGGGGCAATGGGAGGAGAGTACACTACGAATGCCACCTTAGCTCCAATTCAGGCAGGATAAAAATCTAATCAACAAAATCTAATCAACAATCATATGGGTAAGGGAGATGGTAAGCAGTGTATACTGTAGCTCCCATAAATACAAGGTTGTATGTGAGGCCTTTCATTTTGGGGGAAGTACAGAATTGCACCCAATGAAATAGGAATGCATACAGGCAATATTACTGCATGTTTGACCAATGAATGCTACACCTGTGTTTAAAGTTAGGAATTTACAAGAGAAATAATCTCATGTAGGAGATAGGAAAAATCATGCTGGCCTGGCTAAACATGTCTATAACTGGACAGTTTAATAATTTCAGAATAGCTTTGTTCAGTACATTAGTTTAGTTGCAATAATTTCTACTGCATTCAATTAATTTCTGTATCATAATTTCCTTTTAGTATATAACTATTTAATTAAATATTGAGGGAGGGAGAGAGGGGGTGGGTGGGAGGGAGAGGGAGAGAGAGAAAGAGAGAGAGAGAGACAGACAGACAATCACACCAGCAGTGCATTGGAACCATTCACCAACCTTTACAGATTTAGTCACTAGGTTGCATAGGAAATCCAGGAAACCCAGATCTTTGTGGCAGTGTGTAATCAAAGTTCCTCGTGCAAGAGGGATTCCTGGTTTCTATGAGAGAGTGAGGACCCAAAAGAGGAAAGATAAATAGATAAGGTGTTCTTCAACCTCAGCATCTTAAGATGAGCAATCTTCAAATCCCAGAATTCGCCAGTCAGATGCTGGTTGAAGAATTCCGGGAACTGAAGTCCCCATATCTTGATGTAGTTAAACTGAACTAGATAATCAATTTTAAAAATACGGAGATAAAACCAGTTCATGGTAATTAGTTCAGAATTTCAAAGTTAATTTAAGCACATATATTTTCAAAACCAAAGTTTTTTTTCTACATGCCATTTTTACCCAGACATTCATATATTATTCAGAAATAATCCTATGCTATTTATATGAAATTAGAACTAATAGTTTATGTGTGTGTGTACGTAGCTATACAACTACTTCAAAAGTACTTATTCATACATTTTACTTCATGCATAAATGAGCAATTCTTAGCATAGCAGGAGACAGAAAATCCAAAAATTAGTTTAAAGAAACCTCAGATTCAAAGTGCCAGCAACTGAGATCACTGGATGCCTCGGGCTGGCTCATTTTTTCATTGTAACCCATCTCAAAAACTGCCATAAAATTTTATTTTAAAGAGAGTATGCATGTTATCAGCATATATACTACTATGATCTGCTAAGATGCAGTAATGATTACTAATAAGAAATTCAGTCACAAATTAGAAAAATGAGAAAGTTGGAATGTTTTCATTGACGTTGATTGAATAGTTAATAATCATAAAAGATGTTACAAAACAGAAAATAAAACAGAAAAAATAAAAAATCTATTGGAACAATGCTCCAAATCAATAATTACAAATTTATTGATTTGTTCTAGTATACCTTGTATTTAAGTAAAATAAATACGCAAAAGGTAGGTACACAAGTAAGAACGCTTCACAGAAATACTCTGTGCAATATAGACAGCATTATACAGTTGACTTACATTATCTTCCACTACTTTACCTGAATTGGATGCAACCAATGCCATTTATGAGTTGGGTCGCTAATTTTTAAAAGTTGGATAACTCGCACAAACAGCTTTGTCTCATGGTAGGGCAAAACACAGCCAATCAAGCTGTCTTGATTATACAGATGAATATGAAACCTACAATCAGAACCCACAGAGAATTAGATAAAAAAATTATCATTTCAGATAATTATGGATGTAATATGATACAATCTATGATGCAGGTGGTCCTCAACTTACAATACTTTGCCTAGTGATTGTTCAAAGTTACAACAGCATTGAAAAAAGTGACTTATGACCATTTTTCACATTTATGATCATTGCAGCACCCCCATGGTCACATGATTTCCATTCGGATGCTTGACAACTGACTCACGTTTATGACGCTTTCAATATCCTGGGGTCATATGATCACCTTTTGTGATCTTCTGTCAAGCCAATCAATGGGGAAACCAGATTCACTTAACAACCTTATTACTAATTTAACAACTGCAGCAATTCACTTAACAAATGTGGCAAGATGTAAAATGTGGCCAAACTCTTTTAACAACCATCTTGCAGAGCAACATAAATTTTGGGCTCAATTATGGTTCTAATTTCAGTACAGGACTACCTGTATCGAACTGATAAACCTTCATCTTTGCACTGGTGTTTTTCTCTTTAAAATCCTTTAAAATAGTTTTGGAGCTCTGATTGGCTGATCTTTTGAAGTTAGAAAAGTTGGTGAGAAGAGGAAATACCACTTGCCCTATGAGAATTAAAACTAGGAAGATTGGTGAGAAATTCAGACTATATTATATTTAAGAACATTTTAATTTAATAAACAAGAAAGATTAGAAAAGAAAAAAAAAACACGAGAAAGAGAAAAATACATTGGAACCAGTTTGGCTTGATAGAGAAAGGAAAATAGTATTCTTAACTATCCCTCATGATGAAATATTACTAAACCCAAAACTGTGCCATATACAATAGGTGTCTACAGTGGTTTCAAGTACTATTTTATAAAGTAACACATTCTAAGAATGCTTTGAGGGGCTTGACTCTATGGATATCCACACAACAAACAATAAGATATCAGAGAAGCATGAATGAATTACCTGTGAATCAGCCACTCAAGGCATTTCTGTGCTGGCTTAAGCATGAAGTATGGAGACAAGTGAATCAGGAACAATGAAATATTTTCATCTAGTTGCTGGTTTATTGCTTTGGTTTGGACACTGCGTTCCAAACCTTTAGATATTTGACTGAAAAGTGTTGTCTCAAATATCTCAAAGGACAGGTCAATCCCAATCAGCTCTTCCAGACCAGTGCATCCTGTGAAAGTTGTCAGAAATAGTTTTACCAATTAATAGAGGCTTTTTAAAGACAGTGCAGACAATAGGAAATCTTTTTATTCTGACTATGCTTGGAAATGAAGTTGTATAGATGACATAACTCTAATGCATAAACTTAAAGAACTGCAGGTTGACATAACTAAGCTTACAAATCAGGTCCTATTTTAATTATCAAAACACAGAACCATTCTAGAGCTGCTCAAACTACTATTATATTCAATAACTTAAATTTACTAAGAACTTACCTATAAACGTTTAGCTCATATGTTTATTAAACTTACTACATAATAGCAATAGCACTTATATATGGCTTTGAGTGCTTTACAGCCCTAAATTTACAGAGTCAGCATACTGCCCCTAACAATATGGGTCCTCATCTTCTCTGAAAACTAAGTATTTTTAATCAATAACTTTGTAAAGACCACAAGCTTATTATAAATTGCTATTTACAGAATGCAATAATATATACCCATCAGACATATGAAGCATGCTTGACAAGGACTTAAGGCTTGTAACTAATCAGACAGAAGTTAACAGTAACTAATTATACAGAAAAAAGGATTTACATTAGTGATTGAATTATAAGAGTATAATAGATGTTGTGCATCCTTAATTACTTACTAATGTAATTAGTAAGTAATGAATTCTATTGTAATGAATGTTATTGTAACAAACTTTTATTTTTCTTCTGTGGTGTACATAATAATCCATTAGAATTTAATTTATTTAATATTGTTACAGTGTACAGATTGTAAACAAGATTAAATTTGAATAACCCCATTTAATCTTCTAATCATGAAAATAGAAAATGCTTGAAATTGAAGGCATAAATTGTCCCACTCTTCTTTAA
The DNA here is from genome assembly GCA_023653725.1 of Bungarus multicinctus. Classification (NCBI taxonomy): domain Eukaryota; kingdom Metazoa; phylum Chordata; class Lepidosauria; order Squamata; family Elapidae; genus Bungarus; species Bungarus multicinctus. The sequence continues at coordinate 69,373,084 of CM042836.1, read as the reverse complement.
AGCAAATTTATATATAATTTTATCCAAAATCCACAAATGCTCTCATCAGGACAAGCATATACATGGTATCTAACGCATATGTATATGTTCATATTTATTTATTCCTGGTGACCATATTTGTGTACACAAAGAAATAATGATCTGTGATTTCAAGCTATTTTTAAAGCATTCAGAAAGAGCATCATTCGTTTTTCTTTTAAACTATTTCAAAACTGAATATCAGATAGAAGATCTTGCCCCTTTTCCCCAAGCCAGGGAAAGGAAGCATCAGTGGCAAAGATACAGAGTGCTGGACTACCAAAATCATCCTTGGTAGTTGGCCATGCTTTTAAGGCCACTTACCTATCGCAAAAAAAGTCTCTCTGTCAATATTGGCAGCTTCTTTACAATCAAAGAGCAATGAAGCCGCTTCACTTCTAGATAAGAGGCTGGGGTCATTCTGAGGTAGCGCAAGGCGCTTCAGCTGATGCGCAAGGGATGTCATTGTTTCACACTCCTGTGGCAAAAAAAAAAAATCAATCAAAATATTTCACAGCTGCAACAAATATTAAAATCAATCTTCTTAACCAGTTCAAGATGTCTTAAATTTTTATCCTATCTAGCCAATGCTGATAGAGAAGGGTGATGAGAAACATAATTGAACACTACAAGAGAACTCCAGTGTGGTGAATTATCTACCAAAACAACTTACCTGCAGCTTTTATACCAGTTCAGTAGCAATAAAGCCATGGACGTAATGTATTCTATGTTTGGTTACTAATGAAAGCCAGCGCTATATCCTATTGCCTTAAGCATGATTTGCCCAAACAGAGCCAATTGTCTGATTCGTAATACTTAACCAGACCAAACATGGACACAACTACAGCACAGCCCACTTGAAGCCACCATCAGACGTGTCACATAGGGCACACCAAAATGTATCAATACAGCCCCACTAGACTGTATAGTAAAGGTTACACGCAAGCACCCTACGGATCGAGAACACGCTCTTGTGTTTGCTATCCCCGACAGAATTCAAAACTCAGCTCAGTCCCTCGTGGAAATCAGGCAAGCCTCCAATCATCATCTTCAGCCACCCGACCGTCTCCGTAGTAAGACCGGGAGAAGTAGGGGCAAGCGGGTTTAACGGTGAACTTATGCCACGCTCTCGACTGCCCCCAGAAAGCTGGAGCCCACCCTTGCAGGGAGCTCGCGCAGCGCAATCCTAAATCGATGCAGCTTCCACGCTCTCAGGGATCGCGCGTTAAAGATCTACCTGGCGTGCCCGCGTCTAGGCAGAGATGGTAGAGGTGGATCCGCTGCCAGTCCAAGCAGCCGTTCCGGAAGGATGAAGGCAGTGTGAAGCTGGGGAATCTACAATCTACCAGATGCGCGATCAACTACCGGCGCACATCCCCGATGCTTCCCTCCAACAGCAACTCCACTCCGCTCCACTTCTTCCCACGTGGGTAGTAGACTATGCAAACATTTCCCCCTTGACCCGGAAGCATAAGCCGAGCACGAGCATTTCCGTTGTAGTGCTGTTAGGAACAGGTAGCGTCCCTCCCCGCGGTTTCCTTGCTTCGATCGCTGCTCTCGGCTGCCCCCGTCAGGTGTCTCTTTGATTTGCACGCAGCCTTCTGGCTGGAGAATTCTGGGCGTTGAACCGAATGGTGGGTTTTTTTTTTCAAGCGGGAACTGGACTTTCTGGGTTTTTTTTGGGTGGGGGGGAAGACGTTTTCGCTTCTCATGCACGAAGCTTCTTCAGCTCTGGAGCTTCTTGGATGAAAAACCAAACGTCTTTAAAGAAAAATAAAAGCAAGAAAGTCCAGTTGAAAAAAAACACCTTTGGGATAACCATGACCTATGGAGAACTTCTCCATAGACATCTGGGTATTGAAATCCACAGATCTTAAAAGTTGCCAAGGTTGAGAAAGGCTGCTGAAGAGGGATTCCGAAGCTAATTTCGCTTTTCATTGGGGGAAAAAACTTACATTTAAAGAAAAAAAAAAGTGAAATCTTAGCCTTGCTCCCTGGACTAAAAGGATGGATTTCCTATTTTAAGATGTAGCATGCAACCAGCAGGTTTCATAAATGTATATACAGGTAGCCTTCAATTTACAACAGTTTATTTAATGACTGCTCAAAGTTGCAACGGGATTGGAAAAAAAGTGACTTATGACCATTTTTTGACACTTACAACTGTTGCAGCATCCCCATAGTCACGTGATCAAAATTCAGGTGCTTGGCAGCTGGCTCATACTTAGGATGGTTGAAATGTCATGGAATCCACATGATCACCTTTTCTGACCTTTGGACAAGCAAAGTCAATGGGGAAGCCCAATTCACTTAACAACTGGGTTACTAACTGTGCAGGCAAAGTCGTAAAATGGGGCAAAATTTACTTAACAAATGTCTCACTTAATAACATAAATTTTGGACTCAATTGTGGTTGTATGTCAAGGACTACCCGACTTCAATATCAAAATATTGGCAGCCCTTAGCTTACCTTGAACCTTTTCTCCAGAATGTGGTCAAAAAAGTCAACCCAGTGGCTGCACATAAAATCCAGAAAGTGTCTGGACAATCATATCGACATGTTTGGCCATACACCATCCACACCTGTGTGTTACCTGATCTCAAGGAATGCAAGGTTGGATCTGATTAATATGAGGGATCACCAAGATACCTAGACCATTAGAGACTAAACTAGGAAAAAAAATTTAAAAAGCAGTTTTGAATGTTAGCAAGAGGGGAGTGTAAATGTAGTGTTAATGTGTATGAATAATGTGGTCTGAATCCTTTTATTTCTTTTATTATTTTATTCAACATCTTTCCATTCCTTCCCAATTAAAAAAATAGTGACTTGAATTGAATAGTAATGAAAGCCACATCTGGCCCGAGGTTCTGCCTTAGTTTACCTTCCCAATAAGCAACTGAGTGGGAAGATCATTTAAAAGCAGTTAATGCTGGATAAACTGATAAACTGGAATCTCTGTGAAAAACGAGAGAGAGAACTCCGAGCCCTCACTCCTTTTTATAGTTAAACAACAAAGAAAATGCAAGAGGAAAGTTGATTGGATAGGCTAAAAGTAACCTCCTCTTTGCATAGGCAATCAATTACATGTAGTCTGTCGAACATTACGTATTTGCATCCCATTATATCACATATGTTCATTAAAATGAGGTCTGATGTCAGAAGAGGCGTAATTGTAAGGAAAAAGTTTGTTTGGAGTTCATAAAAGAGATAAACCAGACCCCAATTTGTACTAACAGTCTGTTTCTTATCGGGAGTTAGTCTCCAGCTTGTTTATCTGTTTAGGAATGTTAAAAGCTAATAAACCTGAACATCATTTTAAAAGAGAGAAAATAAATCAAATTAAAATGCAAAGTAACTATTGTTGAAAAAAATATCCTTCTGGGTTCAGTTCCAAGTGGGGAAAAAGACACTGAAACATGGTGGCTGTTTGGAAGGTTTAATGGTGGACAGGACCACATGGCCTGGAGCTCCAGAGTGAAAGGGAAGAGATCAAGAAAAAAAGGGCTGAGGTACTGAGAGTTCTGGGTTTTATACCCTCTGTTGGGATTTGAATTGGACCTTGTATTCTAATTAGTTGTCAGACTCCCAGGGGCAACTCTGTGCGTTGTCCTGAGTTCCAGGCTTGGTCTAGCCTTGCTGGATGATTATGCCCTTAAAAGGGCTTTTGGCAATTTCTATAGCTTTACCTGGAGTTCCTTGTTATGTAAAGTATTCTGGCCCAGGCCTTAATGGCCCACCCATTAACAAAGGTGGGGGTGAGATTCTGCTTCTGGGGTGAGTTTCTGCTTCTTGAGTTTCTACTCTTTTTAGGGGAAATATTCTGTCTTTTTAATATTTCCTAGGCTATTTCAATTTTCTAGGAGAGGGGTGGGTGCTAACTTCCTACACTATGTTAGTTAACCAATTGCAAAAGCCATGTCATTTGCCTCTCAGTGATGCATGGATTGCTAATTGCTTCCAAGGTGCAATCTAAAAAAATGGCAGCCATAAGTGCTGTATGAACAAAAGCAATAAGCAACATTAAGAGATTTATTCCTTGTTCTTACTACTATTATCCCCTTTGAAACCACCTTATAAATCATATTGCATGTTATTGATCTTCCAATGCAGACCAAGATAATTGCTGGTTGTATAAAGTTGACCTGGGAATCAGCAGCTCCGTTAGGCTTGTCAGTCCAACCTACTGCCTGCTCTGCAATTTTTATAATAACAATTGTCAGTTGTTGAAGAGCGTGACACACCTTTGAAAAGAGTCACTAGCAGCTAGCAGTTTAAAAGAAAAATAAATCTCCTTTAGAATGAGTCTTTGAAGTGGAACTAAAAATACAGTTTCTCACATTGCTGGCAGCGATAATAAGCTGATGTGAAATAGAAACAGAACTCTTCGATGCTTAAAATGTATGCATGTGTGAAAGTTTGTTACCGTAGTAAGTTATTCTGCATGTAAAGTCCAGGCTGCTTTTTCTCCTGCCTTTTGCATTCCCACTACAGAACCATTTTTAAAGCCTTGGATTTGTCTCACCATTTTTTCCAGCTCTATGCCAGCACTATTTGTAGTTTTCCACCTGTCACTGTGTGTATTATATCCTAAGTCTGTGTAGTGTCCCTGAAATTCTCATGTGTGAAGATATTGGGAGGAAGATGATTCATCAGTCCCTTTCTGTGTGAATTTTTTTTTTTAATCAATTAGGCTTAAATATGCTTGGAAATAACATGCAATTACTGTTTCAGGTAATGTGCTTAGGAATAGATGTGTTGATTTCATTGAAATAATTCATTTTCATATAATTTCAAGCAGAAATCATACTGTATATTTCCAAATATTTTTACATGAGAATTTCATGTTAGCTAATTAACTATAACCCTATCAAGTTTCTGTTTAGTAGGTCTTTTTAAAAAAAAAAACAAAATCCCATATTTCCATTCAATAATTTGTGTTACTCTAGTGAATCCTTTGCCCAAAACTCTACAGAGTTTTCTTTTTTGTGTTATTCTGTGACATAGTTTTTTGGACAGGATTTCCATTTAGCTGGAATCTACTAGGAAGGAAAAACTAAAGATTAAAAGTTGGAGATTTAGAACACATGGAAGTATTTTCTTTACACAGCACCTAAATCATTTAATGCACTCCCACAAGAATAAATGATACGAAATTAGAACAATTCATGGAGGATAAGGATGTTAGGGACAGGGTGGGATTCTACTGGTACAGACTGGTATAGAACCAGTTGTTCCAATTCTGCGCATTTTGGAGAACCAGAAAATTGTGCCACTGGCTAGCCCTTCCCCGACCGCCCCTCCACTCCACTCCCAGTCACTCCTTACCTGGCATGCACACCATCCAACTTGACTGCATTGTGCTTTCACCTAATTTTTGGTAAGTTGCTATTTTTCCTCCCCCCCACCCCCACAATCAGCTATTCCAACTATCAGCTGTGCCGGGTGATTTAGATTAGCTAGAAAGGAGGAAATCGTTGGTGTTGTGGAGCGGCAGAATCACTGAAGCAGACAACCGAAGCGACTTCAGCTTTAACTTTATTTACAGCATAAAGGGTTGCTGCGGCTGCCGCGCTAACTCGGCAGCCAGCTGGAGCGGCAACAGCTGATGACGTTTGACATCTCCTTTTATAGCCGGCTGTCAAACGGCATCAGCCAATAGCAGTGGTCCATGTTTCCCGCTAAAAACACAGACCTGAGTGAAGACTGCAGTCAGTACACAACAGTTGGATTTCTCGCTTTCTAGCTAATCTAAATTGCTGTTGTACTGCTTTGCCTTCGCCCTGGAAACTTCCCAGAGGCCCAGTCAGGGGTGGTATTCAGAGGGTTGAGGGGCAAAAGAAGTGGTCTGAGAGCAGAGCTGAACCTTCCTTAGGACTGAACCTTTTATTTTTCAGTGAAAAATCAGGCAGCAGATTGCAGAAAGGTAGATCTGTGAGTGAATCTGTGATTCTGTGAGAAACTGAATCTGCCTGCCTGCTTTGCCTGATTTTGGGTAAAAGTTGCTCTTTTTTATTAAAAAATCAATATTTTCATAAATATTTACAATATTTATATACAAGCCACACCCAGCCAGTCACGTGACCACCATGCCATGCCCAGTCAGCAAGCCATGCCAACTCAGTCACATGACCACAAGCCACACCCACAAATAAGGTCACGCCCACAGAACCGGTTGTTAAGAAATTTGAATCCCACCCCTGGTTAGGGGACTCTTCTAGTTACGATATTTCTTTTCACACAGATAAGGATAGTCTTTAACTGGTAGGTATTGCCAACAAATGAGTGCTGTTGGTTTTCTGTCCTCGTTCGCCCCTTACACTTGAGTGTTTGATACTGTGGAGCGGGGTTTAGAACAGACTTTTTATCCTGACCTAGCATGACTTCCAAATTCCTTCTTTTCCAAGTAATTGTAAACTCTTTTCAAAATAATTGAATGGCTGAACTGCTTAATCCCCTCAGAGATGAGTGGGTCTCTTTGCCACTGGTTTATATTGTACTCCATCTCAAGTAGTAGATTGACTGCTACAGCTGTAAACTTCCCATTTAGTCCCTGTGTAGGACTTTTTTGAGATGACAGATGGTCTTTGTCTAATGATTGCCTTGTTTAGTGACCTTTTATGAGTTATGAGCAATAAAAAATAATGTTATGACCATTCCTCAGATTAAGGACCATTGCAGATATATAAAGCAAAGGAAAGCTGCAGTAATTCATAAGCATAGTCAAGCGGCTGCTTTGCTTAGCGACTTAGTTGCCAGTCCCAATTGTAATTGTTGAAAAAGGGCCACCTGTGTGTGAAGTAGTTAACCATAGACACTCTGCAAGAGCTTAGATTCTGCATTCTGCAATAAGTTCTACACCTTTACTCAAACCCTAGATTGCTGCTACAAATTGTTGGACTTCACATCACTGGGGTTTAAGGAAGAAAGACTGCAGTGGTAACTATTACTTTCTATCTCCATGTATTGAAATGTACTATGTATTTATGCATTTGCCTCTTGGCAGAGCGGATTGTATATTTGGATTAAGGGGAAAAAAGCAAAACAAAGCAAAGAGACTTTCATTGTCATATCTATGAAGAAATGGGAAATTTTACTGTTTGCTGTTGCTGAAGCACTTGATTAGATTAAATTAAGAGTATGTATCTAAAAGGGCCCTCAGTGTTTCCTGGGCATGGTGAATTTAAATCAGAATTAACTATAGAATTCATACCATATGGGAAAAGGAGAGAGAAACTGTGTGGCATTGCAAAATCTCTCACCATCTGCAAATTACAGTTTTCTCTTGGCAAATTGACATAATTCTTGTAGAAGTTAAGAATTCAATTTTTGTAACATGAAAATGAAACTATTTTGAACTGTTTTGCAGAGTATCATCCACTTTCCTCTACTTGTCTTATGTATGCCCTTGTCTTCAGGTTATTTATGATTACTCTGTTGAATTACATTACTAGTTCTCTTTGGTAATATTATGTATTGTATGTTGTTGTTCCTTTTTACTTCCCTAGGAGTTGATGCAAGCAATGACTTTCCATTTTGTAAAAATGGAGTTAAAATAGTTCCAAATCAAATCAAATTTATGATATTGGATCATCAAAACTTTTATAGCAGAGTTGGACAATTGTAATGGTTCTTCACATGAACTTCAATTATTAGCAGCTTGGGAGAACGAAAATGATGGACTAAATCAAGGATAGACAACAAGCAGTCTCCAGAATGAATGAATGAATGGGAATGAAATCATTAAACTGATAAATTGATCTAAAGGATTACATTTTGCAAACCATAGCGTACCAGAATAATCTTGTAAAAAAAGTAAATAATATTCAGTTTTTATTTGCTGATTCAGATTCAGCTGATTTGCTGGTTCAGCTTTCTTATACAGAACTAGTAAGGTAAAGTGGTTAAAAGTTTTAGACTAAAACTGGGGACACCAAAATTCAAATTTGTCCTTAACTATAGAAATTCACTGAGTAACTTTGAGCCAGTCATTCTCTTTTGGCCCTAGGAAGAAGGAATGGCAACCACTTCTGAAAATCCTTGCTAAGAAAACCAAAAAGACTTGTCCAGGCAGTCCCTGAGAATCGGTCATGATTGAATGGAAGAAAAAATGATTTTGTTATCTATTCTTGGCAAAAAAAATAACAAAACTGCAGTATTATTGGAAAAGGGAATAAGATAACTTTACAAAATAAGATTGATGCAATTTTGTTAAACTGGAATGGCACGGCACACTTTATCTTAGAATATTATATATCTATTTTTCTGAAGTGGAAAAAGAGGATTGCCTGGAACGAAAGGACGAAAGTAAAGATGAAAGTCATTTATTATTAGAGTGCATTTAGCTATTTAAAATTATTTTAATCATATTGTTCTTCATTGCTTTTCTATCTATATGCATGTTTATATGTACATATTTCTAGTTGCAGGAGAAGATAATATTTCAATAAACCTATGATGGGCTATGTTCTGTAACAAGTTTGAAGGGGAGGTGGAATCAGAGCTCCTGAGAGTAACAAATGCCTTCCTTCTAGAATATTTGCTTTCTGCCTGGAAACCCAATGTCCTTTCCCCCCAGATTAGGTAGAAAATTCAGAGTTCTTCTGAAGGGGAAACTTCAAAATGTCCAGGCAGAGAGGGGAAGGGGGTGGATATGTCCCAAATGAGGCAGAGAAGGGTCAGGTGACAAGGCGAGGGGATAAAAAGCAGAAGCCGTGCCCAGCAGCTGCCTTCAGCCAGAGCCCGGCTTATAGCCAGCAGCAGCAGCAGTCCAGGGGCAGGAAAGCTGAGTGAGAAAGTAAAGGCTAGCTCCCTCTTGTCAGGGTTTTTTTTTTTTTTGGTCTCTTCTTCTATCTTCCCTTCCTGTACAGGGCCAAGTAAAGGGGGGAAAAAAACCTTCCGTTGTTGGACTCCTTTGCAAGATTAATTTCCTTTACAAGAGATATTACCATCCCCATCGTAACAATAATCTTGAGAAGATCCTTCATAAGTTAAAAGTAACCATCTACAGCGGTGAAAAAGGACCTGATCCTTGAAGCAAGATGACCACTCAGATCAATTCCAGCATACATTACAGCTACGAATATGAAGAGGATGAATACATGAACCAAGAGGATGAATGGGACAGGGACCTGCTCCTGGACCCGGCATGGGAGAAGCAGCAAAGGAAGGTCAGAAAAGCCCAGCCAAAGAAAACCATCTCCAATTGAATGTGAATTTGTGCTGCTCATCATGTCACTCTCTAGAATGCTCACTTGTTGAAAACTTGGAGGGGATGGGTGAAAAATAGAGGAGGAGGAGGAGAGGCAGTGAAAGATAGGATGATGGTTTTATATTTTGATGTTGTATTATCATTTGAAGCACTGGTAGTGTCTCAACTGTGTATTTTGAATTGTGTTACTTTCTTTATTTGTTAGAATTGGATTTCTGCCAAGACCCAAAGGCAGAATATATGGTACGCTTTCTTCAAATTTCCCCAAAGAGTAGAACAAAGTAGTTTATGTGTAGAGACAGATGACCCACTCACCCAGTAAGTTTCCACACTGATAGTGAACTAGAATTTATGTGTCTCTACTCTAATACCTACCCAGCTCATCATACTAGTGATTATCAGTTTATTTATGTATGCGTGCATTTGTCTTTAAGTAAGTACAATTTTATAGGAAACATAGCTACTTCTTTATAGATTGAGGATGTTCAAGATAAAATACAAACCAACCCCATATAGGTAGTTAATATATTATGCTTGTCTCTTGTAACATGGTCCTGCATACCATTTCTGGCTCTTTGTTGCTGCTTGGGCAACATAAGGAAGACCCTTATGAACTTGATCCTGGAAATGCTTTCTGAAATGCAGTTGACAGGATGGGAGTAAATGTAGAAGAAAGCCTTTGCTTTTCTGAATTTCATCAGAATCTCACTAAGTCCTCATTGTTGATGCTCAGAACTTGGGCTTCGAACTGTACGCTTCACTGCGTACATGGCAAGATTCCCATAAGGAATAGTTTGGGATTTTATTCCATGTTTAGCTTCAGTCCTTCAACTAAGGTTATTCAGCACATTTATAAAGTTCTGTGAATTGGTCCAGTGATTAGGAATAAATGAAGCATCATCTTTTCTTGGTCAAAGGTTATATAAGATTTTTGCTACTTTTAGCACTTATTTTGAATAATGTTGTCTTTTATCTTACTGTATGTTCAATGCAGGTAGATCAAAAGATTATAGCAATAATAGAATTATTTCAAGTCTCCTAATCGCATCATGTTTTTTTTTTTCTTTGTCCTCTGATTTAAGAAGGCCAGACAGTACTCCAAGCTCAACATGGTGCATATTTATAGAGGAAGGTTTAATTAAATATACAGCTTGGAGTCAAACTACACAGTACATTCAATGCCTAAAGGATTCTCCTTTTTTTAAAACAGCAGCCACAGAGACAATCCCAGCTCTGTTAAAGATGTAAAGGGAAGCAGTGTCGGTCCTTTTCTTTATTGCTCTCTTAGTGATAATGAACAGCTTTCTACCTAATACGAATAAAAGGAGTGTGTTATTGGGATCATAACACTAAAGGAAAAAGTTATGCTGTCCTGTTTACATATTAGTGTCCTGATCATACTATCTGCAGCTACTGTCTTTGAAACATAGCATGATGTTGTTTGGGATAATGATTTGGGCATTGTGCTCTAGCAACAGCTTGCAAAATGACACAAATACATTAAACTCAGCTTTATTCTTACTTTATGAAGGAGGCTAAACTGAGTCTGAGTTTTTGGCCCAAGGTCACCTTTGAACTTTATAACTGAGAGCAGGCTGAACCACAGATTTTCCAAGTCTAGTTATCCATTGTAAAGCTGTATTGTGCTTGGTTAGAATCCTCCATACACTTTCCCGAATATAGTCCATTAAAGTTAACAAAAAAGCTATGAAAAAGGCTGTGTTCACACATTGCATTAAGTCACTTTTTAAGCCCATAAGTGTTGACTTTCATGATTGTCATAGGTATGCTAAGCTAGTAAACGTATTCAACTGGTACATGAATTGTCAGGTTAGCATGATAGACCAGTAGAAGTTGTTCAAATGAGAACAAATCATGACTTTTGGGGGAGTATGTAAATCTAGCCATTTTCTGAACTTTTTCACAGTATTTTGAGTCAGTTGGCAGTTCTAGTCTTACCTGCTCAATGTTGACTCAGCCTTCCATCTCTCTGAGGTCGGTAAAATGAGGACCTAGACTGTTTGGGGGCAATATGCTGTAAACCACTTAGGGCTGTAAAGCATTGTGAAACAGTATATAAGTTTAAGTGCCATTGCTATTTTTTTTAGCAGTTATTGTGGAAAAGAGCAGATTTTTTTTTCAATTGAGGCTTTGAATGGTATGATTTTTAGTAGCATAACTGGTTTTATTTAGAATTCAAAAATCCTTCAATTTTTTTTTCTTAAAAACTCACAAAAATGGAACAATCTTAATGAATGCAACCAAAGAATTACCAGAGCATAACAGGTGCTACAGTACAGAATATATCCAATTTACATTTATAATAATAATTAAGTTTTACAAGAATGTGTCATTTTTGTTTTTGTTATTTAATCCCAATTAGACAGAACGTTTGAAATCCCTAATACTTCAGAATGCAAGTGGTAAAAAGAAATAATCTCTAAAACATTGCTCCACTACACTCCAGCCCTTTCAGTGGGATCCCCGCCTCCTCCTTCAACAAACTCACTTGATTTGGGTGGCTGGTGGATTGTAATCTTCATAGCTTTACATTGTCCTCAGTCTTTAAGAAGGGGAAAAGGTTAACTGGATGCATATATCTATAAATAACTCCTGAGGGAAAGCAATCTCTTTTCTTGGCATGAGAAAAGTCTGTTATTTGGATTTCAGGAAGCAACATGCTCTCCCAATAGGACTGGTGGATTTGCAAATTCTGAGGGTGGCAGGCTTTTTTCTCCATGTTGTTAAAAATAAGCCCCCAAAGTACATTCCTAAAGTCCATATATACAATGATTTGCATGGTTGCTGAGCTTTGTTCAAACCAGTAATCTAATATTGAACAGCCAAACAAGCCCAGCAGTTGGCTAGCATATATGTACTATGAGACAATCTTGGAACAGGACAAAAATAAATGCCATTGTTTCTATTGTGGGCTGCCCTCTGCAGACTTGCCATTTCAGGATATGCCTGGTATGAGAACTGTCAACAGTTGTTGGTAAGACATGATGACGTCCTTAGGATTACAATGGCCATGACACCTAATTATAACTCCAGCTCATATTGTAGCATAGGGTTCCTGCAATCATTCAAACTCCTTCTTGTGGAATCTTTTGTTCCATAGATTTCCATAAATGTGGGTGTTATATAAGAGAACTCTATTGGTCTATATATCATGCGTTTAATCTTAAACAGGGGGGCAATTCTAGGGAAACCATCATTTTATTCAGTGCAAGAAGATGAGTTATGAAGAGCTGAAAAAGGACAGATCTATTTTTTTAATGTGCATGCTGATTCAAAACTAATGCTAACTATAAAATTAAGTATGTTTAAGCCAATTCAAGCACTGCTTTAAGTCTGCAATCATCAATACACACAGAGAGGTAAAGAGACATATCTCTATTAAACTATGCATACTTTTTGTTGGATTCTGATTCTTGTTTCTTGTTGACTCAGTGAACCCCTTGAAATCTCTTTTATGTGGGAAATAACCATGGGATAAGCAACAGGTCTCTGTGTTATGAAGAGGTGTTAGGAAGCTGGACCATGGGACAGAATTAAAATAGAAATGGCGGACATTGTCTGTATATGATGATATTCTGAGATATACTTGGGAAGCTTACAGGTTCATTTGGGTGCTCCATTGGGGTTCTGGTTTTCCTTGAAAATGTTTTGCTGGAATGAGTGTTAGAACTTGAAAAGTCAGTGAGGGAATTTACAAGGAAAGACAAGGAATTCTGGATGACACAAGTTAACCTAATATAAGTTACAATCCCATGCTTATTTATTGGGAATATGAACTGTAGAATCTAATGGAACTAACTGCTGAGATGATATTTTTAGAGCTGGGCAGTTAACAGAGCTAAAGTGCTATGTCCTCACAAAAAAGTGTACCTTCATCTTCTGCACAGAGTAATCTGCCTTTCCATTTGAGCATCTCTATTTAAACTCCCTCACAGCTTGTTCTACAAAAATAGTCCACAATGGCAAGAAGAGAAAAGGGACATGCAGAATGCTGCCACAGACTATATGGCAAATACAACATTAATTATACCCGTTGATTCAATGAATGTAAGAGGCATCTTATATATGAAACAATGCAGTGAGCTTTGTTACAATAGCATAAAAATATTTCAAGAAAACACATATACTTACATCTCAATCTCTACTAGATATTTTCTATTGAGACTTCTAAGGGGAAATCAAATATAAATCTGAATATGCTATCAGTTTCATATTTCAGAACTATAAGGTGTACTGGGGACTCCATAGGCAGGTAAGACCCAGAATTATATTGTTATAGCATGATTTTGCTTTAGTGCAAGATACAAGAAGGGGCCTGCCTCCATTTATGAAGATTTTTGTGAGGGCTAATTTTTCACTTGAGGGCATAGCCACTTTATCAGGTCCTGTTGTAGGCATAATAGCTTCCTTCAAAAATCCTTGGTTATCCTAGTCTGGATGTGAATGGTTAGACTTGGCACAGTGCCAGTTTCTTCTACTGAAGAAAGCATTAGTGCTGGAGGCAGAGATGTTGGGCACAACTCTAATGTTGAGGAAAGGATTAATAACCCAGCCCACACAGGGTGGGTAAATGAATATAAAAAGATTTGTTTATCAGGATGAGGGTTAGTGACCTGTTAAACACACAGGGAAGGCCAGATGGAGGTGGTGACAGTTGGCATTTACTGTCACCAACTGCCAGAAGAGATTGATTCTTTTCTGAGAAAAATATCTAATGAATTTGTAGATAACTTCATTTGTTCTGTACAGGCTGGTTGTTGTTCCCTATAGTTTTGGGCTTCAGCTTCACCAGTGTGTCTGACAGATTTGATTACTTCAGTTCCTCTCTTATTGTGAATTCTGCTTCTCATTTTGGGTCTGGATTTGTTCTGGAATGTCTAATTCTCTTAGACATTTGTTCTAGACTGTATCAGTCATTGAATAAATAAATTAATATTCCTCGATGAGGGTTAGGGTTAAGGCTTTAGAAAGTTGCATGTACTATATACATCTAAAAGAGGTGAGCTGCATAATTTCAGCCCCATCACATTTTGACCTTCTGGTAGACAGACCTGATCTCAAAAATGCTCCTTGCTCTGCATCACAGGCAGTGAACAATCATTTTGAAGATGAAATTGCTAGAAAAATTATTTTGAAATACAGTAGGACTTAGGTGATGTGCAGCCTCCCCAGCTACCTTAACTAGCTGTCCAAAGTTCAGTTGAAATAGAAAGTAATGTTTTAATAATTGGATGCAGTGGTAAGGTTTGCCTTTTATCATTGCAGAATATATAACATAAAGGAGGAAAATGAGAAATCCATGTTCCTTTTTGGTGGCATTAATAACGGTGAAATTGCTTCTCTAAAATTTATATTGTTGCGATATGTGCATGAAAAGGACAGAAACAGAGGTCATGCTGCATATCAAGAGAAATATGCTGGTAGCTGGCACATCATGAAGTAGTCTATGTTAATTAAAAGTGTTATTCAGGTGCTGGGTCTCAAGAGAAATGCATTAGGGAACCACAGCTCCAAATATAGTTTTGCTAGAGGTTCTTACAAGGGCTAATATGTGAAGCTCTTCTGTATTAATGCTGTAAATCTTCAGTTCTAAAGATGATTTTTCTTTGCTATTCTGTGTAGGCTTCTAAATGCCATATAAGGAAAATCCCTTGTTCTACTCTAGTGGCAGAAGCTATCTATATACATTTCAGTCATAGTTGCCATGTGCACTTCAACAATTCCATTTATTTGTATAATTAAAATGAGAGGCTGCTTGGAACCTTAAGAAAGTAAAAAGAACAAAAATATGTATATTAAATAAAAGCAATAGCCATAAGTAACATACCCCAGCATAATAAAAAAAGACTCAACACCACTTTACCCCTAGGCCTAGGAAAACAGCCAGGTTTTCAAAGGTCTTTGGAATATAATCAAGATGAGAGCTATATAGGTCTCTGAGGGGAGGATACTGTTCCATAGGGCAGGTGCTGCGACAAAGAAGGTTGACCCTTTTTTGATATAACTCTGCCTGATTTTACTGGATGGGAAGAAACTAGCCGAGATATGAAGTCCTACAAATAATCAGGGTCTCTGCCATGAAGGGGTTTATAGCTGACTAGCTTTAATTTTCCCCCTTCCCATCTATTCATGAAGATGGTCTCTTCTGTTATGCCTTAGACCAGGGGTGGTCAAACTCGCATTGTCACAGTGTCATCATGTGACATATCATGACTTTCCCCCCCTTCACTAAACCAGGCAGTGGGCATGGCCAGCACAGGATGCATCCGGCCCCCGGGCTGCAAGTTTGACAGCCCTGCTGTGATGACTTGTAGTGTCTCAAAAATAACACAAAAACTAAAACATGAATCAAGGTCTTGCAATGCCTTCAACTTAGCTTTGCTGTTTTATTAGTCACAGTTTAAATTCAAAAAGTTGATAATAAAGCAACAGGAAACCAAAAACAAACTGCGTTGATGAGAGTTCCAAGGCAAACCAAGATAATTAATCACACATTCCAAGAAGATAACCGGGGAGAGTCCATGGGAAGAATGCCAACAAAGATAAAGCTCATCCAAGGAAAAACACTAATTTGACTTCAATGTCTGTGAACACACAGTTACAAACTCTTATACTGAGCTCACAGCTATAACCCATGAGGAGGATCATGGCCCTCTCCTCCCGAGTAGACCACGCTTTTCCCTGATCCTCTCCTCCCTGTGTGCCCTAGAGGATGGGCCTGGATCCTCCTCTGTTGCTCAGCCGGTCTCTGCCCTTCCCCAGCCTCCTCCACCACCTCTGGAGCCACATCCCCACTCCCTGTTGGCTGTTCCTCCTCTTCCTCAGAGTCAGTCTCCACCAGAGGCATGACACCTGCCTTAGTCTATCTAACAGAATAACAGAGTTGGGCAGGACTTGGAGGTCTTCTAGTCCAGCCCCCTGCTCAGGCAGGAAACCTTATACCAGTGGTGGCTAACCTTTTTTGGCTCCCATGCCGATAATTGCACACACACTTGCTTGCACGTGCTCATGTGCCAGCACCCAGAAGGCAATGCGTGTTGCCCCTCCCACGCCTTCTGCGCATGCGTGCATGTCCCCCTCACACACCGCACAACTGCGCATGCACACGCGTGATACCCCCTCACATGCCGCACGTCTGCGCATGTGTGTACGATTCCTCCTTGTGCGCTGCATGTCTGCGCATGCGCATACATCTCCTGCACACACACCCTACGCTCCCTGTGCGTGCATGCCAGATACCCAACAATCAGCTGTCGGGCGGTGATGCATGTATGGTGGGGCTCTTCTGGGCAACCTCTCGCGTGCTGGGGGAAATGGCTCTGTGTGCCACTTCCTGGCACACGGGACATGGGTTTGCCAACACAGCCTTATACCCTTTCAGAGACATGGTTGTTCAATCTCTTCTTTAAAATCTCCAGTGCCTGGAATACCCACAATTTCTGGAGGCAAGTCATTCCACTGATTAATTGTTCTAACTGTCAGGAAATTTCTCCTTCGTTCTAGGTCAGTTCTCACCTTGATTAGTTTCCATTCATTGCTTCCTGACTTGCCTTCAGGTGCTTTGGAGAATAGATTGACTCCCTCTTCTTTGTGGCAGCCCTTTGATATTGGAATACTGCTATCATGGCACCTCTAGTCCCTTTTTTTTTTTTTACTAAATTAGACATACCCAATTCCTGCAACTATTCTTCAGTTTTAGCCTCCAATCCCTAATCATTTTGTTGCTTAGGGGACTGAAGGCTAAAAACATTTGAAGAATAGTTGCAAGAATTGGGTATGTCTACTTTAATGAAAAGAAATAAAGGTGACATCCTCATTAGATGTTGCAATGAACACTCAGAAATTTGTATATTCTTCTGAAGAAATCGGTCTAGCTAAATTTCCTGGGGCTAAGCAAGTTAATTTTCTAGATATATCAGTTTTTATGCCTAGCTTCCCTTCAGTAGCAGCTGCATAAATCTGATTCTTCTCTGCAGAATTCCAGTTGTGCTGGTTTCAGAATGCTAGGAATGTACAGGATATTCTATTAATAGTTTACAAGCATGCTCCTGAGTCTAGCTAAAATTCCAGTGTTTCATAGTAAGACCTTTGCAGTGAATGTTGTTTGTTCACTGTTCCTAGCAGTTCAGAAGTAGTATTTCTAATCAGGATTGTTATAGGAGCAGAGTACAATTCTCTTCTTTTTTTAGCAAGCATTGCTTCTCTTTGCCATTGTGGTAAACAACAGCGTTCTCTTTTCTGCCATTCAGTTGCAGTTTGCTCTGTTGGATGGTGGAAATTCTTTAGATTGCAGAGGGAAGAGAAGCAAAAGTTCTGGAATGGCAATGAGCACGGAAATGTGCAATTTCCTACGTGAGAAATCCTACTTAACAAGGTTCCTATCTCAAAAGAGACTATGCAGTCAATAATCTCTCCTGGAGATTCTTCATTGTCTGCCACCTGTGATCATACTTGGCAACCATAGAGTTCTACCTAAGGAAATACTGACAAATTACTCTTGAGAGAAAAAGCATCTGACCAAACACCCAATTTTCTTATAAATTGGAATATAAGTGATATATGTATTGGGAAAAGCATGGATAGAGATGCACCAGTGAAAGAAAAGGACTCTGCATTTCCCTGGACCAAATTGATGTGTAAGTAAAAGTAAATTAAGTAGCTATTTGTAGCCATCTTAAAAATTCATGACACATTGACCTGTGTGAAATCAGCATAGTCAGAACATTACAAGGGGTCATAAATGTCATTTGTTACTCCTATAAAACTGAGGTGCTCATCTGTAAAAAAGAAGAGTTTTTTCCCCTCTTCCTTGCCTATGCTTTGATGAAGTGTCTATACTTAATCAGTTCCAAAATGCTACAGGAAATAGAAAGTAGCAGCCCTTTGAATATCTCAAGTCAATATATTAAATTCCTGTGTAATCTTTTGGTGAATTGGGAGAACTCTGGACCTGGCATTTTAGTTCTCTGGACAACTGTCTGTTAAATGACTAATATGGTACTAGAGAGAATCAACATCTAAAAAGCGACATACAACAGGCACTATAAATATCATACACACAGAACAGCACATGCTCTGCTAGAGAAAAATTACCTGAAGATGGGCTCCAATATGAGTCCAAAAACTTGGAAGACAAAACCTCTGGTCCCGGGTGACCGACCCAGGTTGGATCCTGCAACATTATCCTGGGACACGTATATTCGCCTTCATTCGTGAGAGGCAATCTCTATGCAATAGGCCTGCATTGCCTGATTTTCATTGTAGCCTGTCAGCATTTAACTAAATCTCTATCTTCCTCTCTGATACCAGGTAATAAGCAGAAGATTTGAAAAGTTCCTGGCAGATTATAATTATGCTTTTTGAGTTATGTACTGGGTGTGCTTGGTGGTGCCTAATTTACTGTATGATAGAACATTTTTCTCACCCTGAACATGTAATGAACTTTTGTCCTCTTCTTCATGCTAGCAGGAGGTAATCCTAGATGTAATCCAGCCTATATGGAAAGTACAATGTTTGGGAAGAGTCGTGCATCGTTCAAGTTTAACTAATAACAATCTAACACTTAGGCTTAACAACTGTTGATAAGAAAGACAACCCCCCCCCCAAAAAAAAAAAAAAAAACAAACTTCTGGATAGTGGACATTGCAATACCTGGAGACAGCAGAGCAGAACTGGGGGGGCAAATCACAAAATATAATGTCCTGCAAATAAAAGTAAAATGATTGTGGCTAAAGAAATAAATATAATAACAGGGACCTTGGGTGCAATCCCAAAACAACTGGAGCACCACTTGAACACCATTGGCACTGACAAAATCGCCATCAGTCAATTGCAAAAGGCAGCTTGATTTGGGACAGCTTACATCCTGCAGTGACATCTATATCACCATCAAACAACAGCATCTGCCTATCTCAGGTTTTGGGAAGGACTTGATAGATGGATTAAAATGCCAAATCCAGTCTAAACATCTGGCTGATTATGCAACCAATCATCAAAATCTTCATCATTGTTTTATATTAACTGGTGGCGGTTAGAAATATAAGGATATTAGCCTAAGGATATTAAAAGTATTCACTTAAAATGTCTTAATATTCACAAAATGGTGTGAATGCCTAAGACAAGAAGTCATGAGTGTAGGGAGGCAAGCAAGGTGTTGTGTGTTGAGACATTATCAAACAAATAATGCCAAGAGTGTAATTAATTTGTAACAGATTGTAACAGATTAACAGAGTTGGAAGGGATCTTGTAGGTGATCTAATTCAACTCCAGTGATTGCTCTCACTGTCAGAAAATTTCTCCTTATTTCCAAGTTGAATCTCTCCTTGTTCAGTTTCCATCCATTATTCTTTGTCTGGCCTTCAGTGCTTTGGAAAATAGCTTGACCCTTTCCTGTCTGTGTCAGCCCCTTAAATATTGGAACACTGCTATCATGTCTTCCCTGGTCCTTCTCTTCACTAGACCAGCCATGCCCAATCCTTGCAACTGTTCACTGTATGTTTTAGCTTCCAGCCCCCTAATCATCTTGGTTGCTCTTCTCTGCAATTTTTCTAGAGTCTCAACATCTTTTAAATAGTGTGGTGACCAAAACTCGATGTGGTATTCTAGGTTTGGTCTTACTAAGGCTTTATTCATATCAATTTGCATCAGTGCATGATAACATTTGACTTAATTTGTGTGGATGATAAATGAAATGTTATTGTGGCTTGTATGGGATTTCTACACAGAAGGTCTCTAAACAATTCATATACATTCCACTAAAGTTTTCACTATCACCATTGTGGCTCTGGTTGAGAGTCTAATTCAAATTCCCATTGTCCCAGCAGCAGCAAATATTTAAATAAGTGTTTGATCTGCAATATTTCAACAGCAGAAATATTGCCTCTAGGAAAGACATCTGAATGTCTGGATCAATTAACTAACAACTGCCCATCTGTCCTGTTGTGAACAAAAATCAGAAAATCAAGCTTTTCCCTTTGCCTTTGTCACATAGTACCACCATACAGTTCTGAAAAT
This sequence comes from Bungarus multicinctus, assembly GCA_023653725.1. Taxonomy (NCBI): domain Eukaryota; kingdom Metazoa; phylum Chordata; class Lepidosauria; order Squamata; family Elapidae; genus Bungarus; species Bungarus multicinctus. The sequence continues at coordinate 69,352,823 of CM042836.1, read as the reverse complement.
GTCCTCAGATGTATTTTTATTTATTTAATAGGAAAAAAACCACAGTGGGAAACCTTAGAATTGGAAAATTGGGGCTGTAAAACATTTAATTGCCACACTGTGACACATACTGATGGTTTTTCAAGATTCCCCCAGCTGCTATCTGATCTCTTGCTCTGCTTCTGTGTATTGAATGGTGAACAATAAATGGTCTAATAAATATAGGATCTTTTCCAGTCCCAAGAGATATGTAGGCTATTAGTGATATATGTTGGTTATAGCTTGACTGTTCAGAAATGAGTATATTTTGAATTCTGCCTCAATGATATTAATAGAAAAAATTAGTCAGAGGCAGCACCTTGTTCTTTCAACACTGGGAAACTGAATGAAGACACAAAGCCGAAGGCTATCTGCCCTGGAAGGAACAATTTTAAAGGATAATACTGTATAAAAAAATGCCATTAGGGATGCAGTATTAGGTATATCATCCCCCCAAAAAAAGAATCTTACTAGGTTTATTCCCGTCCATTCTAAATGAATTCAAAATGATTTATTTCTGTAGGTATATATATATTTGCTCTGTAAATGTGACATATTTAGACTTTTCCATGACCCCATGGCAATGAGATCTCACCATCTAATCCAAGGGTCTTCAAACTTGGCAAGTTTAAGACTCGTGGACTTCAACTCTGAGAATTCCTGAGCTAACATGACTGGAGGAGGAATTCTGGGAGTTGAAGTCCACAAATCTTAAAGATGTCAAGTTTGAAGACCCCTGATCTAACCCATTAAGTAATTACAATTCACAGTGAAAGAGGAATTAGAGATAAAACAAGGAACAAAAAAAAGTTTGGACAGATAACAAGTAGCACAGAAAATTTTCTTCTCTTTCTCTAGGGGTTTATGATGATTGCCATAGTATGGTATAGTTTTCTTGTCTCAATATATCCCTTCTTTGGACCATGTAGCTTTGTATGAATGGAGTTTTATGACAATCGGCTTTTATATCCACAAGAATTTTCTGAGTTGTGTAAGATACTAGAGGCAGAATTATATGCAATCTGTACTATGCAGAATATTATATTTATTACTGTGTACAGAATGGAAAATTTCTGGGACTTAACTTGATTCCGATGCATCATAAAGTCAAATCCATTTCCACAGTGGTTAACTTCTCAGACAAAATGTCTCAAGCTAGTAGCCTCCAATGTCTCATCCCCATAGTGTGAAAAATGCACTAGATTTTTCCTGTCAAGATAGTTGTGATAAGGATTGGATCATTAATGAGCAACCTTACAAAGCTCTTGGAGTGAAATATTGTATAAACTATACAACTACTTTATCTATGCTCATTGAGTCAGAGCTCACTGTACTGAAGATGAGGGTAAAAACAGATTTATTGGAAGTGAGGACAGTGCCATAAATAAAATATACAAGCAACTTCATCATTTTGCCACTGATCTAGGGATGTTGGGGGGAGAGTGGCAACAGCCATAATGAATCAATTACTTATTCTTCTGTGTATTCCAGTAGCTGCATATTTAAATGTCAATTCTAAGGTAAAACATGATTACAAAACAAAACATAGAACTCCTTGAGTATCTTTGCAGAGGTAAGTAAAATAATGCTCTGGTAGTTTCCAGGAGGGAGTCATAATCTCAGCACATCTGGAAGCAACCAGATGGAGAAAGCTGCTTTCATTATAATCTAGCACATGGTTACAGGGACTGTTTACAGAGGCTGCAAGACACTAATTAATTAATAGCTCTTCTTATCAGTCTAGTTGAGATGTTCTTAGTTCAGATACCTTTCTCCTTTTCATGTAGAAATTAAGCTCTTATCGCATTGCTTTTTCCTCTCTCACCCCAATGGAATGATAATTGATATGTAACTTCATCTCAATGATGCTTTGAGCGGTGAGCTCTACAGGTAGTCCTTGACTTACGACCACAACCGAGCCCAAAATTTATGTTGCTAAGTGAAACATTTGTTAAGTGAATTTTGCCCCGTTTTATGACCTTTCTTGCCACAGTTGTTAAGTGCAGTTGTTAAGTTAGTAACATGGTTGTTAAGTGAATGAGGTTTCCCCATTGACTTTGCTTGTGAGAAAGTTGCAAAAGGGGATCACATGACCCACCCCCAAGGCACTGCAACCATCATAAATATGAGACAGTTGCCAAGCATCTGAATTTTGATCATGCGGCCATGCGTGCAGTGGTCATAAAATGGCCGATGTGCCTTTTTTCAGGGCTGTTGCAACTTCGAACAGTCACTACATGAACTGTTGTATGCTGAGGACTATTTGTATATGCAATAAAATATACATCCTTGTTACTGGAGATGACAATAGCCGATACAGTATAAGTGTATCAACATTCTGTTATTTTATGTTATAGATTCAGTATTTGTCAGCCACCCGTCACCACATTGAATTCTGGAAGTCTACAAAGATAAGAAATAAATGCATTTGTCCTCCATAAAAGTTGTGAACATGCATTTATTAAATGGCATTATCAGTGGCGATATTCTACCAGTTCTGCCGAGCTGGTAGTGGCAATGAGCAGTAGAGAACGAACCGGTTTTCTAAGACTCTCTGCTGTTGGACCCACCCACCTGCTTGGACTCCCATACTAACCTTTATGTCCTGCTTTTGAAGCGCAGCTGCTTTGCGCGGCATAGCAATTGCTGCGTGGCAGCTGCTGAAGCGTCAGGGAGAGTGCAGGATTGCAGGAAGTGAGTCAAAATGCCTCTGCGTCTGCGCAATGTGCGCATCTAGCATCTGCGCAAAGTGTGTGCATGTGCGCAAAGCATGCCCATCAAGCACGCCCATCAAGCCCACTGAACTGGTGCTAAAAATATTTGAAACTGGGCATTATATTTAAAAGCTGGAATAAGGTAGAGGCTTTTCCAAACTGCCAGAATCTGAGATTTTCTATGCAAGACAGCTATTGACCATGCTAGTTAGGTAGTCTGAAAGAGTGCTAAACTGGGGAAAACTGAGGTGGTTTAAAGGCACTGAGTTGTTTTGAAAGCATCTCCAGTGTTTCTATGACTTCAGTAGCGTTAGAGAACTGAGGTGATTATGGCTTTCTATCCCCACTAGAGGCCACTCTTCCCTCATCGTCTCCTCTGACTCCTGAGGTTCATAATTTGCAAGAGGGATGGTAGCTTGCTGGCTCTTCAACTTCTCCTCAATACTTCATGTAAAGGAAAGAGGCTGAAATCCTCAGACTTTTCTAGCTTCCTAACCCAACTCTGACCTTGACCATAACCTTCAACTTTGAAAAAAATCCACTTGCAAAATCCTTCCCTAATGGTTTTTATAAAATAATGTTTGTCAAACATGTACAAGATAACAAGTATAGGTATGAACCAGAGGTGGTATTCAGCAGGTTCTGACCAGTTCTGGACAAAATGGTAGCAGAAATTTTGAGTAGTTCGGAGAACCGGCAAATCCCACCTCTGACTGGAGATTTTACAGTATCCTTCCCCTGCCACGCCCACCAAGCCACACCCACAGAACTGGTAGTAAAAAAATTTGAATCCCACCACTGGTGTGAACATAAACATGTACAAAGGAAGTAAATACAGATAAATGGGGACAGTAAGACAGGGATGGTAGGCACACTGGTGTGCTTATGCATACCCCCTTTATGGATCTCTTAGGAATACGGTGAGGTCCACGGTAGACAGTTTGAGGTTAAAGCTGTGAGGGGTTGAGGCTGTAACAATGGAGTCAGGTAGGGCATTCCAAGCGTTGACCACTCTGTTGCTGAAGTCATATTATGTAGGTAGAAATAAGGAGTGAGAGGATTTTAGTTATTATCTTGTTATGTTATTGGATCTGCAGCAGCTTTAGATATTCATCCCTTATTGTAGCGTTCCAGATAGTCAGAGACAAAGGTAACCAGGGTGTCCCTTGAGATTCATTCTGAGAGTTCAAGGAATGAAGATGATGGATGTAGGGAAGTGCTCTTTGAGAATCTGGAATATGTAACACGGGGCTACATATAGTATATGCTGTATAAGCTGAATAAGAACTATTAAAATCTTGTAAATGCTGCCCCTTGCTCTTTGTTAAATACAAGACAGGTGTGATGTACATTTGTCACAAAGTGAATCAACCGCTTCTAGAATTGTAATATTTCAATTTTGACTCAGGATGTTAATGCCCAAAACTGAGCATCTGTAGCTTATTATTAAAAAATAAATAGCCTTTTTAACCAGGTCCTTCATTGCTTTGGCAGACATTTACAGCTTGGTGCAATTCCCATCTGCGGAAAGCTGGAACCCAGATTGAGAACATTGAAGACGATTTCAGAAATGGACTGAAACTGATGCTACTCTTGGAAGTCATTTCAGGTTTGTTTAAAGATAGCACCTTTGTCAAGATATATTTCCAACTCGGAACCTGCCTCATGGTTTTTCGATGTCATGCCAGTTCTGACTCCAAAATTTGTTGCTGATTGAGATGCAACATTTATTATTAATCACAGCTCTATTAATAGTACCCCCCCCAAAAAAAAAAACCTAATATGCAAGTCAGAAAAAAGAAAAAGTAAAGATAGGGAAAACAAATGCCAAGTTTGTACAACAAAAATATTCATATAATCACAATGCTTGTGCATCAATCAGTTTCTTCTTCCAATGGACCGTTCTCAGTTTTGCTTTCTTTTTGTAATATCCTGGATTGCACTCAGTATTTTTAAATACAATTTTAATACATGTTAAAATAATTGATTGAAAAACCTTTGTTATTAGTTTATAACATTACAATAAAATGAAATATTAGTATAATTATATAACTGTTCTATGGACTTCAAAGACTTCCAAAAAAGTAACCTTATCTATTGTATTAAAAAAGTATGTAATGAGAAGAAAAAGAAAAGACTGTATACTTAAACTTCTAAGGAGAAGAAGAAAGAACCTATATGATAAAAAAAATAGCCAGATAACATAAAAACCCAGACAATTAAATAATTAAACCAAATAAAAAACTTAGAAGTACTACTTATCTAAACTGTATCTAATTCTAATATAGACACACAAACATATATTTCAGGTTAAACATGTTATGGAAGCATCATTTTCTCTTTCAATTCTCTTTTGGAATTGCATAAATTTGAATACAAATACATTAAAGCAAATTTTATTAAGGCAGCATTTGGAGCATAGGGACAAGCATTCTTTCAACCTTTTTACAGCAGTTCAAATCAATATATCCAAATTTCTTCATAGATGGAAATATATAGCTTTTGGTGTTTAACACACCATTTCAACCCATAATTGTCTTTCAAGAACCTGGTTAACATGATCATGTTACATAACCAATAGGAATTACAAATGGACATATCATGGCATATAAGCCAATTTTTTTCAAATTTATTATATTACCAGCATAAAGAAATGAAGACCAACTATTTTTAAATTGTATCTTTATTCTATGGATTAATCTGAAGCAAGACTTTGGCATGGGATAGTAAATGCTACTTTCAAATAATTTATTGCTGTATCTAGAACAGTTCTAGGTACCCGATGGCCCTCCAGATGTTGATACAGATGTTGATAAAGGATGCTGAAAACCATCTCTGGATCCTTTTCCTTGGATCTGAAGTGGACTAAATATTAAAAACTGGTACATTAATTTTTAATGCTTGAAGCATTCTAAAGGACTAAAAATGAAGCTAAACAGTGTATCTACAAACTGTATATCATAGCTTGGAAAGATGAAACCGTTTTTATCGCATCAATAAAATTAAACAATGAGTAAAAGTAAAGTAAAAATAAAACGAGTCGTTTTATTGCATTGCAAATGAGCTCAGTCATTAAAACAAATCTTCAAGGAAGACTCGATTTTAGTTTTAGTTGTGTATTTATTTATTAAATTTATATATCATCCAACTCACTCTGCAAAGCAACTCCGGATGGCTTACAATTAAAATCATAAATATAAAAATATTAAAAACATTAAATACAGAGGCAAGAAGCAAAAGGCAATTTTGGTACAGTTGTTTGCATCTTCTCTGTTAATCCACCAGCCACCTTGGGTTTTAGATAGCAAAGAGCATGCTTCTCCCACTAGAATAGTACTGCTAGATTCCAGTACTCACAAATATTTTTTATTTTCTTTCCTGTAGGAGAAAGACTTCCGAAACCAGATAGAGGAAAAATGCGCTTCCATAAAATTGCAAATGTCAACAAAGCTCTGGATTTTATAGCAAGCAAAGGTGTCAAACTTGTCTCTATTGGTGCAGAAGGTATGTGGAGAGTACCCATAACAAGATTTCTTTCAGTTATAAACTTACATTTTTAGTGCTGGTTGGGGTCACTATATATACAATATATCTTCAAAAAACAATTGTGAACTACATTTCAAAACGTATTTTTTTTCCTATGGCACACTTCTTGTTTGAAAGAGCTGTAACAGAGTGCTTGTTTGAACAGAGAAGGCCTTACAATCTTCAGGTACTATTGAAAATGCTTTTGTCACTCTTAAAATACAGGTGGCCCTCAGCTTACAATAATTCATTTAGTGACCATTCAAAGTTACAAGAGCACTTTAAAAAGTGACTTATGACCATTTTTCACACGTACAACCATTGCAGCATCCTCATGGTGATGTGATCAGCATTTAGCCACTTGGGAACTGGTTCATATTTATGAAATTTGCAGTGTTCCGGACTTATGTGATCTCCTTTGACGACCTTCTGACAAGTGAAATCAATAGGGAAGCCCGATTTACCTAACAACCGGGTGACTAACTTAACAACTGCAATGATTCACTTAACAACTGTGGCAAGAAAGGTCGTAAAATGGGGCAAAACTCACTTAACAAATGGTTCACTTAGCAACATAAATTTGGGGCTCCATTGTGATTGTAAGTCGAGAACCACCTGTAGAATCAGTTTTAAAAGTAGAACTATGAATCTGCCAGCAAGGTGTCATGAAATAAGTATGCATAAGGAACATAATGAATCCCAAATGACAGCTACCACCAGGGGTGGGATGCAAATATTTTTACTACCAGTTTGGTGGGTGTGGCTAGGTGGGAGTGGCCATGTGACTGGATGGGCATGGTTTCTTCTTCTTTTTTACAGCATTCCCCCCCACCCTCCTTTTTTTTGCCTCCTGGGCCTCTGGAAAGTTTTTTTTGCTCCCAGGAGGCTTCCCTGAGGCCCAGGAGGCAAAAAATGGAGTGCAGGGGGCCTGTGCAGCACCGCTCCCCCACCATGCTCTGTTTTTTTTGCCTCCTGGGCCTCAGGAAGCTTCCTGGGTGAAGCAGCAAGACAGCAAGGGGGATCAGCTGATTGTTGGGAGGGGGAAAAGAAATAGCGGTTCAGCTGAACGTGTAGCTGTTTTTTTTACTACTGGTTCAGCTGAATGATAGCATTTTTTTACCAGCAGTTCGCCTGAACAGGGCCGTATTGGTAGAATACCACCACTGGCTACCACATATTATTGTATTGATGACCCTGCTGTAAATTATCCATTCCATTTCTCTAGAAATTGTGGATGGCAATGTGAAAATGACTCTGGGTATGATCTGGACTATCATCCTCCGTTTTGCTATTCAAGATATCTCAGTGGAAGGTAAGAATATTCTGTATAATGTTGTCTTCAACTTTTTGTGTCAAATGGACTTGATTCCAGGAATATGGATTAATTGAATTGGCTATAGCTTTATTGACAACAGTAAATTCTGATGTAAATATCAGTATAGCAATTAAGCAACTTATAAAGAAGCAGTTAGGACTGCTTTTTGCTGATCTGCTTTGTCCATTATTATTACTTCTAGTAAGGTAAATAGATCCCATAAGGAAACAGAAATTTGAATTATATTCTCTTCTTCAAAAATGCATTAAAACATGTGATACTTTTATATCCAACAATCTGCCTTTCCTACAAGTGGACTGATCAATCGGAAACATAGAGTTCCTCGTGAATTATAGGGCTAAATTAGATGATATACAAACAACCTGTCACACTTACTAGTTTTTTATTTTGTTCATTTACTTGTAAGCTGACCTTATCTGGTTTGGCAATTAAGTAGGGCCACGCCTGATTAGCACTTGGGTTGGAGGCTACCAGAGAATACCAGGTTGTAGGCAGCATTGGGAAATTGAAAAAATATCTCAGAAGGTGGCAACTGCAAGCCAATTCCATACTGTTGATAAAAAAACCACATGGATGGATCAACCAAGTAATCAGGAGTAAAATTTAGTTCAAAGGAGATTTTAATTTAATTGTAGCTATTTGTAACCTCAAATTATTTCTTCCATATGAGAACAAATTATTATTATTATTATTATTATTATTATTAAAAATAACTTCATGAGGCCAAATGTAAAATTTAAAGAAAGCTCTGTACTTAAACAGGGAGAAATGCACACCCACAAACACACAGAGAGAGGTAATTGTGAAGGTTGATAGGAAGATTAAGCAGCCGCTTTCAGGCACAGCATTCTTGACAGAGAGCTTATTTGAACACTATTATTTCCTTATCATCAGATAAATATAGTAATAACATACAGTTTTGCAACCTCTAGTTTAGTCCTAATTCATTTGGGAGGGAAGGTGTGGATCTATGGTCATCATCTCCTTGAAGAAAGGAAAGAGGGATATCATCAATTATTTAGGATAGTGATTGAATTAATTTGCTGAAATCTTCTTGACATCTTTTCATGAGCAGGGATCTTTTTACACTAAAAGATTTCCACTTAGATTCTGATTGAATACATTCCATGTCATTCACTTGTCATTCTTCCCCACCATAATTTGATAGTAAAGTTGAAGGTTTGGGATTTTTTTAAGTAAAATAAGACAGTGAGCTAATGTCTATAATGTCCTCAGATTCTTCTGGTGACTTGATTCTGGGAACTTTCCTGTGTGAACTTCCTAGTCAACATTATCATCTGAATCCAGCTTCCAAGGAAAGCAGTCAGAACTAACTGTATAACAAAAGAATAAGCACAAAGAAAATACAACATAGAGTATTTTTATATATAAGAATGCACAAATATCTGTCTTTCAAACCCAAAAGAATTTCATTTCAGGCTTTTCCAAATGAACAATAATAGTGATTCAAGAATGCAGCTCTCTGATAAATTATTCTTATTGCAAGATCTGGAAATACAGTTAAAGAAGAAATTCAGAACAGACAAGTTAGAATGAAAGTCCTATTTATAGTAGTGGCTGGTTCAAATCATGCCCTTCTTTCTCTTGCCTGTCCAATACAGTATCCTGAGAGCCTCTTGTTTTGTCCTTTGGTTGAGAGGAAAGATTGATACTCTTATTACTGTAACGGGTCTGTAGGACCTCAGGTTCTTTGCTTCTGTCTTCCCACTTTAGTATATAGCTCAGCAGATGGATAATTTGGCAATGCCTGGAATGGACTTTCAATTTTCTATGAGTTGATTATCCATCCAGTAAACATAATAGGACATTTTATGATCTTGTATTGAGAAAAATACTAGAATTTGCTGCACTGGAGTTATGAAACACAAGGCGTGAATAGTAAGTTCTTCTTAATGTAAAATGGTTCTGTTCCGGGGAAATATATATTTTATCCAATTGAGTGATAACATCCATGTGGAGATTGGAGAATTGTTTGGTAGTATACTGTATGTAGATACTGCAGCCTTTTATGCTACTTTGTAAAGATTGTTTAATATTGTAAAACATTGAAGTGAATAATTTGGGCAGCTATAGATTTTTTCCCAACATTTTACTCAAGTAAACAGCTGCCATCCATTACAGTAGACAATATGTAGAGATCAACCAATTTTTACACTTTGCTAGTTAATTGAAAGGATAATTATTCCTGACAAATTTACCCTGATTCTATTGTACCAATTTAATCACTTTTAAAAAGAAAAGTCTTATGAATGATGACATCATTCCTGAGTCAGTGAAGCAGGATGCAATTATTAAAGAAAAATACCGGTAAGTGATGAATGGATAGGTACATGATGGAAAAAAATCATAAGGAAAGTTTAGAATCAATTCTAGAGTTTCTTTTTCATATAAATGCCCCTTGTTTTGCAACAGACACAGTATTAAATAATAATTGCAATTTCAAAATAATTATCTTACAAAAATAATTGCATTTTGTAAGAAACCACGTGGAAAAAAGAGAGGGAGATAATTTCATAACTAAACTGGATAGTGTATTCGCTATTTTTCTGATACAGATTTCCTTGGAAATTCTCTCTGTATCTGTTGAATTAAGCAATATCATCTGGGGTAGATGTCCAACCTTCTAAATCAGTTGAAGCTCTGCTAGGTACTGTAACATGTAAATTGAAGTTCTGTTATTCTTTATAAATCTTCTTTGATGGTATTTTCAGAGACATCTGCCAAAGAAGGACTGCTGTTGTGGTGTCAAAGAAAAACGGCACCTTACCGAAATGTGAACATTCAAAATTTCCATCTTAGGTAAAGTGAATCATTTATAGATGTAAAGATTTACTATTCATTATGTAGATGTGTTCTACCCTTAGTGGTACAGTTGAAAATGGAGAGCACACAATACAACATATTTTCTTTGTAGTTTGAGAAGGGCCAGGAATAACTCTACACGGCTAGCATGAGTATAGGGGCTCCCTGATTATTCTAGCAATTAAAATGGACACCGTATATTAAAGGAGTCAGCAGTGTGATTATTTCACATGTCACCATGGGTGCTCTTTGACTGATGAGGCCTAATTAGAGAGGAAATTGCTACAACTAATGTGGGGGGGGAGAAATAAACGGAAGTCCCAAATGTAATGTACTGACAACAAAATATAAAAAATCAAACACTGTCATTTTCTGTCTTACCTTCATCAGCACAACGTAAATCTGTTGTGTATTTTCTAGAAATTAATTTATATTGCAAGTATGTTGAAATTTCCAGAAATAGTGGAAGAAAGATCCCTTTCACAGAACTATAAATACAGTGAAAATTGGGTATTGTGGCATGATTAATAAATGCTAATTTTTTTTCCAGTAGTGATGCTGAGATTAAAAAAGAAAGAAAGACACTTGTTTTCGTTATGGATCTAATCAGGTTATAAATAAATATGCAAGCTTTCAAGTTTCAAAAAGCTCTTACTCCAAAGAACGGAAAGCAATAAAACCTTAGGTGTACAGTGTGTAGAAAAATCCAAGACACAAATAACATGAACATCATGGTATTTATGTTGTGGCTTTTGTTTTGATCTCTGTACAATGTCCAGAGTTACCATTGTGAGACTGGAGGTCATAGATACTATGTAAATACATATATACATATAAGAATAGAAGAAAACATCTCTGTTGTTGAGAATGATCTCTTATCTACAAATAGTTGAGGTCTCTGCAGGTAGTTGAAAACAGATTTTAACCAACTATCCTATTTTTATAGATACTTGTAATTACTAGATTGTTGGGTTTGGCTTCAAATGCCATTTTAAAAATAATATATATGAAAAATGCATTAAAAGTGGTAAAATAAATAGACTCAGCTTCCCAAGCCTGGCATCTTCAGAAGAACTGGAAGTCCCAAAGGTGCTTTTTCAAGAGGCAACTGGACTTTCTGTATTTTTCTGAGGACATTTCGCTTCTCATCCTCTTGAAAAAGCACCTTTGGGGCAATCATGGCCTGGATGACTGAGAATCTCCACAGACAAGAGCTGGGAGTATTGGTTGAGACATTCTGTTGGAGAATGCAAGATAAACTATCTACTGTAATATATAAAATAATTGACTCAGAAGAATTGTACTTTCTCCCACATGAAATTTCCTACTTCTTGTAAGGCATTGGAGAGAGGAACTCTCCTGTTCAACATATGTGTTACTGTCTGTGTATGGCAGGTCATTTCTATGTTTGGGTTCTAGACACAATCTGTTGGAGGTCTCAGAAATTTCAAACATTTTCATCCCACCAGACTTTTCGGATTGTGTGAGTGGCCTGCTCTTTTATTGGCTGCTGGTTTAAAATTTTACTACTGATTTTTTAAATGATATGCGAGCAATATTTTCCGAGCTACCCTGAGTATGCCCTGGATACCTAAATGTAAATAAAAAGATGGACAAACCAGTGAGTGAAATGAGCAGCCCATCTGTTCCAGCCAACTGTAGATTCTTGCACTGTGAAAAAATAAGCAAGCAGTCATTTATCATCTAGTGCACTGTGCATGAAATTTCTCTGGGCTCTTTTCTGCACAAAAGTGTCTAATGTCAAGAAAATTTATCTTATAATATCCTAAAATGCCTTTGCCTTATCAACATTTTAAATATTTTTGATTATGTCTTGAAACTAGATACCCTGATTCACAAAATTATACTATGAATTTGTCCTGTGTTCTGCACCATTTAATGAGATTTAGCCAAATTGCAACCACCATTGGAATTTTATGAACTACTACTATTGGACATGTGATACAATTGCTGAATTTTGTCAGTCTTCGCTGTTTGATAAAACCACTGTTTTATTAATATATTTTTACCTTGTTTTTGATTTCTTCTCATGAAGCTGGAAAGATGGCCTTGGTCTCTGTGCACTGATTCATAGACATCGACCAGATCTTATTGACTACTCCAAGCTTTCAAAGGTCATTAATTTTGCTGGCGTGGCATGATAACTTGCACCAATCTGGCATGATGATTTGCACTGATTTGGCTCATATACTACATATATAGAGATATGTGTGATTTGCAGCTTTCTTTCTTGGCTCTTGAGCTGCAGATGACCTGCAGATATAGAACAGCCTTCCTGAAGCAGGTGCCCTCTGCTAATTTGAAATTTCTCCCACTGATAATGGCCAATCCCCATGGTTAAGACAGCAGCAGGTAATCCCAAGTAAGCTAAATCGCACGCCATGAAAGTGGCTGAAAAGTATCCTGAAAAATAAGCCACCATTTGGACAAATCTCCTTGGACTTGGGATATTCAATGTAAGTCTGTCTCCAACTCACAGCCAATTGGTTAGTCTATATAGCATTATAATCCTGAGTAAAGATGCATCGTGAGATTCACTATGTTAGAAAGTATTCAATAGATGGTGCAACCCTGTGAAATGTTTAACTGACACAAAGATAAATAAACTGCACAATATTTATATCCCACCAATTTCAGTAAGGGTTAGTCATGTCTAAAAGCTCTCCGGATTGTGCAAAAATAATTTAAGTATATTGACATTGTAGATTTGATGGGGGAATGTGCACGCACTTGTGTGCATGTTAGTTTTTCTTTCTGCACGCCTTTCTTTGCTTTCTGAAAATCTTTGGAGAGCCATAGAAGATCTTTCTTTGCATTGATGCATTAGGGTATGTTCATACAATATGCAAAGCTGAAAAGCTTGATTTATTGCTGCCACACATTGTTTGGTTCATATGCAGCATGAGTTAAATAGCAGGTATAACTAATAACTAAGCTTTTAGTTTAGCAAGTGGCAAGTCACATTCATCCTTTTGTATATCTGTCTGAAGCTTACAGGGCAAATCCTTAAGGTGAAAGCAGGAGTCCTCAGGTGAAGGCAGAACTTCCAAAATCTATCCTACCAGAACAATTTTTCAATAGTTCTCTAGTAACCCTGAAATGTCAGTACCACACATTGGAGTAAATTCCACTGAAACATTTTTTTAAAAAAGATATAAGGGACAACTGCTTAATTCCTATATTATATAAACATACTTGGGAGTAGGAGTGTCAGCAGGGTATGGTTAAAAATGTCAAGATGGAAGATACGGTGCAATGGAAATCTTACTGGTTTTTACATGCTTCTTGGGGGAGAATTTAATCTTATTTTAAAATGCTGCTATTGAGTGAAACTCTAACATATTCTGTCCTTGCTTTTGAATTATTACAACCTTGCTTAACATAGGATTTACCAATTGTAATTTCTGCTTCCTGTGCAGGACGACCCTCTGGGGAATATAAACCTGGCCATGGAGGTTGCTGAAAAATACCTGGATATCCCAAAGATGTTGGATGCAGAAGGTGTGAGTTAATGTCCTTTTAATAGGCAGCAGAGTGCAACTATTAAAGTCTTTTCATCCCATACGTTATAAGGAAAGGAACTCCTTCACATAGTTATTTATCAAACGGCATTCTACCTGTCATTTCCATTTAGACCTGAATAAGAAAATGCTCTCTGTTGTAATTGAAATTAATTTTCAGGAGGGAAATTTTCAGTCCCCTCCCTTCTTTTCATTTAACTATCCCTCAAACACTCCATGTAATTCCAAGTAACTCAGAAACACAAATCCAGAGATTTCAAGTAAAATATTGTTTGAAGACCTGTATCAATTAGAATTATTTTTAAATCCAGCTAAAATAATTGCTTTCTGAAACTCCTAGCAACTAAAAATGCAGCAAGTCAGGGACAAGAAGACCAGACTACCCAATTCAACCTGAACCCCTTTTTTATGTTTGTTGTTTGTACAAGGCACTTTAAAAGGGATAGGACTTCATTTCTGGGATTGCAGCTGCCATCTTGACTTTTTTCCTCAGTCCAGGTAGCAGAGACATACCAACACATTCTTAGACATCTCCGAAGAGAATTAGCATCAGTGCTGAATGTTGTCAGATGTTGATAACAACATCTATCAGCACAATTTATCCATGCTTTCCCTGAAAATCTTCCCTGAAGATAATTCAGGTCTATGAAATGACTTGTCATCCATCTTGTTTATTATTGCTAGGCTATGCAGTCAACAGCAAAAAAAAAAGAAGACATGATTTTTGGGATGGTTTTTTTACTGGTTGTAGTGTTGAGATACTTGTCCCCATCTAATGTTGTTATATGGATTTACATGCCTCATTTGGTATTCTACACCCATGGTACAGATTCTACAATGGTTTCATGATTTACAACAGATAAGCAAATTCTTTTGTGTTCACTGGCAGATTTGAAATTTTGAAAATATGGCTAATACTTGCCTTATTTCAGAATGGCTGTCATGATGAAAGTATCAATTTATTAGAAAAATAAAGGCATAAAAGAACCCACACTAATTTCCTGATCTTCCTTATTGATTTTATCTTGGTCTTTCTACAGGGCTAAGTGGGTTCATTTTCAAATAAAAACTTGCCCTGCAGCTATTCATCTTGTTTATATTCTAAGGATGTGAGGTTTATGCAAGCTCAAGGCATTCTTATAAATACAGTACATTTTTAACATGCCACCTTCTCAACTGTTTTTTTTTTTTTTCAGTTTTAAAAAATGGATAGGCCAGGGGAGTTTGACAAGGCCAAGGGATATCTACTGGCTTCTTGCTTGCTCCTGTCTTTCTTTTGGAATGGCTTAACATTACAATGTCAGGTTCATTAAATCTCTTTTCTCCTGTTGTCATTGGACAAATCCCAAGAAGGAGACTGTTTTATTTCAGTCTGGAATTAACTGTTAAAGGAATATGGATCTAGTCAGTCCTTGAGAGGAATATAAGTCTTGATGGAAAGTTATTTGAGATCTATAAACTTTATCTTCAATGAAAATACATGTTTTCATGGATTTCTTCTTAATGGAATGAATTGGGCAGCCTAATGTCAGAATGTTGGGGTATATAAAATGGGATAAAGTTTGTCAGGCATACTTATTTAAATAATTGAGTAGTCAACCCTCTTTAAAAGATTTCATGTCTTATCATTCTTATTTTTATTGGTGCTAGGAAAGTAGATTACTTTTGCTCTGTGGCTGCTATGATAATGTATGGTTTTTTTTTTGCTTATTCTGTGATCTATTTATTGAATTTATATTGCCGCCTATTCGCCTATGGCAACTCAAGGCGGCTTACAGAATATAAAACCACATTTAAAACAATAAAAACAAACAAAAATAATAAAAAAAATTAATATATTACAATATAACAAAATCACCCCCCAATTCCCATCCCCCACCCCGATGACAGCAGATCACACGAGCCATTTAACAGGCTCCATCCCACTCTGTGTTCAACAGGCCCGCTGGCAGAACCAGGTCTTCTGCACCTTCTGGAAGAGTGGGGGCCATTCTAATGCCTGGGAGAATAATGTTCCAGAGAGAGGGAGCCACCACAGAGAAGGCTCTTCTTCTGGGTCCCACCAGGTGTATCTCCCTCAGGAATGGGACCCGCAACATTCCCTGCTTCCTTGCTCTGATGGGTTGGATAGATGTGACCAGCAAGATTCCTTTCTGTTTTCTTTTTAGAAGATATAGTTTGCTCCCTTATAAAATGCATGGGTAGTTTTCAGAAACTCCTCGCTTAAAAAATTATCACAGTTGATTTCTTTCACACTTCCACACCATATCTGAGGGCATTTGTCAGGCCCATTCTTTATATGTTGGACAATATTAAATCTATACCATGTGGAAGTGAAATAATAATAGCACTGAAATCTGTACTTGTATTTTGGAAAGGTGATTCCTTTTAAACAATGAAAATAACAATGCATTACTAAGGACATACTACCTTGAACTATCTTTTTTTTTCTAGAAAGGGCCTTTGACAGGTGGAAACTTCTAAGCATTCATCAGAAGTGTCCCTGTGCATTCAGAAACACAATATATGATTGCTTCAGATTGTAAAGTTCGGTCAGGTGAACCTCAGCATTTCAAAAAATCTCTCTGTGTAATTATAGACATGGGATATTCTCAGGGCGATAACAAAAGTCGAGATGACAGACATTGCTGTAGTACTGAAGCCATGCATGTAAAAAGGGGAGTAGAATTTTGAATGTGAAGGTGCACCCAACTTCTTGACTATTTTAATTCTCCAAGTACACACTCCTGAATATACGCCAATGTCTTTGAAATCTAACCTTATAGTAGGCCAGCACTTTATTTGTCTGCAAGTATTCCTCTCAAAAACCATGGATATTTTCATATTTTGTTCTCCAGGATTTCCATTTTAGCATCAACACTTTCTTCTTCCAGTCTAAATGACTCTAACATACAGAAAACAAAATGGAGCACTTGTTGTGTGTCCCTTGCTTGCTATTATTCTTCTACATATTGTGCTTGTTTTCTTTCTTTTTTTTTTCTGATAGACATTGTGAATACCCCCAAGCCTGATGAAAGAGCAATCATGACTTACGTTTCTTGCTTCTACCATGCTTTTGCTGGAGCTGAGCAGGTATTCCTCATCACCTTTTAGATTGCTGTGTGCTTTGTATGTTTTTTCAGGTTTCCATTGGCCCTTAAACCACTTTGTTTTTTTTTAATTAGGACTGACAGATAAAGTATATGGCACTATTAGAAACACTGCAGTAATAGACACACACAGAATAAATAAAAACAGATAGTCCTCGACTTACAATCGCAATGACCCTGGAATTTTGGTTGTAATTCATTGTGGTCGTTAAGCGAGATATCCACGTAACCACTTCACTCAATGAGCACAATCCCAGTTCTCTACATTGTGATCATTAAAGCAACTGTGCAAGGGTGCCTCAGGGGGTGGGGAAGGCCTTGGCAGGCCTGGCGCTAACCAGCAGGCAGAAACCTGCCACAGGTTAGCTTGGTTTACCTACATGCAGGCCTTCTGCCTCCCTTCCGACTCCCAAGAGGCCTGGGCCTTCTTCCTACCCCACCATGCCAGGGTCTATTTATCTTTCCCTTTGCTGAGAGATGAACCAAACTGATACTAATCTAGAAAGCTAGGGAAGGCAATTTTCCTCAAGGCTAGAGAGGCAGGAACACAAAGTCATCCCGCAAAGCTCTTGATCCTGGACCAGCTTGAGAAAGATTGCCTTCATTAGCATCATAACAATTGGGACTACCTGGCAGCAGCTGCAGGAAAAAGGACAGGCAAAAGGGGCAGGCAAAAGGTCTGGGCCCATTAGGAGTGATGGGGATGGAGACAGGCACACCACAGACTGGTGGGTCTAGCTGGTCAAGGCCTTTCGGCCCATGGCAGGTTTCTGTATGCCAATGGCCTAGCTGGCCGAGGCCTCTCATTCCTCCCAGTGTGCGGGGGAAGGGATTGCAATGTTTCCACAGCCATAAAGGTGGATGAGCCTGAATTTTGATCGTGTGGGTGCTGCAATGGTCAGGACTTCAGGCCACAGTCATAAGTCCCATTGTTCAGCATGTTCAAATGGTCACTGGATGAACAATTATAAAGTCGAGGATTACCTATATAATTACTGTGATGATTTTTATCATTTTTGCAAAGGCCACTACCGTTTTCCAGGCAAAGCCTACCCACTGGGGGAAAAAAATCCCTTTTGCAGCGTCAAGGCAGTTTATAATGATGGAAGGAAAGCATTTCTCCGGCTGCTCTAATATGATTAGACTGTCTGAATTATTCAGATTCAATATAAATATTTTAATAGTTTTCAGACTGTACTCTGGTGAAGTCTGAGATTTTTCTGCAGCTAATCATCACTGAGGAGAGCAACAAGGACAGACAATCTTCTTAGAAAAAGCATTTACCTTTGCTATTAAACTATTGCAAAACTAGAACTGCCATAAGAAAATCCCTGAGGTGGTTTTCCCCAGGATGATAATTATCAGACAAACTGGGATTAGATCTTCGGGAATTTCTTAGGCAAGGTGGCCATTGATTATGTGAACTGGATATACTGTACTAATCTCTATATAAGTGAATAAAAGTCTGGGGTCCAACCTTTTTTGTAAAAGTCTGGGGCCCAACAGGAACATGATCAACTAACTGTGAGGACAAATTGTGTCCCCAGGACATACCACATAATTTTTTTGCTGTGTGCAGAGATTCTGAGGTATATTGTATATGGAGGGTAATATTTGGCTGAAAAGTGAAGTCAGGATTTTATTAAAAATTATTGCCACTGAAGGAGTCATCCTCACTTTATTATTTTCTGGGTAAAAAAATCAGAGGTAAGTTAATTCATTCCTCTATCTTGCCTCCTTCCCTCTGTCCTTTCTTTCCCCTCCTAGATAATAGTACAGATTCCCTCAACATCATATTTTGTGATTGTGCGCTGATAATTTGTTGTTTACATTACCAGTGGTAGAGATGAAACACCAACTAGCTAGCTGTAACAGAAACATTTGCAATTAATCAAAGATTAAACTGGGAATTACAGAACACAATCAACATTTCTGCAGATTTCTCCTAATATTAATATTTTTTGGTTAAAAAAACTATGAGTAAAAAAAATAATTGCGTCACTCTCATTTATTTATCATGACTGAAGCTAATGCGGCAATAATTCTGTAAATCTTTTAAGATGCTACTTAAAAATTGATCTGATTTTATTATAACAGATTAACATTGCTATTTCTTTGAAATGACTATTCGTTAGTACAGTACATTTGAGCATCAATAAACCTAGAAAAATTGCAAACCAAAGTGTATGTAATAGAATGTGATGTTCTTAATATTGCTAAATTAATTAATTGATAGTTGCTTTTTCCAAAAATTATTCATCCTGAGACATTTGTCACTAATTACTTTTGGGAATATTATTTTTACATTAGTTCATGATTATATTATTTTTGCTTCTATGACTCTATTAAATTTCCTTCAATGAAATGTAAATAGATCAAAATACATTTCCATATATATTATGGCTTTTCTAGTGTATTTTATGAAGAAATTAGGAGATAATAAAAATATGTTATTTTTATAGCAGGTTCATAAATTAAAATCAGATTAGGGCAGGGTCATGATCAGATTCATAAATTAAAAACTACTACCTCAGGAGTGATTTTAAAAAATCAACTGATATTATATGATACAGTTATAATACAATAATGTAATTAGATACAGAAAATCTAAGGTCTTTCTCAAAGAAAAATGTTAATATGTTATAAGACTGCTTAACCTAAAGGTTTTAGCATAGAAGTAGTGCTAGTTTTGAAGAAATATTCATTTTTATGACATTTGTGTTTCCGCATAAACTAAAAGGGAATTTTAATTCAGAGTGCTGGTTGTTAGCTATAAAGTGCTAAATGAAAAAAGGCCTGGTTACCTGTAGGACTGCCTGTTTCCTATAGTATGTGCATGGCCAATTCAACCTTGCAGGGTTGACATATTCCAGAGTCCTTTGATTAAACAAGGCTGTCTATCAGGACTCTGGAGCTTTCTCTGTAGCAGTTCCTGCACTCTGAAATAAGATTTCCCCACATGATCCAGATGGCCCCAACTTGCTGTTGTTTAGAAAAGCCACAAAGAATTGGCTTTTTGCCTGGCCTTTGGCAAAAGAAAATAGCAATAGAAATAGCACTTAGACTTATATATATTGCTTCGCAGTGCTTTACAGCCTTCTCTAAGCAATTTACAAAGTCAACATATTGCCCCCAACAATCTGGGTCCTCATTTTACCAATCTCGGAAGAATGGAAGGCTGAGTCAACCTTGAGGCTGGTGAGGATTGAATCCCTGGCAGTCAGCAGAATTAGCTTGCAATATTGCATTCTAACCACTGAGCCACCACTGCATCATGAATTCTTTGAGCAGGCTGGCCTGGGCTGATCCTAAATTAATTTTAATGGGGTTTAAGTACTGAATTTTAAGTTTGGGATTTTAGATTCGGTTACAGCCCTTATTTAATTCTATTTTAACTTTTATATATATGTGGTTTTAGTAGGCTGTGCACCGCCCTGAGTCCTTCGGGAGAAGGGCGGTATATAAATTTTAATAATAAATAAATAAATAAAAATGAAGTCGTTTTGCTTTGTTACTGTCTGGTTTGTCATTCTCATCATCATTTGTTTATTTTAGTTGCTATTACTTGTAATTCTCTTTTTAGTTCTCTTTTTAGTTTAGTTGCTTGACAGTATATATGTTTAATAAACAAATATGCCAATATTTATATGAGAATTTAAAAAGCTATAGCTATATCAACAGATGAACAAAGATATTTAAATGAATTCAAGTAACAGATGAATCCCTAGATTTTAAAATGCCATAGAAATATTATAGCATAAAGAAAATATATAAGAATTACTCTAATTAATTGAGTAATCTGATAAATGATCAATAGTTGAAAAATATAAACACATTTCATGCACAAAATGCATACATTTAATTAAGATATAATATCACTGGTCCTAACATGCATTAGCATAGCATGTTAAACATGGCTAGTATTATCCTTAGGTAGGTTTTTTTTCATGGTTTAGCACATGATGCAAATTTAAACTGTTAGTTAGGGTTGAATTCATCCTGTGAACCCCCAAAATGGGTTGATGTACTATGTTAAGTATATTGTATGAATTTAACCAGTGAATAACAGTGCAATAAAGATTCAGAATTGTCAGCATTTCCACTTTTCTTATCTTCTATTTCAAACAAGCCATTTGGTGCTCCCTAGATGTGCTGGTCATATTTGCTGGAGAAAGGAAATGTGTCCTCTGAAAGCAAGAGTGCTGATGTCAGTACAATCTCCAACCTACCTTTCTGTCCTAGCAATATAGAATTAAATGATAGGTCATAAGAGGACAGATCTGACAGGAAGTCCTAAGCAAAATGAGGGAACAAAAAAAGAATTGTTTTCTCAACCTCTGGATTCTTGAATGCTCTGGTGAATTGAGCAGATTTTCAGGACCTTGGACAGAACTCAGGAAGCATTCAAGCCTGATTATTGTAGCATTGTACTACTTTCTCTCACCTCTCCAGAAATAGTTTTTTCAGAAAGAGGCACATTCTTTATCCAGAAATCTAACACCCTATTGCTTCTCCATGGGCTCATGTTGGATTTGTTTTGGGGCATTGAGTCTTCATAATTTGTTGCACTTGGAATGGAAGTATAGGCACCGTGTTGGACATAACCTTGTAGGGTGCAATTCCAAGGTGCGATGTTGAGTTATTAATTTTTGGAAGTCTAAGCATCTCAGCAGTTCATCTCAGCAGCATGCTCAGGCCTCAGGCTTCCTTTATTAGCCAGTAACCTCCATATTTCCATTTATTTCCCATAGTGGACTCCATATTATGACGTTTAAGATACTTTTCCTTGGATCATATTGGATTCTAGGATTGATGGAAGAAGTTTTCATCTGTGAAGTATCTTTTAGTGCCTGTTCTTACAAAGAGGTTCACTTTTTTTTTACATGCAGTGGCATACCTATATACCCAGTCATGCAGAGAAACTTCCTATATGAAGTGGGCACTAACACAGGCAAATGGCCAGTTTTGCCATTAACCTCTATGCTGTTTTGACTGCATTGTGCTATATAAACATCTTTTCACAGAAGAGTTTCTCCATACACATGAATCCATAATCAAATGAGCAAAACACACACACACACACACACACTGCCAAAATGAAAACAGATATCTTGTAGGGACCAAGCTAAAGTCTTGGATTTTTTTAAAATACTCAGAATTCAGAAAATAACTCTTTTTGCAGCATGAATTATTCAGTGGAATTTTAGTATTTAAAAAAAGGGATCTTAGGGTGATGTAAAACTTTAATCACGATTCAATTAAGCAAGGATATTAATGCAAACCTATCTAGATCCTTAGGTGATAAACATCCCTATGTGTGTCATCCACTGAAGCAGCTTAATGATCTGAAGTATGGCAGTATGAGAATTATTTTATATTCCTGAAACAATCACTGATTTTAGAAAATGGAACTTCAAGAAGGAAGCGATCCTTGAAATAATAAGAATAACATGCATCATGTCAGTTATCTATGTGCTTAATTTATGTGGTTTATGCTTATTGTTTCTGTAGAATATCCCATTTTGTCATTCACCCAATTTTAAATTACATCATATTGGAGAATTTTGTGATTCCATGCACGAAGAAATAGACAACTAAAATAATGTACCTAAACTAATAAAAACCAATGTCTGGATGTACTCATTATTTTATGCTGCAGTAGCCATTGGATCATAATTCACATTTTTCTGTGTGAATCTAACAATATGCCTACACTGTTTAATTTTCTGGATTTTCCAGGCAGAAACAGCAGCTAATCGGATTTGTAAAGTACTTGCTGTGAATCAAGAAAATGAAAAGTTGATGGAAGAATATGAAAAGCTAGCAAGTGAGGTAGGCGAAGCTTGTCAAAAGTCTTGAAGTTTGCTTCTGAAATCAAATCATTTTATGTGTAATTTTATAAGGACAGAAAAGTTATATAAAGCTGTTAACCACTGCTGAGGCTTTCTTTTTTGAATATAATTAATGTGGGAGGAATCTCTATATCTGTAGTTTCTTTTTTTAGGATATTAAAATAAATATGGTTAGGGTTACATGACTACATCTCTTGTATATGCTTCTACCATATTCTGGATTAATTTTAGATTTTGGCCATCTTAAAAACAGTTAATGACAAAATTGTAGAAGTTTGTATATAAGAGCTTTATCCACACAACACAATGAACTAAGTAAAATGGATTGGTTTATGGTTCAGCAGAAGAAACTTGCTTATTACGTTAGTGTATTATATAAAACAGGCCATTATCTAATGGAATTTATTTGTTTTGGATATAGCACTTCCTGTACATACATCAACTGGGTGTTTTAATCTGGATTTAGCATATTATTTGAACCCAGCCAAAGCGTAAAGGTTACAGCCTTACATACAAAATGGAAGCTAGCTAAAATAAATGGAAAACTGTTACTTTTATCCTTTATTTTAGTCACTCCAGATTCCCTCATATGTTTATTTATTTTATTTATAACCTAGCTTTATTATTATTATAAATGACTCAATGTGATGAACATATCTAATACTCCTTTCTCTTCCTATTTTTTCTATAACATGAACCTTGTCAGGTGAATTGGGTTGAGAGAGATGGATTGACTCAAAGTCTCCAGCCAGGTTTTCCTGCCTAAGAGGGGACTAGCCTGGTGCTTTAACCATTGCCCTAAACTGGCTCTAGCAGCCATAGCTTTCTTTTAGAATTTATTGCCAGGCAAAATGGTCATGGCTGCTGCCTATTCCAGAATGCCCTGCCCTTCTTAACTGCTCAACTGTTCACAGCCATGGTAGTCTACTGGAAGGTTTTCTCTTCCTGTCAAGTTATAAGATGCTTACTTCCCCTTACTTTGGCAGGATAATTCACTCACCACTATCAGGAGTGCTAATATGCATTGTTCTGCCAACCACAAGTCAAAAAGAATCCTGTAGTATTAAAAATAAAAACCTACTCCCAGGAAATCTGGTCCAATGTTTAAACTGTTGTAGAAGATATTAGGTTAGGATTTTTTCCTCCCCCCCTCCCTCTATTTTTCTATTGTTGTTTTCAGGTGGGTTTTTTTTTGTCATTTGCTAACATGTGTACATGTGTGCAAACAGCTTTTAGAATGGATTCGGCGTACCACCCCTTGGCTGGAAAACAGGACCCCAGAGAAGACAATGGTAGCTATGCAAAAGAAGTTAGAGGACTTCAGAGATTATCGCCGAAAGCACAAGCCTCCCAAAGTGCAGGAAAAATGCCAGTTGGAGATCAATTTCAACACTTTGCAGACGAAACTGAGGATCAGCAACAGGCCAGCTTTCATGCCATCAGAAGGGAAGATGGTCTCAGTAAGTAGCACTGCATTTGGGCTATATGCTATTAAACCTCTCAGTTCTGGAAACTGGAAAATGGTTTAAATCTCATCAAAGCAACTATCCTGCGTTATAAAGGAACCACGAGCAAATCCAGAGGAGTAAAAAGTATTGATGTGGTTCAGTCTTCAATAGCCTGGTGAGGTAGTTCAGGCAAGAAGCACAACCAGGAGTAGTAGCTCTATTTTTATTGTTAGGCAGCATTAACAGAATCTTAAAGACTGAACACATTTCTGCCGTCCTATCCGTTTGCTTTCCAGAGTAAACTAGGGAAGGTGCTATTGAATATTTCTCATGTTACCCCCTTCTATGGGCTGAGACATTTTTTCAGCTCTCCCTCCTGTCTTACAAGGTCGTTCCTACTTATTATTAGAATCGCAGCATTTTGCTCATCCATCCCTGATTTTCTCTGTCTCTTTGGTCTTCAGAGAGACTGCCTCTATTTAAAAAGAAAAGATTGAAAAATGATTTCATTTATAGATGCACAGATATTCCCTTTTTACATGAGAACCACAACTATTTTAATAAAGAATTGCAAAATAGGCAGAAAAGAAGTAGAGAGTTAGACTTGTTATATTATTGACATTGTTAAGAAAGTAGCCATCTTAAATACCTTTCATCATGAGATTAGAAGCTTTCAAAACTATTTTTGCCCATCCAGAGTTTGTTACCCTACATTGGTGGAGGTTTGAGAAGGTATATTACAGCTCAGGGGTCTCCAACCTTGGCAACTTTAAGACTTGTGGACTTCAACTCCCAGAATTCCTCAGCCACCAAAGCTGGCTGAGGAATTCTGGGAGTTGAGGAATTCTGGGAATTCTGGGAGTCTTAAAGTTGCTAAGGTTGGAGACCTCTGTATCCAGCTAATTACACCATACCAGATTTGTTATGTCTTTTACCAAATATATTTTTTCATCATGTTATTCTGAGAAAAAGAGAAATGGAAGGTGAATTATTATAATGGAATGTTTTCATATTCATTACGATCATTTACTGTTAGCTTTAGAAAGCTAAGATAGCAAAGCACTGTTTGCTTTAGAAAGTTAATATAACAGTCCTTCTCAATCTAAATTTTGGCCCAGGGTCAGACAAGCAAGATTAGCTTAGCTAATCTGAAAACCCCTTCTTGAGGTACAGGTTTTAAGTATTTTATTTAAAATATCCCCCATGCTTTTTTAGGACATTGCCAGTGCTTGGCAAAGACTTGAACAAGCGGAGAAAGGCTATGAGGAATGGCTGTTGAATGAAATACGAAGGCTTGAACGGCTTGAGCATTTGGCTGCTAAGTTTAGGCAAAAGGCTACATCACATGAAACCTGGGCGTATGGTAAGTTGGGATCCCCTTGCCTGGAAAAATAATCTATCCAGTGTTTTCCTTTTGAAGTAGAATTTAAAATCCAATGCATAGTTCAAATGAAAAAAGTGGACAAGAAAGAGAGGAGGAAGAATAGGAGGAAGGAATACACTGAGGGGTACAAAAGCCAACAACTCAAATATCAATTTTAAAATAAAAAGAAAGTCAATAAGCTTAGCTTGTCTGATAGTTCCTTGGCTCCTGATTAGCTTTCTGCCGACATGCAATCCTATTCAGCAGATAACCCAGATTCATTCTGAATTGGATTCCAGCTAAGAAGGTGGAAGTGGCAGAGTCTTGGGGGTGCTCTCTGGATGGGTTTGAGTATTTTGGGCCCAATAAAGTTGGCAGGATGTTCAGATCTAGGGACACTGCCTATTTAGAGCCAATGCCCTTCTGGTTTGGGTCTCGGGGAAGGGGAGGTATGTGGTATGTAGTAGTAAATGTCTCCTTGTGGAAGGAGGTGGTTCTGCTGGCTCAGAAAGAGGTAGTAGTAGATCCACCACCTCAAGAGATCATTGCTGGATCATCTTCATCACAAGATGCTGGTTTTTACCTTTAAAGTCACACCTGGCCAGTGGTGGGATTCAATTTTTTTTTACTATCGGTTCTGTAGGCGTGGCTCGGTGGGTGTGGCAGGAGAATGATATTGTAAAATCTCCAGTCAGAGGTGGTATTTGCCGATTCTCTGAACTATTCAAAATGTCCGCTACCGGTTTCCCAGAACTGGTCAGAATCTGCTGAATACCACCTCTGCACCTGGCATAAGATCAGGTTATTTGTGGGACCGCCTTCTCCCCAAAATTTCCCTCTGTCCACCATGCTCCCATAGAGAGTATATGTTCTGGTTCTCTCAATCAAATATTGCAATCTTATTGGTAGTAAAAAGGTGCCTTCTAGTGGGAGCTCCTGTGCTCTAGAACAGTCTTTTCCCTTTTATATGCTAAGCCCCAGATTTGCTTGCCTTTAGAAAAGTAATCAAGACCTGGTTTTTTCCAGAGATGTTTGTGTTGAGTTGAGCTTTTGCTGTCATATTTCATTATTTATTTAATTATCTTGAAATTCCATGCACACCTAGATAGCAAAAAGTGTTCATCATGGTGATTCACAAGCGGTGCAAGTCAAGAGCTTGTGCTATCATGCCTGAAGCAAATATAGTTGTTCATGTGGCCTTCACTGCTCTCAAAGATTTGCTCTGGGAAAACACTGAAGCTTTCAGAACCCATCTACATATAGAAAGTAGCCTCCTTTAAACTTCTGGAACTTTAAAGTATTAGACAAATAATCCTGAAACAAATACCAAAGTATGGATAAAGTCGTATTAAAGTAAATATAGCAAATCTGCCACATAGTGGCACACAGTGGCAGACTGGGAGAGGTGGCAAACCATGCACTCCATATATCCACCCCTTTCCATCTATTTCTGTGAAGTGTTTCTTCACACGCTATGCTTTTAGCCATGCACAGAAAATACTATTCTACGTGTTTTTGTTAATGGTGGAACACCTGCTAAAGTGCTGGTTTAATCATTCCCCGGGAGCCTTTGGGCAGTATTTGCTATTCAGGAAAAAGCAAATACTTTTCATGTTTGACCTTCAATAGGAATCTGTGGGTTGACCTTATGAGTTGTGGTGGCATAGTGGTTAGAAGGCAGTACTGCAGGCTAATTCTGCTACTGGCTGGCTGCAATTTGGCAATTCACTTCTCACTGGCTCAAGGTTTATTCAGCCTTCCATCCTTCCGAGGTGGGTAAAATGAGGACCCAGATTGTTGGGGGCAATAGGATGACTCTGTAAACCACTTAGAGAGCGCTTAAAGCACCATAAAACGGTATGTAAGTCTAAGTGCTATTGCTAAGTGCTATCATCACCACCATCTTGTAATCATTATAGCTTCAGCTTTGGGTCAGGGCCCCACATGGTGACAAAAGCAAAGGGGAATGGGAATCAGCTAAAGAGGCATTTGCTACTATATTTTGGGCACCTACATAGTAACGTCACTGTTATATATCATTTGATATGTGACTTTACTACTGTTGGACTATTGGACCATGACAGTCATTTCTCTTTGCCTTTGAGCCCAGTCCTGCCAATATCTCACTTCGGTGGCTTCGTTCTTCTCTCTTCCTACCAGGCAAAGAACAGATTCTGCAGCAGAAGGATTATGAAGCTGCTTCCCTGATGGAGATCCGGGCTTTGTTGAGGAAACATGAAGCTTTTGAGAGTGACTTGGCTGCTCACCAGGACAGGGTGGAACAGATCGCTGCCATTGCCCAGGAGCTGAAGTATGTTCCATTTAGAGGCACACAGCTGCTGACATTTACCCGATAAACTCTTTCCAATAAATTCGATAGTGTCATAGGTACAATGTAAAAATTCCACAGATAACTTTCTAAGTGTTATTATCTTGGCCTGCTCCCTGAAAATCTTTTTGATTTCCTCCTTAACTAAAAATAGAGGTGCCTTGCAGGGCATCTACTGCAAAGCTAAATTAATGATAAACCTTTTCTCTGATCCACTTTCTGGTTGGTAATTTTGAAGTGGAAGGGTCAGTCCTGCCTTAATACATTTAGTCTAAGTGATACTAAACAGGAAAGCTGTCTTAAACTTACAGTTCCTAATTTCTTTTCAGTTACTGCAGTCATCACCACTAAGATTTTTTGCAGAGATGTTGATTTTATTTCTTGTAGTTATTTTCTATCTATCCATCTATCTACAGAATAGGAAGAGGTAGCACACTTTGTTTTGACTTTGCATTTATAGCTAAAAAGTGGGCGATAGCTCTAAGCCAGAGATGTGTTTCCAAATTGTTCCATATCATGTGAATAGGCTTTCAGAACTTCTATGGATTTTAAACCCACTTTTGTGAAGCTGTATTAACAGAATTCATCAGATGCTACTGAACAACAAAATCTATCCTATTTCAGCATTAGTGATATTGCTGTAGTAGTTGGGATTTGGGTTCAAGAACATCTGAAGGCTACAGGTTATTTAGTTTTAGTGTAGGAACAGGAGAAAGTCATGTCCAATGCTAATTGCTATTTGCCAGGAGCATAAGCTGCAAGGTGACAGGATGTCAGACTCAGAAGTTAAGCAGGTGCAGCCATGGTTAGTATTTGAATGGGAGACACTGCTCTGATTCTTAATATAGTGTCATGGACATGAACATCAGAAACAAGACAGATGGGACAATTTTCTTCAATAGATCAAATTTAATCTTAAAGTGATGGTATTGTTGAATACTCTTTTCATATTTCTTTTCAAAGAGGTTTTGATTGAAAAACAATAATCAGAAAAGTATGAATTTTCTTTTCTGGGAATTGTTCTTAGAAAGATGAGCAAGCTAAAAAATTTTGGGCATGAGGTGGGTTAAATGCTGCCAATAAGTAGTACAGGTCCTTTGAGAGAATGATGCTGTTCTTTATGCTGTTTGGTTTGGCGTAGCTCTCTATTTCTACTCCCCACCACTTGACAATGCAAAGTTACTATTTCTGGAAAACAATTGTTATGTTTGACCTTGAACTATGCTGGTTAAAGTTCAGTATCATGTTCACCATTTTCTGTTATGGCAGCTGAGATTGCTAAGATCATAAAGATTAAAATTGTTGAAGTCTTATTGAACAATGGTTTCTGCTGTATGTGTGCCACCATTGTAAGGCAGCCACCATTGAGTTCCCACAAGTGTATAATTCCAAAAATAACATCTTATAAGAAATTACAAACTTCAAGTACCAATTTGTTCAGTGAAGGAAAAGAATACAGATGCAATTTGGGTATATATATACACATTCATGAACAGCAATATGTTGGCTTGCAGGGTAATTACTAGTTTAGAATTTTCTACTTGCATAGACTAGTGTGAACATGTACAAAATAGAATGAACTTGGCCACATTTTTGGCATATTAGCCAAGATGTATTCAAACTGCCTAGAACCAAACTTGCCATAGCAGGAAATTCTACAGGTAGCATAAGTGCAACTAAAGCTACTAATCTCACCTATACCTGCTGTATATGACTGAGAAGCATTGAATGAATACCTCAGTTGACCAAAGGTTTGATGAATGGCAGAGAGGAATATGTATGATGACCAGGGCAAAAGGAAGAGTCCAGCTTGAAATGTACAAGGAGTAAGAAATATGAATGAATGCATTAAATGAAAGAAGAAAAATAAGAGGCATGTCTATGAAACTCAGAGAAAGACAGTAATCATTACGAATGAAATGGAGTTGTTGAGTACCTGCAGTGAAGTGAATATGTACGTTTTATTAAGAAAGGGCTAAAGTATATGTTGGAAACTACGCATTGATGTCATTTAGATTGTTATGTGGAAATACATAGGTTGTGGGTTAACTGTCATGTTTATAATTATAATAAATGATGACAAGGAAAGAATCAGAGATGAGTTGAGGAAACTTGTGCAGCATTCACAATGAACAGATCTATTGAGAACATTGCATAGTTTTCCTTCACTTATTCTGTTAAATGTCATGTACGTTGGCAAGAGAGTATGAAAAAATGACACAAGAATTAGTAAATGACAATGGTGGCTTTTAAGCATCTGCTTAAAAAAAAATTTGCTTATTATAAATAAATGTTTTAAATATAAGTTTATTCATATATACAGCAATATTTTGTTTTGTTTCTCTTTGTTACCATCTAGTGGTCAGCCACATTTTATCAGTGTCAATGTGCTAGCCCTCTACTATTGCTTGTTGAAACCACTATTTATTTTTATTTATTTATTTTGTCAAAAGCTTATAATACAAATGAAAAAGTTCAAATATAAGAAATAGGAACTAATAATTGGGGACAATAGGACAGGGACGGTAGGCACAATTGTGTGCTTATGCACGCCCTTTACAGACCTCTTAGGAATGGGATGAGGTCAGTAGAGGTTTGTTTGAGGGTAAAGGAGTGGGGGTTTGAGCAGGTGACAACAGAATCAGGTAGTGAGTTCCAGGCATTGACCACTCTGTTGCTGAAATTGTACTTCCTGCAATCAAGTTTGGAGTGGTTTACATTAACCTTACATTCTGTTGTGCGCTCTTGTGTTGTTGAGGTTAAAGCTGAAATATTCATTAACTGGTAAGACATTGTAACATATGATTTTATGTACTATGCTTAAGACCAATCTTAGCCAGCGTAGTTGAAGGTTGTCTAAGCCTAGAATCTCAAGTCTGGTGGTGTAGGGTATTCTATTGTGAACAGAGGAATGTAGTACTCTTCTGGTAAAATACTTCTGGACTCGCTCAATTGTATTTATGTCTGATATACAATATGGATTCCAGACAGCAGAGCTGAATTCAAGTATTGGTCTAGCAAAGGTTTTGAATGCCCTAGTTTGCAAATCAGTATTACTGGAGGAGAAGCTTAGTAAAATTAAATTTACAACTCTTAAAGCCTTTTTGGCAATACTGTTGCAGTGAGCTTTGGCGCTTAGGTCATTCAATATGAGAACTCCAAGGTCCTTGACAGAATGAGGTCATCAACAAGGTCATATCCGCCTAGCTTGTATTTCATATATAGATTTTTTTTGCCAATGTGTAGGACAGAGCATTTGTTGGTCGAGATTTGGAGTTGCCAACTGTTAGACCATTCAGACACATAATCAAGGTCTTTTTGAAGGACAATAGCATTGATTGTGGTGTTGAATAGTTTGACATCATCAGCAAAGAGGACGCAGTTGCTAATACGGTGATCATAAAGGTCATTTATATAGAGTGTAAAGAGTGTGGGTCCTAGAACGCTCCCTTAGGGGACACCGCTGATAACTAGTGCAGGGTTTGATAGGGCGTTTCCTATTTTTACTATTTGTTGCCTGTTTGACAGGAAGGCAGTAATCCACTTGTGAAGGGATCCGGAAATGCCGTAAAATTTAATTTTAACAGTAGTTTGTCATGTACCACTGAGTCAAAGGCTTTGCAGAAGTCAATGTAAATTACATCTATTGCTTTACCTTGGTCAAGTAGTGGACTAATATGGACTAATATGTTTTTGCAGTGTAGAAGTTGCAAATTGCAGGACAATTTTTTTCTGAAACCAAATTGTTTATTGGAGAGTAAGTTGTTTGACTCTAGGCGGAAGGTAATGCATTGATTAATAATTGATTCCATAACTTTGCACGTAGCACAACACAATGAGATTGGTCTGTAGTTTTCAACCAGGCAGGGGTCATCTTTTCTGAAAATAGGGATGACCATTGCTAAAGACCATAGATTTGGTAAGGAACTGGTTCTGAATGAAATCTCATATATCATGCTTAAGGTTTCTGCTTATGGTAGTGGAGAGCTTTTTTAAGAAGAATGCACATAAGCCATCAGGGCCAATAGATAAGGATGGTTTTAGGTGGCGTAGTGCATTTTCTACATTATCTTCAGTAAAATCAATTTGTAGATCGTTGCAGGTAGTTGTCATACAATTAGGAAATGTGGGGCATGAGCCATTACTGTTTACAAAGACTGAACTGATGAACATGTTGAAGAGGTTTGCCTTAATGGCTTCATCGCTGTAGTCTTTCCCATTAGGACCTTTTAGAGGTGGGATGGTTTTTGAGTCTTTAAGTTTGGTGTTTACAAAGTTACAGAAGGCACAGGTGGATTTTGTGCGTAAAAGATTTTCCTCTTGCTTGCAGTGGTAATTGGTGCATTCTGCCTTTATCTGTCGGCATAAGGTGTTGTATCGGTTTTTAAAGTTAGTTACGTATTTAGTTTTGTTTTTACGCCATAAGGATTTTTCTTAGATTGAAGCTTTCTTATTATTTTGGGTAAATTGGGGTTTTTTTTGTTTTGGGGGGTTACTAATGAAACATATAGTTTAATGACCCTTTCAAGTTCAAGCAAGAAGGCGTTATAATGTTCTTCTGTAGTGTTATAGCCAGAGAACAGAATGTGCCAATCAAAAGATGATAAGTTGGCAGCTATGAGTTCATAGTTGGCTTTTATAAAACCATGAGATTCCTTAAAGATGGAACATATTGTGTTCAACTAAAAACCTTTTCTATCTCTGTTTTTGGTTAAGATCAAGAGTGTTTATTCCCTATTTATGAAAACCTTACTTAAAATTCATTATAGTATTATTTAAATGTAGAAAAATTTACAAGCATCCAATTCCAGGCCTAAATTCATAATATTATTTTATGTTTGATTAACTCCTAGACTTAAATTGGAATGTACCCACATTACTATAATGACTTTGATAAGTAATGGCATACCAGGAGCAGTCAAAGAGTAGCCAAGAGCTAAATGTAGCTGATGAGACATTCAGAATAACAACTAGCTGAGGACAAATACATATGTCCAATCTCTTTAGGACCATATAAACACACCTGTCAGTTAAAAGAGACTGCAATAATAAACGACAGAATATAGGTATGAAACTATTATCTCCTTGACCCCCTAGAAGCCTGTCTTGTTTTTGCACAAGGGAAAGTAGTCTCTGATATTTGTAGACTAGATGTATCCATTAT
Organism: Bungarus multicinctus; assembly: GCA_023653725.1. Lineage (NCBI taxonomy): Eukaryota > Metazoa > Chordata > Lepidosauria > Squamata > Elapidae > Bungarus > Bungarus multicinctus. The sequence continues at coordinate 69,319,599 of CM042836.1, read as the reverse complement.
TATGGTGTTATTACCTCTTCTAAAGACTAGGAGATTTATTTATTTATTTATTTATTTATTTATAAAATTTCTATACCGCCCTTCTCCCTAGGGACTCAGGGCGGTGTACAGCCAATCTAGACCCCAACAGTAATACAAAAGTTAAAAGGAATTAAATTAAATATTGGCCGAATAAGAAAAACCCACCCCACACCCTTAAAACCCCAATTTAAAATTACAGAACAAATGGAGACAAATTAAAACCATCTCAGCCCAGGCCGGCCTGCTCAAAAAGCCAGGTCTTCAGTGCGCGCCTGAAGGCCCTAGGTCCGTGCCGGTACGCAGTTCCGGCGGCAGAGTATTCCAGAGGGCAGGGGCTGCCACAGAGAAGGCCCTACCCCTCGGGGCCGCCAGGTGACACATGGCGGCCGACGGGACTCGGAGAAGGCCCTCCCTGTGTGAACGCACCGGCCTGCTGGAGATCACCGGTAGGATGCGGTCCTGCAGGTAACCTGGCCCAGTGCCATGGATCGCCCTAAAGGTCAAAACTAGAACCTTGAAACGAACCACCGGCAACCAATGCAGCTCGCGCAGGAGAGGCGTCACGTGGGCGCTACGCGACGCCCCCATGATCACCCGCGCGGCCGCATTTTGCACCAGTTGGAGTCTCCGGGTGCTCCCCGCAGGGAGCCCCATGTAGAGGGCATTACAATAGTCCAGGCGAGAGGTGACAAGGGCCTGAGTGACCGTGCGCAGGGCGTCCCGATCCAGAAAGGGCCGCAACCGGTAGATCCGACGGATCTGATGAAATGCCCCCCTGGAGACGGCCGCGACATGATGTTCAAGCGACAGCCGTACATCCAGGAGGACTCCCAGATTGCGAGCCCTCTCTGTGGGGGGCAAAATTTCCCCCCCAATAGCCAGCGAAGGAATCAGCTGGCCATATCGGGGCGCCGGGAACCACAGCCACTCGGTCTTGGATGGGTTGAGCCGAAGCCTGTTCCCGCCCATCCAATCCCGCACGGCCTCCAGGCACCTAGACATAGCCCCCACAGCATCGTTGGGGTGGTCCGGGGTGGAGATGTACAACTGAGTGTCATCTGCATATAGATGACACTTCACCCCAAGACCACGGATGATCTCGCCCAGCGGCTTCATATAAATGTTGAACAAGAGAGGGGAGAGGACCGACCCCTGAGGCACCCCACAAGCCAGGGGCCTAGAGGTGGACCTCTCCCCTCCCGTCAACACAAATTGCGAACAGTCGGAGAGGAAGGAGGAGAACCATCGAAAGACGGTTCCTCCAATTCCCAACCCCTCCAACCGTCGCAACAAGATACTATGGTCGATAGTATCGAAAGCCGCCGAGAGATCTAATAGGACCAGGACAGAGGAGAACCCTCTGTCACGAGCCCTCCAGAGATCATCAACCAACGCGACCAATGCCGTCTCAGTGCTATGCTCAGGCCTGAAGCCCGATTGGAACGGATCGAGGTAAGTTGTTTCCTCCAGGTACTGAGGGAGCTGACGTGCCACCACACTCTCAACAACCTTTGCCACAAAGGGAAGGTTGGAGACTGGACGGTAGTTGTTTAAAACAGCTGGATCCAGGGAAGGCTTCTTGAGGAGGGGCCGCACCACCGCTGTCTTCAGGGCGGTAGGAAGCGACCCCTCTCTCAAAGAAGCGTTGATAATCCCCTGGAGCCAGCCTTGTGTCGTCTCCCTGGTGGCCGAAACCAGCCAGGAAGGGCACGGGTCCAATAAACAGGTGGTGGCATTCAGACCCCCCAGCAACCTGTCCACACCCTCGGCGGTCACAGGATCGAACTCCCCCCAGATAACATTCACAAGACCTGCCCCGGACACCTCCCCCGGGACCATCCAATTGGAGTCAAGCCCCTCCCGAATCTGAGCGATTTTGTCATGCAGGAATCGAGAGAACTCCTCTGCTCTACCCTGCAAGAGGTCATCCCACGCTCTCGATTCAAGTAGAGAGCGGGTCACTCTAAACAGGGCGGCAGGCCGATTTCCTGCCGACGCAATACGGGCGGAGAAATATGAAGATTTCGCCGCCCCTATCGCCACAAGGTAAGTCTTAATATGAGATCTCACCTGTGTTCGGTCAGACTCAGAACGGCTCGCCCTCCAAATGCCCTCTAGACGTCTTTTCCGGCACTTCATCTCCCGTAGCTCCTCCGTATACCACGGAGCCAAATGGGATCTGTGCCGGGTCAGAGGTCGCAGAGGCACAACTCGCTCTAGAGCCCCGGCGGCCAACCCATCCCAGGCGGCCACCAGGTCTCCAGGCGAGCTGAGAGCCAGAGACTCAGGAAATGGCCCAAGCTCCCTCTGGAACCGCTCCGGGTCCATTAGGCGCCTGGGGCGGAACCATCTAAGTGGCTCCGCCTCCCTGCGGTGGGGGGTGGCGGAACAGAAATCCAGTCTAAGGAGGGAATGATCTGTCCATGACAAGGGTGTGATGACTAAGTCCCCACAATTACAGTCATTCAACCACTGCCCAGAGACAAAAATCAGGTCCAGCATGTGTCCTCCTATGTGAGTGGGAGCAGAAACTAACTGGGTCAGGTCCATGGCCATCATGGAAGCCAAGAACTCCCGGACCAACCCCGAGGTTTCACCGAGCGATGGCAGGTTGAAATCCCCCATGACCAAAAGCCTGGAGGTCTCAACCGCCAGCCCGGCTATTACCTCTAGGAGTCCGGGCAGGGCCGATGAGACGTGGCAGGGAGCCAGGTACGCCATCAAAAGACCCATCTGAACCCCTTGCCCCCACTTCACAAAAAGAGATTCACAGCCAGCCGTCTGAGGGACAGTGGCCTCCCTAGGACAAAGGGCTTCCTTTATAAGCACCGCCACCCCACCACCCCTTCCCTGAGCCCTGGGCTGGTGAAATGCAAGGAAACCTGGTGGGCACATCTCAACCAGAGGGACACCGCCCTCTGGGCCCAACCAGGTTTCGGTGACACCTACCAGGTCCGCGGCCTCCTCCTGAACCAGATCATAGATCAGGGGAGCCTTATTAACCACGGACCTGGCATTGCACAACAACAGCCGGGTATTCAGGGCCTGAGATTCCGGACAACCAGGGCTGCACGATGGGTAAGGGGGGTCGGAGCGCGCTACCGCTTGCAAACATCGGGAGCGCGATCCCCTTACCGGATACGGCCCTCTACCCCCAGCATATCTACCTCTCCCAGTCACCGTGCTAATAAAATTGGCCCCCGGCTGCCCACCCCCTGTCTGCCACCCCAACACGGAAACCCACCCCTTTGGAATCTCTGCCTAATGAAAAAACACACAAAACTAGTAGAATTTCACCTGTTTCTTGTTAACCCTAGTTGGTTAGGATTAATTCCTGAAGGTGTTTTTAGCAAGACATCCCTCATGGCAAATATTAAGGGTGTAAAAGCCCTACAGAAAAAGTAAGTTACAATTGGGTGAAGCAGTTTAGAGATGTAATGTTTCTAAACTGCTTTCCCCAATGTTTCATGTATATGTTTTCCAACATGAATATTATATCACTAGTTATTAACAGCTGTAAGAATCTGGAATGCTCTGTATTTCTATTGATCATTTGGATTTTTGCAGCCCAAATAACTTCATTCTTATCATACTTCTCTATTATATGTAAAATCATCCATAAAAAGCTGTAAGACGCCATGCATTTTCTTTCTAAATGACACCAACGTTTTCCCTCATAAATCAACCATGTGTATGAATAGAAGATTAACTGCAATGCACATGGGATTAGTGGCTGGAAAATAGAAATCCAAAAGGTAGCAATCTGAATGTTGTTTCTTTAGAACAAAAATTGTGGATGTGTTTTTGTGATGATTGTTGGAATGATGCATTCCTCTTCTCTGGCTGTGTGTACAAATTATGTTCAGATTGCTACTATGTATCCCGAATTAGAAAATTAATGTAGAGTATAAAGGAATGTAAAGGTTATATTCTCCTGTGCATTTCTGAATTGGAGGGGACCTACAATTTGCAGAACCTAAGGGGAAAATTAGCTGTCACATTAGGAACACAGCATTCTCTATATTGTGTGGATTGAACCCCTGGTTATTTGGGGTATCTGTGAAGATTGGCTAAACATATATCCTTTTTTTCAGTGAGCTAGACTACCATGATGCAGCAAGTGTCAATGATCGATGTCAGAAAATATGTGACCAGTGGGATAGACTGGGAACCCTTACTCAGAAAAGGAGAGAAGTATTGGAGGTAAAGTAGATGTTGACAATAGCTTTACTCTTTAAAGCACCACACTCTTCAAAATTTGTGGAGAAACAGCATTTTTCAAGTGGGTGGGAAGGAACTACATTATCCACAATTCCCAGCCAGCAGGGTTATTGATCAGGCTGGCTGGTGGTGATGAAAGTTGTACAGGGCATCCAACATTTCTAGGGAGTTCTGTTTTCTCTCATTGTACTGTTTATACACTGATTTATATTAAAAAATTGTTACCTTATTTGTCAAATGCAGTACCAACTGACTGAAGTTGACATGGTAAAACTGATTGATATAGATATATGACTTTTTTCTACAGTTCATGACAAAGTTTGTTTAAATAGGTTTAATGTATAGGTGGTCCTTGACTTATGACTGGTTGCTTAATGACTGTTCAAAGTTACAGCAAATGTCAGAAAATCTACTTATGCACTATCCTCAAAGTTATGATTGTCACACACACCCCTTTGGTCATATGATCTCATTTCATGCACTTGGCAACAAAAGTGCTCCTCCTTATCTTTGGAAGCACTTGCAATATCCTACCAAACTTTGAGCAGAAACAGATACATAGATGTAGACTTCATGTTGAATAATGGCTTATATATCACAGCATGTTGATTAAATTACAATGGCTGGGTTCACAAAATACTTTGAGCCAAAACATTATGGTTTAGTATAGCATGTGAAGCCATTCTTGGAATTAAGTGCATTGAGGTGGGAAACAGGTAATCGGATTTTAGCCCCATCAGAAATTTGAAAAGTTGCATACTCCTAAATATTTGCATCTATGACAAAAAAGAGAAATGGGGAAATAGGGGGAAAAATCCAATAAATTTATAAATTACAATTACAACAATTTTTTGGGGAGACAAATACTCTGTGAGTCATATGCTCATAGAGTATTTGTCTTCAAAAAAATAATTTCATTCCAGGACATCTATCCAGATATATATATCAGGCACACGAGGCCTATAGTACAGATGCTAACTGGGTAAAACAGATCAGACTTTTCCTGGATTATGCCCAGATTACAGGTTCATTTTCCCAAGCATAACAGAACTAATGAGGAAAGCTGTGTTAAACAGGGATGTAGCTTCTGCCCAGACCAGTCTCCCTTTCTGCCAACTGCCTTGATTTATTATCTCTTATAGCCTACTGACTGCCTCACCTGTTCTAGCTGTAGTGTGAATTGGGAAAAATCGTGGTCCCTGTATTGCTGTTAAATGCCATAAGCACCAATGGGATTGTGTCTTCTCTATCAATGCACTGAAAAAACATAGGGATGTGAAAAGTCAGAAGGAAAACACAAACAGCTGTCATGCACAACCTAACCTTTGCTAAATATTAAGAAATTGAAGGACAGAGGAAAAAAGTTGCAGTATTTGTTTAACTTGCTGATTGTATTGCCTTTTAATGGTACATCTTTAAAAACTGCAAAACTTGAACTCCCTAATAGAAACCAAAATTGAATGTGCATTTCTAAAAGAAAAAGTAAATTAAATCCATTTATGTTGTCTTTTTAAAGAGGACAGAGAAGCTGTTGGAAACAATTGATCAACTTCACTTGGAGTTTGCCAAGAGGGCTGCTCCATTCAACAACTGGATGGAAGGGGCAATGGAAGATTTGCAAGATATGTTCATTGTTCACAGTGTAGAAGAGATCCAGGTAAAGTAAAGTTTCATTATGAGCTCAACAAGGAGAGTCGTTCTACGTTTACTGTGGGAAAATTCCCTTATTTCATCTCAGAAAGTTTAAAGTATTGCTTACCTCACTTATGTCTGAAAAGATATATTACAGCAGCCTTTTCTAATCAACCACCCTCCAATTTGGGATTGTAACTCCTAGTATTCTCATTCCTCCATCTGACACCCACATCTTTTTGGGGGGAGGGTGAACAGTCAGGTGACTAAGTCAGGAGTGCAGTGTAATGGCTGAAATACCAGATTTTGATCAGAATGATCAAATGATCTGACTTCAATATCATTGCTTTCTTGGTTAACCATTAAAAAAGTAATAGCATTTGGAAGGTAGACCCATCCCCAAGTTTGTAAATTGAGTTTTTCTGGGATGAGGCAGTTTCCTTGGTTATTTTTGGTACTGTACATGAAATACCTCTATTGGTGCATGGAGTCAACACAAGCTATGAGATCACTCTGAACCTAGGCATCATCTTAATATGTATAACTGTGCTGATCCCTAAGACTGGGACAGAACTCAATGTTATCTTGAATTTAACATGGAATTTAACCTGGAGGGTGTCAAAACAAAAACATTCAGTTTTGTAAATTAGAGGAAATAAATCGTGTTTTTCTGTTGCCAGCATACTTTATTTACAAAATAACTAAGAAACAAAAGAAACAGCAGTACCATTCTAATAAACAAGCGAAAGAAAGCCATAATGAAAGATGAAGTAAAACTCCTCCCCTGCACACATGTGCAGTAAAACAGAACATCACAAGACACTCATATCTTGTTACTATGGAAACTTGATAACCAGTCCAGCTCATTCTGTAAACTTCTTTGGAAGCTCCTCAGACAAAACCCAAAACAAACGCAGTGACAGAGGGAAAGAGATTTTAGTTCTTCCTTCCATTGTCAAGTAGGCTGGCATCCTCCTCACTATGTTTATTGCTGCTGGTTTGCTCCTTCTGGGTTAGATAGAGGGCAAGATAGATGAGGGTATCTCACTCAAACTTGAGAAGACTCCATGCTTGGCAAGAGCCCGATCCAGCTCACCTCATCTCCAATAATGGAACTGAATATCTTTGCCATTCAATTTTTATTGTTTTTTGCTAGGAGCCTTTAGAAAGTAGTGGAGGTGGGTTTTTACTTAACAATTTTCTTCTCAAAGCATGAGTGAATGGAACAAAAACCCACTATGGAAAGTACCTTAAATTGCAAAATGTGAAAGGCATGGAAAATTTCAAAAAAACCTTGAACAAATAGTACATTTTTGTGCACAGAGCTGCTAATTGCATGTTACATACTATTAAGACTGCGTACAGTGGAACTGCGCACCACTGGGGTTTTTTTTAATGCAGTTTGAGGAAACTTTGAGCAGCTATTGTGTATAGGGAGGGTAAAGATTCATTCATTTGTTCTGATCTTTGCATTTATATCTAAGTCTTGTACATCTATGCATCTGGGATACTATCAGTAAAAAAAATGAAGTGGTAATACAGTAATGTACCTCTTTCCCTGTTGTTGCTGCTGAATTTCACTTCAGATTTCCCCTGAGAAGGTACATTTTAAAATGCTGTACCATTTGCCCCCTTTTTTTTTGTTGGTAAAAGAAAACCAGGATCCTATTATCCATATTTCCTAATATTGCATATCATTTTTTTCGGGCCTTCCCCCACTCTCAGGTTCACTGTTTGCCCTTTATAATGACACAAGAAACAAAATGTACTTACTCACCACTGATTATACAGAAGTGCCAGCTACCCAATCTTGCAAATGTTTATATATAGATAAAGGGGATGGAAAGGAGGTGGGATGGAGGAAGAAGAAATGTGCCAGACCACAGGTTGGTCCCTCCCCACTTCTTCTTCCTTTTGTTTCTTTCAGAGTTTAATTACTGCCCATGAACAATTTAAAGCCACTCTACCTGAAGCAGATGGTGAGAGGCAAGCTATTTTGTCCATCCATAATGAAGTGGAGAAGGTGATTCAGAGCTACAGCCTCAGAATAAGTTCCAGCAATCCTTACAGCACAGTCACCATGGAAGAGATTCGTACTAAGTGGGATAAAGTAAGTGGAAGCAAAAATACAGGAGTATGTAGATTTTGTTTGTGATTAATTACAGGATGGGGAAAAAAGAGGTTCTGCCTGGGATAATTAAAATTTCAGTTTATTCGTTAATGTTTTATTCCGCTTTAGTACAAGTAGTATTAGGAAGTGAAAGATACTATTGTTCTGGGATGTACAGGTAGCCCTTGACTAAACCTATTTGTTTAATGACTGTTCAATGTTACAACAGTGCTGAATAAAAGTGACTTATGGCCAGTTCTTGAGTAACCCTGTGTCAGCGTTCCAGAAAACCTCCACTCCAACAAATAATCCTGAGACAGATATCCTCTCAAAAGTTGTTTTATTTGAATAGTAAACTGGAACATCTGGAGAATCCCAAATCTGAAAGTTCCGGGTTTCCTTGTAATAAATAAAAACTACAAATCCATCCCCTGCACCCATCATTGCATCACATGCCATCTGTCCCAATTTGAGACGTTCCCTCACCCAGGTGCAGAAATAACATGACCTTGACTTAGAAGAAGAATGCTATTATGTCTAACCACATACACTCCAAGGAATTCTCCCCTCCCATTTTCCCAGGCTCAAGAATGTGGCAGTATGGAAGCGATGGGTGTTAATATGGCTTCCGAAACTTATACCTGTGTCATGGTTGTCATGTGATTAAAAATGCAGGCGCTTCATCAACTGGCATGTATTTACGACCATTGTGGCAATTCTGTTTGTGACCTTACCAGAGGGCTTCCAACAAGCAAAGTCAATGGGGGAAGCTGGGTTCATTTGACAACCGAGTGATTCGGCTAGCAACTGTAATAATTTGCTTATAATCCATGGCCAAAAATGGTCATAAAATCAGGTGCAATTCATTTAATCACTACATTATTTAAAGACAGAAGTTCTGGTTCCAGATGCAATAGTCAAGGACTATCTGTGATATAGCATGCGATGGATAAACAATTAATGAATGCAAGTAATCCTTGACTTACAACAGTTTGCTTAGTGACCATTCAAAGTTAAAATGGTACTGGAAAAAGTGCCTTATGACCAGTGGTAGGAATCAAAAATGTTTACTATCGGTTCTGTGGGCATGGCTTGGTAGGCGTGGCATGATATGGCGTGGCTTGGGGAAGGATACTGCAAAATCCCCATTCTCTCCCTACCCCATTAACCTGCTTTCCAGCTCCATTCTCCTGTGCAGGCCAACCAAAAAAGACTCAGCTGATCAGGTGGGACTCAGGAGGCAGAGAATAGATGGGGGTGGAGCCAGTCAGAGGTGGTATTTGCCGGTTCTCCGAATTACTCAAAATTTCCGCTACTGGTTCTTCACAACTAGTCAGAACCTGCTGAATACCACATCTGCTTATGACCATTTTTCAAACTTATGAATGTTGCAGCATCCTCACAGTCACGTGATTTACATTTGGATGCTTGACAACTGACTCACATGTATGACATGAAGTGTCATATGTAATGTCTCAGGGTCATATGATTGCCTTTTGCAAACTTCTGACAAGCAAAGTCAATGGGAAAAAAACAGATTCGCTTAACAGCTGTGTTATTAATTTAACAAGTGCAGTGATTTGCTTAACAAACGTGACAAGAAAACTCATACAATGGAGCAAAAATCACTTAACAAATTTCTCAGCAACATAAACTTTGGACTCAATTATGGTCATACCTGTACTTTAGGGTTGGCTTTACCTGGCTGCAAGAAAATAAGGTTCAGCCTATTCATGTCTAAGCTTTATGGCTTTAATTTCAGAAAGTTCAAAAGAATGTTTCTGAAGTAACAGGGAGGAATGGGGGAAGAGAATATTCTTGAACAGGGTCTCCAACCTTGGCAACTTTAAGAACTGTGGACTTCAATTCCCAGAATTCCTCAGCCAGCTGGGAATTGAAGTCCACAATTCTTAAAGTTTGCTAAGGTTGGAGACCCCTGTTCTTGAAGATTCCCAAAGCAGTCTCTTCCACCTTAATATCAAAAGGTTAGGATGCCAGCAAAGCTCCAAAATGAAAGAAGAAAAAGATAGCAAAAAGAATAAGCATTCATAAAATAATTATGGAGCTGCTATCACTTAAGAGTTTACAAATATGTAGCATTGTATGCCTGGCAGCTACCCCTTAGAAATTAGTCCAGGGTCAGAATACATCTGAGAAAAACATTATGATTCTGCTTCTGAAGCAAAATCTGAAAACAGAAACTCCTGAGGTAATGTAACTACTAATATCAGGCAGAACAAATGACACAAACATGTACTGCTTTCACATTGGCTCCATTATGTTTCTGTCATGGGCTGTTGGATGGAAGCTGAGAAACTTCAGCAGTGGAGAATAACATTCAGTAGGACAGATGAAGTGCAGCCTCAGCAATTAGCAGATTTTTCATCTTGTAATTGGTTGCTTTTAAAAATTAATTAGGATAGGGGTACTTCTTTTTCTCTTTTCTTTAAAAAAAACAACCCTTTCTAATCTGTTAAATTGTTTTAATAGTGGAATAAGAAGTTTGATATGATGTGGAAGAATTCCTGATGCATTACAAAATATATAATGGTTTTGTGGTAGAAAGAGATGCATTGGTAGAGATAAACGAATCGGTTCCCACTGAAACATGTTACCATTGTATTGGCAAAAATAAATGAAACCAGAGCTGCACTCCTAGGCACACCTAGCTAAATGAAACCCTCCAGACCATAGCAAAACTATTTTCTGCATTATATATATAATGATGCAGTTAGATATCGTATCAACCCAAAAGTGGCTATGAATTTAAGACAACTCCCTCAAAGTAAGTATAGATAAGGAGAAAGAAAAGAGATTACAACTATGGACAAAAACCTTGCACAGCCCCTCTAATTTGTCAGGCCAAAGCTTCCAATTCTGGCTGTAATTAATCCCCAATAGCAAATATGTACATGTAACATAGTTGTGTGTGTGTGTGTTTATACCTACCTACCTACATACATACATATGCACACATACATACATATATATACATGTGTATTTATGTGTATGCATGTGTGTATATGTATGTGTATAGGTATAAGTATGTATATATCAAATAACATCTAATTTTCAAAGAAATCTATTTGTATCTCCACTGATATATTTGCCTTTAGCAACTTTTCTTGGCATTATAGCATGATCTCCCACCACTGGGTTCATAAGTTATTATTTGGGATATAGGACTTTCAGACTTTGTACTTAAATGGCCTTATGGAATTCTTCTCTTGGGGTATCTCATTATGCAAAATATGCTAATGTGCATAACTTCACGTTTCCTAAAAGTTATTCAGCGCTGCTTATTTTAATGAGTGGAACCTGTTTGACATTAAATCTGGATCATGCTTTGGGAATTATCCTGTGTAATAGGTTTATGGCTCAGGGTGTCTGACAAACCAAGAATATTAGTTTATTTGATTTTAAAAATTGCTAAATTATCCATAAAGAAATATGCAAACATAGCCAGTTTTCCCTAAGGTATCTACTTGCTCAACATACAGTACCTGAGATTGCAGTACAGTTGGAAATTGAAGCAGTGGAATATCTCTATAGGAAGTAATGCCTACAGTTAATATTTATTAAAATGTATATTTTTAGAACGATCTTTTCAATTTCCTTTTTTAAAAATGTTAAGTAATAAAAACAAACATACCTACAGACTAACTTAATTTTGCACCCTGGCAGGTCAAACAACTTGTGCCTGTAAGAGATCAATCACTGCAGGAGGAGCTTTCCCGTCAGCACACCAATGAACGCCTGCGCCGTCAGTTTGCTGCTCAGGCCAATGTCATTGGACCCTGGATCCAGAGCAAGATGGAGGTAAATGCAACCAAGATCTGCAGAAGTTTTAGACCAGAAATTCTAAGCAAATTCTATCCCTGTCCTTTTGTGTGCCTGTCCTTTTGTATGTAGGTGTGTGCGTGCGCATGAGGAAAAACTATTTGCCACTCTCTTTAACATAAGCCAAAACATTTTGCAACATAATGAAAGCTTTTTCTCTTTCTTTTTCTCTCTCTGGCAGGAAATTGGCAGAACCTCGGTAGATATCACAGGGCCATTAGAGGACCAGATGACCCAGTTAAAACAGCAGGAGCACAATATCATTAATTACAAGCACAATATTGACAAACTAGAAGGAGACCATCAACAGATACAGGAAGCTTTGGTCTTTGATAATAAGCATACCAATTACACCATGGAGGTAAATCTTTATTTAATTTTATATATGCAGTCTTGCTGCAGCATGTATTTTACAATGATACTGGGGACTTTAGTGTTTCAGTGTAGTTTTTAAAATACCACAGGCATTTTCATTCAGTCCTAAAACATTATTTTATTTTTTCCACCGGTTCTGACTGACTTTTAGCAGATAACAATCACATAAAAGGTTAAATATAAGAGGGAGAACATAAATAAAACCAAACTACATGAACAAGATGCCTTAGAACCAACTAAAAGTCAAAAGCCCAAACAAGCATGTTAGCCCTAACTTGTTTGCAAACAATAAATAGGACTGGGCTATTCCAGGAAGAGTGCTTCATAAAGTGGGGACCACCACTGAGAAGCTCTGTTGCCTGGTCCATGTCCTATGGATATTGCAAGAGTGGGACAATATCAATAGCATCGAGCCTTTCTGTGAAGCTTTGGAGAAGTTTCAAGAGCTTTCAGGTGGAAAATTTTTGAGGTAGAAAAATAACAGTCACACCAAGCCTGACAATAGCAGGGGTTAACCCAGATCTGATTCATACACACAATTTCCTTAATGGTGGTTTATTTGCTAAGCTACAATGTCTAAGGTCACACAGCATGCTATGTCTATAACTCTAAGATTTCCTGTAGGCCCCAGTCAAATATCAGCCAAGCCTCACACTGCTTAACTTCTGGGGATTAGTCATGTTGGTCTAAGTACAGCCATACCTGACTCTGTGGTTTCTTCCCCAAAAACTTTAACCTTAGACTGTCTACTATTGACCTCACCTCTTTCCTAAGAGGTCTGTAGGGGCGTGCATAAGCGCACCAACGTGCCTACCTGTCCTGGTTTCTTTTATTTTTCTTATAAGTATCTATCTCATGTATTCAAAACTATATTTATCTTATACCTGCATCTTGTAAGTGATTGACAAATCAAATAAATAAATAAAATAAAATAAAAGTTGGGAAATCCCCTTCTAGTGCTAAATTGTCAACAGCTTTTAAAATAAACTATGTATTTGCTCCTACTTTTCTTGATAACATTGCGGTACAGCAAATAATTTGTTTATTTGGCTTTGTCTCATTCCTTCCCTTGTCACCTCTTACTGGGAAATCTGTTGGAAAACAATATAAAAGTAAAACCAAAAAAATCACCTTCTGTTTATGTCTGGCCACTATACACTTGCCTGAAATGTATGGACTTATCTACATTTATAAAATACCACAAGGAAGAATATCATTAAAAATATCCTACTGTAAATCTGTCAAGGCAGAGATTTATGATGAGACAGTGGAAAAGACAGTTGCTATGATAAGTGAAATCTTATCATGTCACAATTAATACTAAATATGAAGAATACAATGAATAAAGACCATATGTTGATGGTAGACGCTATGATGGGATCATGGGCAAATTTTGGGATCCTGTCTGGCCAAAAGCCCACTATCACCCCAGAGGGAAGATAGTAATGAGCTGGTAACCAGCAGCCAGGGTTGATAATAAGTTGTAGCCTGATGTTTCAGAATGATGCTGGAGTAATTAGAAATAAAACATAAGTCATAATTTAGCCATTTTATTTTGGGGTTAATGTGATCTGAGAACGAGGCTCTTGTAGCTTCTAAATCATGGCCAGTGGCTTTGCATGTCTCTTATACATGAAAGGTCCAGACAATTTATATAGTTGTTAATCAGAATTAGTATCTTAAAGTGTTTTGGGAAGCTATGGGAAAGTCAGGGCAAATGCTAGAGCCAGAAAAGAATATTTTCCAGGCAATCTTTACTCATCGGGTAGGGCTCTATAAATAGTATAAGTCATCCATTAGTAATCCTCAGGGACTCACTGAAGACTGAATCTCCAAAACTTTGCTATGTCTAAATGAGAGGGAATTGGTCAAAAGTTTTCATGTAATAGCTCTGAACTGGATACAGTACTGTAAGTGTAGTTTGGGAAGTATTTCACTTGTGAACTAGAGTAGCCAAGATATTTCAAAAATAAGTAGGGTACTATTTCTTTTCTATCTGGGTGACAGTCCAAAACTCCAGCACTGCTCTTGCTCAGAGCCCCCAAAGCCAGAATTCCTCTACATTTGTAATGATCAAAAGAGGAAATTATAAAAAGAAAACATGGCCCATAATCTCGTTCACTCTTTTTAATTAAATTTATTAACATTTGACTTAAATCAAGTTTTTTTTAAATTATTCTGAATGTTACGTTGTTATAGTCCCACAGACTAGTTGAAATGTAGCCCCCAGAGCATACCATTCACAAGCTTAGGGCTTTTTTAGTCTTTGGCACTTCATTTCTTTGGGATGCTCTAAGGTATCCTTCTTCTTTTCTGTTGCAGCATATCCGGGTTGGATGGGAGCTGTTGCTGACTACCATTGCCCGAACTATCAATGAAATTGAGAACCAGATCCTTACAAGAGATGCTAAAGGAATAACTCAGCAACAAATGAATGAATTCAGAGCATCATTTAATCACTTTGATAGGGTATGGTTACCTGTTTTATTTTATTTATCTTTTAACTTGCAATTGAAATGGCAAAAAAAATCACATGCCTCCCTGTTCCTTTTTTAAAAGAGTAGAACGCGATTAAGACTCAGAAATTATAAAATAAAATGGGATACAAATTTGACAGATTGAGTTGGGGCTTGGGATAGAATTGGGATGGGCCATCTCAGGATAATCATAGATGTATATGAAATTATTGTTCCTGGTCACTTCCTTTTTCTGGCCATTAGCCAATTTCTGCATTCCCGAGGTGCTGGTCCACAACTTTGTTCTTGATTGTCCTTGTAGTATTCATTTTTCTTAAGTTTTTGCCATAATCTTCCTTTTCATCTCTGTATGTTTTCATTCCTTTTTTTTGTTCCAAAAGTTTTCTATTTTTTTAAATTTTATACATCTTTTCATGTGAGCAACATGTTTCCAGATTATACTACTTGTACATAGTCATACTTTCATTTCCATTAATCTTACATAATATTAACTTATATCATTATCCATTTCACTCATCTTTAAATAAATTTCATTTCAAATTTCAGTTCACTGATTCACTATCAATATCATTCCATCCATACATAAGTTTTCAAATCTTTATCCCCTATTATTTCCATTTTCAGCTTACCACCTATTTTATTTTACATTACTCATCATTTTATCCTTAGTTTTGTCTAAGCCGATGTATAATAAATGATCTGAGAAGAGTAAAAATATAATAAAACCAGTATATTTAGGATCCACATGGTATTTTCCATTCCCTTACTTTAATCATAATAAAATATTCTCATTATACAATTCTAATATCCATTAAATAATCAATTGTATATATAGTCAATATATGTAATTACACATTCCTAAGATATTTCCCAACAAGTTTTAAACTAAACACCAATATATATTCCATGTGGTATCCCCCTTATAAAGTCCCTAACACTTATCTCTAAATTTTTTGGCTTTATTATTTCTTTTAATTTTAGCCAATTTTCCCTTTTCTAAATTTCCCTGGTCTTCCTTTTTTCCTTCTAACATTTCACCCATCTTCCCTCCCCCCTTTTCCTGTTCTCTTTTTTGAAGTTTCTTCTTGTATAGTTTCTTCTTCTTTTGTTTAATCCTGGGAGAGTTTTCTCTTTTATTTATTAACTCTGTCATCAGTAACATAGTTTTAATTCCTTTAGTGTCTTTTGACAGTATCTCTTGTTCTCCATATCTATCTGAACCTCTTTCTTCTTCCTTTAACTCCGCCTCACTTGAATTTCTTTGTTCTTCTGCCATCGCCATTATTTTCTTTTCCAATATTTCCAATAATTCCCTTCTTTCTTTCAACATTCCTTTTACCATTTGTAATTCCAACTTAAAATCTTTGCTTATTTCTTCCATTTTTATAATCAGTTAAATTATTAATATTCAAAGTCTTTCATTGCAACCCTTGCCAACAGTCTCCTTTTATCTTTGTTTCTTTTGTTAATTCTTCTGTCTCTTTGTCACAATCAATACCCAATAGTCCCAGAGAATTGCATTTGTATATCCTCCTGGCAGAATTTCTCCCCCTTTTTTCTAAATTTCTGGGATTCTTATTGTTTTATTTGTCTTTTATTTCATAACAGTTGTAAGTCCAGTAAATTTCCATAAAATTTTGCAGGAAAAAAGTCGTTAACCATTAGATGGCTCTCTGTATCACATTCCATTTTTCAAAGTTCTTTTCTCTTTTAATTATATTAAACATTAATTTCCAACCATTTCCACGATTAATTTTCTTAATATTAACCGATTCCAGGCAAGTCTAGCTTTTAATCCAATGCCTAATTAATGCCAATTTATATTATTCAAAGTTTAGTCTCTGATTTCATTGTAGCTTTTTATGCTCCAATTTTGTTTATCTTGTATTTTCCTCTTATTTTCTGTTCATTGCTGTGTTACTCTTACATGAGGACACTTTCTTTCTATTTCTTGGGGTTGTTAAGAAAAAATCAAGTTCTTTTATCTGGTTACACATCGCTCACCACTTGACTGCTCCAGCATAAAACTTTGGTCCCGGCAGCTTCCTGTCTTCAGGGCAGCCATTTTAGACTGCCGTTTCTCCCTGTCTTCCAGAGGAGTAATACCTAGCCAGGGAAGGGAGATGCAGCTCCCCTCGACCCAGCTGGCAGTCTCCCCCTCTTCGCCCACTCCTCCAAGGTGGGTTAGGATGACACCGGTCCTATTAGGACCCTTCTGACAAGGGAACCACGGATCAGAGCCACGCACGATTGTCGTCGATGGAAGCACCACTGGAAGTCTGTACGTTTTCATTCCTGAGGGGAAAGGAACCTTCATTCGAATCTACTGACATAACCAAAGAGGAACTCAAACATTTGTTCTTGGATACTATCTATGTTCTAATGTATAGAAGTGCAGATGAAAAAGTGGGATTCCTGAGCATGATGAGAATATGTAATGAGATTCTTTATATATTCTTTCTGTGTGTGTGCGCAGGCATGTGTGCATATGAGACTTCTCTTAATATTTGCTCTTTCTATCACCCCATTCAGATAATTAGCAAAACATATACCCAGTTGCTCAGCTCTGCCTTAAGTAAATTGATCTTATTGTACAAGTGACACCATGATCTCTTCTTCTGTACTTATTGTGGCCACTAGGAAGTTCTTTTTGGAGATTACAACATAAACAAGAACTAAAATGAACATTTTCATAATTTGGGGATGAGGGTAAACATCCAATGAAGTACATCTAATTACACAATATAATTAATACACCGTTAAAATCACTGAATGTACATGATAATGGCATAGAGTTCATTTCTTATTATATGTGCTCTTTAAAAAAAAACATAACAGCACTCAGCAAACTACAATTAGTAATTTGCAATAAAATACCCAGAGTACAAAGAAAATGATCAAAATCACAAAATACCATCAAAAATATAAATTTTAACAAAAAACAAACAAAAATGACAAAAATAAATAACTAGATGGCCTCATTCAAATATCAAACTGCTCTCTTGAATAATTTCGGTTTTAACAGTTTCCTAAAACTTAAGACGGTAGGTATTTTGCCAAATTGTTTGAAAAAATGAATTTCTAGATTTAGCAACTAAATTTCAGCAATGTAATGGTGTGTACATATGTGAATGCAAAAAAGATATCTGTTAAAAAGTCTGGGGCAGGAAGCATTCAGCCTTGAAGTATGATTGGTCACCACTGCTCCACACCAACCCACATTAATGCAAAATACCTTATGAAAAACTGGTAGTTACAAATGATTGCAGAGCTTGGGAAGCAGGGATGATGATGATGATGATGACGACGACGGCTTGTGGGTTAAGACCTAATTCTTTACTTCTAAGTTTCAAGCCAGAATAGTGACGATTATGATTCCTGCTTTTTTGTTGGAAGAATTGGAGACAAAGAACCAAGATCTTAAACCAATAAGCCCATAGGGCCAAGAGTTCTATTAAATACACTTCATATGGTCATTCACCACGTGTTCCATCAGCTTCTTCTGTCTTCTTAAACATTCAATTTGATAGCAATAGGAGGTCAAACTCCTATAATTTTGTGAGCAGAATGGTAATCGTTCTATGAGCCCTAGATATCATGGGCTAATTGTTAAAAAAAATAGGAACGTATAATCAGGTCTGATTATAAAATGGCCTTCAGCCATTTAACCCACTTTCTTAATAATCTTCTGTTCTCTTAATACACAAACAACATCATACCTTAACAAAGCTGTACTTCTTAACTGATCAGCCCTCCTATTTTAAAGTTTTAAAATGAAACTGCTTTTAAGCTAATGAATTCTCTTTTTTTCCTAAGAGTTTTTAAACAGACAATATGCTTATAAGCAAAATAATATAATAACCATACAGTTTAATTAGTAAACAACAGTCCATAATGGCCCATAAAACTAAAGCTAAGTCTGAGAAAAGTGGCTTACTTATGCACAGTAAAAGTAATTATTACTCTCTTTGATTTGATTTTTTGAAGTTATTTAATTTAAATCAGATAACAATAACTAGAACAAATGGTATGTATGGGAATGAGCTTTCATAACGTTGTTTACTTAGATTAAAAAATATGGTTTTTTTCATGGAAGAAATCTCCAGTCCACCCCAATCCTATGGTATACAACACAACTACAGAGAACCAATAATCATGCTATGCATTGCCTATAATACACTGTATTCATTGAATACACTTTATTGGAAATTATAGCATTCATAAAAATGAGATGGAATACACAATGATTCCTTCCTACAGTATCAGAGTCACATGTAAAATTATACAAAAATTAAATATCATTGCAGTATAAATTCCAGGCTCCATTAGTTTGTATTTTCAATTCCTAGCTTAGCACTTTTATAAAACGGTATTTAACAATCTTGTATGGCTAGTGAAATGTTAGAATTTTGAAGTGTAAATGTTATTTTTTTTGCATTGTGTAGCTTTAAAAAAATGTTACTTTAAATCTGCCTTGCTAATTGAACTCAACTTACCTAAGAATGCTGTATTTTATACCTTTCTTTTATTTTTTATTTGTTTATATTTCATTAGCATCTTTCTAGCATTATTTCTGCTTCATGTAATCTAACTTCTTCTTTTCTTCTGCTTTCTGTTGATTCAACTTGATCTTGAATGAACATCTGATACCTCTGATCATGAACCTATTATACCTTTATGGAAATTCTGATGGTTTTATTCTGATCCTTGAATCTTCCATACTGTTCGTTCCTACCAACAGAAGAAAAATGGGCTGATGGACCATGAAGATTTCAGGGCCTGCTTAATTTCAATGGGTTATGATTTGGTATGAATTTTAAGATGCAGTTAATTTGTGATAGTAACCCATGTTACACTTAGGGGAACTTTATCATTACAAGTACTTTAACAAAGGGACCATTATAGATGTAATTGTAAAACTCTTGTGGTGAAAAAGTTCAGCCCACTCGAAATCTTAGTACATCAGATATGTTTATAAATTATCTTCTCAGAGGCAAGCTCCACAATGGGTTTTATTCTTGGAATGTGTACAGAATTAGACTTATTAATTGCTAGAACCCTATGAGGGCAACTGTTTATATTTATTCATACTAAACCATTTACCATGGCATTCATATATAGATTCCATTACATTTCAGTTTTGAATATTTTTTCTATCTGTCTGCTTATTTGTTAGATATTGAGGGCATCTGATTCCCATAATATTCTGGATAACTGGTAATTTTAAAACATAGAATACAAAGAAAAATATGATTGTTCAGACAGAAACTCATGAATAATCAAAAATTATTAGAATTTCTACAAATAACCTAAATTTAGGCCTGGAAACAGAGTGAAGTTTTCAAGGATTTACAAAACATTTCAAGGGTGGGAGCTGCATATATCTCTGAGGAGATATTGTTCGAAAGGACAGATGCTACAACAAAGGTCTTCCTTCTCGGTCCTACAAGATAAAATATTTAACTAAAGGAACTCAAAGAATACCCAATTGTTAGGCCCAATTGTATTGCATAAGGGCTCAACGGCTAGGACCCTGAGTTTGTCGATCAGAAAGGTCAGCAGTTCGGCAGTTCGAATCCCTAGCACCGTGTAATGGAGTGAGCTCCCATTACTTGTCTCAGCTTCTGCCAATCTAGCAGTTCGAAAGCATGTAAAAAGGCAAGTAGAAAAATAGGGACCACTTTGGTGGGAAAGTAATAGCATTCTGTGCGCCTTCGGCGTTTAGTCATGCCGACCATATGACCACGGAGAGGTCTTTGGACAGCACTTGCTCTTCGGCTTTGTAACGGAGATAAGCACCAGCCCCTAGAGACAGAAACAACTAGCACATATGTGCGAAGGAAACCTTTACCTTTATCTTCCAAGTAAATATTGAACTGTGTCCGGAAGTCAACTACTAACCATTGCAGCTCATAAAGCATTGATGATATGATGAATCACCCTTACTGCTCATATTGAACAGGCTGCAATTTCAAGAGCACCTTCCCTTGTAGTCTAACCTAGCCTAACCTTGAAATGGCCAGATGTGAGTGACCATCTAAAGAATATTCCAGTTGAGAAAAGGATGCAACTGGTACACGGGGTGAACCTATACAAAGACCTTTGTGACCATATCTTCTGCCTGTTTGTTGAATAGTAGCTGTGAGTCTAGGAAGGCTTTCAAATTGCATACTAGTCTTGAGCGGGGAAGTGCAATCCCATTCAAGACTAAAGATGAAATCCCAGAGTATAGAACCAGGGGTGGGATTCAAATTTTTTAACAACCGGTTCTGTGGGTGTGGCTTGGTGGTCATGTGACTGGGTGGACATGGTTTGGTGGTCATGTTATTGACTGGGTGTGGCCAACTCAATATCACTCACATCGAGGCCCGCATCTCCTTGCCTGGCCTCTCATGACTGCGGGTATGCTGCAACAGTCATAAGTGTGAGAAATGGTCATAAGTCACTTTTTTCAGTGCCGTTGTAACTTTAAATGGTCACTCCACACAAGCAAAGTACCAGCAAAGGAGGGGGAAAAAACTCCAGAGAAGTTCCTGAGACAGGAAGTCTAGTCCTGCCAAGAATGTAATAAGGGTTAACGGAGAGGTAGTTTCTGTAAGCAACACCAGAATGTTTCCTTCCTGCCTTCCTTACAGGATTAGGCCAATAATTTCTTCTAACAACCGGTTCTCCGAACTGCTTAGAATATTAACAACCGGTTCTAGCGAATAGGTGCGAACTGGTAGAATCCCACCTCTGTGTAGAATTGATTTAGACCCAGGGACCCCAGATATCCAGTCAAGACCAGTCCCACCAACACTGATAGGGCAAACTACTCCATTCCTTACTAGCACTGATGATGTTACCTACTGTAGTTAGGGTAATGAAACATCTGCAAGAAAACAACCAAATTCAGAGAGCACCAAGGACCCCTCATAATATTTGCTGCCACGATGTAGGCATGAATATGGGCTCTTACTCATATCTGGTCCAATTTCTGTTTGTCTTCATTTAATAGTGCTTTAGGTGTCTCTTATGATGCTTTATCTGCTGGAGCTTCTCAAAAAACCAAACTGCACTGCAGGATTTCTACAGAGAGGCTGCATGGAAGCAATTTGGTTCAAGGTCTTGATCATCCGACTATCCAGATTGCAACCAATGCAGTAAATCGTAGTGGATTTCTTCCTATTTTTAATATATTTTTCTTTTACAATTTGTGTAAAATCCATAGTGAACATTCAGGCTAACATATACTTCCAATGGATTTACATGTAAGAATATTTAATATTCTTGTATTACAGTTAATACATTTTTGCATACTTAAAAATATGCAAAATCTGATATTTAGCAGGTCACATATGATGCTGAATATTTTATTAATTTTCTAATTTTTCTTTGCATTATAATTTTCATAACTAATTTTTAATTGTTTTTCAGGGTGAAGCTGAGTTTGCCCGAATCATGTCCTTGGTTGATGCCAATGGTCAGGGAACGGTTTCCTTTCAATCATTTATTGATTTTATGACCAGAGAGACTGCTGATACTGACACTGCTGAACAAGTTATTGCTTCTTTCAGAATCCTAGCCTCAGATAAGGTTAGTGAAAGGATTTCCATTTGCTGTGATTGTTTTGACAAATTCTACTCATGCAAGACAGGAGAGTAATCCAAATGCAAAGTTAGCGGAGCTGTAACCTAGAGATTTAAAATATAGCTACAAGCAGAATTGTTTTCACCAACTAATGAAAGTCCCTAAACTCTACATCCTAACTTTTTGAAATACTATACATATTTGTATTGAAACTTTTAGGCTGGGGTAAGATTGAGTTTTTGGGATCCTGTTTTGCTAAGGACATGTAATAAGATACTTGGAGCATCTTAGGGAAATTAAATATAAGGAAGGACTGGGACTTTTGTTGGCTACAGATTTTCTACTTGTTATTGATATTCAAAGACAGTCTCCAGTTTTCTGTCTTTTACCCCAAAACATATTCATGCTATTTGCTGCACTTTTGTGGGTGGGCATCTGCAATAGTTTGTTTTAGTAAAGCTGAAAGAATTTTAAAGCATATCTGTACAAAACAGATATTTCCATCTGAGAAAATGTGTAATCTAATGCATACTCACTGGGCAACTGCAATAAAGGCTTTAATGTTCAGAAAAGTCTAATCTTCAGAGGTTGTAGGCTGTGGGAAAGAGCTGCCTTAAAATTATATATGAAAACACTTTAACGTATCTAGTACAAATATATATATTTGTCCCCGACTTTGCAGATCTTTTATGAAGGCTAATTCTTTCTCCAGGCCTTGGGGCCCAGTTGAATTAAGTCCCAATTGGTTTAGTTGTAGTATATTTTAATCATGTCATGTAGCCATGTCATTGTTTACTGCTTTAGTTGGCCTTTGATGTATTTTTTTCTTCAGGTTGTATTCATTGTAATGTTTCTTTCTGTATGCCACCCAGAATTACTTTGTTTGAAGTTGGATGGCTGTACGGATTAAATGAATGAATGGACTTCCATAATAAGGTATTATAGATCAGTGCTAGCTTTGTCCAGGCTGGTGCCCTTGAAGTATTTGGGATTTTGCAAACAGTGAGGATACCAGATTGGAGAAGGCTAATCTGTATAACCCAAGTGTCTGCTCAATCACATTCTTGTTCTCATCAAAGAGAGTAAACCGCTTGTTTTGATTCTGAAATTTCAGAAAAAGCTCATCATATTTCTCCTTTTCAATCCTTCCAGCCATATATTCTTGCTGAAGAGTTGAACCGAGAACTGCCACCTGAACAAGCTCAGTACTGCATCAAGCGTATGCCAGCGTATAAGGGACCAGGAGCTGTTCCTGGAGCTCTGGACTATACCTCATTTTCATCAGCATTGTATGGGGAAAGTGATCTGTAACTGGGGACTGATTCTGTGGGCAAATGAAATTAGATATATTTCAGTTTGCTCCTTGAGGGAAAAAAAATAAGTAAGCTGACCTCACTACAATTTCTCAAGTTTAGCAGGAACATTCAGTAAGGAGCAGTGCCCACGTAGTGTGCAGCATGATGAGTTTTTATGTTGTTTATATGTACTTGATCAAGCTTATACGGTGACAGACTGCACTGGCCCTCTGCCTTATCAGTTTGTTGTTATTATTTTTAAATTAAAAATGGATAATCCCAAAGTGCCAAGTTAGAAAGCCTCAGGAAAAACAAAAGAAAACATGCCTTTGAAAAAAATAAACCTAGCATATCTTTTGATTTTCAAAATATGAAATGTTTTCAAGAATTCGGAACATTTTATGCAAGTCTTCTACAACCTCCCACCGTGCACCTCCTTTTTACTTTCATAGCATGATAATGCTTTCATCTATGGATACTGGGGTTTAGTATTCTTGTCCAAATGGAGCCACATACAAGAGAAAATAAAAACCCAGGTCATACCAAATAATCACATGAGATTGTTTTGTTGTTTCTAATGTGAAACGTGCACAGGAATTCTAGTCTGAGTTTCTAGCGGTATAAAATCATAAATCCTCTGGAGTTTATTCAAAGAGGTTGATGATAAGGGCATCATCTTAATGGTGATAATAGCCTTCACCTTAAAATCAATGCCCAGTTTTGGAAGGGCACAGTGTTAGTAGCCTGGGTATTACGAGGGAATTCCATACTTTAGGACGGTGTTAATAGACTGTGTCTGCTCTCTGCTATATTCATTATTCTGTTGCAATTGTTCTTGGTTAATGCTAACAATATTGACATTTTATTACAACTAGTCTAAATTACTTTGTGCAGTAGCTTCCTGCCAGTTATATTCTTCTCAACAGTTTGTAGAAAAATCTATTTTATCTGAAGCCTAACAATCCCATAAAATAAATGCAAAAAAGGAAATGTTCATACAAGAAGCAAAGAAAACTGTACCATCTGCTACTATTAAAATGTGCCTTTAAAATAAAGTCTGCTTTTCAAGCCTTAATACCAATTCAGTTTCTGAGATTAAACTGATACGCGTTTAAATATTAGGGCATGTCTTCGGGACACCAGGGTTCTCACCCAGTGATGGGATTCAAATATTGTTGCCACTGGTTCGGTGGGCGTGGCTTGGTGACTTTGCGTGCACACGTGCGCCAAACACGCACTTTGCGCAGGTGCAGAGGCGTTCTAACTTGCCTCCTGCAAGCCTGCACAATCCCGGTCGCTTCAGCAGCTGCCACATAGCACTGTTCTGTATTGCACAAAGCAGCTGCACTTCAAATTTCAGCAGATAAAAGTGAGTATGGGTGCCCGGGCAGGCGGGTGGGCCCAACAACAGAGTGGCGGAGAGAACCGGTTCGGTCTCCACTGCTCATCACTCCTACCAGCTCGCCAGAACCAGGCCGAACTGGTTGAATACCATCACAGTTCTCACCTGTTTTTTTTTCAAACTTAACTGTTTTTACTTGCTAGTGAGGCATCTATCTTTTTTATTTATGTTTTTTTTCCCAGTTAAGAGTACAGATGAGTCTTTTTGCTGCTACTCTTCTTCCTCTCAAAGACATTGATGCAGCTGATTTGTCAGAAAGTTGGCCCCAGGGGCAATTACCTGAAAGAAGAGTTTTGTGATAAAAAAAAGATATTATTGGAATATACTGGGTTACAGGTATCAATGGGATTTAGAATAAATCACAGTTTGCTTCGGAGTAAGTAGCACTATGCACTTCAGAAAAAGAAGAGAGGGTGAAAGAAAATAAAGGCAAGGTATAAGAGAAAAGTCTACCCTAGTGTTTATAAATCATCATCAGATGGAGCATATCCCACTATTTCATGCAAGTTAGGATATCTAACCTAGAGATTACTTTCCAAGCCAATATGCTGCTGCTTACATTCCACAGGTGTGTGTATAGACAGACAGGCAGATGGGCTTAACTTCATACAGATTCAGTCTGTTTTTATTGCAAGGCAGAGGTTCTCTTAAGTTTGCAATATTGCAATCTCCTAAGATGATAAATGAATTTATGTTATTGTCTCCACACAATAAAGTAAAATAATTGAGCATTGGCAAGCCTTGCTGTAGACTTTGCAAAAAAACCCCAAACAAACCCATTTGCAACCCCTTTTTATGTTGTTTGGGGCCCCTTGAAGGGGTCATGATTCAAAGCCCGAGACCCAACAATATAACAGTTCTATATGAAACACGAAACCCTGTAGTTTAATCCTCTCTTGATAAGAGCTTTAGAATTTGCATGAAAATTTATGCTGAATTGAATTTACTGGCTTAGTGCCTGATAGCATCAATACAGAAGTAGCCTATTATTGCTCCTAAAGATTTTTTCAGCTTACTGTTCAACTTATTGTTTGGGATAGTTTGGTTCAGCCTACAATTTGGGATAGTCCCATCCAATGCTTACAGCTTACAGTTTGGTATAGTCCCATCCAATGACTAACTAAGTAACTAAGTTCACGATCCTACTTAGCTTTTTCCAAGATTGGCTACATGATGCCACCTTCTGTGATGCACAAAGTTTAGGTGTATCTATTATTTTGCTTAGTAGAGTTACAAATGTTTCAAGGAACAAATAATGCTATATTTGACGTCCCAGGATAACAAAGTGGCATTTGGGAGAACTGGATCCACAGATACATTCCTATACTCAAACACACATATGACCAAACAGCCGCAAACCAAATTATCCATATTATGTTTCAGTGAAATGTAAATGCAGCAGAAAGTTAATTGGACCGCAGTATAAAGACATAACCAAAATGTACAAGTCTCAAGGATAACACCTTTGGCTATTTATTCTTAATAGCACTGGATATTTGAGGATGACCTATCAATCTTTTTCTGAGATATTTCTCCGTACATCCTATCAATGCTTTGCTTACATTGAAGAATGAACTTTCTTAAATAGTCAATGAATAATATACCTATTGCACATTTGTGCATTTTTGTACATTTGTACATTTTTTTTGTACCCAGGGTAATGGGAAAAGTCTATAGTAAATGCATTCAGTCATTATACTAATTATTTTTTTGTATTGTGGTGTAATGAAAACTCAGGGAATTGTCATGAAACAAAACACGATTAACAAAATCTTGACTTCCAGCACTGTGTGATATAGATAGTCCCTTTTTAAAATCAGCATTCACCCAGTTGATTCCTTCGTGTAACCTAGGTGATAAGTAGTGACACAATGGCTGAAATTCCTCTCTCAATAAGGCATGGTTAGAATTTAGTCAAGTTACACAAAATTTTAAAAAACCAAACAGTCAAAATCAGCTTTGGACCCTTTTCTCTAAATCAGCATTTCTCAACTTTGACAACTTTCAGATGTTATGGAGCTTAAGCTTTCTAAGGTTGAGAAACGCTGCTCCTTACACTCAGTTTTTAATTTAAAAGAAAAGTATATTTAGTTTTTACCAAAGGAAGGAGTGCTGGAAATGTTGAAATATAATATTTGGGATGACCAAACAGAAGAAATTCTCCAACACTGAACTGAATGGGATCGAATTTGGTGTGCAGAGAAAACCTTGCAAAGAAAATGTAGATCTGGCTGCAGAGAAACCATTCCAGGAAGCCTGTAGATCAGGGGTGCTTAATCTTGGCAACTTTGATTTGTGGATTTCAATTTGCAGAATTCCTCAGCCAGCCTGGCTGGAGAATGCTGGTAGTTGAAAACCACAAGTTTAAAACTAGCCAAAGTTAGACACCCCTGCTGTGGATTGACCTCCGAAGCCTTCTATTCTTAGGGTGGTTGCAAGATTAAGCGATTAACAAAATTAAGCAATTGCAAGTAAAGTAGCCCTACCCTCTTTCTATTGGGGTTGAGGCAGAAGAATTGATTTAAATTTCTTTCTTTAAAATATTAAAGCAAAAAAGGAATTTTCCAGAGTCCGAATTGTCATCTTAATCGTCCTCCCAAATGGGGTTTTTGCTTTGCAAACTCACACAAGTGTAGAGGAGCCCGCGGTGTGTATTTCCATCATTGTCCGATAAGTTTGGTTAAATATGTTCACATTATAAACACCATGAGATATGACTTCTGGCAATACAGCGGAAATCTAGAAACAGAAGACCTTTAATAATAAAATGTAGACATAGCCGTTCCAAGGTCCCTTCCAACTCTGATTGTTTATTATCTCTTATCTGTACGTAGTTCCAACATGCCACTTCCACGCCTTCCCCGTTGCAACATTCAAATCAATGTCCCTCGTCTACACTGACAGTTGCGTTTACATTAAAGAAGAATCGTATGCGTCTGCGCAGCTAGTGACGCGCACGCAGGCGCTTTCCTTGCCGTAGTCTCCGGCCATTCTTAACCCGGGAGCCGAAATTGACTCGTTCAGATTTGACAAGGCTGTTTCAAAACGATGTCGCCCACAATTCCCGAGTTGGCTGAGCAGCGGGGTAGCCAGGAATCGCACGGTGCGTGTTTCTAGGAGGCGTTTGTGAGCTCCGATGGCTTGGCAGGGCGCAAAGTTTCTTAACTTTTGCTTTATGTTGGTCTGGGATTCGCAGAGTAGTGGGCTCCGCTATAGTACTCCTGAATGGGCTGTTTAGGTTTCTTCTTCTTCTTTATTTACCATATTTAGTTATTCTGTCGGCAGCAGATTTACTAAGTGTGCTGTACTCAGAAAGTAGACTCAATTAACTTTAATCGTTCAGATACAGTGCACTTGACAATTTGGGGTTTTTAGTTTCCCCCCTCTAAATATCCAAAAGGGAAAGTAGATAAGGTGGGTGTCGTTGAACTTCTGAAAGTGAGCTAATATCTTTTGAAACCCGGATGAATTAAATTGAGAATCAAAAGTATTGATTAGCTTTTCGAAGCACTTTTGGTTAGCATCTGCATCTTTCTCGCTTTAAGTACCAGCTGAATTGGACCTCAGAAAATGATGCAACGAACCCCGAGTATTAAATCATACACGGCTAAACCTGTGTTGACAATCAAAGGAGACCTAGCAAGAACCTAATAGTGAAACACGCGGTGAATCGGCTCTCAGGGTTCCTCCGAACTGTGTTTTGGATAAAGCTCATCCGCCTCCTTGTTTTGCAAACCACGTGTAATTTTTCTCTATGAACATGTGGTTCGAGCAGATCGGTCTTTGCTCGGATACAAACGAGAGTTTTTAGAGCACTTCCTCGGTTATAATTTAAGGCGATTTTCAGGCAACGGAATGCCATCAGATTAATGATAATAAAGTTATGCTGTTTATCACGTAGAAGCAAAAGAGAGGTACACATTTTGGGGTGCACTTTATGTTTTCCACTAAACTTTTGCTTATATGAAATCGAAAGTCTCACTTAAGGCAGTACTATATGAAATCATGTGCCTGCAGCCCAGAGCGATCCTTGCAGTACAGTCACAAAGTTCTACCACTGAATTCTCCCTCTGAACCCAAATATAGCATAAAGAGAAAAATCCACCCTAATTGTAGTTGTGTTGTCCACTCCCTCCTTAGTTTCATGCATTGATTGAACAGCAGGAGTAAGGCATCTTTCCCTTAAATACAGTACAAGTGTTATTGTAAATACAAGTGTAAATACAGCAAGTGTTATTGGTTGGCAGCTGTGACTGCAGTCCTGGGTGTACCCATGACGTCTGTATCTCCCAGGATTTTTTGCAAAAATCCCCAACCATATATACTTCACCCCACCAAGTAAGGGCAGTATATTTGGTTTGTCCTTCCCAGCGATGGTACTGCTTCAACATCACACCACTGATGATTTTTATAGGGCAGTTTTTAAAAGTAGATACTGTTGCATTCATGATTGTTCTTTGTCAAATATCCTGGCCAAAGTGGTGCTTGAATTCTGACAAATAATGGGGCAGAGCATATCCTCCTTGTCCTGGTTTCATTCCGACTTTAAAATGTTTTTTTTAAACTAAAGCTAAAGCTATGGCAAATCTAGACAGCATACTAAAAAGCAAAAACATCACCCTTCCAACAAAAGTGCGTATAGTCAAGGCTATGGTTTTCCCAGTTGCAATGTATGGCTGTGAAAGTTGGACCATAAGGAAGGCTGAGCGCCAAAGAATTGAGGCCTTTGAACTATGGTGCTGGAGAAGTCCCCTGCGAGTCCCTTGGACTGCAAGGTGATCAAACTGGTCAGTCCTAAAGGAGATCAACCCTGACTGCTCTTTAGAAGGCCAGATCCTGAAGATGAAACTCAAATACTTTGGCCACCTAATGAGAAGGAAAGAGTCCCTAGAGAAGATGCTGGGAAAGAATGAGGGCAATAGAAGAAGGGGACGACAGAGAATGAGGTGGCTGGATGGAGTCACTGAAACAGTAGACAAGAGCTTAAATGGACTCCAGAAGATGGTAGAGGACAGGAAGGCCTGGAGGAACGTTGTCCATGGGGTTGCAATGGGTCGGACACAACTTCACAACTAACAACAACAACAAAAATATTGGGAGAATGCATATTAAGCATTCTCTGTACCTGTGATAAATTATATGTGTATTAAGCTGTTGATGTGTACAGGTAGTCTTCACTTAGTGAAGTACTATTTATTCATTTAGCAACTGTTAACAGTTATGACCATGCTGAATGAGGAGACTTATGACTTATCTTCAAAATTGCAGCTTTCACAGAGTCCCCATGATCACTCAATTGTGATTCAGCAGCTTGGCATCTGGCACCAATTGGGAAAGTTGCAGCAAGCTGGCTTCTGACAAATATTTGGGAAATCCATCAGAAAGTTGCAAGCTGTGATCATGTAACATCATGCTTAATGACGTTGTTCACTTAATAACTGCAATAGAGACTGCTGGAGTTGCTGTTGTAAGGTCCTATCATTGTTTTGTTTTATAACTGGGTCAGTTAGTGATGGAATTGCTGGTCCCAATTAACCGTTATTAGGTAAGGATTCCCTGTACAGTGAATTGGCATCAGTCTTCTGACCTAATCGCTAAGTGAGAAATACTGCTGTTCCCAAATGCTCTTCCACATCCTTCCTGCTATACCTTTAGTAGGACATTAATGCCATTATATGTCCTCCAGACATACTTTTCTGAAAAAAAACCTCATGTATATATTCATGAGTAAAAATATTCTAACATAAAATAGGATGGAAGCATTTGCTCTTTATCATAAACTTGTCCTTCTCCAGGCTGTTTTGTTGCATTCCCTATCTTGTCAGTCAGTTTATCTCTAGCCAGTTATTAACCTGGGGGGGAGGGAACTAGTTATAAATGGCACAAAAATAAGCTTCAAAGATAATAAAGATAAGGGTAATGAATTTGTAAAATTTAAATAAGTTGGAAAGAAGAACACTCCCTTACTTTACAATACCAGTACCTCTTCCACTTTAAAAATGAAATGTGGTTTTAAGATCCCACCCTCCCAAGGTTTCTTGAACTTCATTTTATCCCAATGTTCAGTAAATACTTTGGTTTAATATCTCAAAGACATCTCTTGTAGGGCTGGGGTGTTCCATTCTGTTTATGTGATAAGACCTGAGATGATACTTCAGAAAAAAATTGTAATCTCTCTTTTGAGATAGGTAATACTTCATTTTGTTTGTCAAGGCATGCAAGTCAGACAGAAACATAGATTCTTGATTCCTTTCCCCCCCAGTTAATAACTGTCCGCAATTAATCGCCAAAATGGAAGCAGAACTTATAGAGAAAAGCATCCAGAATATATATAATCAACAGGAAAATTGTTTTTAGAACAATATTGTATAATAAAAACAAAAAATTCCTAAGTACCCCAAAGAAAATCATATCAAAAAATTCCTAAGTACCCCAAAGAAAATCATATCATCAACAGCAACAAAAACCCTATCCATTCGGTTTCAATTATCAATTTATCCCAAGGACTGGGAAAATAGCCAAAATAGTTTTCTGAACATTGTCAGGGTGAGAGCCCTCTTGCCCCTCCCCCTCCCTCTCCCTCCTCTCTCTCCCTCTCTCCCTCCCCCTCTCCTCCGTGTGGATACTGTATATCATTCCAGAGGTAGGGACTGTGACGGAGTGGCCAGTTTCTCCCCCTAGTTGATATTGCCAGTTAATGGGACTCAAAGCACGGCCCTCTGCCTAATCTCATTGGCCCAAGAGAAAAACAGTAATTGGAGATAAATAGTCCCTCAGGTAATCTGGTCTTAGGTCATGAAGAGCTTTAATGCATTCGTAAGAGTTGTTTGGGTTTTGATATTACTGTTTTGTTTATTATTGTGAGCTGCCAAGAGTTTGCTATAAATTAGGAAGGAAGGAAGAGAGAGAAAGAAAAGCATTATCATTTGGAAGCAAGTTGAACTCAACTCAACTTTAGTACAAAACCAGCAAACACAGATTTGGGTTGCTATTTTCTGTTGTTTTTCCCTTACAGCTTAGTTGACCACAGAGAATCGCAGCCTCCTAAACTGCTCCATACCTTTCCAGACCAAAAGATTTTCTGTCTCCTGTTAGACTAACTGTACTGTACCATGCATGCAGCAAACAGCTGCAGAAAAGAAAAGGAAAAAAGAAACATATTGTTTATGGATTTTTCAGATTGTTCCTGGCGAGGGAGGAATGAAAGAAAAAAAATGCAAAGCAGGAAACAGTAAGAAGTCTGTGATTTGCAAACAGTCACACAAGAGGCATATAAGGGAAACCAGGGATATTGGCCAAGTGAAATAAAAGCCTATGTCAAAACCTGAATTTCTTCAAATACAATTTCATTGGACCCATCAGATGTGCATGATTTTAAAGTACTTTAAACTTGTAGAGTAGGCCGTCTATAATACCTGAACATGATTCATTTGTTTAGTAAAATTCCATTGTAGCCGTAGTGGCGCAGTGCTTAGAATACAGTATTGCAGGCTCATTCTTCTGACTGCCAGCAGTTTTACAGTTCAGTCCTGACTAGCTCAAGGTTGATTCAGGCTTCCATCCTTCCAAGGTCGGTAAAATGAGAACCCAGATTATTGGGGGCAATATGCTGATTCTGTAAACGACTTAGAAAGGGCTGTAAAGCACTATGAAGAGGTATATATGTCTAAGTGCTATGTCTTAAGTGCTATTCTCAACTTGAAATAACATTAAATGACAGCTTTTCTAATCTGGGGCTTCTTAGTTGTGCTTGAAATAATAGGTTCCTAGAGATCTGTGTGTCTCAGTCTTTAAGTAAGCGCCCTTTCAGAATGTAGCTAGGCTATAAGCTGCTTTTGGGTCCTTGTTCTAGTTGCAACAATACGGATTATTTTATTTATTTATATAACACGTATATTTGCCTTGCTAAAGCAATTCAAGATGGCATGTCCACAATCCTCAATACTTTAGAGCCTATGATTGATTGCGAGAAGAGGTGATGATTGCTTTAAATACAGATGTTTTCCAAATGTTCTCATCATGCAGTTTCCCAAAAAAACCTGAAAGAGGAAATAGAATCCATTCTGAGGGAGCGCATTATGGTTTTGGATGGAGGCATGGGGACCATGATTCAGCAATATTCCTTAGAAGAAGAGGAATTTCGAAGTCAAGAATTTAAGGATCACCTGAAACCACTCAAGGGAAATAATGACCTATTGAGCATAACTCAGCCTGATATTATCTACAAAATTCACAAGGTGAGTACAGGTTATTCTATGAGTCTTGTACTAGAAAGTGTTTATTGATTCTTCTGACATATATAACAACTCTTGAGAGCTACATTCACATGCTGTACTTGGCCATTTTAAACTATGTGAATTTAATTCCCAGAATTCTGGCTGGGGAATTCTGGGACTTGAAGCCTAAACAGCTTAAAACTGCTGAGGTTGATAAATATTGGTATAGATAGACCACAATTATGGGCACTTTCCTCAAAAATGATACTTGAGATGAAGGGCATATGAAGATGATTGCTGAGTATTGTTCAGTGAAAAAGGCAACAAAGAGTAAATTATAATGGATGGAACATTTTCACTAATTTGAATGGGACTGGATTATGCTCATATTTTGTTACTCTTACTTTTAAAAATAGATTGATGAATTAATCCCTATTTTGTGATACTGTCCTATTATTTGCATCTGTGATCCCCCAGAAACCAATAAGTGGCTGGAAAGTGTTAAGAATATATAGATTTTAGCTCTTCATCTATTTGATGAATAGAGGAAGATCCTCTCAAGATCTCAGGTGAAAAAGAAAAAGTGTACGAAATATTAGAAAATGGGGATTTGGTGACAGAAGATTGGCTGTGATGATCTAGAATGGAGAAAGGCAAAGTGAAGGGGAGTTTTGAGGTAGTTGGGTGTAGAAATTGATCAGATTTAAATCCCACCATTTATTTTGTACCCTCAAAGACAGCCTGCGTACAGTATTGCTCTTTCCTCCTATTTCCCCCATAACGACAATCCATGAATATGGCATGAATTGGACTGAGAGAGAGTGATTGGCCCTAACTGATATTCATGCTTAAGGTGGGATTAGAATTTCCAATCTTCTGCTTTCTAGGCCACTATACCAAGTGGTATAAACACTATACCAAGTGGTTCTGTTTGGAATGCAGAGTTTTCATGTTATTTGGGATTTCTTTATGCAGCACGAAAGTAAAGGTGCCTCTTATTAACATTTTGACTCTGAGGCTTGACAACCTGTCCTCACTGTAATTCCCTGGTGCTTAAATGGTACTATCAAACAGGAATGGAAGGGAAAGGGTTTCTCCAATTTCTAAGAAGTTCCTAGTGCTACAAAACTATTATCCAGGTCTGAGCCTTTAACATCCGTGTATTGGTAATATGTATCAGTGTTTTACCCCAGGATCTGTTTTTTGAAAACATTTAGCTTTTGTGAATCGCAGATACACAAAAACACATAACGTATTTACAGAAGTGTTATTTCAAAAGAAATAACACTTGAAAATATTGTTATTTTCTTAATTTTTAAAAAGACTGGGTACACTGAGAAATATATTCAGTCATCAGTCAATTTCACTGAAAATCTAAATTGGGAATTCTTCCTGGTAATGTTTTGATTAAAATACAACATTCTGTAATTACCTTTGTCCTCATTTATTTTCTTTACTGCTGAGGGAAAAAAATCCAAGAGTTTAAACTGAGACAGTCATATTGGAGCATCCAAATCTGAAATATAACTACATTTCTTTGTACAGTATAACATGAATATGAAACAGGAATTGCTTCTTTTGTTACTTTCAGTTATAATTTAATTGTATAATATATTGTAGAGTTTCCTCTCCTGCTGTTCAAATAAGAAAAAAGACATAAGCTAAGTTTGCAATTGAGAGGATTTCTAAAGCTTTTCCTCTAATCTCAAAGATTAATAACAGAACTAAAAGCGATCAGTGAAAATGTCCCATTTTACACCTAATTACTTTACCAGTAATGGTAGACAAATTGTTAATTATATGTAATCTATTCAAGAAACTAGTAAACAGTGTTTTGCTCATTGATAATGTAACTTTGGGCTTTATTAGAGCAGCCATCTATTCAGTAGCCATTGACTACCGGTTCTGTTTTCTGACTGTTGAATAATTTAATTACAAATGAACTTTGTTTTGTTTTGCTCTTCAGCTTACTAGATTTGAGCGTATAGGTATATCTACACAGATTTCAAACAGCATCTACCATGTTTCCCCCAAAATAAGACCCAACAGGAAAAAAGCCTTAGCATAATTTTTCTGGATGCTCTTATATAAGCTCTACCCCCAAAATAAGCTCCAGTTATGATTGACAGCCAGACAGATGCATTTAGTACCGTATTTCACAGAAAATAAGACTTAACTGGAAAATAAGCCCTAATCTTTTGGAGCAAAAATTAATATGACCCTGGAAAATAATGATAGGTGGTGACTCTGAATTATTCTTTAATTTTCAAGTATGTCCCCAACAATAGCACTATTTAGGACGATTCCTGAAGGAAATTAAACTTTGCTCTGTAGGCCTTCTCCAAATACTACTGTTGCTTATTGTTATTTCAAGACTAATCATAAGAGCCTTTGATCCTAATCCTCTTCGCCCTGGAGCAGGTACTCTGTTTACAAACACTTGTACAGGCCCTGTTGAGTTAAAGGGAAGGTTAGATTATACGTCCTCTAAAAATATGTTCATTTTTCAACAAGCTCTGCCTATATCTGGTTGTTCCACATTTCCCATTCTCAGTTACCTGAATTTCCAAGTTTCAGTTGAAAGTATGAGCCAATGGAGTATGAGTCCTGGTGATGCAGTGGTGAGAATGCAGTATTGCAAGCTAACTCTTCCCACAGTGTAGAGTTCAATCCTGATTGGCTCAGCCTTCCATCCTGCCGAGTTTGGTAAAACAATGACCCAGATTGTTGGAGGCAATATGCTGACTTTGTAAACTGCTCAGAGAGTGCTGTAAAGCACTATGTATATATTGTAAGTCCAAGTGCTGTTGCTACTGCTATTCAATTGTTCTGTTCTGCTTACAGGAATACTTGCTTTCTGGTGCTGATATAATTGAGACAAATACTTTCAGCAGCACTAAAATAGCACAAGCTGATTACAGCCTTGAACATCTGGTGAGAGTTTTGGATTTCTTACTTATCAAGTTTGGGTTTTTCTTTGACCAGCTTTGACCAGGCTGACTGGCTGGGAATCATGGCAATGGAGACCAATGTGTCTAGATTGTACTAGATTGGGAAGGGAGGGATGCTCTAAAGCAACATAAATATTCATGGGAAAAATATAATTTTTGTGTAAGAAGTCCATTAGGTTTGTGATAGCGTGGTTTTGATTTGTTTATTTTTGATAAAATGTGATTTAGTCTTGGAAATTAGGATTGGGTGAACAGGAAATAACCCATAAGGATTAACTCTGTGGCAGTAATCCATCATTCATTCACCACTCGTGTCCCACTTAATCATTTGCCAAAAGAGCCTCATTGCAAAAACAGCAGTGCTTTGCAAGGTAGTCCTTGACTTTTGAGCCCCAGATTTCTGTTGTTAAGTGAGACATTTGTTAAGTGAATTTTGCCCCATTTTACGACTTTGCTTGCCTCAGTTGTTAAGTGAAACACTGCATTCGATGCCCTGAGGCCAAGACATTCTGGATCAAAAACAAAAACTGGCTGCAGGAGATCACGGGTTATCAAATTGAACTCAGACCAGAAACTTTTCTCTTGGGAATTATTAAAGACCAACATCCCAAAAAAGTAAAATATTTAATATTGCATATTTTAACAGCTGCCAGAATAGCTTTTGCACAAATGTGGAATACTCCTAATACCCCCAGCGAAGAACTAGTACAGCAAAAAAATAATAGAAAACGCTGAAATGAATATGCTCACATTAAAATAGAAAGAAAAAGAAGACGCTGAATATTTTTTAATTAGGCACAAATGGTACATTTGGATAACAAATAGAAATAAGATTGAAATTAATTTGTAAGAGACTCAATATAAGAATACAATTATTGATAAGGATATTAATTAGTGATTGACAAATGTATATGTAATGTATTAAGATTTATAAGATAAAAACTTTTATAGATGTCAAAAATGCTGTTGAAAATACGATGATTTGAGTTGTAATGATGGAAATACAATAAAAATATATTTTAAAAAAAGAAACATTGCATTTGATAAGTTATTAACCTGATTGGTAAATGAATCAGGATTCCCCACTGATTTTGCTTGTCGTAAAATCACAAAAGGTGAAGATCACATGATCTTGGGACACAACAACAGTCGTAACTATGAGCCAGTTCCCAAGTGGCTGAATGCTGATCACATGACCATGAGGATGCTGCAACGGTTGTAAATGTGAAAAAGGGACATAAGTCACTTTATTCAGTGCTGTTGTAACTTTGAACAATCACTAAATGAACTGTTGTAAGTCGAGGACTACCTGTATTTCCAACTCATTACTGTAAATATTTGTTCTTTTCCGTTATTGTTGATGCTTGTACAGTGTTGCTTTAGAGTAGGTTTATGTAAATTAATCTTTAAAATGCCATTATCTGGGTGAGGCTTTTAAGACATTGGGTTTGAATGGTGAAGATCTTTTTTTGTTAAATCATTTTTCTTCGCCTTGAAAAAAAAAGCAAACAGATGCCATATCGGCAGTGATAGATGTTTGCATCTTTGCAAGACTCTGCCACCTTTCATATCCTGTTGTCTGATCTGAATAGCAGCCAAGGCATGAGTGTTTTTTTAATGAATCATCTCCAGAAGGCTGTTTTTAATCCTGTCTTGTGTTTTTCGCTGACATCATTTTCCAGATCCTCGAGATAAATTCATTTGAAACGGTGCTGTTTTGGAGGTGATGGTGAATTATAGAAGTTATTCCATGAAGAGGGGTTTTTCCGTGGACCATAGGGGGCGTGCTTTCACCTGTTGCCTGTATCCCACAGATGGGGTTTCTCTTATTTGCGCAGCCCGGTTTCTGGCATGCCATGACCTGGTGTCAGTCCACGAACCAGGAATTGGGGACCTGTTAAATGTATAATCCATGGGTTTTCAAATTCTCGGTTTCTTCTAATGCGGCCAAGAAGCAGCTTTTTTCCCCTTCTATTTTCAAGTATCTGTCTTGCTCTTTGATTTGGCTTACTTATCCAACTATGACAGAAATATGTAAATCTCATTTTGGCTTAATGCAGTATGTAAATCCTTCTTTGCAGTGGTGGGATTCAACATTTTTTACTATTGGTTCTGTGGACATGACTTGGTGGGCGTGGCATGGCTTGATGGGCATGGCAGGGAAAAGATACTATAAAAACTCCATTACCTCCCCACTCCTGGGGGAAGGTTACTGCAAAATCCCATTCCCTCCCCACCCCATTAACCTGCTTTCCAGCTCTGTACTCCTGTGCAGGGCAACAAAAGAAGACCCAGCCAATCAGCTGGGACTTGGGAGGCAGAGAATACATGGTCAGAGGTGGTATTTGCCAGTTCTCCAAACTACTCAAAATTTCTGCTACTGGTTCTCCAGAACTGGTCAGAACCTGCTGAATACCACCTCTGCTTCTTTGCCCATGTCCTGTCCTCACCCACCTTGATTCATTTCAGAAGTAGAAATTCCTAAGTGTGTAAAAAAAAAAATATTTATAGCGAACTGGCATAATCTCTGTTCCATTTCATTGTGGCTTCACTGTGTTTTGGGCCTAAGATTAATTCTTGCCAGTTGGTCCTTCTAGAGACAATCTGAAGATTGTTAAAGATAGGTGATAGTATTAGGAGCCTCTGTACAAGATCTTTTGACTGCAGAAGTATAATGGAGGGTTCAGTGCAATGCAAATGAAGATTAGTCGTTTTTTGAGTATCTATCTACCATTTACCCCCCAATCTCTTATTAGGCTTATCGGTTAAATAAAATATCAGCCCAGATAGCTCGAAAAGCAGCTGATGAAGTTACTGCAGAGACGGGTAAGTAACTTGACACGCTGATATGCATTTGTATCATTATCTAGGCTTACAAATGTGGTTTGGCTGTGGTTTAAGTCATCATCTTACAATTGTCCCTCAGTGAAGAGTGAAAAGCACATAGGAAGTCATTAGAGCATTACCTAATTTGTTGTCCACCTGGAATTTTGAGATATAATTACCTGAATTATAGCAGCACTTTTTGATTTTTGTATTTTTACCAGTAACCATTTTAAGTACTTCTTGACATTTTGAGTCTACCTTTCTTTATTATTTTTATGCCAAGCTGAATTTTCTAAGGTCCAAGTTCTGATGGCTTTTAGTATTGTGGGAAATAATAAATGCAGTTTGTGGAGCAAAGATGTAATATTATCATAAGACGGCTGTTGAAGCTCTTTAAGGCCAGCTCCATGTAGAGAGCATTGCAGTAATCTACTCAGAAGGTGACCAAAGCATCAGGGAACATGTGTAATTCTGCGCAACACAAAGCTGTGCAAAGATCATGGTGCTATCTGTTCTTCAAACAGGAGCTGTGAGTCTAGGAGAACTTCCCAATTGTTTATTGATCTTATGCAACCCTACCTAGCACTAAAGATGGAAAATCATCAACTCTAAAGCCACTCTCTCTTGCTAGATTAACCTGAAGTCTGTTCTTCCTCATTCAGACCCCCACATGCTTGCTGTGAGTATAGAGCAGCAGTCCCCAACCTTTCCATCTTGGTGGCCCAATGGGGAGCAGAGGGGATGGTTTTGTGGGAGGGCATCTACTGCTTGTGCAAATGGAGCTTTGTGCCTGAGCCCAAGTACCATTGTTCACACAAATGGAACTGCTCACCCGTTGCTTGCATGGTCCGATTCCAAATAAGCCATGGCCCAGCTGTGGGCCATGGCCTGGAGATTGGGAACCTATGGTGTAGTGCATAGAGATACATTGCTGCTATGAGACAAAACCATACCAGAAATATTGATTTCGGCCAAAACCACCCTTAGTAATTTGGAATGGGAACAATATCAGAATTGGTGAAGTCTTAACACAAAGTAAGTAGGATCTCCATGTTTAAGTGTGAAGTCAACATTTTCTTTTATGTTTTTCCTGCCTTTGGGCTTTTCTTCTTAAAATGGTGCTAAGTTTGTTTTAGGATTATGCTGTTCTTTTCATAGGCTTCCTATTGCAAAAATGGTAGGAAATAAAAAATTTGGCAGTACCATTTTAAGAGCTAAACGAAAATTCAGTGGCCATTTGTAATTGTGGGGTCACAGTTTGTCCATACCTATCTTTGGTGTTCAATTCAGAATTTTGTTCATTTATATCCTAAAACAATAATGTTATTAATTAGTGTATGAAGATCAATAGAAGCAGACTTTTGTACTCTCTACAAGATATTTTTTGGCAGAATGGATCATAGAGCCTCGGTGGCGCAGTGGTTAGAGTGCAGAACTGCAAACTAGTTCTGCCGACAGCCAGCTGTCTGCAATTTGGCAGATCGAATCCCACCAGGCTCAAGGTTGAATCAGCCTTCCATCCTTCTGAGGTGGGTAAAATGAGGACCCAGATTGTTGGGGGCAATATGCTGACTCTGTAAAACCGCTTAGAGAAGGCTGTAAAGCACTATAAAGCGGTATATAAGTTTAAGTGCTATTGCTATCATCTAATCACTGGAAGGCAGTCGTGGTTTTTCATTACTACATACAAATGAAGACCATAAGATCGAATATAGTCTACTATTTTGCATTTCTTTGTCTTACAATCCAAAGCTTGTCATTTCAATATTATCCTTGTGCTTTTCTCCTTTGTTAAGGTAGTAAAAGATACGTTGCTGGGGCGATGGGCCCCACAAACAAGACCCTTTCTGTTTCTCCATCAGTGGAAAGTCCTGATTATCGGAATGTTAGTAAGTATTTCCATTGATAATCTTAAAACTGAAAATGATTATTAATTTGACTTTATCTGCTTCTATCAGTTTAGTTCTAATTGCAGTTCTGCCATATTGCCTCAAAACATTCAATAGTTCTAAATATTTTCTCACTTTGAATTGTATTTCATGTTTGGCTACAGTTAATAAGTTAATAATGATACATTAAAAGAGCCTCAGGTATTTTTTAAATAATCAAGCAAATATTTAGTAATATCTGATAGCCCATCTGATGCTAGTAATCTAATGTATTACCTCATACAATAAGGAATTACAATGCAGGTTTAATTAGAAGCTGAAATGGAAAAGTACAGTTTTCATTGCTGTAACTATTTGTTGCTGTGTTTTAGCTTTTGATGAATTGGTAGATGCCTACACTGAACAAGCCAAAGGTCTTTTAGATGGTGGGGCAGATATCATGCTGGTGGAAACCATATTTGATACAGCCAATGCCAAGGTGAGATTTTAAGTAGAATCTTGGAAATTTGTAATGATAACGCCCATTCCCAATAATATGTGAAAATGAAGTCATTGCATATACTAATCAGGCTATGTTGGCAGATATCCTTTTATTTACTATAAAATAAGAGGTTGGCTTTTTTTTAAGGGCAATTGAAGGTTTGAGTACTGCTGCCCTATGGTTTATGGAAGGGCTATCAAACGTGCGGCCCACAGACCAGATGCGTCACACATTGGCCATGCCCATGCCTGGTTTAGTGAAGGGGGAAAAAGTCCCAATATGTCATGTGACACCATCGTGACAACGTAAGTTTGACATCCCTGGTTTATGACATTCGCAATTCAGATTTGGAAATCTCTGTCTGGAGATTTTTTAAAATGTACTTTTCCCTTAAGTAAAGAGAAGTTTTAGAAATGAAACAAGAAAAAGGGACACAGTAATCTTTATCTGTTTTCTGGAATTCTTGTACAAAGTCAAGATAGTATAGTGAAGCAAATAGAGCCAAATCTGAATCTTTAGTTTGCCTAAGAGATAAAGTTTATAATATGGATCATTCCTTGACTTCTCTGTCTGAGCCTTGAAGATCTCTGTGAAGTTCATACTGCAGCCTGACTGAAGCTTTAATATGGGATTAAAATAAAGTTTGCGAAATATTGCAATTTTTTTAATGTGTACCAATATGTTTTCTGCATTGCGTCAGTTGAGGTGAAGTCTTATTAAGGCATCTTACCTGATTCAATTTCTGTATGGACTCTCAGGGTCTATTTTGTAATAAATCCTGCAATAGTTGACACAGGTCAGTATGTTTCTTGTAGTTACAAATGTCCAGCAGACTCCACTGTAGTTTGCATACTTTTCTTGACTCTCTGTATGCATGTTTTAGAGCAGGGTTGAGCTATACACTTTCATTAGTAGTAATTTGTTCCCTTTCTCTTCCATATTTATGAAATGAGAATTTCCTAGAGTAAAGGATTAATTTACTGTGATATTTTCATTGGACAGGCAGCTCTCTTTGCTCTCCAAAAGTTATTTGAAGAAGAATATGAACCAAGACCCTTGTTTGTGAGTATATTCTAATTAAACTTAGAATTATCCAGTTTTTCTGAAAAAGATTACATTTCCTTTTTTCTGCAGTAGTTAATATAATCAAGAACACTGTGTTTTGGTAACCTCAGATATTCTGTGTTAGCTTGCTCTTTCCAATATGTGCTTTATAATCATATTATATGATAATAAATAAATGACCTGCCATACACAGCAGTCTGAAAATGTCCCCTCAATAATATTACCAGTGTGCCAAATAATAAGAATCTTGCCTGGCCTCCTAATTATTGTCCCTTGGAAGATGCCAATCTTGAATCCGAGTAATTTTCACACTAAGTTATGGCTTCATTAACTGATAAAGCTGAATTGTGGGCTCAGCAACTGTAATATGTGGCATATTTTGTCTGTTTTACATGTTCAAAAATATGTTAATTCCTGCCTGGAGTCTCTGCATACTAAAAATATAAATAAATAATAATATTGCTCAGTGTGCAATTCTATGCTCTAACGCAGAGGGAAGTTGCTGCTGAGTCTTGGAATGCCCTCTCTTCTCCCCACCTGCTGCCTTTATGTTTGCTGTTTTAAATGTGCTGAGGTTCAGCTGGGAACTTCAATAGCAGCTGAAAGCTTCCTAAATCTTATTGATAGCTTCCTGTTCCCCACTGCTCCATACAGATAGCAGGCAACACTTCCTTCTCCTGCCTAGAGCAGTCAGACTGCCAGGTACAAGAGTGGGTAGTTGGATGTTTTGATGAGATAGTTACATCCCATCTGTCCTTGACTGACCAATGTGCTGTTGGAGAGGATTGCAATAAAGCCCAATAAGTTGTCTTCTGCTCCCTGTGACCTGAAGCTGGGAGATGATAAT
Source organism: Bungarus multicinctus (assembly GCA_023653725.1). Lineage (NCBI taxonomy): Eukaryota > Metazoa > Chordata > Lepidosauria > Squamata > Elapidae > Bungarus > Bungarus multicinctus. The sequence continues at coordinate 69,276,382 of CM042836.1, read as the reverse complement.
CCCACCAGGGAACATCTGTCATTGACTAAAGGAGGGACATGTACTTAACACATATATTCTCCACAGGCTCTTGGCACTTGATCCCCCCAAATTATTTTGCTGACATGAGGGTATTTGTTGCATAAGGATAGCAAGGAAAACCAATCATTTTGCATTTATAAGCTTGTGGTATTTTTAGGGCACAATGGGTAGGCTTAATGGAGAAGAACCTGATATGTACAATAATTTAGAGGATAGTCTGTTGGACTGATATTGCTGCTACTTTTGGTTCTGCTATATGTTATTGTTTCCACAGAGACCTTAAGTGACTTTGTGTGATTTTTTTTTTTTTTAGTAGTGAACATATACACTGTATACCAGATTAGAAATATAACCCTAATTAAAAAAAGCTTACAATGTTTGGAAGAAATGTCAAGCTTCATAAGGCAGAATAAAAGACAGATGAGAAGGCCTTATTCTCATATTGCTATAGAAAATGGACTGGTTTTTTTTTTTTTTAAATCCCTATTTGAGCAAAATAATTAAAATTCGACTGGGTTTTAAGTATTGAATACAGATAAAAAAATTATTCTGCAGTGCTTGCTAGATAGAGTGGCCCTCTCCAGGCAGTTCCCCTTAAAGGGAACTGAAGCTTCAGCCCCAGGGGTGGCTGGGGTTTGTGGGTATTGTAGTCCCCCAATGCACAGAAGGGATCTGGATAGTGTGGTCCCCAAATGCATGGAAGGGATTTGAAGAAAGATGGGATGGGGGGGGGGAAGTCACTCATTTCAAATTTTGTGGCAAGTCGGATGTTTTCCACAGAAGCATTAAAGTTAATTTCACTTTAGCATCTATTATTGCACTGTTTTTAACCTTGTTGCTTTGCCTTCCTCCCTACTCTTCTCCTTGTGGTCTATAGGTATCAGGAACCATTGTCGATAAAAGTGGCCGTACTCTTTCTGGGCAGACTGGGGAAGCTTTTGTCATCAGCGTATCTCACAGCCAGCCACTTTGGTGAGAAAACAGAAACCCTGGATAGGCTTTACAATAAGCGTTGCAATAAGATTCTGTAACCATTTTGCTAAAAGAGATTCCACAAGGAGCTTGCAGAGTTGTTAATTGCTGCTGTTGCTCAGATTATCCACGGTCTAACACCACTGGCTGTTTTCAGAGAAATCATTAATTTCAAAGGATTCATTTCTCCATAGGAAAATGCAGATGATAATCTGGAGAAATCAAATCCTGCCAGGCCTCTCTCTTGGTATGGTTTCTTGACAGCTGGAAAGGGTGCTGCCACATACACACACACATCAAATTGTCTCATAAGTGCTCAGGATCAATATACCAACTTTCTATCCACTTGTGTAATCTTGATTTGCTTGGTTATTTTCTTCCTTGTTCCCTACAGTTTGTGCATTGGATATGATTCCAAACAGACCTGCACTTTTCCTCCTCCAGTCTGTGCTTGAAGCTTGAAAACAATTAATAAATAGCGCCAAGCAGATGAGTACTTTAGGTTTATCAGCTGAAGAAATTAGAACAGCTGCTTTGTTTGTCCCTGGTTGACAAAATTTGTCACATCTGGTAAAGTTTGGAAATGCTTGACGTGAAGCTCTACTGCGGTTAATTCATCTCATTACACAGATGCAGTGCAGCAGTTACAGGCTGAAGTCGGTTCTGCTGTTCCTCTCTGTTTTTGTGTCTTGGGGAAATGACTGATCAAAAAGGAGAAAGCAAGAAGGAATAGAAAATCTGTAAAGGAAGGTCGACAAATGAGGCTGATAGGAAAATAGATGAAATACATCTATTGGGGCAAGAACCTAAAGTGAAAAGGGAGCTCTGATTGGCAAGTTAAAAAGTGTAAAAAGCTTATAAATCAAACATGACTTAACAGAATTAAATGGAAATAATTTATGGATTGATAAGGAAGGTATCTTTGGCCCTACTTATCCTGGCTACAGGTCTTGTTGAATAATGGGTAAGATATATATTCAGGGGTGGGATTTTACGGTTCAGGTTAACTGGTAGCTCCAAAGATCATCTGGGAACGAACGGGTTCAGTTTGCTCCAGCCATCAGCTGTTGGGCCCACCCGCCCGGGCCTTAGGCTGTGCTTTATATTCTGTTTTTCAAGTTCAGCTGATTTGCGCGGCACAGTGGATTGCTGCGCGTCAGCTGTTTAACACACAGGGATTGCTAGAGAAGGTCAGTAGCAAGTGCTCTGCATGCATGCAAAGCATGCACTCACTGAATAGGTTGTTACACCAGTTGAATTGTACCCTGTATATATCTAACTTTATTTATACTATTGGAATGACTTGCAGCTGCATACCCTTGCTATATTGCCGATTCTATCATTACATGCCTTTGTGAAGCAGTGCAGAGGTCATTGATCTTTTATACAATTAATTGGTGTCTGCCAATTTTATAATTACCCCAGTTTGTTTCTAAAATGTTAGTGACATAGATCATGTAGAAAAAAAAGTAAATGTGGAATCTATGCATATATTGAAGGATACATAATAAACTGCATACAAAAATAGAGGTATTTCTGGTCAAATAGCATGTTTCAAAAAATGCTGAAGTGAGCAGCAGAAGATTGTGCAACCTTTGCAAGGTACAAAGCTAAACTTCCAATTTTTCTGCAGATTTGAATACAGCTGTTTATAGATTCTGAATGAGAAAAGGTGAATACAACAAGTGAAGAGATTTGGACAGCTTTCTAACTATTACTTTGTAATAGCTGGGTGGCATCTTTTGCAAGAACAAACAACTTTGCAATATTTCCCTAGCCAGTTAAGAGTCTGTTCTTTCTTTTGAATGTGTTCCCTCATTTTTACTTGCAAAACTCTTCTAGCTCAGATTTGAAATACTCTTATATCCCCCTGGGTACGATTTCATGTTTGAGACTTCTCAGTACTGTTCAAGTCTGGGGTCAATGAACACTGTTGAAAAACCATTACCTTTTCTGTTATATATAGTTCATGGTTGATTGAAAGTATGTATCAGATTGTTGTCTTGCTAGAATCGGATCTCTTTTCAGCTTTAGTGTCTTTTTACCGACCGTGGAATAATAATTTCTAGGATATATTGAATCTATTCTGCTATTCTTATTATACTCTTGGGCTGCTGTAGATATCCAGTGCATATTAGAAAGTTCTTTGTGTTTAATTATTTGTCTTGTTATTGTGACAGCTGTCCTAGGTAGATTATTGGTCAGGTAGTCCTTGCTTAACAACACCTGGGACTAGCAATTTCATTGCTAAGCAACATGGTCATTACGTGAGAAATCACATAACCATGACGTGAGACTTTACTGTCAGCTTCTCCATCCTTGGAAGCAGGGCTGTGAAGTGCACAAATAGAAATCACATGACCACAAAACACTGCAATAATCATAAAAAACTGTTGGTTGCAAATTGCCTGAATCTTCATCTCTTTTGCATTGCAGTGAGTAAAGCACTATTATGTATCAATAGGGCCACAGACCTTTTTTTTAAGTGAAAAACTCCACCAGCAGTCTTAACTGCAATCTGTCTGAATCTTCCTTCTGTAAGTATGTTCCCGCAACAGCAGCCTGCTGAGAGATTGTTAAAGCTTAATCTGAACTGGAGGTGCAGGGAATCACTGCCTCATAAGAACCGAAGCCGTAAAAACGAAAAGAAAAAAAAAAAGAACTGAAGCTGTAAATTCAATTTTACTTATTTTCACATGAGGGAAAGCTTTACTCTCATCTTTTCTTCAGGCATCCTAAAATCTCTGACCCTGCTTGTGCTTTTTATCATCTGGGAGGATTATTGTCTTCCTTTTGTTTTTATAGCATTTTAAAGAATCATGCTCCTTGGTAAGGTGAGGGAGATGTTCTATATTATATCTATATTATTTTATTCTTTTTATTGTTTTATATGGTGTTTATATATTTTTGTAAGCCACCTTGAGTCACCATGTGCGAATAGGTGGCAATATAAATTTTCTGAATAAGTATGTAACTTCTCAGGTAGTCAAAATTAGTTTGTTGGAACAAATCGTATTTGATAATTTAGGGTAACTCTTTCTCCAACTGAGACTTCAATTCCAAGAATTCTGAGTAGTATTTATGCTGAGTGGGAAATTATGGGAGTTGACATCCCATCTTTGGAGGACTTCTAGCTAGAGACAGGTGGGCAAGATATTTTTTTGTGAGGGGGCATATTTCTCCTGATCAGCTTCTTGAAGTAGCAGAGGAATTGTAGCTGCTCAGTTTTCTCTGATAGAAGTGATTGCTGGGCATGTATAACCATGCCCAGAAAACCTCAGGAGGCCATTGAAGCAGCTACTGGGAGCCTTCACGTGGCTTCTTTGCAGTTGACATATGTGAATCCAAAGCTTGGCGGAGGCTTGTCTTCTACAGACTTGTTTTTGTTATTAGTTCAATGAGATTTTCACCTTTATTCCTGACTAGTTACTAAATTAGCTTTTTGCATGAAGATTCTCTGGCAACCTCAGCAAGCAGTTGCTGCCTAGGAAGCTAATCACTGATGATGTTAATCTTTCTTATTCTAATTACTTATTTAAAAGATTTATATGGCTGTCTTTCTTAAGCAACTTTTTCTAGCTTTGAAGTTTGAAATTGCAAAATACAGTTGAATTGGGAAGTTTATATGAGATTTCACTCTCTGTCCCTGCTCTCCCCATGTGTCTTTGGTTTTAATGTTTGTTTTTAACTTTTTATATTTTAGCTTTTATGTAAATAAATAAATGATAGAGTTGACACTACTGAAAGATCTGTTATTTTCAGAATGTCCCCTATTTGAAATTGATTTTTTTGCTAATCTACTATCTGCAAAAGTAGTGGCATTTGTATTATCTCCCACTGTATATTATTTTTATATCACTCCTCTGAAAGGCACTCAAAGTGGTTTGTAGAAATAATTACATTCCCATAAAGCAAATAATAAAGCAATGAGGTTGCAATAATTAATCAAAATATTTGGATACTCCAAAATTCCATCTGGTCCCAAAATATTCCCATTTATGTAAATCTCATCTAGATTCTTGAATTAGGTGTCACTGGTTTTAGTCCACCACAATACTTTTTACATACCATGCTATGTATTTCTACACCTAGATCCCATTCCAGTAGAAAAGATGGTTTACCACATTTATGCCTGAAGAAAAATTTGATCACAAAATACTTAAATGGTAATGAGCAAGTGTCCTTTTGCTGGATAAGTTCAAAACAATCATCTATTAGGAGTGCTTTAAACTGGATTTCTGCATAGACAAGGAGTTGGTCACATTTTCCTAAATGACAACTTCCAAATGTATGATTTTGTGATTAAAACAAACTTGGTTTTGTTGGATTCTCTTTTATATTTGCAGCATTGGATTAAACTGTGCTTTGGGGGCAGTTGAAATGAGACCTTTCATTGAAGCAATAGGAAAATGTACAACTACTTACATCATTTGTTATCCCAATGCAGGTATGCATAGATCTGTCTGAATTCACCCCTTTCACAACAGTTGAAACAATAGGTTATGAAAGCATGTACAGATGCCATTATCAGCATTAAAATGAATTACTACGCTGAATAGTTTGTCAACCTGTCAGAGGTGAACCATTTATGAAATTTGGGGTGAATGGACTTTCTTTGTTAGGTGCTTTTTTTTTTAAACAAATGTTTCATTATTTGGTGTCTTGCCATATGACAGATGAGCAGTGACCACTAAAATTAAGTGGCTTTAGTCTATGGCAAAATGGGCATACTTAAATGAATTCAGAGGCTTGAAATCATAAATGTGGTATGCAGATACTTCCAATTTTAGATTTGTGGCCAAATGTTTTTCTTTGAGATAAAATTGTGAATAAACTGTTGACAAAACTGAATTATTTCTTTTACGAAAAATGGTCAACTTGTGCTAAGTTTGCTGTTACATTACTGTGAAGCAAAAACTTTCATAAGAGAGTTGCCTTCAGATAATTCAAATGTTTACAGGATTTTTGTTCAAAAATGTTAGTGCTACATTTTCTTTCCATTTATAAATGTAAAAGATTTATAGAATTGAATGTATTTTTCAGGTCTTCCTAACACCTTTGGTGGTTATGATGAAACACCTCAGGTGACTGGCAAGCACATTAAGGTAAGACTATTTTTATGAGATTTTTTTATTATAGAAAAAATGACTTGTACGTTACTGTGAGCTGTGTTCTTACAGAGTTCAATTGTATAATAGTTTAATGGGTAAAAGTTGTGGGCATCTGTTGGACAGTGTTGGGTTTTAGAGTTTAGTTGATTGTGTTTTAGACACCAAATTTTCTGAAGTTTCACTGGCAACTGAGGCTGGCATTTTCAGTTGCAAGATGGTCTGCATAGCAGATCCCAGACAACTGACTAGGAAGTGATCGGTCTACAGCTAGTTTCCAATTGATACAGGATGGTGAGGGTTGGTCTCTAATTGGTTCTTAGTTTGTGTCTGATCCTCATTGATTATTTTGGAGAGAATGGTTCCTGATTGGTCCTTTTTTCATTCTAGCTTCTGATTGTTCATTTTCTGATAACTGATTGGTTCCTAGTTCATGCGGAGTTCTGATTGCTTACTCTAAGTGGCTGGTCCTAATTGGGTGTACATCTAGGCAGCTTTCTGATTTGCCCATTTTTGGGAATTGATTTTTGGTTGGTTCTGCTTTTGCACAGGCTTGTATTGGTCATTTCCTCAATTGAATTGAAGCTGTGGGCAGAGTTTCTCTTATTTGTTGGTTGTGGACCCTGTGATCTTGTTGTGGCCCAGGACAGATAACCAAAGCTTTACAAAAGAGTGAATTTCCTATGGTTTCAATTATGGACGAATCCACCTACTGTAGCTATAAAGACAGAAGTAAGTCAGTCTTTGCCTCTAAAGATGCCAATTACTTCTGGGAAAGAAAAGCCAAACTGAAGATAGCTCTGTTGAGAGTGGAGATAATGACTCTGGCAGAATAAATAGCCACTAAATGTACTGATTCTTCACAGTTCCTCTTTAGACAAGGAGACGGCTTGGCATTGCCCACAAGTGCTCCAGATAGTTACTCCTTATGAGGAGATCACAAAACAGTGGCTTCTGGCAGTTCTGGCCGCTAAACTTAAGCAGCTACGTCGTTCCAAAGAGGAAGCTTACAGAAAAGGTGACAGAATGCTATACAACCAGGCCAGAAACACATTAACAAGAGAGATCAGAGCAGCAAAAAGAAGCTACTCTGAAAAGTTAAAGAACCAATTCTCAACAAATGAACCAGCAAACATGTGGAAAACTCTTAAAAACATCACTGGCTTCAGCAAACCTCCTTGCCAGGCAGAAGGAAATCAACAACTAGCAGATGATCTGAAAGTGTTCTACTGCACGTTTGAAAAGAAACTACAGCCATTTATCTCCACAACACACATCTCAAACACACTAACAATAGACAAGCCTCCTACAACTGGCCCCAATCCATTGGGCTCACAAGCTCTGGTGATCACAGAAAAAGAAGTGCAAGATCTAGTACACAGACAAAAGCCAAGAAAAGCACCAGGGCCAGACAAGATAACTCCTTCTTGCTTAAAAGTCTGTGCTGAGCAATTGGCCCCCATCTTCACCCGAATCTTCAATAGATCACTAGAGAATGTGCTATGTTCCTTCCTACTTCAAACATTCTACCATCATCCTAGTGCCAAAGAAGCCCTCCATCAAGGAACTGAATGACTACAGACCAGTTGTTCTAACATCTGTAGTTATGAAAATCTTTGAAAGGCTTGTGCTGTCCCACCTGAAAACCATCACGGATCCGCTGTTAGATCCCATGCAGTTTGCATACCGAGCAAATAGATCGACAGATGATGCTGTTAACATGACTCTGCACTACCTCCTACAACACCTTGAATCTCCAAATACCTATGCAAGGGTCCTCTTCGTAGACTTCAGTTCAGTATTCAATACCATCATTCCAGACACTCTTCTAAGTAAACTAAACCAACTAGCAGTACCTGAACACACTTATAAGTGGATCATAAGCTTCCTAACAGACAGGAAGCAGCAGGTGAAGCTAGGCGAAATCACATCCGATATCAGTACAATCAGCACAGGGGCCCCCAAGGCTGTGTGCTATCTCCACTTCTCCCTATATACCAATGACTGCATCTCAAATGATCCATCTGTTAAAATACTGAAGTTTGCTGATGACACAACAGTCATTGGTCTCATTCGAGACAACGATGAATCTGCATACAGACAGGAGGTTATACAACTTGCCTCGTGTTGTAACTGGAACAATCTGGAACTGAACACACTCAAAACCATAGAAATGGTGGTAGAAGAAACCCTCCCATACTACCACCTCTTACAATACTAGACAACACAGTATCAACAGTAGAGACCTTCAAATTTCTAGGTTCTACTATATCACATGACCGAAAATGGACACCTAACATCAAAAACGTCATCAAAAAAGCACAACAAAGAATGTTCTTTCTGCACCAACTCAGAAAGCTCAAAGTGCTCAAGGAGCTGCTGATCCAGTTCTACAGAGGAATTATTGAATCTATCATCTGCACCTCTATAACTGTCTGGTTTGGTTCTGCAACCCAACAGGACAGACACAGACTTCAGAGGATAATTAGGACTGCAGAAAAAATAATTACCACCCACCTGCCTTCAAGCGAGGACCTATATACTGCATGAGTCAAAAAGAGGGCTGTGAAAATATTTACAGACCCCTCACATCCTGGACATAAACTGTTTCAACTCCTTCCCTCAAAACGACGCTATAGAGCACTGCACACCAGAACAACTAGACACAAGAACAGTTTTTTCCCGAAAGCCATCACTCTGCTAAACAAATAATTCCCTCAACACTGTTCAACTATTTACAAAGTGTACACTACTATTATTGTTAATCTTCTCATCACTCCTTATCACCCATCCCCTCCCACTTGTGACTGTAACTTTGTTGCTTGTATCCTCTGTTTCCTAGTATGATTTGATGTTGATTGTACCCTATGACTATCATTAAATGTTGTACATTATGATTCTTGATTCTTAATAAATGTTCTTCTTTATGTATACTGAGAGTATTTAAAACCAAGACAAAATTTACAAAACGGATTGTTAAAGCTCTGAAGAATTTTCTGAGAAGGGACAAAGAAAAAATGAAATCAATTTCTAGGACATTAGTGGAAGGGACTAATCAAGATTATTAAAAAATAAAAGAATGTAAAGTTGGTTTATTTGATCAAGGTTAAAATAGATCTATTATCTCTGGTAACCCTTAATCGACTTTTGCTGACTAGGTCTGTATCAACATCATTTGTTGTAATTTGAGAGAAGGTGATGTTACTGATATTTGTTGGTTATGATGAAGGGGAAAGTGATTTCTTTCTATATTTAGTATTTTTTTGTTCTTTTCCCCCTTCCTTTTGCATTTTTTTCCTTTCTTTTTCTTAGTCTGTATTAGCTTTCATCTTTTTAATTGTAATGCCTAATAAAATTGCTATTAAAAATGAAGATGTCAGATCAGTTTCTGGCAAAATGTCAAGAAATCTGCTTATCTTATGGTTACAAAATCCTGAAGCTCAACACTGCCCAACGGTATAATAGTTACTTATGAGCTGACAGACATGCTTAGGATTATTGTGTGAGACCTTTAATGAGTAATCATACAAATCATAAATATGTCTACGGGATGGGTATCAAAAAATCAAGATGGTGGATGTAAATCATGTAATTGAAGCCCTGCCCCTTTTATATACGTTGCACTGCTGTAATAGCCACCATCTTGACTTTTGATACTTCCCTCTCTCTTCCTTTGTAAATCTGCAAACTTGCTTCCCTATTTCTAGATGTTCTGCAATTCTAAGATACTCTGGTCAGAAAGAAATTGTGTAAGTTGTATCATTAGTAAGATTGTATCACACTCAGAAATTGATCAATGCCGTAGGAGTTTCATGTGAGCCAGTCAATTTACTTTCAGTGGTTATATTGTGGGCTGTTCCTGAGTATCATCTGGAGGCAAACATGTAGGGCATTTAAAATAAGGAATAGGTTTATATGCAAGTATCTTCATCCAAGATGGAATGTAAGCCTTCAGTGGGGCTTTAAAAGAAATGGTACTGTACTTATTAGCCTCCCGTTGAGTTGTTGGTAATTAGCAAGGATATGTGTAACTAAAAATTCTAGCAAAACTTTATGCATGCTTCAGATGTGACTGTGCTCTTAACCCATTGTGTCTGAAAAATGCTTTCTCTCTTCTCCAGGATCTTGCTTTAGATGGTTTGGTCAACATAGTTGGTGGTTGCTGTGGTACCACTCCAGCACATATCCGGTAATTTCATGTATATATTATTAGCAACATCATCTCTGAGGATAATGCCATGAATGATGGTTCAGTTTAGGATCCCTAATATCAATAGACACATTTTAGCTTGTGGAAAAATGACAAGCACACAGTTTTGTAGTTGTTACATTACAAAGATATTTACATATTCCTGGTGAACTGTTTATGTGAGTGCCAGCTTAGTTTTCCCTTTTCCTCTCTGGAAATGGCTTAAGAAGGCCTTGCTGGTTGCTGTGGCCAAAACCCATGTGAAGTTGTGCATGTCTGCAAGTTGTATTCCTGAGACATTTAACAGAGGAATCTGCTGGTGGTTGGTTGGTGGAACTGATACATTTATTTGGCTAAGGTGTTTGTTATTGACTTGTACCTCAAGATTGGGACACCCGTGTTGTTTAGAAGTTATCATTAACAATTTCTATAAGCCATTACTTATATGAGTTGTAGACAAAAATGCATAGAGGTATCAGTTTATCTGTCCTTGGTGTTTATATAACTAATGTTGACTTATTATGCGCTGGAATGAGGCATTGAGGTTTCTTCATAATAATAATAATAAATATTTATTTATATACCGCTCCTCTCCCGAAGGACTTGGAGCGGTGCACAGCCGTACAGTTAAAACAATAAATATGTGGAACAATAAAACTAAATTAAACCCAACCCTGGCTGTAAACAAATTTAAAACCATACTCTAAAACCCTAAAATTTAATAAAAACAAAACACCCCAAAACTAAAATCAGCCCAAGCCGGCCTGGTCAAAAAGCCAGGTTTTCAAAGCACGCCTGAAGGTCCCCAGGTCCGTGGCTGTCCGTAACTCCGGGGGCAACCCATTCCAGAGGGCAGACGCCCCCACAGAGAAGGCCCTATTCCTCGGGGTCACCAGCCGGCACATAGATGCCGACGGGACCCGCAGGAGACCCTCCCTGTGGGAGCGCACCGGACGGTGGGAGGAAAATGGCAGAATGCGGTCTTGTAAATATCCTGGTCCGATGCCATGGAGCACTTTAAAAGTTAACACCAAAATTTTAAAGCGCACCCGAGAGGCCATTGGGAACCAATGCAGCTCGCGCAGGAGGGGCGTCACATGCGCGAATCTTGACACCCCCATAACTACCCGTGCGGCCGCATTCATGCCTTCTGGAGGACTTTTGGGGGATTTAACAAGTGAGCATATTTGGAAATCTTAGAAGATATTTTAGGGCTTTTCTTAGAAAATGGCTACTATGGTGGATATAGCAAGACTCAAAACACCCAGTTACTAAGAGAGCAATTTTGTGAGTGTTGTCTGCCATTATCTTTATCTGTCTTGCAGATAGGTAAACCTTCAAACAAGAACTGAATTGAAGCTATTAGGATGCATAGTACATTCCATATTTGAAATGTATTGTTTTGAAAAAGCTATATTTAAAATACAGTCTTGACATTATTGTGGAAATATTTCTCTTTTGATTGCGAAACATTCCCAAAATGACTGAAATAGCGTGTTCCAAATGTGAAACAACTCTTGAGTTCCAAGTTGGGCATTTTTATTTCAATTTATTTTGAAAGTGTTTTATATGCCACTAGTCATCCCTCCAGTTCTAATTATGCCTCAGGTGATTTATGGAACAGAAGCATTCTTATAAATGAAAATAATTCAGTGGTTCTTATGATATTTAAAACATAAAATATCTTTAGATCTAATCAGTTTTGTGACTGCTAAGAAAAATACTGCGGTGTATTTTCAGTCCCATGAGTGTTATGTTGCTTTCCTGTGATCTCTGGTCAAATCTAAGAAATAATATACAGTAGTCAGGTGAAAAAGAAACTTTAGGCTGTGATGATGAGTCTCAATAGCAACAATCTTCAAAAAAGTTTAATTCATTAGCTAAAGCTAGATATTTTTTACAGATTTAAAAGAAGCTGTACGTCAGTTGTGGAATCTGATGGTTCCTCAATGCATAAAAGCACTGCTGATTAAGTTAATTAAATATTTGTTTAACTATATCTACTTTAGTGAACCTTTTCTGTAAACCTAATATAAAATTAATTGGAGATCTGCTCTTTTTCATTTGTAATAACAAGAGCTTAGTCATCTTCCCCTTGCAATAAAATGTGATGGAGCTGAATTTTAAAAGCCTTGTGACAGAATAGAAATATCACATTAAATATAGATAACCATCTGGGATAGAGAAGAAAAATGGATGGTTTGCAACTAAGAATAATTATGCTTTTATATATTCTGAGTTTCTGAATGTGTAGAGTTCCCAGTGAATAGGTAATCCTATATAAAGAATTTGAGATCTATTTATTTCAACGAATCTTTTGGTGCCTCCATCTTGACAGAAATTGAACTAATGGCACCTCTGGAAAAATGTATTAATATGTTCAATGCAATTTCAGTATGAACAAAAGTGTAAGACTTCAACTTCCTTTTTTAAAGGAACAGATCAATGAGGACTGGAATGAGTGTCATTTGGGAAGGGAAAGCAGAAGAATACATTTATTTATTTGTTTGTTTCAAAGATTTTTAAGGCTGGCCTTCCCATGATTTGTGGCGCTGGGTAGAATACAAAAAGAAAAATGGAAAGAAAATAAGCATAATACAAAAACAAATTACAAAATCAGAAACCTGACTTTGGACCAGTCATTCTCTCCAGCCCAATTCACCTCACAGGGTTGTTGTGGGGGAAATAGGAATAGGAAGGAGTATTATATATGTTCATTACCTTAATTACTTATAAAATAATAAGGGTGAAATAAAAAAAAATCTAATAAATAAGCAACACGCAATTGATGAAAATACCATACATCAAAACAGATGCATTTGCCATTCTGGATCAGTTCATGGAAGAAAAGCCAGGTATTTTGGCTCTGCAAAAGAATAATGGAGATGGGGCTATTCCAACTTTGGTGGGGGATAAGTCCAAATTGCTACTAGTGCCACCATATTCTGGACCATCTACAAGTTTTAGATGGTCGTCCAGGTAGCCCATGTACAATACATTATAGAAATCCAACTAAGATTTGACTTAAAATATGAATGATTGTGAAAAAGGTCATCCTGTCTAGAAATAGATGTAATTGACACACATCACAAAGTTGTGCAGAGATCCTTCTGAGGATAGCTATAGAGCCATGGTGGCACAGTGGTTAGAATGCAGTTTTGCATTCTCTGCCCACAGCCTGAAGTTTGATTCTGACAGGGCTCGAGGTTGATTCAGCCATCCATCCTTCCAAGATTGGTAAATTGATTGTTTGGGGGAGGGGGATGCTGACATCGTAAACTGCTCAGGGAGTGCTGTAAAGCACTGTGGAGTGGTATAGAAGTCTAAGTGCTATTGCTATAGCTGTCCCTAGATTACTGTATTTGAAACCATAAGTCCAGGAGGACTTCCAAGTTGCAATCAGTTCCATTACCATAGCCCTGAGGCTATGTATATGAAATATACATGCATACACATAGATACAGATATACATATATCTATACACACAAACACACACACACACACACACACACGGAATCTAGTATATGACACTTCATGTGTGCCAGGCCCACAATGATGTAGCCAGGCCTATATGGTGGCTATGAACTCCCATGTTGCTTCCAGTTTCATACCTAAGAAAAGCAGATTGAAGACTCGCAAGAACATAATCCTGAGAAATTCCACTGCCAGCCCACCCACAACATCCAGCAGCTCAGATAGGGAAGTAGCTACCTAGTAGAGTGGTACTGTAACAACTGTTCCATCCAGTGTTGGTATTCTATCAGTTTAGCACCATTTGGGTGAACCAATAGTAAAAAAAATAGTTACCAGTTCAGGTGAACTGGTATTTCTTTTCTTTTTCCTCCTGACAATCAGCTGTTCTGATGATCAGCTATGCCGAGATCCCCCTGCGCTCCGGTTCAGCTGCACAGCCCCCCGCGCTCCGGTTTTTGCCTCCTGGGCTTCAGGAAGCCTCCTGGGGGCAAAAACAGCCTCCCAGGAGACTTCCCTGAGGCCCAGGAGGCAAAAACAAAAAAACAAAACAAAAATAGAGTGGGTGGGGTTGGGGGTGCTGCAAAAAAAGCCACGCCCACCTAGCCATGCCCACAGAACCGGTAGTAAAAATATTTGCATCTCACCCCTGGTTCCATCTCATCCCTGAGGCCTAATCTCATGAACAGGATCTCATGTATGGTTTTCTGCAGAGCAATAAAACTATAATAATTTATGGGTTGACCAAGGCCATTCACTGACCCCTGCTATGGGATTACAGGTGATGCCACACCCCAAACCCAGATTGGGCTCATTTCTCATGACTCTAACAGCTTATAGTTTACTGCAGAAAGAGTGGACTGACCAGAACTGTAACCTTCTGCATTCCTTTTAATTAGAAAAAGAGAGGCAAGTACGTTGCAACAGTTTGTTGAAAATTCTGTATGCCTTTTTTAATGATGAGCAAAATTTTAAATGAAAAAAAAATACTCCAAATATAGTTGGTTACTAAGAGACCACATTTGTTTCTTTTATACCTGAATATAAATAAATTTTCAGTATTTTGGAGTCCAAGGTAACATAATAGAAGGAACATGAGCCCATTGCTTCAGTTATCTTTGCCTCCCTATGCAGTATGAATTCCCTTCCCAAAGTGGGATCTGGTACAGGTTGATGTTCAATTGAACATTGATGTTCAAATAATTTAATTTCATTAAATCAATGTATCAAGTGATCTGTTTTCCCAGGAGTAACCTCCTGAGGAATCTCCTTTTCTTCATCATTTCAACAGTTCTAGGTGGATTCAGATGAGGGAGAGGAATGAGGATACTTTCCCTTCCATGAATTTTTTAAAGTTAATTTGCTTCAGGAATTACCTCAAAAACCAGTAAAGACTGAAAAGAGATAGAGAAAAGGGATGTTTTGAACAGGGCATGTTGCTTTGAGCTGTTCACAACTTCTGTCTCATGTGATCATTTTTTCCCCTGAAACTATCCCAAGCAGTGCTTCATTTATGAATACAAAAATGCTTTTTTATTCAGCTTTGTTTAGCTTGGCCGAGTCCTGCTTTCCATATATTGGATGCTATACATATGATTGTAATCTATTACAAGTTCATATGATTAACACTATGACGTTCAGAAGGGAGAACTGGAAAAGAATATTAAACACAGATAAATGCCAATTTGCTTCTAGTGTCTTGTAGAAGAATTTCATTCCTTTTTGCCAAGCTTCTGGGCTCTTAACGTACTGTTTTGTAATGCAGGAAGATAGCTGAAGAAGTAAAGGCATGCAAACCTCGTATTCCCCCTTCCTCTGTCTCTGAAGGTTACATGCTGCTGTCAGGTGAGATAATAACATATCCAGAATTCCTTAACTACATTTTCTTAATTATATCTTAGGATTCTTTGTGACTGCTGTACTTTTTCCTCAAGATACCTACAAGCCATTGGAAACCCTAGTATAATACTTGTGTTAGGTTAAGCTATTAGGTGAAGAGGATTTTTATTTTACAGATTTTCAATCTACTTTGGAAAGCTTTTAGCGGGAATCTTCATTTTGCTGTACTTATTGGACACAAGGATGACAGAGCTTAGATGGCTGACCTAGTTTATAATAGCATTATAGGATGGCTGCTGGTGGAGAAGGGGAAACACCAGCTCCCTGTGAGTAAGCCACAGCATCCGACAATGAGTGCCTGCAGACTTTAGTGCTTGCTAAGCATAAAGACTTCTGTGAAGAAATGGGGCCCGGAGGACACAAAGAGAAGCTTACAGAGAAATCACCTTCTGGAATATTCTTTATCTGCCTGTATGAACAAACACCTCAACCTTCTGGGCTACCTGGCTAGGACTTAGTTCATTGCCTAGGTAGAGAATAGAGTTGGTTCTTCATACAGCAAAGTCTTCCTCAGAGGAAAGGAAGGGGCCTGAGACTACAGATATTCCTCGATTTACAACCATTTGTTTAGTGACCAGAGTTACAGAGGACTAAAAAAGTGATTTTTGACTGTTTTTCACCTTTAGGCCATTGCAGTATTCCCGTGGTAATATGATCAAAATTCAGATGCTTGGCAACTGATATTTATTATGGTTGCAGTGTCCTGGGGTCATGTGATCACATTTTACTATCTTCTGATCAGCAAAGTCAATGGGGAAGACAGATTTACCTAACTATGTTACTAACTTTATGACTGCAGTGATTCACTTAATGACTGTAGCAAGAAAGGTCATAAAATGGGACAAAGCTCACTTAAAAACTGTCTTGCTTAGCAACAGAAATGTTGAGTGTAAGTCAACCATCTGAATTGAAGTGAGAAGTTGCTAATATGCTGACAGCTGAGGCTGGTAGGGATGCACGTGTGTGTACAAGAGAACAAGCCTCAAACTACTTCAGCCACATCCATTTGCTTCCTTGCTTAGATTCTATACTTTGAGAGCTATTTTAATTTTTTTGTTTGACTGCAAAATCTGTTTTTGTTGGCAATTCCTGTCCTTGAATGTTCAAGGGACAGGGAAGAATAAAGAATAAATTCACCAGGTTTTCTATCAGCGGGTCTATTGTTTGCTTTCTGTTACTCACAGAACCTCCTCACCTCTCTGTCCACAAGGGTTTCTACCATTCTGTTAAATTGCTAAGGCTCTTGCCCACCTCTGGTTGGATCTCCTTCAGTGAAAACATATCCTTGCCTTTTGCATGACTGAATGCCCGGTAATAAGATTCCCATAAACAATGTGGCCTGTGTTTTTGTAGATAGAACTGATGCTATTATAAAACATGTATAATTGTTATGACTGAGGTAATACATGACAGTATCTTTTTTGCCACTTGAACACATGCCTTATATTGAATCAGACATTGATCTCTTGATTCCAGTGTTGCTCATGCAAACTGGAAGAAGTGTGTTCTGTCATGACTCCAAAGAAAAAGGCTTCTTTTTGCATTCTGGGATTTGGGATCCTTGTTAGACAGAACTACTAAGGGCTGTACTTAAGATCTACAGACAAAAGAAGTGTTCCACCATTGATCAAATGCTTAGGACTGATCATTTCTATCAGTTTCCAATTTTACAGTGATGGCTGTTGATATCTGAATTTTCCTTGGTTTCCTTTTCAAGTGTTGAGCAGGTCCTATATGAAGTTTGCTCTTTTAGAGTCAGTGGAAAATGACATATTTGCTTAAATTCCACTTGATGCTACTTTTGATGCTATTTCTAAGTTTTTCTGTGTTCTCTGGATCTGTGGGGGAAAGCATAATTAAATTTATGGTAGGGGACAAAGATTGAATTTATTCACAAAATGTCCTTGCTAACTTTAAGTCTGAAATAGTATCCCTCTATATTATACTGAGCTCATTGGTAGAAGGGTACAGTACTAAATTATAGCTCTGGTGTTGCAGTATTATGTGTGTGGGCACACCCAAACGAACACACACTCAGCCCTTCTCCTTTTCCTCTTTTGATGTGATATTTATTTGCAGATGCTTGTTTCCTCATCTCATTTGAGATTCCTGCATTGAGCATTTTTCTATAGTTTTCAGACATCAGTTGTGAAGAAGACAAGTTTTCTGCAACAGTCCATTTTTCTCTAGACACAGAAAGGTGTCTGCCATGTATTTTCTGCCACTGGCTCTGATTTGTGCTGCTGTTCTTGTGTTTTGATCAGCTCCTGGCCTAATGAAGATTCTCTATTTCAATATACATGATTGGGATGAATTTATATCTTAGACTGCCCAATAAAAACGTATATGTTTAGGGTAAAAATAATTATTTCCTATGTGCTTGTGTAAAGAGCCGGTTTGGTGTAATAGTTAAGGCACCATCTAGAAACCAGGAAACTGAGTTCTAGTCTTGCCCAAGGCAAATTGAGTCCCCTTGGGCCAGTCATACACTCTCAGCCATAGGAAGGACACATTGACAAATCACTTTTGAAAAACCTTACTAAGGAAACTGCAGGAACCAGGCTAAATAAAGCATTTTTTCTTTTATGTATACTGAGAGCATTTGCACCAAGACAAATTCCTTGTGTGTCCAATCACACTTGGCCGAATAAAGAATTCTATTCTATAAAGAATTCTATTGCATGCCAAAACAACCAGACATAAAGGTAGTTTTTCCCCTGTGCCATCACTCTGCTGAACACTTAATTCCCACAGCACTGTCTCATTTCTCATTTTCCCTACTATCTTCTATTGGTTTCTTATGATTTATCAATTTTTGTTTGTAACTTATGATTAATGATTGTAACTATGATTATATATGTACACTGTGAGCTTATGCACCGAAAACAAATTCCTTCTGTGTCCGATCGCACTTGGCCAATAAAGAGTCCTATCCTATCCTACGCTGCCCTGCCCTACCCTGCCCTAAAGAGTCAATACTGACACAAAGGCACCCAAACAATAACAACCTACTTAAACCTACTTGTGTAATGATGAGTCTGAAGGGATAATATCTCATTCTTTTTTGTCATTTCCTTGTTCATTCATCCATTTGTTGTAAATCTACTAGACACAATGTGCTGCAAAAATATTCCATCTAAAGCAGGCATGTTTTTATGCAGTTGCTGTTTATTTGAATTCTGTTCTATTTCTTTGCTGTATCATCACATTATATTGTTGCAAGGAGAGTTAAAGATCCTTTCCTCTAGCCAGACCACATAGATCAGTAAGAAAATTCTGTTAAACACATATATTTAAATAAGGGCATCATTTCATAAAACTAAAGGTTCCATGTAGATTAAGCAAATGGTATAGTCTGGTTTTTCAGAGTATTCTTTTCCCCCTAAATAAAATTTATTTTCCAGGTCTGGAACCCTTCAGGATTGGAAAATACACCAACTTTGTCAACATTGGTGAACGTTGCAATGTTGCAGGGTCAAGAAGATTTGCCAAACTTATAATGGCAGGCAAATATGAAGTAGGTCCAACTTTTTTTAAGCTTCAGGACTTGCATTAAAATTTAGTATATTATTATAAGGACCTGAATGCATAGCTTCTAATAGGTAGATTATATAAACATAGGTTTTTTTGCTTTTTGTTTTTGTACAATGTGAAGCACAATCTTGAGCATTTATTTGTAAAAGTGAGAGGTTCAAGCAGTTCTGAATAATGATGATGGCAGTCTCTAAAATATTTTACAAAATAAATGTTAAATAAATAAACTCTGACACATTTTACAGAATAAAAAAGTAGGAACAGTGTTATGGAAAGACAGATATAATAAAAGCAGCTTGCTAAAAATGCGGAAGCAAATGCCATCAGTGTAAATACAAGAAAAAAAACAGCATTAAATGCATCTCTATTAGAACTGATGTCTTTTTTCTTTTAACATAGGAAGCCTTGAGTGTAGCCAAGGCCCAAGTTGAGATGGGAGCTCAGATCCTGGATATCAACATGGATGATGGAATGTTAGATGGTCCAAGTGCTATGGCGAGATTCTGCAACTATATTGCTTCAGAGCCTGACATTGCCAAGGTGATATATTTAACTACATAGTTTCTAGAGTCTGGTGTTTTCTACATGTCTTGGAACTACACAATATCTCAATACCTCAGCAGGTTGCCTGACTGAAAAAATGGTAACAGGAAATGAAAAATCAGAAGAAATGCACCAGAAAGATTATTATATTTTTTCTGATATTTAGACATCACACTTCTGACCTGGACTGGACTGCTATTGTATTGGAAACTTACATAAGTGTCAAGTATTAGGGCTACTAATTTATTGTCTCCTTGCCTATCTAGTTAGTTGTGACATGGTTAAAGCCTTTGTGGTGTCCTTCTTAAATAGTGTTGAGTTTTCATTTCAGAGGAAAGTGCTGGCCCGATTCTTTTGCTCTCCTAAGAATGTCCCTGGCTCTTGAAATCAATTCTTGATTGGATTTCCAAATCCATAAATAATACTAAATATCACAGATATCAGATGAGTAATGTGTATATAATGTTAGCCACCTTCAGAGCAGGCATTATTTGGCAACCAGTCTGCATGCATTTGAATAGCAGTGCCTGACTTCATATAAGACAGTTTTAATATTCAGAAGTATTTTGATTTAACCAAGAAGCATTTGGTTGAATCATGTACAACCAAATGCTATAAAAGGAGTAAGAAGATCAATTCTGTCATTTTATGAAATTTGGTCTCTGCAAATTTTAAGAGTACCAACTTCAGCTTTCAGATTCCCCCAAACGACAAAAATTGGCTGCCTTATTTTTCAGGCAGCCTTGTGTCCTAGTGTTCTCACTGTCACTTTTGAGAGCACAGATTGTGAGGAGGAGTCAGAAGAGAAAGTATCCCCCAAAAGGGTTTTTCTTCTGATCTTCATTCTGAAGTGAGGTCACTAAGCCTTTGAAACTTGGCAGGAAATCCCTCTGCTTAGAATCTTTTGTTCAGCTGTAATTTTTGTGCATCAATCTGAATGTCAGCGCTGGGTAAATATTGCTGTTAGGTCATAGAATCTTTTCCAAAGGATGTCATAATCTGAAGAAAGCTCTTGAAATTAGTCTAGCCTTTGTGGTAAATGTAATTGCAAAGATGATTTGCTTTTTTTCTTTAACTTGCAAGACCTTTTCTCTCAGCCTTAGATATACATCCGCACAATTCAGATGTAGCTATTTATTGGCTTTGAAGGTCATTTTTTAAAAATGTTGGTCCTTTTTTATCCTCAGGTGCCCCTTTGCATTGATTCCTCAAACTTCTCTGTAATAGAAGCTGGGCTGAAGTGTTCACAAGGCAAATGCATAGTAAACAGCATCAGTCTGAAGGAAGGTGAAGAGGATTTCCTAAGAAAAGCAAGAAAAATTAGGAGATATGGAGCAGCAGTGGTGATTATGGCCTTTGATGAAGTGGGGCAGGTTGGTGATACTTTCCTCACCCTAGAAATTGCTCAAAAGGTCATAAGAACTTTTGTCGTATCTGTGTTCTGGTAAAAGGAATAGGAGGTAATCTAAACGAAGTACAGTAATCCTTGAGTTATGACCATTTCCTTAATGATGGTTCAAAGCTATGATAGCCTTGGAAAAAAGGGCTTTACAAGCCATACTCACATTTATGACTGTTGCCCTGCCCCTGCAACGGTCATGTGACTGCAATTTGTGCATTTGGCAACAGGCTGCAGTATCCTGCAATCATGTGATTGTGATTTGCAACAGTTTTGTCAGTTTGTGGCAAATAATTCCATTGAGAAAGCTGGATTTCCTTAATGATCAGATGATTTACTTAACCTGTATTATTTACTTAATGACCACTGTAAAATTGGTTATAAACTTGGGTCTGGTCACATGATGATTTGATTTACGACCACAGTGACTTGAGATTGACATTCTGGTCCCGATTGTGGTCATAAGTTGAGGACTACCTGTAGGACAATATATGAGTTTGGGCAGTTAAATTGCAATGCTGAAATGTCCACTGAACTATCACAAGTAAAATAAAACATGAACTTACAAAGCATCATTACAAAACTGATAACAAGAAAAAAATATACTGTCTCCAAAGAATATAGAACATAGAGTATATGTATAATAGTGTTGGAAAGGACCTTGGAGGTCTTCTAGTCTAACCCCCTACTCAAGCAGCAGATCCTATACCATTTCAGATAAATGGTTGTCCAGTCTCTCTTTGAAAGCCTCCAGTGATGGAGAACCCACAACTTCTAAAGGCAAACTGTTGCATTCTCACGGTTAGGAATTTTCTATTTAATTCTAAGTTGCTTCTCTCCTTGGCTAGTTTCCATCTATTGTTTCTCATCACAAAGCATTATTTATTTGTTACTTTTATACTCTTATCTTGATTTAAGTGGCTCTGATTTGTGAATATGGCATTTCCAGCCATTTCCCTATGTGGTCATGGTATGTTTACTTATATGCATTCCTTCACCAAAAAGCTTTCTTTTTAGCAAAAAAGCAGAGTATAAATCATACTAATAATATGCAACAATACGTGTGTAGAGGGTTTTCCAGTGATATCTTCAATTAACTGCTAATAGCATATCTGTCTCCTAGCTTAATTTCTCTATTGTCAACATTGGATAGGAAGTTTCTTATTAAAATTAATATATGGTGAAATATTTGAGGACTAGCCTGCTTCAAGATTAGCAAACTGGAATTTCAAGTCTCAGAGGCATCTTTTTTTCTGAATTCCAATTGGTTGTGGACTGTGTTGTGTGCAAGATTACAGAGAGCTGTTCATGCGAATTTTATTTTTTTTATTTATTTTGTTAAGCGATTATAAGATTACAGGTATAAGTATAGACATAGTTGTGAATACATGAAATGGATACATATAAGAAAAATAAAAAGAAACAATAGGACAGGGACGGTAGACCGGTTGGTGCGCTTATGCACACCCCCTACAGACCTCTTAGGAAAGGAGTGAGGTCAATAGTAGACAGTTTAAGATTAAAGTTTTTGGGGTTTGGGGAAGAAACCACAGAGTCAGGTAGAGTATTTCAGACGTTGACCACTCTGTTGCTGAAGTCGTATTTCCTGCAATCAAGTTTGGTGCGGTTAACTTGAGTTTGTATCTATTGCGTGCTCTTGTATTGTTATAGTTGAAGCTGAAGTATTCATTGACAGGTAGGACATTGCAATATATAATTTTATATACTATACTTAGATCAGACCGAAAGCAGCGTAGTTCTAGGTTTTCTAGGTCTAGAACTTCAAGTCTGGTGGCATAAGTTATTCTGTAACGGGTAGAAGTGTGGAGAACTCTTCTTGTGAAATATTTCTGGATTTTCTCAACTGTATTAATATCAGATACGTAATGCAGGTTCCAGACTGATGAGCTATATTCAAGTATTGGTCTAGCAAATGTTTTGTATGCCCTAGTTAGTAGTGTGATATTACCAGAGAAAAAGCTATGTAAGAATAGGTTAACAACTCTTAATGCCTTTTTGGCTATGTAGTTACAGTGGGCTCTAGCACTTAAGTCATTAGAGTACTCCAAGATACTTGACAGAGTTTGGATCATCAACAAGGTCTTGACTATTCAGCTTGTATTTTATTTTCTGATTTTTTTTGCCAATACATAAGACAGAGCATTTATTTGTTGAGATTTGAAGTTGCCATTTGTTTGACCATTCTGATATATAGTCGAGGTCTTTTTGAAGGGTAGTAGTATTGTCGATGGTGTTGAATAGCTTTACATCATCAGCGAAGAGAACGCAGTTGCTCTTAATATGATCAGAGAGGTCATTTATGTAGAGTATGAAGAGAGTTGGTCCTAGAACACTGCCTTGGGGGACACCACTGTTGACAGGTACAGAATTTGATAGGACGCTACCAATTTTGACCATTTGTTGTCTGTTTGACAGGAATGCTTCTATCGAGTTATGCAGTTGTCCAGAGATACCATAAGATTTTAGTTTTTATTCTGCTTTTCTCTAAGGCTTGAGATAAACATTAACATGAAATGTGCTGCACTTTAGTATTATATAGTATTAGTATTCTATAATTTTATAAAAAAAAATTAAAAAGAAGATAAAAAACAAATGCAAACTAATAAAAAGTAAAGAAGAAAAAAACTAAAAGTGCAACAAAGGAAAAAAAAGTAAAAGAAAAATAGAAAAGAAAGAAAAAGATACAAAGAAGTGGCATCTGATTTTCTTTACAGAATTTATAAGTACAATTATACATTTGTCTCTGTAAAGTTACAACTTGACTCTTTTCTTTCTGTAATCTGTCTTGTTCATCAAATCCATAAATCATATGTTCATTTTTTCCTGCAAAAGATAAAGTATTTCCAGTCAGCAATAAACATAAATGTTGTCTTTCCTGTGATCAGACAAGTCAGTTTGGCCATCTCAGTGAGTTCCATCATTCTCATCAACCGGCTGTGCCGTGCTTTTAATCCAAAGCTGAAAAAATGTTTCAGAATAAGGGTTGATGCACATACTTCACCTGCTGATGCTCCTTAAAGGAGCTGCATCTTTCCTGGGGTTCAGAAAAAAATGTATATTTCAGTAAAAGAGGCACTGATAATGCTTCCAACATGCATTCCAAAACACATTGTTGCATCCCTCCTTCATTTAAACTCTTTTGTGCAAGCCGAGGACGGAACGATTATGCTTCTTTAGCGAGGTGTCGACAAATGTGCCTGTGTTCACACCTGCACCTTTTTGGTTCTGGAGCTGAAACTCAGTGCGTTCTTATATTTCAATTCTATCCTCGTTTCATAGGATCTAGATGATACAGCTTTTCTGATACTGAACTTCGGCTGCTTTGGTTATGTTTTATGTTGCATGTATTAAAACAGGCCTCAGTTCTTTATACTTAATTTGCTTAAAAGCTTTTTATTGGTCCTGCTTCTTAGCTAACACTGAAAAGGGGAAATTCAGTTGAAAATGAGAGTGATTGGCTTGTACTGGAGCAGCAAACTTGAATTTAGATTATATTGATATGAGAATGTTATAAATTCTGCAGTATTCTGCAATCTCATGATTCACAAGTGTTTCTTAATAAACAAATGAATAGAACTATTATTAAGAGCTGGTAACTTTGAATCCTAAATTGAAGAGCTTTGCTGAAACATAGGTTTATTGTAACAGACTAAGAAAAACCACATCAGAAACCTAGATACACAGAAACATGATACCACAGAAAAAAACTAACTACTGTTTGTCACATTTTTTCTTTTTCTTTTCAGGCCACAGAATCAAAAGACAAAATTTCAATCTGCACCAGAGCCTATGACCTTCTTGTGAACAAAATTGGCTTTAATCCATGTGATATAATTTTTGATCCCAACATTTTGACTATAGGTACTGGAATGGAGGAACATAATTTGTATGCAGTTAACTATATCAATGCAACTAAGACAATAAAAGTGAGTCTAGGAAGTTAGGGAGTGGGATTTGGGTTCTTTTTTTAAAAAAAAATATTTATTTTATTCTAAGCATTTGTCTACCGGCCTTTATAAGTAGTTGGGTGAAGTAAAAGCAGTGGCTTAAATGGAACTGTACAACCTTTTTATGCTGTACAATTTTGTCACCTTTACTTCTAGTAGCAGCTTTATTATAAATTATATAGTTGCTTAAAAATAACTTGGGCCATTAACTGAATTGTATATATACTTAGAGTAATTAAATGGAGCAATATTTGCCAAAAATTGAGAGTTTGGCCAAAAGACCTTTGATAACGTCATGAAGTTACTTCATTCAATTAATGTAAGTTCCATTACTGTCTGTGATTCTATTTTGAGTTTGTATGGTAAACAGGATATTTTTGAGATTTTATTTTTGCATTTGTATATGATAAATTACCATAGATATATGATAAAAACATTTTCTATTTTTGTTTGTATTATTTGAGGTTACAGCTCAATCTTTTTCTAATGTTAACAAAAGGGTAAAAGTAATATTTTTTTTAATTTTTTTTTAAATTTGCATTTATATGCCGCCCTTCTCCGGAGACTCAAGGCGTCTATGGAGCACCATGCTAAGTGCTCAGCAATAGCCTTCATTCCATTGTATATGCCTGCTTATTATGACTAGGGCTTTTGGCCCCCCCAAGCGGCATTTTTACAAAGTCAGCTTATTGACCCCAACAATCTTGGGTCCTCAATTTACCTACCTCGAGAGGATGGAAGGCTGAGTCAACCTTGAGCCTGGTGGGATTCAAACCTGCACTAATTGCAGGCAGCTTGCACTAAGTGCTAGATGATTAACAGCCTGCACCACCAAGGCCCTTTTATTAATATTAATATCATACACTCTGTATCTCTCCATTTATATTTATATATACCCCTTCAAACCAGATAGTTCAATATTATAGAAATGAGATATGATTTGCTCCATGATTCTGGTTCAGAAGCTTTGAAAAAGTTTGTTAGAAATGAATTAACATATTGCCCATACATGGATATAACACACAATGACTCTCCTTGTGTGAAAAGAATATCTGTGTTGCATAACTTCTTAGTATACATAATGTATAAAGCTTCCCATTGTCTTCTATAATGTTTTAGGGAGATTGATAGCAACCAATGAATCAATCTTCTCTGTTGAAGTTATGCAATGGCTAAGATACAACTTTCCTTGGGATGGGATTCAACCACAGCTCTCTGTCCAATTGTAGTAATGATTTCTTTGGGCTGCTCAGTTTCATACAGAAATACCTGGCACCAGTAAGATAGTTTTGGGGTAAGAAATTATTTGCTTCCTAAAGAAACCAAATAAGAAATTAATGGAGTAATCTGTAAGGCTCCTCAGCTCTAGTTCTGAATAACGTTTAGACTTTTTCACAACAGAATGAAAATATTCAAAAAGAGAAGGAAGCAAAAACAAAATCCATGTGAATTTTTATTTTTTATGGTCATATAAATATATATATAAGATAAACCTCTTTAAATATAGAATAGGCTGTGTCTTGAGATGAATATTTTTTCTGGTCAGAGATTTGTTCCTTATTTTTCATTCCCCACCCCACCCCCCGACAATAACGTAAGTGGGAGTCAGATAATGTGTGTATTGCTCTTTTGTGCTGTTTTTCCATTGACCAGACAACGCGAACCATACTTGGTATCTGTTCTTTCTTTGTAACATTTCATTACCTTGCTGGGATTTCTGTTGTCAGGAAAATTTGCCTGGAGCCAGAATAAGTGGAGGCCTTTCCAATTTGTCTTTCTCCTTCCGAGGAATGGATGCTATTCGAGAAGCAATGCATGGCGTTTTTCTTTTCCATGCAATTAAGGTAATGTAATGGTTTGGGCAAAATAGTTTCTGATTGAAAAATACTGTTGTACAGTAGAAGAAGCTATAATATCCATTGGTTTTCTCCCCCCCCCCCCATGTTTATTCTCAGCATGGAATGGACATGGGGATTGTGAATGCAGGAAATCTGCCAGTGTATGATGACATCCAAAAGGAACTTTTACAGTTGTGTGAAGATTTGATTTGGAATAAAGATCCAGATGCAACGGAAAAGCTTTTGCATTATGCTCAGGTTAAATTTTGCCTAAATTATTTTTAATATGCACAGCTTAACTTTTAAACATGGATGCTGAAAGCCTGAAGAATTGATTTGTGAATTATTCTTAAGTGACTTGGTTTGTTTACATAGATATAACCCCAAATGTCCCCTTGCTTCCCCTTCTCCCTTAAAGCACTTTGTATCAAATCATGCTGGGTTTGGATGATTCTGGAAAAAGTTTTTTTGCTTTTCCTAAAGAAAAACAAAATAGAATTGTAGTTTAGGAAAATAGATAGATAAACACATTTTTCCTTCAAGAGTATGAATTAGAATATACTGGGTTTTTTAAAATTTAATTATTAAAACAACAAAGGAAAAGTAAGAGAAAATATAAACAAAAACCAGGACAATTACAGCTAATACAAAATATGGTGTTTGCTATAAATGTGCAAACGAGTTCTTTCTTAGTAACATGCATGCCAATTTGCTATGTCCCAGAGTTGAGAATGCACAAATTCATGCCCAACTGTAACAACAATGGTCCAGTAATCTTTCTCCATGCCAACTTCAAAAGCCACAGCCTTCTGAATCCCCAGCTGTATATACTTGAGATAAACATCTGTAGGGAGATCGTAATCATGTTCTTTGCTTTGGGAACCTTAAAATGTTGGAATGTGTGAGCAAAGGGGAGGGGAGGGATAGGGTTGGAACGTGGAACAGAAGTGTCTTTTTGGGGGAAGAATATTCATTTGTGGCCTATCTTACAGGTGTACAAAACCTGTTTTTTTTTGTCCTTATATTGAAGCAGATTCAGGCATAGGGGAGGTTGTTTCAAGAACAACCTCCCCTTATGCCTGAAGAGAAATGTTTTCGATCAGTGTGTGGTACCTGCTCTAACCTCTGCAGTTGAAACAGTACACTAACCTCACAATCAATACAAAAGGACGCAAAGAGCTGTGGAAAGGTACATGCTCGGCATTACAAGACAAGATGGAAAGACTCGCACATAGATTAGAGAACAAACGAAAATATACGATACCATCAAGAAAGTAAAAGAATTTAAATGGAAATGGGTTGGTCACATAGCAAGAACTGATAGCAGGTGGTCCAAGGCAGTCGTAGAATGGATTCTGCTTGATAAAAAGCGTCCACGAAAGAGACCTAAAACAAGATGGATTGACAACATCAGCAAGTACTTTGGGCCCAATTGGCAAAAGAAAGCTCAGGACTAATATTGGTTGGAAACATGTGGAAGAGACCTTCAGCCTGCAGTGGATGGCGATGATGATGATGAAGATGATGATGATTGAAGCAGATAGTATAGGTAGTCCTTGACTTTCAAGTGTAATTGAGCCTGCAATTTCAGTCATAAGTTGTGACAGTTTTAAAACAGGTCAACACTGTAACCACACCCAAATTTATGATCTTTTTTGCAGCAGTTAAGTGAACATGGGGGTCACTAAATGAATGCAGCAGTCATTAAGCAAACCCATTGTTTGATGTGTTTTCTTTCTGGAAAGTATAAGTAAACACCAGTTTCTGAAGAAAATGATGTAAATCATAGTCATGTGATCACGGGCTGCTACTAATGGCTGCAAATATGGGCTAGTTGCTGAGAGCCCAAAATATGGTCATGTGACTATAGACAGGGACCCCCGATGTTGTAAGTCCTGTTTTTGGGAAATCCGTCATTACTTCAAGCACTCACAAGCAGTCACTAAGAGACAGGAGTTGTAAGTTGTGGATTGCCTATAGGTTTTGTTCTCATTCTACGAGGAAAATACTAGGGGAAAGAGCAATTTTGCCAGTGTTATTATTTAAAATAACTAGCATTCGGAATCAGAATTTGTTGGTTGACACGCTCCATAAACCACAGTACATTTATATAATACAAATAATAAAATATTTTAAGTGAAAGGAGGCTGAGATAGTATTGCACAGCAGAGTAGAAGGGGATAGGCCATTCTATTAAGCTGATGGGCACATTCCAGTTCAGAACAGTGTTTTATTCATTAGCGATCCATTACGTGATACAACATAAACGATCACCAAGAGAGACTGTACTAAAGCCAAGTTAAGTGATTAGATTTTTAAAATAAATTGCTGCTAGACTGGCTGGGGATACATTTAAATTATGTTACCAGGAATAAAAATCCAAAGCTCCCATTTTTGGGGCGCATTTTTATTCCTATTGATGGAATATTTATGTTTTCCTGTTTTACCTTGTTAAGAAGCATCAGCTTTCTGGAATCAATCAGCGGCCATTAAATTTTCAGATGTGTAGAGTATCTTATGCATATGCCCTGATTATGTAAGACCAGAAAGCACATGAAACAGGTTAGGTCAGATTTTCATTAGACATGAATTTTCTGGACACTAATCAATTTGATAAAGGGGTGACTGCTTGTAGCGCAGACCACTCCAACATATACATTTTACCCACTTTCCATTGCTGTCCTGTGCAAGTAACTGTTTATCTATATTCAAGTGTGAGGTATGAGCAGATTGTGTCATTTCAGACACCCATGCTAATCCTAAAGATCCAATGTAGCTCTGCACTGATCTGTAAGAAGCTTCTTCTATATCCGTGATGGTGAGTCTATGGCATGCATGCCAGAGGTGGGATGCAGAGCCCTCTCTGTGGGCACGCACAGTGTCACCAGCTGCTCTTCTGGGTACATACTGGCCAGCTGATCTTTGGGTTTCCGGTGCGCTGGCTCACGCGAAGACCAGCTGGCCAACGCATGTATGCGCACCAATCAGCTGGTCTTCGGGTTTTTGGTGCTCAGGTATGCACACATACGTTTTCCGGTTTGGGCACTTAGTGTCAAAAAGATTCACCATCTCTGTTCTGTACAGATAAATATAAGAAGATGCCTCAACATGCCCTTGATTTTTTTTAGGGATCTTAATCATATAATGCTGAGGTAAATAATTTTTCTACTCTGCCCTTGGCTTATTTTTTTTCAGTATTTCTGAGGCTAGAAGGTCATAATAAAGACATAAAATAAAGGAAGTGGTTAAATATTCAGTCAAAAAATCTTTTTGGAGCTGAGGTGACACATTGAACATTCTGTTTATAGAAAAACAGTATGCATTTATTACCCAAGTGGCAGAATATAATTCTGGCAAATAAAACATACAGTTTGGGTCCTCATGTCAACTATACAAAATAGACTACAACAGAAAACATAATTCCATAGGAAGACTAGGACAATACTTTATTGAGGCGTTAGTCACATCTGAATACTCGTTTCCCAGGAGTTGAGGTATGATTCAGCTTTCTTTGCTTTCATAGTAGTTCTTGCCTATTTCTCTGACTCTACACTTCACTTTTATAGAAGTGTAGACAGAATCTGAAATTGGGAATCAATAAAGAATCTGAAGAATCCTCTTTGACCCAGGATTTCATTAAAATTGTGTCTCTTTAATGGCTTCAAACAGCAGTTCTCAAAGTGTGACCTGGAATTTCTGTGGGTCCCCAATATTCCTTTCATGGGGTCCCTGAAGTCAAATATTTTAAAATTTCTCCATTTTAATTTCTAATGCAATACATATCAATAGATATAACACACATAGACTAAAGCTCTTTAGGAACCTCAGTCATTTTTAAGAATGTGAAGGAGTCCTGGGACCCACACGTTTGAGAACCGCTGGCCTATAGGACCTTCCAAGCTCTGAGACAAGTCTGTCGTATCTGATTGGGAAAGAAACCTCTTATACATGGAGTAATAGACTAGAGTTCTCCACTTAATAGGGAGATAGTTTCAATATATCAGTGATGGTGGGGCAAATTATTTCATTTCAACTTCTCTTAATCTCATTCCAGACCCATGCTCAAGGAGGAAAAAAAGTGGTACAGACCGATGGATGGAGAAATGGATCTGTAGAAGAAAGACTGGAGTATGCCCTTGTTAAGGTACATTTACGTGTTTGATGAGCTAAAATTTCCTCTTTGACTAGGTTTAATCCTAAGGGGAAAAGTTGCTGGACAGTACCATCCAAATCAGGATTATGCTATCAGGGTTCAGCTTTCCAGAATTTGTTCCTTGATGAATTGAGAAATACAGTGAGCTTCCAATGGCCCATTTGGGATCTCAATCGGGTGAACTTCTCTTGAATAAAAATAAATGCCCATTCACATTTCTTATGTGAATAAATCTAAATGTGTAAATTTGTAACAAATTTAGTTCTAGAACAGAGTTCTTCAAGTTTGGCAACTTAAGATGGGTGGACCTCCACTCCCAGAATTCTGAACATATGGCTTGGCTGAGTAATTCTGAGAGTGGAAATCCACACATCTTAAGGGCGCCAAGCTTGAAAAATGTTGTGAACTTTCTTCACAGGCTTCAATTTAGAACCCCCTTCAAAACATCAACACCTTATAATGAAAAATGGAGGTTCACCTGAGACAAGGCCTGTAACAACAGCTGGCTTAAAACCAGTTGCTGTTAATTGCACTTAACACTTGGGTGTCAAACTCACAATATCACGTTGCCATCACGTGACGTATCACGACATTCTTCCTCTTTGTGGATCTGGGATGGGTGTGGCCTATGCGTGATGCATCAGGCCCACAGGCTGCCAGTTTGACACCCCTGATTTAGCAGATCAGAAGCTGCCAATATGAAAAGGGAGGTATAATTTTGAATACTTCAAGAACAGCCTGTCTATTTTAAAACTTGGAGATCCTTTTCGGAATACCCACACACAATTTTGGGAAGTGAGATAATGAGGAGGCCTCCTGCTGGTGAATGCTTTTCTTCTGTTCCTTTGCCAGACTCCTTCAGGATTCTTTTAGAAAGAGGTTGAAAACATTGTCTCATGCTTTCAACATGAATCGATATTATTCGCATGTTTTATTTCTCTTGGGTTTTTTTTAACTTTAATTATTCTGTAGGTTTGCTTTTGAATTCAGCTCTTGGTATAATTAGCCTATTTTAACACCCTTGAATTACTACAGTCCCTTTTTAGTAGGTTGTTCTTGAGGGGCCCTGTTTTGTAAAATGCAATAGATAAATGATGCTTATTGTGGGAAGATATATACCATTTTAATGTCCAGATGGTTGCTTTTTTTCCCAGGGCATTGAGAAATATGTGATTGAAGATACTGAAGAGGCTAGACAAAACAAAGAGGGGTATCCCAGACCCCTGAATATAATTGAGGGGCCCCTGATGAATGGCATGAAAATAGTTGGTGATCTTTTTGGAGCTGGCAAGATGTTTCTTCCTCAGGTAAAGAAGAAATTTCCATTAGCCTATCACAATTTAGCTGTGTAATTACACATTACACCAATGCTTTCTTTGGCTTGAGGGAGGATCAATGTCTGGTTCTTAGCACTTCAGGATATTGTAGTAGAATATAGGAGATTGCCTTATACCAAGCCAAACAGTTTGTCAATTTTCCCTCTTACAGTTTACACTCATAGGCAGCAACTTTCTAAAGGCAGTAGTGGCTTACACCGAAACATACACATTTCTATATCCCAAGTTTCATTAGTTAAGTGTAATGGGAAAGACATTCCTGTATACTGAAAGAATTTTGACCCCAAGAAATTGGTTGACGTTTCAGAAATGAAGAGGCTCACAGTCCTTTCACTGAAATAGTTTCCTTTAATTGAGAATTGGGAGTGGGAATAAATAATATGCTGGTCCTATTAAACAATTGAGAATTGGAAACCCTTGCTACATCCATGTACTGTAGCTTTCTTTGTAGCAATATGCAGTGGTAGTCCATAGCCCTTAAAATTCCTAATAGTCTCCCATAAAATACAAATTACATTCAACCCTGCTTAATCTATGCAACTAGGATTTCCCCTAGTGGCAAATTTAGCTTATGAATTCTCAGATTTCCTCACATTTTAGTACTGTGTCTGATCCTGAATAGTCTTTTTTCTCAAACTGCCTGGGCATCACCTATGACAAAGGGCCCTTTAATAGTAAAGATGAGATGATTTAATATGGGACCTCATGTATGAAAAGCATGTGCTCTAATACTAGAGATACCCTGTACCTTAAAATGGCTATTACTTTATTTTCATTCCTGCTAGTGACTGTTGCTGATCTTACATTCAGTTGTACTTCTAGATTAGTGGCTTCCAATAAGCCACTAATCTAGAAACTTTTTATTTTTTATTTTATTTGGTTTGTCAATTGCTTACAAGATAATAGGTGTAAGTAAAAACATAGTTATTAATACATTCTTATATGTATGCATGTATTAATAACTATGTTTTTACTTATACGTATTATCTTGTAAGCAATTGACAAACCAAATAAAATAAAAAATAAAAAGTTTCTGGTTTAATGGCTTATTGGACATAAAATGAAAATATCCTCTATTATCCCCATGTATGCCAGCAGATAAAACTGTATTTTACCCCATAGGTTAGTTTAGTCTCCTTTTTTATTTGTTCATATTTGATTGGCAATATGTTCACAATCTATCTGTTTCTTTTCATGTGTTAGCTTTTAGTTTTAATACTTAGGTTTAATGTTTGGCTTTTTCCAAATTAGTCTTTTCTACACATTGCAATCCAGGCAGGCACAGCTTTACAGATGTGGGCTGAAACTGCAGCATGGCTCACTTGATTTAAATAGGCAATGAATAGTCTTGGAGAACTGCAAGTGTTTGTGTCCTTTGCTTGACTAGCAAGTCACTGTTACAATATATCCACTGGGATAGGTTTGTGGTAGATTTGTGACACCATATTAAAAGGTTAAATATATTAATATTAAAGTACATTAAAAGGTGCCTATCACTCTCCCTCTCCCACTCTCTCCCAAGAGCAGCTGTGGGTCTCTCTGATCATTGTATGATTCATCTCATCCCTGCCTACAGACAGAAACTTAAAACCACAAAACCTGTGGTCAAAACAGTGAAGTCTTGGACTGAGGAGGCAAAATGCTTTATTATCATCTCAGTTCCCAAGAAACCCTCTATCAGGGAACTGAAGGATTTCAGATCGGTCACTTTGACATCTCTGGTTATGAAGAACTTTGAGATGCCAGTGTTGGCCCACTTGAAAATCATCGTGAATCCACTGTTAGATCGCTTGCAGTTTACCTACTGAGCAAATACATTGGTGGATGATGGTCAATTGTGGTCAATATGGTACGGCACTATATCTTGCAACATCTTAATCCCCATTGACCTATGCATGGGTCCTTTTTGTTGACTTCAGCTCAGCTTTCAATACCATCATTTTAGAAACATTAAACTGATTCAGTTAGCTATGCCTGTCCATACTTGTAGGCGGATTACTAGTTTTTTGACAGATAGGAAGCGTTAGATGAAGCTAGGGAAAAATCACATTGAGCACCTCACAATTAGCACAGGTGCTCCTCAGGGCTGTGTGCTCTCTCCATTTCTCTTGTCTCTCTATACCAATGACTGCATGTCTAAGGATCCTTCTGTTGAAGTAGTGAAATTTGCAGGTAATACAATGGTCATTGGTGTCATTCAAGGAGGTGATGAGTGCATATATAGACTGAAGATTGAATAACTGTCCCTGTGGTACAGCCGGAACAAACTGGAGATGAACAAACTTAAAACTATAAAGATGAGAGTGGATTTTAGGAAGAGTCCTTCTATTCTATCATCTCTTACTATATGTTAGAACTTCACTTGAATAGAACTAATTTGTCATGGAGGCAAATAGTTTCCTTTCTCTTTTCTTACCAGTAATTAAAACTGTAGAGATGAGAGTGGATTTTAGGAGGGACCTTCAATTGTACCATCTCTTACTATACTTGACAGCACAGTATCAGTAATGGAATCAGAGGTGGTATTCAGCAGATTCTGACTAGTTCTGGAGAAACAGTAGCGGAAATTTGAGTAGTTCAGAGAACCGGCAAATACCACCTCTGACTGGAGATTTTATACTATCCTTCCCCTGCCACACCTACAGAACCGGTAATGAATTTTTTTGAATCCCACCACTGAATGAAATCCTTCAAGTTTTGAGTTGTATAATCTCCCAGGATTTGAAATGACACCTAACAGTACAACCATCGTTAAAAAAGCACAATTAAGAATGTTCTTAATGTTCTTATAGGTAGTCCTTGACTTTCAACTGTAATTGAGCCTGCAATTTCAGTCATAAGTCGTGACAATTTTAAAACAGGTCAACACTGTAACCACACCCAAATTTATGATCTTTTTTGCAGCAGTTAAATGAACATGGTGGTCACTAAGTGAATGCAGCAGTCATTAAGCAAACCCATTGTTTGATGTGTTTTCTTTCTGGAAAGTATAAGTTTCTGAAAAAAATGATTAAGAATGTTCTTTCTGCATCAACTCAGGAAGTTCAGACTGCCCCAGGAGCTGTTGATATAGCTTTAAAGAGGAATGATTGGGTCTGTCATTTGTACTTTTATATCTGTTACTTAGTTGGTATTTATTGGTAATTTTCTGTTTTGGGAGCCTAGTATGGTTTGCTTTCAGATTAATTCATTGATTGTTATAATCTTGAATAAACTTTTGAACACTCTCATGGGTCTTTTTCTGAATCTGAATATACAGGTGATTAAATCTGCTAGAGTTATGAAGAAAGCAGTGGGTCATCTTATCCCATTTATGGAGAAGGAAAGAGAAGAATTACGTGCGTTGTCTGGTAGCATGGAAGAAGATGTGAGTTTGCATCTTGAGTCCTTGATTCTCTTAAATTAATTTTGGTTACAGTTGTATTATAGATTTTTGTGTAGGTGAGGAATTTATGGCACGTCATGGCAGCAACTTCTGCAATAAATAGATCCTCTTACATGAGGTCTCAGTCACTGAAATGGGCAGCTGATCGGAAAACATAAAGTTGTCCATTTGATATTTTGTCAATAAAACAAACAGCAATAGTATGCTATATAAGGATCCATAGTCATAAAAGTGGTACTTAATTGAATGAATGTTCAACAGGCAAAATAATAATAACAACGGTAACAAGAACAGTTTTTGTCTCTCTCTGTTGAGCTGTATTTGTCTCTACCGCATCATTTTCAGTGATAAGAATTTTCCACTGATGTGGTCTACTTCCATTGCCAGCTTTATTTCTGTGCCCCTTCTTCCCATTGGGTAGTTCTCCCCTTCATTTTACAAGCTAATTTTGGGGATTGCCTATCTGTACAATGTCCTACAGCAGGGGTGTCAAACTTGGGTTGTCAAGGTGGTGTCACGTGATGTATCAGGATTTTTTTCCTTTTCACTAAACCAGGTGTAGGCGTGGCCAATGCGTGATGCATCTGGCCCGCGTGCAGAGAGTTTGACAGTCCTGTCCTATAGGCTCACTTCAAAATATTGTTTCTGAGCAAAAAGCTATGGAGCAAAGGGGTTCTAGTTGTTACTAGAGAGTCCCAATTAATTAGCAGGGAAGAGATTGATGAATCAGACCTTTTAGGACTGATGTCATTAAATGCATTAGTAAGTTGATGCCAATCGTATTATTCTCTTTATTGGCAATTTTCTTTTTAAAAATTGCACTGTTCTTGTTTTAAAAGCATTTTGTGGTTTGATGTATAATACAATGCAGTTTTGAAGTTGAAAAACGGATTCTGGAGAAATGCAAATTAGTTTGGGAGGTGTGAATCAGATTGGCTCACTTCCAAAGGCAGAGAAAACAAAATCCTTGGACTTCCATGCTCTGCAGCCTCTTGTCTTAGGAAGCATCTGTCAAGCTAATGTGTAGTTTGCTCATTGGAAGCAATCATGAGGCTGGAAGAAACCTGATGCTTTGTGCTGTAGCAGATTTCTTTCATTCCTAATAGGCATGAAAAAATGAAATAACAGCAGTTGTTCTTGTAGTTCAAATTGTTGCGAGGGCTGGATTGATTTAAGAACAAATTGTGAATTTTATGCTGTCTTTGGCATTTGGGAAGGGAGTGAAATGAGGTAAAGCAAAATGCTGAGTGAAAAACACAACTATCCAGAAGCTTACTAGCTTTAAGATGTATTTATTTAGCAGCCACATGTTTATTTAAAAAGGGGGAAGTGTGTTGTGAATCAGTATGGAATTAGGCTAGTCCTGTATTATTACTCGCTAATAGTATATGCTACACTCTTTTAGAAATGCTAAATGCTGCTATTCTCGTGTGTGTGTGAATCTGCTAGCCTCTGAATATGAATTTTATCATTGGAATGTTTGCTGCTGTCCTATCTCAAAATGAGGTGCATATCTCCTGGCATAGAAGCTCTCCTGAGTGCAGTTACTTCCCAGAATACTCGCTGTAGCACCGGAAGAACAGCAAATATAGAGCACTGGTTATTATCTTTCAGAATGCATGGCTTTGCTGCAGGTTTGTGCAGGACTGAAGAGGAAAGCTATTTAGTCGTGTTCCCAATTAGTTTGCTTCAAGTCGTTTAATCTTAGAAATCATCTTGTTTTTATCCTGAAGATGTCTTAAGAATAAATATATGCACTGGTCCACATTGCAGCCTAGTCTGAACTTAACCCCATTCCCATCAGTTTTAGGATTCCCCTAGCAATTAGGCCTGTGATTATTGTTTGACCATTCCACTGTGACTTATTTTCCCTGGCTTGATTAAATGAGCATGCCCTTCAGCTCCAGTCACACAGGCTTTCATGAGTATAATGCATAATTATGCTGAACCTTGACATATTCTGGATGTTCATTTCCCCCAAATTCTGCTACATTTTAAGACAGAAAAAGCTAAGCATGATAGT
Source organism: Bungarus multicinctus (assembly GCA_023653725.1). Lineage (NCBI taxonomy): Eukaryota > Metazoa > Chordata > Lepidosauria > Squamata > Elapidae > Bungarus > Bungarus multicinctus. The sequence continues at coordinate 69,238,542 of CM042836.1, read as the reverse complement.
AACATAGAAACCCTCAGGCATCAAAGCTTTTGTTTACATTAATGATGGATAATAACAAGGGGTATTAAAGTGGCCAGCAAAGGTATCTGTAAAGGAAGGTAACAGCTTCAAATGGCAGCCAGGACTGAAGTCTTAATATTTTTATCTTTATGTGCTATATGCAACAGCTATTTAAAAGGAGCAGAGCTTTGAGAGACTGGCTATGCATGTCTACTGTATGCTGTTGATTTCTTCCCATGCAAGTTACATATATGGATTACATACCTGTTTGTTTGGAAAATTAGTTATGCTATAATCAGGATAAATATTTGGGGGGGGGGGGTACAGCCTTAAAGACCCAGAGTTATACAGACATGGTGACTTTTTCCATGAATCTCTTCCCAGAATCCCTACCTGTTTGAACATAAGGGCCCCATTTGAGAAAAATATGCCAACATTAGCAAAATATGGTACGCTAAAAGAAGCAAAAATTTATGTGTGTGCCTCTGTATCTTTTTAAAAACTGTCTCCCCAGCACTTACTGTTTTTCATGAAGAAGAAAAAACAAATTTAAAAACATGGATATACCACTATCATGTATAGATTAATGAAATGCTTTTGGCTTGAAGAAATTAATATAATGTGTAAACATTGATATGAAAGTATTAATTGAAGAAATCAGTAGAGGATCTTAGAAGTAGGGGCTTCAGGAGGGAAAATGCTAAGGTTGCTTGCTTTCATTATGGCTAAGAATTTAAGGAGTTGAGGTTCCAGTATATTTGGAAAGTACCAGGTTAGACAAGGCTGTGCTACAATGTTCTGATCTATTTCTTTTTATTAAATAGTCATTTTTGCTGGTGATAGATCCCTGTTTACAAATAGTTCCTTTACTGAAGCCATGAGGAATGTTCTGTTATGTTGATAAAAGTAATTTTTTAAAAGACCCCTGTGTTTTGTATTCAGAAAGGCTGACTTCCACAGGGATAATATTATTAAATGTTATTCTCATAAGGATCAAATTAATGGATTGAAGAAATAACTGTATTTTTCACTTTGTGGTCTGTTGAGTTGCAGCAAACTGCCTAAGATGCAAGGTGATTCCTTGCTAGGAGAAAGATCTTTTGAAATATATTTATAAATGATGCTCTTAGTTCTCTTAGTTCTCCAAGAGTGAGCATTCAGTCCAAAATTTTCAAGTCTAGTCAGTCTGTAGTTGACAATCTACTATTCTTATGATGGTTTGCACTATAATTTTACAGTCTTTATCATATATTGTGATTGAAATGGTGAGAGTCAGTCATAAACTAAAATAGGTGGCATACAGTTTGTTTACATATTCTCTAACTATTAATCCTTATCCCTACAGGATCCTTATCAAGGTACTATTGTGTTAGCTACTGTGAAAGGTGATGTCCACGATATCGGCAAGAACATTGTAGGAGTAGTTCTGGGCTGTAATAATTTCAGGTAATGAAACTTGACCTTTTATTTATTATTTATTTATTATTTCGGTTTATATACCGCCACCCTCTCCCAAAAAGGGCACTTGGGGCGGTGAACAGCCACAATAAAACATACAAATTACAAAAGTTAAAAAAGAGTTTAAAATTGATTAAATGAATGGCTGAAGCCAATAAAACCGCATAAAATTTAAAATTGAATTAAAAATTTAAAACCCTGCTCATAACGTTAGGCCAGACTGGCCTGTTGGAAAAGATGGGTTTTGAGTGCGCGCCAGAAGGCTCGCAGGTCAGCAATGGCCCACATCTCCGCCAGTAGTTCATTCCAAAGGGAGGGTACTCCCACAGAGAAGGCCCGTACCCTCGGGGCCGCCAACCGACATTGTCCAGCTGGCGGCACCCCAAGGAGGCCCACCCTGTGGGAGCACACTGGCCGGCGGGAGGCTGATGGTGGCAGTAGGCAGTCCCGCAAGTACCCGGGTCCCAAGCCACAGAGCGCTTTAAAGATGGTCACCAACACCTTGAATCGCACCCGGAAGGCCACCGGAAGCCAGTGCAGCTCACACAGGAGCGGTGTAATATGGGCGCTCCGAGAAGCCCCCAAGATCACCCGCGCGGCCACACTTAGCACCAGTTGAAGCCTCCGGATGCTCTTCAAGGGGAGCCCCATGTAGAGAGCATTGCAATAATCTAGGTGGGAGGTAACGAGAGCAGAAATGACTGTGCGCAATGCGCCCCGATCCAGAAAGGGCCGCAACTGGTAGATCCGATGGACCTGATAAAAAGCCCCCCTGGTGACAGCTGATATATGATCATCTAATGACAGCCGCACATCCAGGAGGACTCCCAGATTACGCACCCTCTCCGTGGGAGCCAAAATTTCACTCCCCACGGTCAGCAATGGAATGAGCTGACTGTATCTGGGCGCAGGGAACCACAGCCATTCGGTTTTGGTCAGGTTGAGCCAAAGCCTGTTGATCCCCATCCAACTCCGCATGGCTTCCAGGCACCGGGTCATCACTTCAACGGCTTTGTCGGGGTGGCCCAGGGTGGAACATACCTCATTATACTGTAATTACTTGACAGGCTAGAAATGTCTCCTGCAAGTGGGACATTTAATAATTTGACTAAAGTGCTAGCTTTCTGAGGGCAGCTTAGATTGTTTTAATAAATATTTATTAGATCTGTTTATTTATATCATTTAAAAAGTACCAACTATAAAAACCAGGTGGTATAAAGTTTATCTGTTCATACAGGAAAAGTTTTAGTAAAGGCTGACAGAGTTTTGCCAGCAAATCAGGGTAGCCCAGGGTGATATGGAGTGGTTTGTCTGATCATTGCTATTGGGGGGGGACGAGACAGTGAGGGTTTGTTGGGTTTTATATTTGGGGTTTTATTTCTGTAAGCCAACCCAAATCATTGTGAGTTGGGCAGACATTTCTTTTTTGGTAAATGTATTAAACTTGCATGAATTTCTACAAAATACTGTGTACTGTAATAAAAACATGGGCCAGTTAACTATTCTATCACTACAAAGGCAGAAGATTTTGGCCTCAATTATTTTAAACTTAATATCAAGAACTCTTTGGAATAAATTAGGAAAGTGTATAGGATAGCATAAAAGCTCTGCAGAACTTTGATCGAAGTACATGGTTGAACTTGAAACTGTTCAATTTCTCCCTGAGCATATTCAGATATATTTCTAATCTGGGAATTTTTGTCTGGACATTGGATAGCCAATTCATAGGTCAAAGTCATCAGGAGTTGCAATATGGCAAGCTATCTTGAAATGCTTGGTAGCAGTATTACTGCCCAAGAAGTTCATTTCTCAATTATCTGTTCTTAAATAAGAAGTCACTGAACTTAGTAGAAAGTATAACTCAAACAAGTCCGGTAATAACTAAGAATGGGAAAGGTGTTGTATAAGAAGGCTCAGATATAAGGGAAGATTACAAGTCAAATGTTGTTCTCTTGAACTTCCTCACAGAATGATTGATCTTTTTTGTGCACTATTAACAGACATGGATTAATTGACTATATGTACAAATTGATTAGCAAACTGCCATTTCCCTCCCCAGAGTTATTGATTTGGGAGTTATGACACCATGTGACAGGATACTAAAAGCTGCTCTTGAAAACAAAGCAGGTACTCACAAATTTGATTTTGTATTTGTCCAGTTTTGTGAAGCTTCAAGATTTTCATCATGTGAAAATGTGCATCTTCAAATGCTAGTTCTGACTAAGCTCACTAAGAAAATGTAAACTAAGGCGATAATGGGTACAATCTTTCTTCTTGAAAAACAGAATCCTTAAAATACATTAGGATTTGTCAGAAAAATTGGGAGGCAAGTAAATTTGAAAAATGGGTAAATTTTTGATTTGATATTAAGTAATCCATTGGCAGATGTAGTTATTTTGGCTCAACCTCAATGCAGTGGTTTACTTTACTATGTAAAAATGTAGCCAGCTTATAGAATTCAGATTTATTTATTTAAGGATCGGTTCTATGTTAATTTTCACCAAAATATGTGGTTTAAAGATTAAGTTAAAGTTCAAACATTTTTTAAATTTGTTATTAAAAAGACAACGGTATTGCATTCAACGTAGATATTTGAGATATATAGAAATTCTAATCCTACCCATTTCACACATGAGTTAAATATCCAGGGACTATCCAGGGTAATATCTCTAGCTACAGAAAGTTAGGGCAAAATTCGAAATCAGATCCGTTCCTTCATTTAACAACTGGATGGCATTTTTACCTTAAAGTTTAACATAGATTCTAAAATCATAGATGTTGGAAATATTTGACTATTTATACTTATAGATATAATTGGCTTGTCTGGTCTTATCACTCCATCTTTGGATGAGATGATATTTGTTGCCAAAGAAATGGAAAGACTAGAAATAAGGATCCCTTTGCTGATTGGAGGAGCAACTACTTCCAAGTAAGTTAGTTTTGTTTTTTGTTTTTGCAGAAAATGTTAACCTAAATACATAGAATTGCTTATGTAAAGAAGTATGATTTCCAAAATTAACTTTTATGTTCCTTTTAGGTTATTTTAATCAATATTTATTAGATATGATTATTTATACCATTTTAAATGTACCAAGTCTGAAAATCAAGTGTCTGAATCATAATTTAAGTTTCAGAGAAGTTATTATTTCCTCACTGAAAAAGAGATGTATAAACCTGATTTTATTTTCGGTACAAGTACACATTTGGTATAGCAAAAATGAATTTGGTTTTGCAACATTGAGAATCAAGCCATACATGTTTTGCATTAACTAACTTTTCATATAAAGGTCCCAGGAGAATTATAATACGTGATAGATTGAAGATAAAAAATCTAATGGGACAAGAAAGCCTAAACTATATAAAGAATTTCAAACTATTTCTTCTAGTTATAGATGACTGTTCTAAAAACAGTCAATAATTAAACACCTGATTTTGTTATGAGATGCATGATGTAAATTTGTGCTATTGTGCAGTGAGAATTAACTTTGCAGCACTGAAAATGAAATCATAGTTTTAAAAATATGTAAAGCTGGCATTCTGGGGAGTTTGAGAAGAGAATCTGGGAGATTCAAAGAATGAATATTTGTAATATTAAGATGCTTTTGACTGTTTCTTCATATGGTTATTGTTTTCTTAGGTTTTCTTTTATGTTATTACAGAACTCATACAGCTGTAAAGATTGCTCCACGGTATAGTGCTCCTGTCATTCATGTCCTGGATGCTTCCAAAAGTGTGGTGGTTGTAAGTTGTGATAAAATTTCTATCTGAAAATTATATCAGACAGCTCTAATCTGGTGCATCCCAGATGTATAAAGATTATAAATCCCAACTGTTTTGGTTACATTAATTGGTAATTCTGTGAATTGTAATTCCCTAAATCTGTAAGTAAATACTCTCATGAAGTGAAAGAGTTTCAGATCTCTGCAGATCTCTTTTTTCTCCTAGACATAGGTTTTAAATTATTGTTGGATTTTAACCTGAAAGACCCTAATTACTATGCAACAACTCTTACTCATAGATAATCCTATGAGGAGTGATCTTAATTTATTTTAATTTCTATAGTAATTTTATTCTTATTTGCTTCAATTGGCTTATTTGGATAACTTTTTCATTTTGATCTTTGAACAGTTTTGCATTTGTACATAAACCTTGTAAACCTCCTTGTAAATGTCTGTAAATGTTCTGATTTCCATGAAGTTCCTTTTGACCTTGGCATTATGAACTTTCAGATTTGTTAAGTTCCTCTTTCTTCATTTTGGACCTTAAGAAAAAAAGAACTTCCTTAGTTGTAAAATAAAAAAAAAAAATCTTGATAGCAATTTTTTTAATCTCCAAGAAAGTTAAGGACAGGATTTATTAAGACTTTTGTATTGCTTCTTCAGCCATGTTTAACTTTAAGCAGTGTCTCATATTAGCCTGCCTCTTGCATAGTGAAAGGACTGGTTTAAGAGATGGGTATTTCCACATTGCTGTCTGATATTTGTTACAGTGCTCTCAGCTTTTAGATGAAAGTCTAAAAGATGACTTTTTTGATGAAATACGAGAAGAGTATGAAGACATTCGACAGGATCATTATGACTCACTCAAGGTAAATAGTGCTAAAACTACTTTTTAATATCACAGGAGCATTGTTAGGGTGTAAGTCTGGCTATGTCAAATGTCTCCCAGAAATCCATTGGGTTTTCACCTCTGGTCCTGTCTCCTGCTTTGTGTTAGCAATTTGCTAATTCAAGATGCTATCATTTATCTTTCAAGGGACATCTTATCTAATATCCTCCCTCAAACCCTTAGTCTATGACTAAAGGATATGGTCACAACATCAGTACTGCCTTACTGGTGATTGAAAGGTCAAATGGCAAAAATGAAAATAATTTCAGTAATACTATCTCCTCTGCTTCTTTGTCCAGATTCCCCCCCCCAAAAAAAATAAATAAATCAGATTTTAATTTGAAGTTATGGGAAACTCTTACTGCTTTTTCAAATCTTCACTTCCAGCTTCTTCCTATTTCCTTCTTGAGTTCTGCCTTTGTTTTTAAGAGGACTCTTTTTTTTATTCTCCCAGATGGTGGGACTGATGGATTCTTGAACTACAGTCTACACCTGGAGATATTTATTGGGAATCTGAGTTAAAAAAAATATTTATAATTAATTAATTTGATTTATATAGCTATCAATTCACTTTTATGTGACTCTAGGAAAAAGTTTTCTTCCTGCTGACAAGGGTGCCTTCCAGGCATGTATTAATTATTGTTAGCTCCATTTGCTTTCTTTTATCTAAATAAATTAACTGCTAGATTTAAATCACACAGCACTAACCTCTAGATTTTCCATCCCATATATAGGAAAGAAAATATTTGTCTTTAGAGCAAGCAAGAAATAAACGCTTCTGTTATGACTGGAAAACTGAGACTAAACCAGGTTAAGTTTTAAAATTGTTTTCTGCTTCACCAAAATAAAGTATATAGAATCCTTAATGCTCTCTGATGGTTGTTTTCTTGCAGATTTTTCATTACCCAACTAGGTAACATCTTCAGTGCTAAAAAGTACTGAGCTACAGTAAATATATTTTCTTCTATTAGGAACACAGATATTTTTGGATAAAAACTCCATAATGAATTGAAATTGGATTTAAATCTAGTTTTTGGTTTTTATAACTTAAAATTAATTTGTAAATATTTTTCTCAGAAATTCAACTGGTTACCTTATCGTTCTGTTCATTTTGAAAGGTTTCTACTTTTTTAAAGAATTACTTGGAAAACTGTTATAAATTGCTCTTTTGTCTCTCCAGTTAATTAACTTTATTTTAATTTGAAACTAAGTAATATATTAAATTTAAGCTACTTTTAAAATATATAAGAATTAATAGGGCTGTTTTGTATAAAGATTGGTGGCTGATTTCCTTGCAAGAATTGGCCCAATCAGTTAGTGCCAACAGAAACAAAACGTTATTCCTAACACATTTGATGAGAGTTCGGATTGCTGAGGCCAGAAGGTGCTGATCTCAGGGGTATTGCTGACCTTGTGGAGTAGCCTCCCACTTGAGATCAGACTAGCCCTCAAAACTTTTAAAGATGGAGTTGTTTTGAGAAGCCTTTCCCTAATGTTATCACATCATCTTTAACTTCTGTTTTTATTTTTTTGTATTTTTAGGTGTGGGTGTTTATATATACTGTTTTTATGGAATTTTGCATAGTGAATATTTTATCAGTTTTACATTCTTTATAAGAATCATTTGATTGTAGGATAAAAATGTGATTCTTACTTGATCTTTATTTATTTACTGATAAAAATACTTAATCAATCAATCAATCTGCTATGCTCATTGCTAGCACCTTTACAGGAGTATTATGTATTTAGAATAATTGAGATTCCAAAAACATTAAGATCATATGAAAAGAATTCTTGATTTGTGCCTGCCTTATCTGAAGTAAGAAGCAAATAGGTTAAAACTGCTATACAGAATTTCTGTGGAGAATTATAAACAGCTCCCATGAATCAGATCTATATTCTCTGAACAGTTAATTGCAGTTGACATGAGAAATCCAGATTAAAACATCCCTGATAGATGAAAGACACCACAGCTTTAGTAACCAAGGGATTTGTAAAGTCATGACCACAGCTTTAGTAACCAAAGGGATTTGTAAAGTCATATACGACAGCTTTCTTTTTTGCCATCTCGTGCTGCAGAAAAACCATACATATATTCTTATTATTTTCCAGCTGGTTAGTTCAAGGGAAATAAATTTATAGTCAAATAAATTTATAACCTGTTCATTGGATTCATTGATGTTCTCTGCATTCAATAGGATCCAAAGACACAGCTTTGGCTAACTGAAGTTAAGCATATGATAACCCTTCAGCATTAAGTGTTTGTACTAAAAGCATATTAAAATAGAGTCTGTTGTAAAAAAACATATGCTGAACTACAACATTTGTGTGTTGAACTTTCTTAGTTAAACCACAGTTCCTTGGCACTAGAGTCTTTGAAGATTATGATTTACAGAAGTTGGTGGACTATATTGACTGGAAACCATTTTTTGATGTCTGGCAGCTTAGAGGCAGATATCCCAATCGGGGATTCCCTAAAATCTTCAATGATAAAGTAGTGGGTGAGTAAGCACAATAGCATTTTGTCTAGTGGACGATGTAAAAACTAAATTAATTATTATTTAAAATACTTGTAGTTGTGTAAACATGCAAAGGAATTAATAATGCAGATGAGATGCAGATAGATTTATCATCCATAAAACAATTATGTAACCAGTACATTTCTGTTGTCTTTATCTTGGCACACAGTGAACACAACTAATTCCATTAATCGAAGTTTCATTTTTGAAAGGCTTGTGATTAGCTATTCATTAAATCATTTTTTCTGCCATGGCAAGATATTATTTTGGGCCACCTGTAGTCAGTGTGTGGATAGAGAAGATTTACCAGATTGTTTATATATTCCTAATTTAATAAGAGAAAATTGTATGTTTAGATACTATCACTAGGAAATATACAAACATTCATATAATTTTTCTGAAATACTTATTTTCATCCAAATGCCTGCAGTAAATCTCACTGTAAAGCTGTTGATAGCCATGCAGCCACTGAACAGATGTGATAAGGAAAGCCAAGTCAGCGATTTTAAGGTTGCAGGAAAAAAAAAATCCAAACTACTTTCTTTAAAAATTCTTTAATTTATTTTAAGTTGACACATCATGGTAAACCATAGTATTATTTGTTTAGGTTTAGTTTGTATTGTGTGTGTGAATCCAACCATTGTACTTTATTCAAAATGATTTATCCAGCCATTCTTACCATTTTTTCTCCTTTTTTAGGAGAAGAGGCAAAAAAAGTTTACAATGAAGCTCAAAACCTGCTGAAAAGTCTGATTACAGAAAATAAACTTAAAGCCAAAGGTCTGATTGGGTTTTGGCCAGCTCGAAGCATTAAAGATGACATTTACTTATATGATACAGAAGAGAAGCTACAAAATTTGGAACCAATAGCTAAGTTCTGTGGCTTACGACAACAGGTATGGCTTGATGATATTCTACTCAACTAAAATGTTACTTATTTCAGACTGTGAACTTGAACTAATCTTTACGCATTTCCTAAATATGATTTGTGATTATGTACCGTGTTTCTCATAAAATAAGGCAGGGCCTTATTTTTTTTTGAGCCCCCAAAAAACGGCTAGGCCGTCTTTTCGGGGGTGAATTAATTTCTCTCCCCCCCCCATCAGCGGGTGGGCGGCAGTGGTGTTACTGCCAGCATGACAGCAGCAGTGCCGGCGGGAACGTGGAAGCGTTTCTGCCGCTGCTCGGGTGTGTGCAGAGCTTCCGCACATACCCGAGTGGTGGCAGAAACGCTTCCACGTTTCTGCCGGCACTGCTGCTGTTGTCGTGCCGGTGGAAACGTGGAAAGCGTTTCTGCCGCTGCTCCGCATACACCCAAGCGGCGGCAGAAACGCTTTCCACATTTCCACCGGCATGGAAAGCGCTTCTGCTGCCGCTCGGGTGTGTGCGGAGCCACACACCCGAGCGGCGGCAGAAACGCTTCCAGTTTCCGCCGGTGCTGCTGTTGTTCTTGTGCCGGCAGGAACTGTGGAAGCCATGGAGGTAGCTCCCCCACCTGAGAAGCAGCAGAAACGCTTCTACACTTCCTGCTGGTGCGAGAACAGCGGCAGCGCCACGCAGGGCACTGTTAAAGGCAAGTTTCCCCCCCGCCCTCCCCCCCAGCATGTTTTAACCCCCAGCCTCCCCCCCCAGCATGTTTTAAACTAGGCCTAAATTTGGAGGGAGGGGCTTAATTTCATTTTATGCCTAGAAAACATGCTGGGTCTTCCTATTGGTTGAGGCCGTATTGTTGGAGAAACATGGTAGACAAGAGCAATCAAGTTGGGATCCACAGATGCTTTGCTAGAAAATTCCTAAATCCCAGCTTCCAGAATGGTTTGTCAAGAAGTATAAGATATAATTATTTGGAGGGGTTAAGATTGCTTGCCTCTGAGAGTCACAAATTATACACTAGTTTTCTATTGTTTTATTTAAAGCATGCCTGTCTGACCGTTTCTTTGCAACTTTGAGATGTGAAAACCTCACTTTTAATGTATTTTACCAACTTGAAAGCATGGTTTTTAATCTGAAAAACACATATAGCTTTGCAGCTAAAGAACTTACAAATATAACCTGTTATGCAGCCATTTAAGTTAAATGATCTGTCTTTTCCTCTGTATCTCCATAAAAGTCTATACAGGATCATTTATCTGCTAGATTGTCACTATATTAAACCTACTCATATGAGATATAGTAATGCAACCTCCTACTTTGTCTTTAAAATCAGTTAAAAATGGAAGTTATATAAGAAGCTAAAGAAAAGAAGTTTGCATTTATGTAATAAACTTTCACAGTATTTGTGCGTGGAGATAATTGTCTTTAAAAGTTAGCAAAATGATAATGATGTATTCTGTAAGTAGATTAAAACAATGACATTTCACAACGAAGGGGAACTGTAATACTTGGATTTTGGATCCTTATTGGAAATGCTGCACAGAAAACTTGGAAAGTGAATCTTTCTGTGGATTCTAAATAAATTTATATTTTTGAAAGATAATCTCCAATACATCCAATGAGGTGACCTCACCATCTTTCTGAGTAATTGGTTCTTATGTTGAATTATTCTTATTGCAAGATTTTTTTTAATGTTCAGACAGAATCTGCCTTCCTGCAAGCTTATTATTTTATGCCTTGTACAATAAGAAATGTACCTTCATTATCCCTGTGACATTCAGGAATTTGAAGAGTGTTATACTCATAGTATATTTCCAGTCTCTGCAAAATCTCTTCACTGGAATTATTTTCTAGTCCACGGTCATCCTTGTTGCCTAGTCTGAACCCTCCTTAAAATGGTGCCTTCCTGAATCATATACTGTATCAAGGTGGGATCTAACCCATATGAAATTGAACTTTCTATACTTGAAATTGTATTTGCCATGCAGATAGGTCATTGACTTAGTTTGGAATTAACATGAATAGCATGAAAGGAAAATATTGTGATCATCAGGATGCTGCCTTCCCTTCTCCCACATAAGTCTACATGTTACTATAGATTGGGAGAATCACTGTATCTTGTTGTCCTGTATTACAGTTAGGTCTTTTATATTTAACATTTTGCTCAATTTATCATTGTAGGTTGAAAAAGAGTCTGGTTCCACAGATCCCTATTATTGCTTGTCTGATTTTATAACTCCCCTGGAGTCTGGTGTTTCTGACTATTTGGGGCTCTTTGCCGTGGCATGCTTTGGAGTAGATGAGCTATGTAAAGAATATGAAAAACAGTCAGATGACTACAGTATTATAATGGTGAAAGCACTAGCAGATCGGTTAGCGGAGGTAATGTATTGTATTTTTTTTTTTTTTACATAATTCTACTTATTTTAATTCATGTATTGGAAGGAAGAACCAACCTGCTTTTTTGGAAGTAGATGACTATTATTTATATAGCAAATGTATTGTAATAACTTACATAATGTTTTATCCAATGATGTCATTTACGATAGAGGTCTTATTGATTCTTTGAAAACTTCCATCAGCAAATGAAAGAATGAATCAATTTTTACTGTTTATTTTCTCTGTTTCAGAGGGGAAGGGAATCCTGTAGAACATAAGCAGGGGAATCTGAAAGAAACGTTTTACTTTTATGTGTGCAAGTGTGGGAAATCAATGGATCAATTAAAATGTCCTTCTAGCAGAGTAATGAGCCTATAGTAAATGCAGAGATATTTTTAAATATGAGCCATGCCATCAGAGGTGGTATTGAGTAGGTTCTGACCAGTTCTGGAGAACTGGTAGCGGAAATTTTGAGTAGTTCGGAGAACCGGCAAATCCCACCTCTGACTGGAGATTTTACAGTATCCTTCCCCTGCCATGGCCCCCAAGCCACGCCCACAGAACTGGTAGTAAAAAAAATTGAATCCCATCACTGCATGAAATATTAAGGTAAGAGCTAAAGATAATGGTACATTGAGAGCCCAGTTTGGTATCGTAGTTAAAATGTTAGATTAGGAGAGGGACACTTGAATTCTACTCCTGTTTTAGGACTAACAGCCACTCAGAAGTTCTCTTAGTGCCAGGAAGAAGGCAATGACAAACAATTTTTATCAACAATACCAGGAAAATTGCATAGCTATCTCTGAGTAGTCACCAGGAGTCTGTGTAGTCAACAGGAATCAGAAAAGCACCACACACTGATAAATTAGGTACTTGGACAAAACATCGTTAAATTTAGAGCTTGCTTTTGCTTATTTCTCAGGCATTTGCAGAAGAACTTCATGAACGAGTTCGGAAAGAATTCTGGGCTTATTGTAAAAATGAACAGTTGGAATTTTCAGATCTGCGTAAGATAAGATATGATGGCATTCGCCCAGCAGCTGGTTATCCATGTCAACCTGACCATACTGAAAAAATCACTATGTGGAGACTTGCCAATATTGAGGAAGCTACAGGTATCTTTCAAAGTTTGGTTAGGAAGTTCTATCTTAAAATATCTTTTTGTTTTTTCCATACCTGTTCTGCATTTTGAAATAGATGAGGGGAGAAATTATAAATGCTCTGTTTCATTTTTATTGTCTTCCTTTTATGACTAAGATGTTTATAACGATGAGAGGATCCCCATTAAGTTCACCTCCTCTTCAGATTTTGTGAATGAGTTGTGCAGGTGGGAGAGCATATGGCCAGGATGATATGCATGGTCCCATCTTCTGTTGACTGTTAAATCATCATCTGTTTTTAGTGTATACTTAGAGAAGGCTCCTTCTTTTTCACACATTCACAAAATCATTCAGTTTATAGATAATTTGCTAACTGATTGCACAGCTATAAAATTATAATAGGTGATTTGGACTGGATTTGTCAGGAAATTGAGTTCCCAAAGTTTTTGTCAAATACTACTCAGAGATTCTGCAATTTGGCAATTTTTAAATCAAAATAGAACCTATCTTCCAAAAGAGCCAACACAACTCCTTTCCTTTGATTCTTACAGGTATCCAGTTAACCGAATCTCTAGCAATGTTCCCTGCCTCAGCAGTATCTGGTCTCTACTTTTCCAATCCGGCTTCTAGGTATTTTGCTGTTGGGAAAATATTGAAAGATCAGGTAAGGCCTTTTTGCTGTTACAGAAATTGCATTAAAAAGGAGAGAACTGGAAATGGGAACCATATATAGAAACATACTACTTTTGATAACATATCCGTTAGACCAGGGGTCGCCAACCTTTTGGACCTCAGGTACAACCAACTCATAATTTTAAATCCCAGGGACCACTAACCAGTTCTGTGACAGTGGCCTAATTTGTGGGTGTGGCTTGGTGGTTATGTGACTGGCTGGGCATGGCTTGTATGTAAATATTATAAATATTTATATAAATGTTGAATTTTTTATCAAAAAAGAGCAACTTTTACCCAAAATCAGGCAAAGCAGGCAGGCAGATTGAGTTGCTCACAGAATCACAGATTCATTCAGAAATCTATCTGCCATTGGCTAGCTCAGTCTGTCACATAAAATTTGCGTGCAAACAAACTCATAAAATTTGCTAGCAAGCAAACTCACAAAATTAACTCATGACACACCATGTATGTAAATATTGAATTTCTTATAAAAAAAGAGCAATTTTTATCCAAAATCAGGCAAAGCAGGCAGGCAGATTGAGTTGCTCATAGAATCATTCAGTGATCTACAGTAGCTGCCATCGGCTAGCTCAGTTTCTCAAATTTGCTTGCCGTGAGTCTGCACTGAATAATAGAACCTTTAGTCCTAAGGGAGGTTCAGCTGTGCTTAAAAGCAGAGCCGAAGATCTAAAGACTAGCTAGAAAATAAGAAATCCAACCATTTCCTGCTTCCTAGCTAATCTAAATCTCCCAGCACAGCAGAACAGCTGATGGTCGGAAATAGGAAAAATAGCAATTTAGTAGGCAAGTTTGCTGGGTAAGGAGTGAATGGGCGGGGAGGGTTCCCACAGGCCATGTGGGTGGCACAGCCTTGTGTTTCTGCGCAGCTTGGATTAATTGCTCTGGGGTGAGATTTCTCTGTGGCCCACCAAAATTTCACTGGTTGGCAACCGCTGCTTTAGACCAAGGGTCCCCAACCCCAGTCCGCGGCCCAATGCAAGCATGTGAAGCTGCATTTGTGCAAGCGGTGTGCGCGCGAAACCATCTTCTCTCCAACACCACTGCTACCACCACCAGCAGTCCCCAGGGCCAGAAAAGTTAGGGACCATTGCTTTAGACTATTCAGTATGGTATTTGAGCGCTAAATAATTTATTTTGTGTGTATTAAAAGTACCAATAATTCTTATTAAATATTATAAACTGAGCAAATGATAGACAAGATTCAGAAACCTGTAGTTAAAATACAGGTTATATTACAAACATGGAAGTTGGTTATTGATGATATTAGCAGAAAATTACTAATGTATTATTTGGGTCTAGAATTTATGAAATCCTAATCTTGTTAGCTTGTCATATCAAACATAATTAAAAGTTTGGAAGTTTATAGTCTTTTTATCTGAAGATTCATACATAGCTAGCTCTGTAATTAAGAATGAATTCTGTCTGAATTTTCTATATTTATTTATCAAATTTGTATGCAACCCATCTTTAATTTTAGAGTGCTTGTTATTACATCAAGGTTTTGTGAAGCCTATAGATAGATAAAAGGAATGTGAGTAACTAAGTAAGACCAAAGCTGTATTTTACTTAATAAAAAATGTTCAACATGAAATATTCCAATGTGGAAAAATATTAATTTCGTCCCCCAATTCATTCAATTCAGTTAAAGAGATAATTGGAGTCAAGTCTTGTGAATATTTATTTAAACAATTTGCACTTATTTAAGCCCTCTCTCCCTCCCTCCCAGAAATTTTGGTTCCTGTCATAGCAAAGTTTGCACCATCAATCTAGAGTCATGCCTTGCACAAAATCACTTTCTGAATAATTTATAAAAAAGCTGTTGTTGCTTGTCAGTTTGGAAAATGTTATAAAACCATGTCTAAATCTCTGGGCTTCTGTTTGTCAAGTGTATCAAAATCACTTCCAAGAGTGCAGAGAGCACCTAAGAATCTAAAGGCTTTTTACACCTTGGCTAAAATTAATGTTCATGAATTCACTATCAGAAAATTGTTAGGTAAAAAACTGGATTTATGGGAGAGGAGTTGGAATTGGAAGGCATTGTAATTGTGGTTGTCTCATGTTGACAAAAATCACCTGGATAATCCTTCAGATTTGGGGAAGAACATTCTATGAACAGATGAGTTAGATGTGAAACTTTACATACTATATGTGTGTCATCATATCTGGGAGACACCAAACACCACATTCCATAATATAAACCTCATACTAACTCTCAAGCATTCAGGTGGTAATAGCATAGATGAGGATAACTACCTTTCTTTGAAGGAAGCATAAATTCTGCTTCTATCAGAAGAAAACAAAGATGTAACAGAATATCAGGTAAACTCCCATCAACTAAAAGTGAAGCATACACGTTAAAAGTAGTAATTCTAAATATATATCTAAATTTACTCTAGAATATATGAAAAACAGTTTCAATTTTTTGAAATGGCCAAAAAATTTAGACTAGAACTAAAACTGATACAAGTATTTTGGTAGGATCTGAAATGAGGAGGTCATGTTAGAGCTTCCCTTGAACAGATCTTACTATATTTGACAGCACAGTATCAACAGTAGAATTCTTCAAGTTTTTGAGTTCCCAGGAGCTGAAATGGACACTTAACATTAGAACCATCATTAAAAAGACATAACAAAGAATGTTGTGTCAACTCAGAAAATATAGATTTCCCAAGAAGTTGCTGATACAGCTTTAAAGATGAATTATTGAATGTATCATTTGTATTTCTATGACTGGTTTGGTACAGCAACCAAACAGGACAGTTACAGACTTGAATTGTTAGTTAAAACTATAGAAAGAACAACTGTATCCAGTCTGCCTTCCATTGAAGACCTGTATATTGTGTGGATAAGAAGTGGGCTACAGACCCCCTCACATCCTGGACATAATCTGTTTAAACTCCTTCCCTTGGGATGCCGCTCTAGGGCATTGCATGCCATAACTAGACACAGGGTCAGTTTTTTCCCTTATGCTATCACACAGCTGGACACCTAATCCTCACAAAGGTGATGTCTATGTATATTTACTCATGTAGTATGGCTGTAGTATTATTTATTTTTATTATCTTCTTTACTGTGCCCTCTTATTGGTATGATAATGATGACTGTGTTGCTTTGAATATTCACTGAGAACTTCTGCACTGGAAACAAACTCCTTGTCTGTCTAATCACACTTGACCAGATAAAGTATTCAATTCATTATGAAAGAATAAGATTCAAAAGAGAACAATAAACTACCCTTCCAAATGCATCACAAAAAAAAGTCCTCACTGATCAAGTACTGTACTATTACACTAAAAATCCAATAGCACAGAAAATAAGATCTCTCAGTCAGAAGACACAATGAAAACTCATTAATTTCACAATACACCAACAAAGTCAACAATGTCATTTGGGAAATTAGATATCTTAGACTAAAAATGCTAGAGAATTCCTGCAGGCAGGGCACTCTGATGAATTGGTCATTAGCAGGCATGTTGGAAGAAACTCCATCTACAAACCATTCAAGAAAGGAAGGAAGTAAAGATAATGGAAAGAAGCAAATAGTTCTGGACATACCTTCTGCATCACATATTGCAATCAAGCAACATGTCACTCAAAAAGTAATAAAAGGAGAAACAATATCCCAATGAAATGACAAGCTACTGCATACAAATAGCTAGCAAACTGCAGTCCCCCATGCAATGATGATGTTGCTTGCTTTTGTAATGGCATGTCTGCAAAAGAGAAGCAAGCTCAGACAACACCAAGAGCCAGCCAACCAGCTAGCTAGCTAGACAAACAGATTTCAGCTAAAGGTGGTACAGTAAACAGTTTAAAGGGGGGGGGGGTATTAGTTTTTCATACTGACCCAGTGCATATTGAATGACTATATTAGTGAAATAAAAGCATAAATTGTCATTTGTTCACTTAGATTCTGTTTATATATCACAGAACCTCCAAGAAACTGTCATAACATTAAATACCAAAGATAAGTCAAAAGTCTGAAGGTGTGTTTTTTCACAGAATGGTAGCAGAAGAGTTTTCTGTTCAGAAAAAAAAAATGAAATGTAGTTTTCCATATATTTTATTAGTGTAAGATCTGAAACTTAAAATGCTAATTAGTCATCCTCTTATTTGTTCTACAGGTTGAAGACTATGCCTTAAGAAAAAATGTGCCTGTGGCAGAAGTTGAAAAGTGGCTTGGACCTATTCTTGGATATGATTCAGAGTAACAAAATAGGGTGATTGATTGGTTGGTAATAGATATAGATATCAGCTATACAGAAAACACTCACAAGCAAAATAGGGAGGGGATTTGTGTCTGTGTTGGGGCGCAGTATTGCTTCTCCATTTCATACTGTGTAACAGAGTCCACCAAACTTGTGGAACAAATGTGTGAGAAAACTGCCCTTCCTCGTTTTCTGATTAATTTTAAATAAACAAGAAACAGTTTTTCTGTTTCTTCAAATGATTATTCAGTGTAGCTATCTGCCACAGTGAAAACAAACAATATCTAATTGTAAAATATTCTCTACACTACATCGAACTTACAATAAGCTGTAAAACAACAAACCTAAAACAAAAAATTCTTAGATGTGAAGTGTATCTCTCAGTTTTGGTTACCCTGGAAATGATGTCCATGTCCATGCATATGCATGTTATCATGAGCTATTTAAAATATACTCCTTTCTTTCTAAATTAAAGATCATTCTAATCGTATTTGGGGTTTTGATATGTGTATATGAAATATTCTTTGTCTGAGTGTCCAAAGCTCATCTTTTTAAATAGTTTCATAAAAAAATAAAAGGCAAGATAAAAAAAATCAAATACATTAATATTTCATGAAAATGAATACAAATATTATACTAAATCTATAATTAACTACTGATACTGTAATCTGTAATTTTGCTTTCTGAGAAAATAGCTGTTCAACATGCTTTTATAGCCATAAGAAAAAGCTCAGCAACTATTTGCACTGATATGTCCCTCTATTTGGGAGACTTAGTGATATTTAATGTAATTGTATGTGTATTTAATAGGTGGTGCCAGTGCTTTAGATTTATTTGGAAGAGGTGCTTCAGAATGTCTTGGGCTGTGAATGCAACACTTTTCTGCAATTCATAACAGTCACCTCTTTTCAGAAATATCGTCAGGGAAAAAAGACCTAGTTGCTTTAGTGAGATGTGCCTTTGTGCCGCCCATGTTTTCTGAAATACTTTTTCCCAATTGAATCCACGAAGCATTGCATAGCTTTAATATTTAATAGCAAATTGGTTCAGAAATTAAAAGGAATGTGGGAGGTTAGTAAGTGCCTTGATTCTTAATTCCTTCTTAATATACTGGGATATGTCTGAATAGTAAAGGAATATAGGAAAAAGGGTCCACAATAGGAGACTATGGTATATGTTCACATAAACAATTCTAGGTGTTACCGAGTTTATATTTGCATATAAGCCTAAAAATACACTTCAGACCTTTCCACTTAAGTTGTGATTGGAGTTCATAGGATGCCCTCTTGTTATTCCTGTGTTCACATGTCTTTTTTCTAAATAAACAATTTCTTATTGATTATAATTGATAGTTCACAATAGCTCAATTATTTACTCTTGTAGGCCCTGGAAAAATCATACTCTTTTTGGAACTTTTATAATCTCTGTTTGTAATTACACTCACAGGTGGCACAGCCTTCTGTTCTGTTACTACAGAAATGTGCTCTGCTATTTCTGTGTTGTGTTACATACCAAGAGCTGCCAAAACATTAGACTGCAAATCTTTAGATTTTTACATGAACAGTACCTTATGCCACTGCCATAAGGAGGTCAGTTTCTTGAAATCTCTATTTTCTTTTGCCATCAAATTGCCTTTTTGCAGGCCTCTGTGATGAGTGGATTTTTCATCAGTACATGTATTCTGGTATTCATAGCTAGAGGGCTTAAATTAGTACTGCTAATATTTTCACAATAGGTTTTCATATATTTTATTTTCCCATTTTAATTTGAGGAAATTTGTAGACTTAGAGGCTCTCTAGGGCCTTGATAAAACCAAATTAATTATATTTCTTCAGTCTTGTATGAAACAGAAGTATTCATTTAGACAGAGAAAAGTCTCACATTCTGTAGATCTCAAACAATGAGATTTATGAATGGCTGTAAACTGGGAAGTTTGGAAAAGTCAGAGATTTCCCCCCCTCAAGAAAAACCCCTGTTGAAATATCACAGATAGTTCCTATAACTCTTTCTTCTTAAGTAGACACATGTCCCAAATTTTGAATAAACTGGATGAACCATCTGGAAGCAATGTATACTGTTAATTTTCTTTAGATTGCCACCTGAAAGGAATGGAAGTCAACCAATGGCTTGCGGCCCTTCCCTGTGACGGCCAGGTCACAATTTCCTACCATATCTTTTCTTCTCCTTCAACCCCATTATCAATAATTCTGATTGGTGTTATGCAGGCAAGAGTTTCTTGGTTTGCAAGGCAGTACCTAGAAATCTTAACCACTGTTTATCATTGAAGGACTATTATTCAGATATTTTATATTACATGTTTTGAAATCTCATGTCAAATTATGATTAGCCTGTCAGATTTTTCACCAGATTGAATAATGCTAATATTCTTTATGCTCCACTGGGCTTGTGGAGGATTTATCAGCACCAAATTTCAAATAAAATCTCTTACTAAAATGTAATTCTTTGGATTTTTTTTTGTTAACTTCTTTGGCGTCCTATATACCTGTATCAGCAAGTGTTCACTGTGTAGTAGATGCATACATTATTTTGAACTCTGGTGGTTGAATGAATGTCTTTATTATCTTGCTGTTTGTTTTGTTTCTGCAAAAAAACTAACAGATGGGGTAAATGCCTCAGCAAACAAGTTCTCTGCCAGATCTTCAAATCAAATTACTAATCTTGCCTCCTTTATATCTACCTGGAATGGAATAAAGAGGGCAGATTTTTAGCAGGAAGGCTGCACTTTTTTCCATCACTTTTTTCCCCCAATTTTTCAAGGATTGCAGAAAACTTGTGACTTGTGGCATGAGACTGTCACAGAGCGAGGAAAACGAAGCAATTTTTTTTACTTTTTCTTTTGGATTTTTAAAGGGTTTTAAATGCTCAGTGGTTAAAAATAGATGTGCTAAAACTTGCAGACACTTAATGCATTTATTTTTAACTTTCAAGTGGAAAAAAAAAGGTAACCAGTCTCTTTGCCACCTACTTTTTAAATTTTCGTTGGGACTCCAGAGAAAAATAAATTGAATGCTAGGGACCTTGCATTTTTCTTTATAGCAAGCCCCATTCCATTAAATAAGGTGTATTTTTTTTAAAAAAGGAAATAGGATCTATCTTTAACTTAGAAGTACAAGGAAGTATTGTTGTAAATAGGATGTCTGAGGCTTTCTTTCTAGCAATCTGTCAGGTACCAGTTAAGAGGCTGGGTTTCCTTTGCTATCTTTGCTGCCTCTTGTTTTTTAAAAATCCTTTGTTTGTGTAATTGCAGAGCTTTATCTTTAGCTGTTCTTAATCACTAGGGTTTTTTTCCTTTCAGGTTGTGATGGACCTCTTTCCTTAAGTAGTGCTTTTGTGAGATATTGCAAGGTTTATGTACCTGACTTTTATCCAACAATTCAAATTAGATTCTCAAACTATCTTTCCTAGTATTCCTGATTATCCATTATTTATATTAATATAAATTTAAATATATATATTATTTTTCTTATATGTATCCATGTATTCATAACTATGTTTTTACTTATAACTATTATCTTGTAAGCAATTGACAAATAAATAAATAAATAAATAAATTTGGCTACTATTGCAGGGCTCCACTCTTGAGGGCTTTCATGATCTCCCATTTTCACATATTAACAGTATATTTCTGAATAAATTATGCCAGGGGTAGGGAACCTTGGCTCTTTTATCACTTATGGACTTCAACTCCCAGAATTCCTGAGTGAGCCATAAAAGGTTCCCCATCCCTGGCCTACTGGTTTTTCAGTTGTGGGGGAAATCAATTTTTGACTGGAATGGGACTGTTTAATATACAAATGTATATTATGTATATGTAGGACATATTGTAGAATGTAGGACATATTCTTTATATATTCTTTATATGTCCTACATTTGTATATCAAACAATACCCATTCCAGTCAAAAATTGATTTCCCCCACAACTGAAAAACCAGTAGGCCAGGGATGGGGAACCTTTTATGGCTCACTCAGGAATTCTGGGAGTTGAAGTCCATAAGTGATAAAAGAGCCAAGGTTCCCTACCCCTGAATTATGCCATTAAATTGGATTTGCGAGTGACGTGTTCAAATCTTTGAGATGGCCTATAAAAAAAAAACGGAATGAGAATTCCATGTGAGCTTCATTGGAAATACACACATACACACACACACTCTAATGCAATTTGAAAAGCTGTAGATAGAGTGGTATATTTTTAAATGACTAAAAACTCAATTTAAATCCTTTCTGTGTCATGAAGCTCACTGAATATCATAAAAAGAATTGCTGTCTCTCAGCCTAACCTAGCTGAGAGATAATCCATGTACATTATTCATGAAAAAGAGTGAAATGCATGGGATAAAATTAGTTTCAGCACAACCAAAATCAGGATTAAAAATATGCTACCCTTACCAATGCTACTTTACAATAATTGGTTCTTCTAACCCAAATTGAAGTTAGCTTGATTTGAGGAATTTTCATCTAGCAAGAAGGATTTTCATAATTGTAGAGCATTCAGAAGGTTTAATAAATTAGAAGGAATTCCCAGGGAGTTGGCATGGTGGAAACTGTTCCTAGTCATCAGTGAAGCATGAAACGTAACACAACTGGTCCTTTTAAATCTCTACATGCTATTGTGTGGAGAAGGGAAGAAAGAAAAAAAATCTCTTATTGGCTTCAATCACCATTGAAAGTTAGCAATTTGTTACAGAATTCCAGTGAAACAATCCTGGGCAGTTCTGGAGCATAACAAAATTGGAACTGGGAGGGGCATAGGGAGACTTATGGAGTCCCTAATTCAGAGTTTATTCAATCAAAAAACTAGAAATAGCACCCACAAATGCCAGCTGCACTTAATCAAATATGGATGTATTCCTTTCTAAAAATAATAAAAAGTATCTAATATTTCACCTAGTTTTCTCTGTTGTTTAATTGTGGAAGACTTAACCCTGTATAAATGTATATTTTAAAATTATTATATAGCATAAAATGGCACCTAGCGTTATTTTTCTGTTAATGGCTTAGTATATCCATCTCAAGTCTTTGAATGAAAGATTAAGAACAAATAACATCACTAAACCTTAGCACTGTTATTGATCTGCCTTGTAGCCTGATGGATGAAAGTACGTGAGTCCCAGACTCAGCTCATGACAAGTATTAAATATATATGGAGTTGGGTTCTTGGAACAGAACTTTTAACTACTTTCTCTCAGTAGAAATTGAGTAAATTCTAAGGAAAACCAACCAGCAATTAGAATTTTCCAATTTCTGCTTTGCATTTTTGGATACTTTGTTAATACATGTATCATTTGCTAGGGAAAACTCATGCCTAATGGTACTAATGGCACTTATTGCACCCATTAGTAGTTTGAAATAACCTTTTTATTTTGCTAGAGCTATGCATTATGTGAACAACTCCAGAGTTATGGTACCTCCTTTATAAAATGGTGGGTTCTAGGAAAAAATATGGCTGAATGGATGTGATTATTTTTTTCTTCATCTCCTTTCCTGAAATTGAAATTAAGAGTGAGAGAAAGGCAATGATAACAATGTTAACTTGTATTTAGTTCCTAATAACAGGAAGAAGTGTTCTACTTTGCAGAAGGGAATGTTGTGTTGTATTAAAATGTTTTCTTTTAAATGAATAGATTAATAAATGTGCTCAAAGACCAGTGTTCCATAATCTCTTGTACTTTAAATGTATTATGTGTACCACTCCTGGAAACTATACTTAGCAGGTCTAGTTGGGTGATGGGAGTTGTAGTTTCAACATGCTTGTAATCACAGATTTCGAAAGTACGTTACAGGGGATGGTATTATTTAAGTTTCTTTTACATATACATGCCATTGATTATCCATATGGTAGATTTATCCTACAACAGAATTCTCTGTTAATATCCGGAATGAGTTTTAGAAAATTTAATCTAAAATTATACCTTGTTACACTAATTCTGAAACACACACAAATATTTCAACATGCTGTTTTTGTCTGTGAAGTCAGAACATTAAAATTCTAGCTACAGGCTAACTTACATCTTATGTTCTCCTTTGCCTTGAAAAAGCCACTCAGCCTTGCAATCCCTTTTCCCTAGCTGTTTCTCCACTAGACTAATAAAACTTTGTCCATTGCTATTTAGTTCAGACCCTACTATTCTCCATCAGTGTTTGTCTTTTCCCTTAATAACTAGCGAAGTTAGAGTGTAGTCTAGCTATGATTTATATACACTAAAAGTGTCAACGGGATAATGATTTAAAATGAGAATGTCTTGAAATGTTTTAATGTTATGTAGTGTGATAGTAGTGCAATTATTTGAAGACTACTGACATTCTACTTAGCAATTTCTATCTGCCAAGTTATCACAGCATATTTTTATGTGCAGTTAACTTGTCGTACATTTCCTCCCATTAAAGGCTTCTCTGTTCATTGCTTTGCTCTATTGTACTGTGCTGGACATTTTAAAATGTTCCTCACCACAAGAACATGGGGGGTCGGTGGACAATTTTAACTCAAATTTCTCTCCTGCAACCCACAAACTTACTCCCATTTTCTTCTGGAAGATCTCCCACTTTCCCAAATCAGATATTGGAGACCCCAAATACCTCAGAGGGGAAGATAAATCAACTGATATAACCGCTCTTTTACCAGAGGAATATTCCTTTCTACTATTTCTAACTGGATATTACACTACTATGTTATGTTATGTATTTATATTAAGGTGACTAGACAGCCTTACATTTTAAAACTCTCTAGAGGCTGAAACCATAGAGAAAAATCAGATGTCAACATACATTAATAAGTATATAATTAGCTCCAATTAACACATCTACAGACTGTAACATACATTTCATGCACAGTTAGCATCTGTGAACGTGAAACTAAAATGCATTTATACTTTTCATACTGTTTTGGCTCTTAGCCTTGTTTAAAAGCTTGTATCCAAATTATCTGTGTATGACAGTAGTTCAAAAATAGTTGTGTGGGATGCTGATAACTATGGAATGATACTATATGGAAATCAATGGCATCAAAAAGTCTGTTAACTGCATTCTGGATTTTAATGAAAATTGAAAAGGTGAGTTTATACCGATGAATTTGTAAGTTGTAATAAATGCTTATTCTATATGCATGAATCAAGATACGTTTCAATAAAGCTGAGTTGTTTCACATTATACATCCCTTGATTAACCTAATGAGATATCCATTAGATAGAAATGACCAATGCAGTAGAATGTGGCAGAGACCATGTGGTCACTAACTGATTGCTGCAGTACGCTGAATCCAATGGCACCTGCACCCATACATGCAGAGCAGAAGCTACAAGAAAGTTAGCTAAGCCAAAGCCTGCTGATTAAAGATCACATCCTATACTTGTAATCTTAAGTTCTGATTTAAAAAGACCTCCAGGGAAACCAATAGACAATTTAAAAAAATCAATTATCAAATTAAACTCAGGATGTTCATCACTATAAACACAATAATCAGTAGAAGTGGAAGATGATTGCTAAGGCCAGGGGAATTCAAAATGAAAATATAATTACCTTTCAATAGGCCTCCGTAGTTGGTGTAAGGTTAGCGACAAAATTAAGTGTTTCTAAGACATTTCAAAGCTGCAATGTGTCTTAAAAAAAGTCCACTCAATTTTCATGTAAGAGTAAGAAAATGTTTAAAAAAATTTCCAGTACGATCTACATATCTGGGCAGATACAAAACCATTCAGGCTTTAAAAATCTAAAGTAGCACTATAATTTGGCCTAGAAATACAAGTTAGAAGTAAATGATTATGAGAAGCAATATGTCCTAGTTACTTTTGCTGTTTTTGAAATTCCAAATAATTTTCTAAAATCTTTTAAAAAGGAGATGCATTCTGCCTGATTCCTATATACAGTGGTAATGAGTTTGTTCAAATACACCAAGATGCAACAGTACTAAGGAAGCAGTATGTTCATGGATGATATCCATGTCAACAGTATATTCTAGCACTCCATAATTAAGATTATGATGAAACATGAACATTTAAAAAAACCTATTGTGCTGATATAAACTGTTTTTTTATGCAGCAAGTTTAGATTGAATAGATAGCACAATATTTCCTGTGCTGTGCTCAAAACCAAGAATAATACTGACTTGAGCAAGAAGGCAACTTATTAATCAGGATGATTTGTTTTCCAATGAGTTCCAAACAAAATTCTGTTCAGGCTGATTGTCTGAAATATCTTAATTTCATTTGCATTTGAGATAACTAATACCAATGGAAGATGTGGGAAAATCTGATTTGGTTGACATGTTAATTAGTGAGGTTATATAATCTCTATCAATCAGTTTCTTTTTCCTGTGTGAGATATAATCCTTACTGATATTTTTTACAAGTTATTGCATAATCCCAGAAGTTGTCCTTTTCAACACTGTATGACAAGATTTAAGAAATAAGTATAGTGTCATTTCTGCCATGAGTAAAAAGCAGATTATATAACAGAGTTAATAATTAATGCCTTGTAGTCTTGCAGTTCTTAGGAAGATATGAAAAAGAATGCCATCTTTTGCTTAATAGCATAAGACCAGCACAGAGATATGCATTTAAGAACTTCTGGTTGGGTAGAATTTACATAACTACTTATTAGGCATATCTGTATAAAAGTAAATCTCAAAAATTTACTCATAAGCAAGCATTCCCAAGAAAAGATCAAAAGTGCTTGCTTAGTGTGATATTAACATTGCTGAAGGCCTAAATATATGATAATATATCGATAACCATATTGATTGCATCTAGCTTCTTGTTTAAAATGTTTAGGATTGCATTATTAGTTATTTAAACCATGGGCTTCATTTTAAATTTATATTCTGGTTACTTCATTAATGTGGAAACTTATATTATAAAAATAAATGTATACTTACAAATTTATAATTGTAAATATTTAGAAGAAAATTAGGAGTAAATGGTCATGAATATTAAAATGCAGTTTTGTCAGATGTCAGCGCTCCTTAGGTTAAAAGGTCCATTTAGATATTTACATAAATCATTACAGTCTCCTGTTTATTAGCCACTGCCTTTTACAAAGCTAGGCTTACCATATTTTTTATGATGTTTCATTGCCATTTTAATAAGTGGAGAAATTGTTCAATTGAGATAAGAGGGCATTTGCACTATGTAACTATGTTGTCAGTATAAAATCCCTCCCACCTTACTATTTCGTTTATGTTTGTTTTTCCCCCCAAGTTGTGGTCATATCTTCACATCATAGGTGTGGTCATTATTCTTGTGAATGTTTGAGTTTGATAGACAAAAGTCTGCTACTATGTTAATTTCTTCTCTAGTAGTGTACATTGGTTTTACCTGTTGACATATCTTTCAAGATATTCCTTAAGTCTTTCATGTTTCAGTTTTCCAAAATATTATCTTCACCAAAATATTATCTTCTATTCAGAGATTGATGAGATTTATTTCAGCAGTTTAATTCCAATTTCTATTTCTTTTACTCTGCAACATCTTATGAAACATTCTGCATATAATTTAAGAAGTTGATGGTATATAAAAGTAATACATACTCCTTTCCTAATTTTGAACCATTTAATATCTCCACAGTCCATTCTACTTGCTGCTTCAAAATTAATGAACTCTTCAAAAGTAAATGAAGGTGGTGGCCTGGAGTTCAGTCATTTGCCCCATTATGCTGGATACCGGTGTTAGAACTGAATGTATTAATAATATACATTAATGATGCATTCTGTGGTTAACATGTTTTACTTAAAGAAACATTGTTAAAATATGTTAAAATTACACTGAACTAAACATGAGGTAAAAGGGATGCTAAATTTGGGGGAAATGTTCATACAGGAAATTTATATAAACACTTAACTGTGTGGTGGCCCATTTTCATATGTGATAGGCATTGTCATTGAATATGTCTGAACTGGAAAGAAATATTCCAAAATATGTTTATTAGAAATTGTAATGCCAACACATTAGAAATCTCGATGAACTTTTAGCTATGCATTTTGGGATGAACACCCTTTGAATAGTGTGGGAATATGAATGGATTTCCAGAAAAATTGCAGGCTACAGGAACCATTTGTGTTTTCAGTTTGAGATGCAAACAACACAGACTCATCCCCAACAGCCTACACCTGTCTTCACAATGAAGGGACACAGGGCAGAAAACATCCTGCAGCCAAGAATCATAATGGTCAAGTATCAGAATGGTCAAACAAATGGCAACTTCAAATCTCAACAAATAAATGCTCTGTCTTACATATTGGCTATTGTTAACCTAATCCTAGGTAGCTTTTTCTAATATCACACTACTAACTAGAGCATACAAAACATTTGCTAGACCAATACTCGAATACAATTCATCAGTCTGGAACCCACATTACGTATCTGATATTAGCACAGTTGAGGAAGTCCAGAAATATTTCACAAGAGTTCTCCACTCCTCTACTCGTTGTAGAATACCTTATGCCATCAGACTTGAAATTCTAGACCTAGAAAATCTTGAATTACGCCGTCTTCGGTCTGATCTAAGTATGGTATATAAAATCATACATTGCAATGACTTACTTGTCAATGAATACTTCAGCTTCAACCATAACAACACAAGAGCACACAATACAAACTCAAAGTTAACCGCACCAAACTTGATTGCAGGAAATACGACTTCAGCAACAGAGTGGTCAATGTCTGGAATACTCTACCTGACTCTGTGGTTTCTTCCCCAAACCCCAAAAACTTTAACCTTAGTCTGTCTACTATTGACCTCACCCCTTTCCTAATAGGTCTGTAGGGGGCGTGCATAAGCGCACCAATGTGCCTACCGTCCCTGTCCTATTTATTTTTCTTACATGTACCTATTTTATGTATTCATAACTATGTATATACTTATTCCTATTATTTTGTAAGCGATTGACAAATCAAAATAAATAAATAAATAATAAGGGTCCACACCCATTTGCACTACTCAGGTGACCCTGAGGAGACAGATAAACCTCCAAGTGCCTTAACGACTTTCTAAAAGGATGGAAATTACCAGCTGTCTGCAAGGAATATAAATCCTTCCTTTTCTCTATCATCCAGTCAGAGAGGAAAAAGCTTCTTGGATGTGAAGTGAAACATCTTCAAAGAAAAAAAGAAAGTAAGTTTAGTTGCCTCCTGAAAGAGCACCTTTGGGACAACCATGACCTGGATGACTGAGAATCTCCATAGACTTTTAACACATTTGAAAGGCACAAGGTTGAGAAGGCTGTTTGAGAGAGGAAGAGTCATTACATATCTTATAATTTGCCATAATTGTCTATTTGTATTATATCCATGGGAAAGACAGCAATACTAGATCACACTTTCTTAGTGGAACCTGCAACAAAGTATTGCAATATGGAGTTTTTCTGTTTTGAGGGTATAACCAGCTCTGCTTTTCTTCTAAAATATGCCATTGAAATTTCTAATGACAATCCCAATTCCATTTTTGTATTTTGTCTCCCACACAAAGATTGTTGGCTACTGTGTATGCTTCATGATAGCTAGAAAATTTTGGAATTATTTTACACAGCTGTATATGGGTAACATCATTTTCACTATTATCCCAGGACAAGAAAAGCTAGTATGTAGTATGTGCTGGAGAAGGCTTAAGAGTTCTTGTTAGGCAGAGTGGCTGGACATCACCAGGAAGGAGAATGAACAAAGGCTGGCTGGGTTGACAGCAGAGTAAATGGGTGGATGAACATCATTGCACCTTTTTTGTCTGTTGTTCTATTCATTTAATTTGCTTTTAATTTTTTGTCAACATTCTACAGGCATAGAACAAATGCAGTCTACTTTGAACTGTTTTCCCACTTTTAGGATTTGTTGCATTCTACCACAGTTCGATATCACCCAACGTCTACTAATGCCTTTTCTTTGTGGCTATTTTGTTTGCATAATAGTTGATGGTTCACAAGATAATTAAGCTGGAATGAAAAAAAAAACTGATCAGGAGAGCACTAGCTCTCAGCTCCTTTGAGAGAAATTTAAATACAAAAGAGAATAATGAGTACACCTACTCAGACAACAATGAAAATCAGTTTTTTTTTCTTGCTTGGAATAGCTCTATCAACTATAAGGACAAGCAAATACACTTTTGTTCTAAACACTGGGGAACACATGTTTCATGCTCTTGGCACATATATTATGATGCACATTTAGAACTACAAGCAATCATTGACAATACCGAGCTCTATGATTTTGGCAGTTCTGGCAGGAAATAGAAATGATACTTCATGATTATCACACTCCATAAATAATAAATATCAAAACAGTGTGAGACTATGCTTCAAAGGAATAATAATTAAAATGTAATCTGAATATTGACACTGAGCCTTTTGAATGTCAAATCAATTAGAAAAAAGTTTTTAAATGATTTTATGTCTATTACACATAACTAGTTGACATGTTCATCCAGATAAAGGTAGGAGATAGGTTTGGTCTAGTAGTGGTTAAGACCCCAGGCTAGAAAACAAAAGATCGTGAGTTCAAGCACCAGCTTAGCCATGAAAGCCAGAGGGGTGGCCTTGGGCCACCACCACTACCTCTACCACTATTACTACTATTACTACTACTACGTCTCCTCCTTCTCCTTTTCCTCCTTTGTCTATCCACTGCAGGATGAAGGGCTCTTTTACATGTGTCCAATCAATATGGTCCTGAGCTTTGCCAATTGGGCCTGCAATACTTGCTGATGTTGATCCATCTTGTTTTAGGTCTCTTTCATGGATGCTTTTTATCAAGTACGATTCATTCTATGACTGTTAGTCTACCTGCCATCAGTTCTTCTTGATATGACCAGCCCATTTCCATTCTTTTACTCTCTTGATGATATTGTGTACTTTTGTTTGTTCTCTTAATCCATCTGCAGGTCTTTCTATCTTGTCCTGAAATGCCGAGCATGTATTTTTCCAGAGCTCTTTGCACCACTTGGCTTTTATATTGATTCTGAGGTTAGTGTCCATGTTTCACTGGCATAGGTTACAGCAGGTAGCACACACTGATTGAAAACTTTTCTCTTCAGGCATAGGGGGAGATAGTTCTTGAAAATTATATGCCTGCCAACCATATTTAACATGCCATTCAATTTCCTTTATTGTATCACCCATTGAGATCCATTGGCCAAGGTATATGTAGTATTCTACTATGTCTAGTTCTTCTCCTGATATATATTTTCTTTTTTGGGTGAATTTTTCAGGTTTATTTTTAAGCCAAATGGTTCTCCTGCTTTGTGCAGCTCTTGTATGTGTCTTAGTAGCACTTCTGGGTCTTGAGAGAAGAGAATATAACCATCTGCAAATCTTAAGTGATTTTAATAAGTGTCACTGATTTTTATTCCATCTTTTGCCCAGTTTAGTTCGAGAAACAATCACGAAATCAAAATGTTAAACAATTACAATTAAAAGTTATCAACAACATTATTAATAAGATAGTGGAGAAAATTATTAAAAACATGCAACCATCTCATGAAGTTGCCATTTCCATGAGAGGGCCAGGCCTCTTTTAAGAGATTTCAGAAAGGATGTCAAGGAGCCCAATCTTACCTTGGGATTATGCAATTTATTGCACACACAATAAAAGATTTTTTTTGGGACTTTTGTTTGGGTTTTTATAACTAGATGACCATTCAAAGTTACAGCAGCGTTTAAAAAAGTGACTTATTACCATTTTTCACACTTATGCCTTACAGCATCCCCATGGTCATTGTGATCAAAATTCAGACACTTGGCAACTGACTCATATTTATGATGGTTGCAGTATCCCAGGGTCATGTGATCACCTTTTGTGACCTTCTGACAAGCCAAGTCAATGGGGAAGCCAGATACACTTAACAACTGTGTAACTAACACAGTAACAACTGTGTTACTAACTTAACAACTCAATGATTCACTTAACAATTGTGGCAAGAAAGGTCATAAAATTGGGCAAAATCAACTTAACTGTCTTGCTTAGCAACAGAAATTTTGGACTCAATTGTGGTAGTAAGTCAAGCACCACCTGTACATATATATTTTAACTTGTAGAATAAAAGTATTGCAACTCTTTAGCACATTAAGCTGAAGCATTCACTGTTGTTTCAGATGAAGGGAAATTTATGTAATTTATGTTAATTATATAATTTTAAGCAAGCATATTTATTATAATAGCCATCTGGTACAGGTTACTTTACCTCAAGGTATTTTTGAGGCAGAACAGGTTTTCCAGGCTTAATGTGCACTGACATTATTCTGCTCTGGTTCCTACAGTTAAGAGGTCTGAAATCCTTTCCCAGAACTATCTTTAATGTGCAGCATGAAATTTACCAGTTCTTAGATTAATTCATTAAGTTCTTACACATTTTTAAAGCTCCTGTACAAACATTAATTATGCAAAGTTCAATATGGTACTGATTTTTTAAAAACTAATTTTAATGATTGTATTTATTATTTATTTATTTATTATGTTATTGTAATAGGGAAGGAGTGTCAAACTCGATTTCACTGAGGGCTGCATCAGGGTTGTGTTTGACATTGGAGGACCGGGGTGGGCATCATCAGGCTGGGTGTGGTCAGCATGACATCACTCGTGTTGGAGTGTGCCTGTGGTGGCCAAAGCGCTCTGCCAGCAAAAATGGGTTCCCAAGCTTCATTTTCAGCTGCGAAGGCCTCCTGCAACCCTCTGCCAGAGAAAATGGAGCATGCGGCTCTCTCAAGGTCCGTTTTCTCTGGCAGAGGTAGCGCAGGCCAATCCTTTGTTGTTTCCAGGGCGGCCCTGCAGGCCAGATCTAAGCACCTCGCGGGCTGAATCCCTGGAGTTTGACACCCTTAGTAATAGGGTATTCTTACAAATGCAATAAAAAAAAATTGTAAAAATAAAATTGTAACAATATTGATAATTTTATTTCCTTTCATTACACTGATATTAAATTATTCTCAAAGAGCGAACTGTTGAAGTATATTATTGTCATTTCAATGCATAATAAAGAAGTTTCTCTTTTCTATTAATTGATCTGCTAGCTTCCCTCCTCTAACTTATTATATTTGTGTGATAAATCAATATCCCAGATTCTAAGATATCATTCATTGCTTGTCTGTGGGTGAATTAATTTTTCTCCCTCTGAAACTAATTGCCACATAAACTGCTTTTAAATGATGAATCACCATTTCAGTTTCCTTTAGTACACTTAGTACAATTAAGCCGGCAATGTTATACCAAGCTTTCTGAGAATAATAAACCTTTAGTATAGTAAACTATTCTGAGAGGGAGAGAGGGATAGGAAGAGGGAGGGAGAGAGAGGAGAGAGAAGGAGGGAGGGAGAAATAATAGTGATTAAAATGCCACTTTTGATGCAGAAGATTGCAGTTCAAATCTTACCAGTAGGGCTTCTTGGGCAATAACCCCAAAATGCTTCACTTGCTTACCTCAAATATGAGAGCGACATAAAATAGGAGAGTCATGCTGACTTGGTCATCATGTAGATTAACAAGCTCTGTTAAGATGCTGAGTAACCAGGACCATCTGATGGTAACTGGGCTACTGGAACAAATCATACCTGGAAATGATAGAGTGGTACAACAATTGGCCTAATGAAAAAGGATATATCAAATTATAAGGGAACTTATGAATGTATAGAAGACTTGCATTTAGAGCAACTGAGAAATAGCTAGTTTCACAATGCTTCAATATAGTGAACAGGAAGTTGCTCTCACAACTTTGGACCAACTACATTCCATACTCAAGAAGACCTGTAAGAACAACTGGATGAGCAGACAAACCTGAAGCTAAAATGACACCTTCATCCTTTATACTGCAGAGCACAGTTTCTGATACAAGGCATAAGATCATAGCTACAATCAACCCTTGAGACCAGTTAGCAAGTCTCAGTCGAGAAGTACATCAGATAGTATGCTAGAAGATGCCAATAGAGCCTTCACAACAATCCCTACTACCATCATAATTCAAACTGTGGACTGATATACCGTATAGCTGCTATACTCCTGTGTATACTTGGCTATATGATCAAGAATAGCAATACATAACAAACAACCCCCCCCCCCCCGAACATGAGGTTAATGCATAAGAACAAGGCAACTTGAAGAGAGATTAATCAATTGGTAAAATTACAGAAAGGTGTGAACATTAAGGGTATGACTTGTCTACTGGAAAAATACAAAGATCTGATTCCATCTGAGGCCCTAGAGAGTGCTAAACAAAGCTCACAGCAATGGCTACTAGGCTAAGAAACACTAGAGAAGTATTTTCCAAAGATCCACCCAAGGTATACTCCCATCTGTAGCGGAACAACTTCAGCATAGCCATCAATGGCAGAAACTGAATAGTATTACAAGAGCATATGAGAAAAAGAGAAGACAACACTAGTAGAAAGTGGCTGTAGGACCTGAGAACAGGCTTCAGTAGCCTCCTAGAACAGGAACCTGTCACAATCAGAATAGCAAATATCCAGCAGCAAGTCAAGAATCTGAACAGCTGGACAGCACCTGCCCAAACATCTATTGGCTAAAGAAACTAACAGCAGTGCATGAATGCCTAGCACCACAGATGAACCAGATGATAGCAGCAGTTTCTGAACCAGACTGGCTAACTCAAAGAACAGTGCAGTTCATGAAAGACACCCCATAAGGGAACAGCACTGTCCAACTATTGGCCAATAACCTGCTTCCCCACAAGTTGGAATGTCCTATCAGGCATCAGTTGCTAAGCTACATGACCATATGGACAGTACATGAACACAATTCAGAAGAGCATTGGGAACAACAACAGAAGATCAAAACACCAGTTGCTTGAGCAGTTGCCCAAGATTCAAGGTCTAAATAGGCCAATCTGGGTACACTTTAGATTGACTACAGGAAAGCCCTTGACTCAATGCCACACACGTGGATCTATGAATGCCACACACATGGGTCTATGAACAAAGTCAACAGGACCTGAAAAAGTTCCTCAAGAACTCAATGGAAGTTCCTCAAGAACTCAATGGAGCTGAGAAAGACAACACTGGAAGCCAACTCATGGCAACTCATAGAAGTGGCCATTAAGTGCAGCATAAAGTAAGGTGACTACACCACATGCAGTCTTGTTGTGCAGCAAGTTTTCACACCCTCAGCCAGATAATTATAAGGAATGGATACAAATGCAAGAGTGGAACTGCCACCAGACATCTATATCTATAACTCTATATGGATAACTTCAAGCTAAGAGTGAATAAGACATCTATTCACTGATCCAGTGGACACACATCTACAACGAGGGTACTGGGATAATATTTGGACTGGAGAAATGAGCTGGTAGTTAACAGAGGGAAAGTGGGGTGGAAACTACCAGTGGGTCAAATAACAGACATACAGTCTAGGTACAAGCAGCTTGGTATCTATAGTGACATGGGGACCATGAGAAGGAGGCACGGAAGACAATGACATCCAACTATTAACAAAGAATAAGAGTCAGCTCAATGGAAAGAACAAGACCCATGCCATCAACATGTGTACCCTGCCAACCTTCCCTTTCTCATGCTCTTTTTGTGTACTTTTCCCATTTTCTTTACAAAATGTCCAATTATTAAATAAATCAGTTGAAGTAATATGCTATTTTCTGCCATTTAGTAAAAATGGCAATGAAGACACATGCAAATGTGTTTTCACCTACAATGGGTATTTAAAGAGGAAAACAGATATATTTGCAATGATAGTCATTTGAATAGCTGGTTTTTGCCTACCTTAGGATGTTTTTTAAAAGTGAGTAACTTTCAAAAGTTGGAAAACCCAAACCTTGTTGGACTTCCAAAGGACTTTAAAGACATGGCTCTTCACTGAAGAGCCTTTATACACTGAGAATTGATATACCATCAGTGTATAATGCAGGCAGAGGATGTTTTTGTTTATATTATTGTTTTAAATTTTTTGTTGCTGTTTGGAATTAAATGGCACTCAAGACATGTATAATTACTTGTTCAGTGACTGTTCAAAGTTGTGATAGCACTGAATGAAGGGAAATTATGAGGGGCTGCTGCAGCATCCCTCTGAACACATGATTATGATTTGGGCCCTCGATGCTTGGCTTGCAGTTACAATGTTGTAGCAAGCTGTGGTCTGTGGTTAAGGCTGAGATGAATCAGACAATTTGCCCATCTTGCTCAGTATGCTGTGTCCTGCAATAACAAACTAGAACAAGATATCCCTTTTCCATTAGCAGCTAGTATAAAAGATGTCCCAACTGTGATTCCAGCCATCAAACAAACAGCCATCCAAATTCAATAGCCATTTGATAGCTCAATCCTACTGAGTGACTTTATACATTTAATAAACAATCCTGGGGGGGGAGGGGCAAGGGGGTGAAAGATTTATCACAATGCAAACTCTGTAATTTATACAGCTGTGTCCAATACTGAGATGCAAGTATAACAGGGTGCAGTTTGCACTGTGACAATATGATGCATGGTTTTATTTATTCTTAAATTTTAATCAATTTGTATTCTGCCCGATTCAAAAAGTACTTCTAGGTAACTTATAGCAGAGTGTTAAATAATAGTACAATCATAAATAATAATTTCACAAACATCAGGGGAAGACCAGAACAAGATCCACTAGCAATTTAAAAATATAATCTAATTTATCAGGGGAACATACTATAGTCCACTTAACCCATTGCTTGTTGGAAGACCCAGATTTAGCAGCTCCAAGTGTACTCCTGATTATAATTCAGTATGATGTCCATCTTTCTAATCATGAGAATCATGTAAGGCTAGGCAGGTACTGAAATGTACTAGATGAGATAAATGTAGCATTTCATATGTAAATAAGCATAGCTGAGCATGGATGGACTCATTTACAGTGTCTTTGCCACCCACTGCCATCCTAGACAACAACAGATTGGACACAATGATCTATACAATACACTAGTAATTTCCTTACAGGATTATGGCAATGCATAAAACTAGTGTTGCACTT
Source organism: Bungarus multicinctus (assembly GCA_023653725.1). Classification (NCBI taxonomy): domain Eukaryota; kingdom Metazoa; phylum Chordata; class Lepidosauria; order Squamata; family Elapidae; genus Bungarus; species Bungarus multicinctus. The sequence continues at coordinate 69,201,755 of CM042836.1, read as the reverse complement.
GAATACAGCCTGGAAGCTTCAAATACTGCTCAATGCAGGGTACGTAAGAGAAGTTAAATGGAGTGACCAGGTTGAATTGCATTACAATGATTGATGGTGCTGCACTGCCATAAGTACTTGTTTTCAAGCACAATGAAAGGTGCTTATTTTCAAAGACTAATGGCTAGTAAGCAAGGACTTGAGGGAAGCATCTCCCTATAGCAGTCTGCCTTTCTTCTTTGGGATCTGGTGATCTCCCTCCTTCAAAATCAGACTGTTACAAAACAGCAGGACTTCTTTGCTTTGTCCCGGGAGAAGCTCCACAGCCTCCCCGCTGTGAAATGCATTTGAAATTTGTTTTTTTTTTTTAAGATTTATATCCTGCCTTTTTTTTTCATTTGCACCTCAATGGGGCAAACATATGTAACCTTATTTCTCCTATTTTCCTTACAACGATGATATGTGGTGAATTGATCTAAGAGAAGGTGACTGGCCCAAAGTCATCCAGTTGATATTTCATACCTAAGACTTGGACTAGAACTCAAGTTTCCTGATTTCTAGGCCAACCCCCTTAAGCACCACATCAAACTTGCTATCTTTTTTTGGGAGAAGGGGACATTGGGCTTCTGGTACTCTGGAAGCCGAAAGCATCCAAATATTCTGAATTTCTAAGCATCATTACCTTTGGAATAAGTCTTCTCTTTGTCACTTATTATTTAAATGTATTGGCCTCCCAACTCCAGTGGACTCTGGACGGCCAATAACAATAGTATTGCTACCATTACCCTGGTGGTATAGTGCTATAGTAGGCAGGCGTGTTGTTACTAACAGTATCACGCATCAGTCAGCAAAAGACCCAGCTCAAATCCATCGGACACGGTTTCTAGATTCAACAAATGACCGAAGTCAAGGCTACCTTCCCCCTTTGGTGCCACTCAAGCGGAAAACGCCGTGAGAAGCATACAGCTGTAACCTTACGGTTTTCTACTTGTCGTGGGGGGGGGCCTTATGACAACCCCGTTAATCGGTTTGCGGAGCTCTTCTGCAATCCCACCTGGGGGGGGTTTCTCCTCCTCCCTAAGGAGATTGTGACCACTCCGTCGAAGGCTGACCAGGCTCGCCGCCCGACCGCCCGTCCCCCTCGTCCCCCTCCTCCGCTGCACGTCAACATGCAGTTCTTCTCTGCGCCTGGCGCGCGTCTGCCTTCCACGCCTTCGGCGCGCAGGGTGTGGAGGGAGTGGCTTTGGAAGCAAAGCGCGCGCGCGCGCGCTTCAAGCCAGCCAGCCAGCGGCCCGGCCGGCCGGCCAGAGGGCGGCGCTGCGTTTCAGGTTTGCTTTTTTCAGGGAAGAGCCGGCTGCGGATCACCTGCAGTAGTGAGGGAGCCACCGGGAGCTCCACCCCCGCTGTCCCTGTTAATCGCAGCCTTCTTTTCCCTCCCCTCTTTAGGTTCTTCCCCATGCACTTGCACCAAGGAACCCGGGCTGAGCTGCCATTCTGCTGCAGAGAGGGAGTGACACGCGTTCGAGCAGATTGGAGCTAATCGGCCGGCTCCGGGCCGCTCTCACTTTCTTTCCCTACTAAAGGTCCAGCTCGGCTTGGGAGCCTCTCGCTCAGCTGCAGACAGCGTCCTCTATACCCCACCCCACCCTACCCCCTCGCCTCCTCCTCCTGCTTTCCGTCCCGCAGGGGTGCCTCTCCTCCTGCAGTTCCATACCACCTGCCAGCCCGGGCTCCGGAGGCGGCAGCAGCAGCAGTAGCGGCCAGGAGGCGAAAAAGGAGAGAGGGAGAGCGCCATGGCTGAAGTGGGCGAAGGGGAAGACGAGATACAGTTCCTGCGAACTGTAAGCACTTCGCTTCTCTTTCCTTTTGGGGCTTCGTGTCCCCCTTCGCGCATTGTTCGTAGGCTGGGACAGAGGAGACTCGGCGCTGAGATTGGGGATGTGAGGGTGTGTGTGTGTGTGTGTGTGTGTGGGGTAGGGACCTCGGGGATGCTGCATTAAGAGAGTTGAGGAATGAAGGCAAATACTCGGGCCGAGCTCTGGAATTCCTCGAGAGACGGTGAGGTAGGGATGGGCTGAGGAACTGCAAACCTCCCTCTTGCCCGGCTTTCTCTACAATATTGTGGGAGGGGTCTGGAGCGGGAACCTGGCGAGTAGTTTTATGGCCCTTGCCGTCACCTGTTCTTAAAAGAGTGACCAGTGGCAGATGAGTACAATATTCAGAACCGAAACTATTGTCTGTCAGGTGTACGGACCCCCGTAGAGTAACGTCCCCGGGGGTTTTGCTGTGGGGCATCCCCCCCACCCCCAAATGGGCTTCTGAAATAGGTCTCTCTCTCTCTCTGGAGAAAGGGCAGTCGGTAGTCGCTTTTGGTCCCCCGTTGAGAAACCCTGGACGGCGTGGAAAAGACCTTAAACATCCGAGGATTTGGCTGGGACGGCGCCCCGCTCTCAAGTGTGGGGGAGTGGGGTGTAGCGGGATGGGACTTTTAGCAGGGCGCTGCACGGGGCGAACCGACCGCGTCTCGGTTTTTTCCCTTCTCTCGCTGAGGGACTGGGTCACTTCTTGGGACGCTTCCAGTGGTCGAACTAGCCAGTCATTTATTTTGTAGTCGTCCTGTCTCGCGTATGGGATTTTATCAGGAATTTCTACGACGTCTTGTTGCATTTCCTTCCAGCGGGGGTGGTGGGGACACGAGAGAGAGATTGATTGATTGATTGCACAATGCCTTTCCATTGGTAGGGCAAGGAGCTGTAATTTTGAAAGTCCCCCTCCCCCTCCCCCGCATGTGTCTGGTCTTTTTTCCTTTTCATTCCTAAGTGCTTTACTGGTAAAACAAACCTGTGAAAATGTATGACAGCTGTCCAACAGCAGATCACTTAATATGAGAACTCCAACTGAATATATTTCCTTAGATCTTCTTTTCCTTCTTACCTCCCCCCCCCCAAATTGTTCTATGTACTGCAGATATTTTACCAAGCAGCAATGCTGAGCCAAAAGCTGCAACAATACCTCATCTTCTGTCAAAAGCAAATAATAGAAGGGGGGTAAAGAGGAGCCTTTCAGATCTTGTGTATGAGTTTTAGTTATATATTGTTAGCAATGTGGACTCTTCAACTGAAAGCATTTGAAATGAATGAACCATAAATGTAGTCCTAACTATAAATGTAGGACTGCAGTTATTGTCTTTGTAGAATATGCCTTTAAATATCTGTTTTTGTAAAAAAAAAGTCACAGTTGATTTTTTTGATGTCTGTAAACTTAACAAATTGGTAGAAATTGATGTTTTAAAAGATATGCAAACATATTTATGTAGTTGGGAATTTATGATTGCTATACTTGATATTTAGAGGCATTGAAAATTTGGATTGCTTTTAGAAGGAGGTGCCCTAGTATAATAGTATGAATAGATTCAGCTATTTCACCTTTTTTGTCCTTGATAAGTTTTTTGGGATGTTTGTGTGTGAGTGTGTGAAATAACAACAATAAAGCAGTGAGAAAAATGAACATTTTAGAAGTGGAAGATGAAGTAATATGGATCTATGTAAAAATGTCTGCATGAAGTAGTACAATTATTCAATTCAATTCCCAACTGGAAGCACCTTGTGTAATAACATTGCATTTCTTATGTAATAAGGTCTGATCATAACAAGTGGGTGTGAGGAAACTATGAAAAAGGAGACCCTCCCCCCCATTCTCAAAGCTGTCTTATTGATGTTTAGATTTTTTTCAAGATATTGCAATAACTGGAGGTACTAATAAAACTAGCTTGGTCATGAAGCTATTTCTCATGTGCTCCTATAGTTATTATAAAATGTCAACAGAATGAATATCAGACTAAAAACTTTTCTGAAGCTAAATATGACTTCCTGAGAAATTTGCTGAACTCATAGAAAAAAATGTAGGACAAGTTACGTTTCCTACTCCTTTGATTTGCCTAAATGTTCTGGAAAGTTCATGCAAAAATTGGTGTTCTGAAGGATTAAGTATAAGTAGAATATTCCTGAGATGGAGTTACAATATTTGAATTTTTGCCTGGGAATAAGGTAGTCATGTTCAAGTCACTGCTAATGTCTTGAGCCTATAAAGCAATGTTCTAAGCGATAGCACTTGAGAATAAAAGCATGTTACGTAAACTACTCTTCAGATTATGCATATTTTGCTAAACAAAAAGGTTTGGAAATCCTAGTCTTTTTAAAATCCTCAGATTGTTTTTATTGGAAACATTAATGACCTTGAAGAGGTCATATAATTATAAACAGTGGGAAGATTTTGATATAGCCTGTATAAAAAGTAAATCCCAAAACGATATGGAAGAGCTGCTAGTTTATTTCCTTTCTTTAACCTTGCAATTTATTTCTGTGTTCCGTTCATTCCTTGAAATATATCAGGAAAATAATGCTTAATGATATTTTAAAATCGGCATGTGGACAACACTGCAATAAGATATGATTTGTTTGTATTTCCCTTTGTATATTTCTTAAATTCCAAATCCATGATTTTAGCTTTAGTTAATCATCTTGTTTTCAATTTTAGTTTATCTTTGGTAACTAAAAATAAGTTAGCCATTTTTATTTTTAAGCCATAACTCTATTCTGGTTAAAAATATTTTATGTCACTTGAGTGAATATGAATTTCAAAATACAAAATGTTTGTTGCTCATAAAAGAGACACTAAATTTATGTGAACAAATTTAATTAGAGTAGAATTTTATTCTAGAATATTCTCACTATTACTTATACATTCAATTAAATGTCCAAGTGAAAAGTAATTTTGAAGTGTTATCTTTACCTGCTTTTTTCCCCTCAGATGGCTAGTAAAATAGATAAAAGTCTCGTATACTTTATGTATATTAAAGAATATTGAAAAATACTCAGTATTTATTAATTCTATGTCATGTATGTAGTATATTCATTTTGTGTTATGGAGGACTTGATTTATTCTGTTGTTCTCTGTCAGCCTTTGAGTTCCCCCAGTTTTTTATTGTCATCTCTTTTTTTAATGCATATGGTGAACTGTATTGTAGATACTCAAGATGCAGATTTGTGACTCAGGTTATTTTACCATAATATCATCATTGGTCTGATTTTGTTTTCTAAGTAGTTGCAAGTATATTCATTATTTAAAATGTATATAGTTTATTTAAAATGTGGTATTGACTTAATTAAAGTGGATACCTATTATAAAATTAAATGTAATGTTTGTTACACATGCTTCTTTCTTGACTTGCTTTGGAATGTTTAAAACATTATTTTGCTTAATATAGCCATACCAAATTGGTTGCTTGAAACTTACACATTTTAAATTCAGCAGGAGAAGAAATTAGTGTAGTTCACATTTGTTCATTTTTTTCAATTTTAAAACTGTATATAAACCAAATTTTTAAAATGTGAAGTTATTTAATATTTTAATATATTAGTACAATATCTGTAAGAATTACATGAAGAGGAAAATGTTTACAAAACATTAAGCAACGCTGCAACAATGTACATACAAATACAAGTTACAGAAACTTTTAATATTTATATCAAGTAAAATTTGAGATATTTGTAGTGATTAAAAATAGAAAAAAGCTCTAAAATTGATAAACTTGCACATTTCTGTGCATTAGTTAGGAATATTATTGAATCGATAATGCTTAACCAAGTTGTGTGACCAGTAGAATAGAGTGCTTGTATCTATTATTATTGACATCTTCCTTGAATCTTTGTACTTGAATCTTTGATCCTAATTGGATCCAGAATATTGAAGAGTTCTCTAGAATAAATTTCAGAAAAAGAGAAATATACCCTCCTTTTTGTGAGTTGGAAGCCTCTTTGTGTAATTCAGTTAGGATTGCATATCATTTAAAATCTATATTTAAATTTGAATATCTTTTCCTGAGGATTGAGAGTGATGCAGAAAAATTATGCTGCTAGTGCCTTTGCAACAACTACAGATTTATTGTTATAAATCACAGTATCAGAATGAACTTATTTAAATAATTGTCCTTCTCTTTATTAGTAAAATAAACAGATTACTTTTTTACAATGTATAACATGAAGTAACAGAGAGCTTTTACACCAAGATAGATTCCTTGTGTGTCCAATCACACTTGGCTAATAAAAGAATTCTAATTCTAATTCTTTAACATAATTATTAATTCTTTAGAAATGTTTATTTTATTTTTTAAAATGAACTGATAAATTGTCATTGTTGTTATGAAGTTTGAAGTTAATTCATAATTTAGATTTCTAAGGGTACTCTAAAGCTATTAGAGTGAAATTCTGCTACCGGTATAGAGCTGCCTATATTGTATTTTGTGAGAAAAGCTATACTGATATGTGTTCTGTAAGTGCATCCTTCTGGAAAATACTACACAGATCTTTGGAAAGACTGTCAAGCTGCTAATATAGTGCAGCCTTTACAGTGACACTGTTGAAGAGATTATCCATGTAGTGTATCTAGAATGGTCTAGTGCGTCAGTCCCGGATAAAGTGATTTGTGCATACTTCTTAAATTGCATTTTACCTTTGTTCTTTGGGAAAGACAATCCCAGTTGTTTTGTCACATTTTGACTGATTTTTTTTTGCTTTAAAAATAAAATCTTAACAAAATTTGTTTTATCCCTTGATGATTCCTATTTAACCAAAACAAATGCAGTCGAAACTAACAGCAACAACAATTTCAGTGGTTAAATTTGGTCTTTTGTGCAGGACATTCGTGAGTCAAATGTAGGCATTAGGATGTTTTTCAAATACCTATGGTATTTAGTAGGATGGAGGACTTAATTTATTGTAATCTCAAGGTTTTTAAACTTGAATTGTTACTGGACACTGAATGTGTATAATTGAGACCAGTTCTGTGATGATGTCTTGGAGTACGTGACATCACTGTGGCTTGTTTCAGATTCCTATATTGCATATGCCCATCCCTCTTAGGATTTCATTGCATCACTGTTGTACCACTGTGATCCTCAGATGCCCCCCCCCCAATATATTTTTAAAAAGTGCATTCCCAGTCATTCAAATTTGCTCACTCATACTAGAATCTTAATGACAAGAGAATCATCTACGTTACTTCATATAGCTTATAAATCTTTGAGAGTTCCATGTTTTCTAAGGAAATTTACTCTACAATTTCAGACTCATCTGTATTGAATGGAACATTAGAATCATCAATGCGGACAACAATTAGAATTTTAAACATTATTCTAGCCAAAGTGATGATAATACTGAAGATAATAAATGGAGGAATGAAGATGCAAAATCTAGCTTAAGTATAACTTTTGGCCCTTTCTATAAAAAGTATTTGTTTACAGGCAAAAAGCTGATTTCTCTCATGTCATTAATGATCTTTCATCAAAGTGTTGTTTAATGTTTCAATCAAATATACTTGTAACAGTCACTGCTTTGCTGACATGTTTAACATTTAATATGTTTTTAAAAGGCTATTGTTTGATCAGGAACTACTTTATAATTTATGATCATAAAACTTTAAAGGAAAATGAACACCAGGCTGGATAAGCATTTGATGATACTTGGATTTGTACTGTTGTATGCATTTCTATGTTGCTATCTGGAAAAATATTTATATCTGAATTCCATTGTGTTCAAAAGAGGTTTTTTTTGTCCAAGTGCTTCAGACAGCACACCTGATTGTTTTCATACTAAGAATTGTAGTGTGGAATTACCATGCATCAATCATTCAAATTAACTGGATGTCTACACAGTTTAATAATTTGTAATCCTCACTTATTTCCCAGTGCTTCTGTACATTGTCATAGACTTGTTAGTCTTTCTGACAACAATAAAGCAATACCAAAATCTTACAAAATGCGCTTAATTGTCTATTTTTTTTCTGAAGAAAGACAACACTGGTTAGCTTATCATAACATAGTACTGATAGATCAAATATTTTTAATCATTTTAATAAGCATCAGAATAATATTGTTATATTTTGTAAGCATGAGTGAAATGCTATTTAAATAAACGTGTACAATAACACTATCGTTGTGGCCTGTTGGCTGCTGCTGTTGTGACCTGTCAGCTCCTGGTCTCTCCAGTACCCGAATTGGAGGAGGACGAGGCGTGGGAATGAGCATCAGGGCAACCTGGGAGCTCTGAGGGGGAAGTGGGAATGGAGTTGGCAGAGAGAGAGAGAGAGAGACAGAGGTGGAGCCTGGGCCATCTGTCAGCCCTCAGATGGAGAATCAACAGCCCCCAGGTCTGGAGGTGGTTGAGGAAGAAGAGGAACAGCTGGGTGCAGGGCCTGACATGTGGCTGCACAGAACGCAGAGATGAGAGCAGTGGGAAGCTGTGGGCCAAAACTAGGGAAGGAAGAGTCACTACTGCTAGCGAGGCCCACCCTAGCTCTGGGGATAAAAGGCAGGGGGCGGAGATGAATAGGTGTGGCAGACAACTATTGATCTTCCGGCCTGCCGGACTTGTTACCCTGCGGGATAAACTTTTTGCCACGGCTACTGGCATTCCTAATAAAGGAATCTTTTGAGTTCATGTCGGAGGGTTTGTCATGTTTGGGGAACTGGGTCAGAACAGCTATAAACCAGTGTATCTCAACCTGGTTCTTTCCATACTGGTATGATTTCCATTTTACCCTGGTGACCTTTATAATGTAGAAATGTATAATATAGTTACATAAGTTGAAACGCCCAAAAATATATTTTCAGGCAGTGAGTTAATTGAGTAAGCAAATGAACAGCTAGTAAGATGTTGATGGTGGACTTCCAACAGGAGGAATCAATATAAACAAGAGACTTGTGATGCAACAATGCATTCAGATTTGCTGATTTACTATTGTGAATTATAGAGAAATTGTATCCAGCTGAATAAACAGAAGCTGCCAAAGTGACAATAGAAGAAATGAAAGGCAACCAATTCTAGGGAACAATTTCATCAAGTAAAGAAATATAGCGCCCTACTAGAGCTTTGGCAGTAGAATTTGGCAGAAGAGTTTAAAGGGAGATGTTAATGCCTAAAAAGAATGAAACCTATATATGCAACAAAATGCAAACTCACTGCTGTGAGGAAAAGTAAAAGTGGTTGCTATCCTTGTACTAAACAAAGACCCTGATAGACAGAGAAACAGTTTGCTATACAGAAGATAACCAATAGAGGAGTAAGCCAAGTGAAGGTAGTTATAATTAGAAACAAGATTTAGAAGAATTTTTTTCAGTACAAAAATTGAGAAACAGATTTTGGATTCTCGAACAGAAACAACTTTAAGTCTCTCAAGGAAGAACAGGAAACAAATATGAACAGGAGGCAATACAACGGAGTGATGGAAGAGTAGAATGTGTACAATTGCTACATACAAGAAGCTAAAGAGGAATGTTGTAGTAGCTGGTGATTGATTGCTGCAAGTAATAGGGATGTGTGTCAGAGGATCTGCCAGTATGAGGTGTCTTATCCATTTAGGTTCTGTAATTCATGTCCAGTAAAAAGTATATGTCTGACGAATAATGTGTCTGCATTTTCTCTAATCCAGGCATCCTTAGATTTGTGATCTAATTATAGGCAAAGTTAGTACAGCAACCCTAAGCATCTTCTTGTGGAATTGGAGCCCTATTGGAATAAGAAATATATTAAGTTCTATTAAACCACTCAGTGGAAAATTATCAATTTACAAGTTTAATAGCTTTCGTTGTTCATTCACAATATTGGAATGAAACAAGATGAGAAATATGAAATAAGATTATGCTGTATATCAGTTTGGAATACATCAAAGCAACTTGTTTGAAAAGAACAAAAACTGAATTGGAGTTGCACAGTGTGATATATTAAAAATTTATGTGTATTTCATTTGCAAAGAAATTCAAGGGAATGAACTTGCTGATAAGCTTAAGAGCATTCAGACAGAAGTAAACAAAACAACGAATAAAAGCAGTACTATTATTGATGTCCACCACTAACAGTAAAGGACAAAATACGATTGAACCTCTCCAAAGTAAACAAAGCTTTTAAACAACTTCGTTCAAAATGGGATGGGAATTTTTAATGATTTTGATTTCTGTTGGGAAATAAAGTCTACCAAATATGGACCTTTCAGTAATTGAAGCACAGTCCTTCCCAATTTTACTGAAATTTTTTCTTGTGAAAAATGTAGAAAGATACTGCAGGAATTAGAAAAGGTGGGAACTTTGGAAGAAAGTGACCATGTGTGCTGCAATTCTACATTTTAAGGGAAATAAAAGTTGACTATAGTCAAATGAAATGTCCATATTGTGAACTTCAGGAAAGTGAATCTTCATAAAAGAACCATAAGTAGTAGGATTCTGTGATGGAAAAAAGTAATCAGTAAAAGAATCCAAGGTAGGTGGTTGTTCCTAAAAAGTTTATAAATGCATTAATTGTAAGTCAACTCAATAAGAGAAAAAAAGATAATATAACAAAATAATCTATTGCAGCTACATAAGCTTATTAAAATTCTGAAGTTTATATATGTAGACTGAAAGAGTAAGTGATAACTAACAAAGAGTACTTAGAAGTAGTCCAGATTTGTGGAGGTGGTGTCAAAAAAAATCTAAAGCCTGGAATGATCTGAGATTGACAATGGACAAGAAAAGGGGATTTATCAGATAAATTTAAAATATAATAATAATAATATGTGAATTGCTCAGTGAAGATGGTAAAAGTAACAGGGAACAGAGAAAAGGCAAAATTATTTTGGCTCTGTAAAAGAGACTATAAAGTATAGACAACAATAATAAACTGATAAAGAGGTAAAACCTTTGATTGGATTAAAGGAAAAGCCTTATTGTTTTTGAATAATCTGAAGTTTTCAGGGCAAATTATTTACCTTCAGGGCATCCTAGGAAATGATGTAGTTGTTGATGTAAGACTATTCATTGACAAATCATGGACTAGGGTAGGGTAGAGCAGAGCAGAACACTTTATTGTCCAGATGTGATTAGACACACAAGGAGTTTGTTTCTGGTGCATAAGCTCTCAATGTACATACAAAACAACCAAGTAATAATCATATAATCATAACATGTAATGCAGGATAATAATCATAATATTGATATCAATAGAAAAGGTAGTGGAACAGATGATAATACAGCCATACTACATGGTAATATACTTAGACATAAAAGAACTGTTATGGAGTTGAAACAGTTTATGTCCAGGATGTGAGTGATCTGTAGATATTTTCTCAACTGTCTTTCTGACCTGTGCAGTATGCAGGTCCTCAGTGGAAGGTAAACTGGTTGCAGTAGTTTTTTCTGCAGATCTAACTATCTGTTGAAGTCTGTACCTGTCCTATGTGGACACTGTACCAAACCAGATAATACAAATGTCTGGTTCATACAAATGACAGACTCAATAATTCCTCTGTAGAAATGTATCAGCAGCTCCTTGGGCATTCTGAACTTTCTGAGTTGACAAATGATCAAATGACTAGAGGAGAGTAAATGTTTCTCTCCTCAACAGAAAAAAACAGGTTACGAGCAGTAAATCTGACATCTGTAATTAGGAAGATCCTAGAGCCATTAATAAATATTGGTCTTGAGAAGAATGTAGTTATTACTAAAAGCTGGTATGAATGCGTTAAGAGTAATCTTGTCAGAGGTTATGTTTTATTCAACAGCTTCCTTAGTAGATTGTGAGAATGATTTGGACATAACTGATCTTAAGAAAGCATTTGATAAGATATTCCATAATACCTTGATTAGTTAGATATAAGTAATTGCATTTAGATAAATACGACCTTGGAAAACTTTGCCTGGTTCCTTCAAGGCCTGTTCGTATGTGCATAGACTGGCACTATTTCCTATTTAGATCCGTTCCAATCGGGCTTCAGGCCCGGGCACAGTACTGAAACAGCATTGGTCGTGTTGGTAGATGATCTCTGGAGGGCCCGTGACAGAGGTTATTCCTCTGTCCTGGTCCTCTTAGATCTGTCGGCGGCTTTTGATACTATCGACCATAGTATCCTATTGCGGCGGTTGGAGAGGTTGGGAATTGGGGGCACCGTCTTGCGGTGGTTCTCGTCCTTCCTCTCGGACCGCTCGCAATTGGTGTTGACGGGGGGGGAGAGGTCCACCCCTAGGCCCCTCATGTGTGGGGTGCCTCAATCAACATCTATGTGAAGCCGCTGGGAGAGATCATCCGTGGTTTTGGGGTGAAATGCCATCTGTATGCTGATGACACTCAGCTTTACATCTCCACCCCAAGCCACCCCAACGATGCTGTGGAGGTTATGGCCCGTTGCCTGGAGGCTATGCGGAACTGGATGGGCGAGAACAGGCTTCGACTCAACCCTTCCAAGACCGAGTGGCTGTGGTTTCCGGCGGCCCGATATAGTCAGCTGACTCCATCGCTGGCTATTGGGGATGAGATCTTGACCCCCACAGAAGGGGCATGCAATCTTGGTGTCCTCCTGGATGTACGGCTGTCTTTGGAAGAGCATATTACGGCCGTCTCCAGGGGGGCTTTTTATCAGGTTCGCCTGATACGCCAGATGCGGCCCTTTCTTGATCGGGACGCCTTACGCACAGTCACTCATGCCCTGGTCACCTCCCGTCTGGACTACTGTAATGCCCTCTACATGGGGCTCCCTGCGGGGAGCACTCGGAGGCTTCAACTGGTACAGAATGCAGCCGCGCGGGTGGTTATGGGGGCATCGAGATACTCCCACGTGACGCCCCTCCTGCGCGAGCTGCATTGGTTGCCAGTGGCCTTCCGGGTTCGCTTTAAAGTACTGGTTTTGGTCTTTAAAGCGCTCCATGGCATCGGACCAGGATACTTACAAGACCGCATTCTGCCAGTAGTCTCCCACCGACCGGTGCGCTCCCACAGAGAGGGTCTCCTCCGGGTCCCGACGCCTTCTATGTGTCGTCTGGTGACCCCGAGGAATAGGGCCTTCTCTGTGGGGGCACCCGCCCTTTGGAATGGGATGCCCCCTGGATTACGAACGACCAGTGACCTGAGGGCCTTCAGACGTGACCTGAAGACCTGGCTCTTCGAGCAGGCCGGCCTGAGCTGACTCAAATGGGATTTTAAATGGGGTTTTTAGATTAGTTGGGATGGGTGTACAAAGTTTTAATTTATTTTAATTGGGGTTTTTAGATTTTTATAGGGACAGCCTAGGGTTTAATTCTTTTTTAACTATTTATATTTGTCTACATGTATTTTAGTTGGCTGTTCACCACCCTGAGTCCTTCGGGAGAAGGGCGGTATATAAAACCTAAAATAAATAAATAAATAAATAAAGTAGGATTGCCAGTGAAGCATTCTGTAGTGGCTATGAAAAGATACACAGAATTGACAGGGACAATCTTTGAAACAATTACTTGAAGCAATAATATTTTATCCAGTGGTGTCTGCCAGAGGATGTAAAAGAGGTTCAGTCTGATAAAAATAGGATCACAGTGCAAATTTCACATCTTTTCTACATGTGTGTAAGCATCACACATACGTTCCCCAAAGGAGCAGAGCTTAAGTCATAACAGTGTGTTTATCATTTCGATGTAAGGTTCTGAGGATGCTGCTAATTATTTCATGGGTACAGTTATGATAATCAGTACTCCCTGAGTTTAGATAGTGGTTACTTTTTTCATCTACCACAGACCCACAGTTTTATAGGCCATTTACTTATTATTACATAATGGAGCAGGTGATACTTGTTCACCAACTCCTTTCATATTACCTTTGTAACTTCTCTTCCTCCTCCAGATTTTTAAAGCATTAATTATTTCAAATCCTATATGTGCATTGTTGGAAGTTAAGAAACTAAGCTTATCTCAGTTTCTGTCTTGTTTTTCTTCAAAAGTAATATTAAAACTGTTCACATTGTGTTCCAATGAAACAGTCCTAGGATAGTTCTTGATACTTTTCAAGATGTTGGTTTTCTTTGCAGATATATTACATTGTTGGGAGATGTTGACATTGTGATCCATTATAACATCCAAGTCTTTCTTGAATGTGCTACTCTTGAGCCAGATTTTCTCCATACTGTATGTGTTTATTTCATTTTTCATACCTAGGTCCATATCTTTACATTTCTTTCTGTTAAATTCCTATTTCTATTTGTTTCTATTGACTGTTTTTCAGCCTTTGTCTTTTTAAACCACCCCCCTCTTCCCAACTATTAGATACGACTGCTAGCATATGCAACGTTTTCCCACTAATGTCTATCTTGAAGGAAGCATTTTTTCAGAATCTTTCAGAAGCTTCTGCTGGCATGCCTCCTAGTCCTTTTTATCAGACTAGACAATTCCTGTAATTGTTCATATGGTTTAGCCTCCGGCCTCCTAAGCATTTTTGCTGCTCTTCTTTTCACTCTTTCCAGAGTCTCAACATATCAGGGGTGGGATTCTACCTGGTTGGACCGGTTCTATAGAACCAGTTGTTATGATTCTGCCCAGTTCAGAGAACTGGCAAATCACGCCACTGGCTGGCCCCGCCACACCCGCTCACTCACTCCTTATCTGGCATGTGGCTATCCAACTTGCCTGTATTTGGTAAGTTGCTATTTTCCCTTTTTCCCCCCCGACCATCAGCTGTTCTGCTGTGCCGGGAGATTTAGATTAGCCTCTGAGTGATTAGATCTCTGAGTGAATCTGTGATTCTGTGAATAACTCAGTATGCCTGCCTGCTCTGCCTGATTTTGAGTAAAAGTTGCTCTTTTTTAAATAAAAAAATCAATATTTTTTTACAATATTTATTTACAATATTTATATACAAGCCATGCCAACCATTCCTGTGACCACCAAGCCACACCCAGTCAGCAAGCCACACCCACCCAGTCACATGACCACCAAGTCACACCCACAAATTAGGCCACGCCCATAGAACCGGTTAAGAAATTTGAATCCCACCCCCTGTATCATGATATAATTCTGTGGTCATGTAGAAATAGAAGAGATACCAGAGACTTGTTAATACACAGGGGTAGGAAACTTGATACAGAATCAAGAAAGAGGATCTTAAAACTGAGGTACTGAATAATATTGACATGGGGTAAAAAGAGTAATGCCAAGAACTGAATTTGTGTAATACCATTACTAAGTAGAAGAGAAAAAGTAACAAAAAATATACCTGAGATAGGAATTGCATCTCAGGAAATGGGCCTTATAAAACTAAAAGAATGTTAATAATAAATAGGAGGAAAAGATAGATAAATTTGCTTCTGTATCTTATAACTGTTGAAAATAATTTCGAATAGAATCTCAATTAGTGATTTTACTTCATTTCCACATGCAACTCCATTATAATACATAGAGAATATCGAACTATCAGAAGAATACATAATATCTCTGGTTAAAAATGTAAAAGTTTAGTGCAGTGGTTCTCAACTGGGGGGCGCAATGTTGTCACAGGCGGTTTGCGAAGCTTTGAAGAAATGTTATGAGTTAAATCTTGAATTAAGTCTTGGGAGTCCGTGGCCATGGTCCATGTCCACAAAAGGTATTTAAAGGGCATCCATGGTGGAGAAAAGGTTGAGAATTAGTGGTTTAAGGAAATGTCTAAAAGCTTTGGGATAAATGTTTTGGGATTATTATTTCAAGATTATCAAGCAATATGAGCAAAGAACCATAATTGTATCTATTCAAAAGCACTACTATATAGGATGAAAATGGCACACTTCCGTTTTGAAGATACATTTCAAGAACCTTTGTCCAGGGCTTAAATTTTAAAAATATAATTGTAGTAGATTTGAAATTTGCAGAAAGTCTTCTAATTCAACTAAATTGCCATTTGAGTGCTGTGTATTGATTGATGCATTATGTATAATGTGTTTAAATAATACACTATGAAGTTTTCCTTCTGAAATTCTCCCATTTCTTGCAAAACTATCTTCACCCACTGTATGACTTGGTTAATTTTCCTGTTTTTAAATTGACCTGCAAAAGAAGAGTAGTTCAGTGAATATTCTTTTTTAATGTCTTACGGAAAGAATCATTAGACTTCATAATAAAAAGACAGCAACAAAAGCTTGGATGGCTTCATATAGAATTGTAACTCATACTGTACGTTATTGTATTCTGTCAGTATTTATTATAATTTACTTCAGCTAGAAGATCATTCACCTAAGTTTTGAATTTTGTAGAAATAAAAAATTGATTTCTATATAAATCTGCCTGCTTCATGCTACAGCAATAAAATATGCACAGAAGGCTACAAGACACAGCTGAAGAGTTCTTTCTCCTATTATTGATCTAATGTGACTGAACACTTATAGCTGTAATAATAATCTCCATTCCTTTTTTTAATAACTAGAATGAATGCAAAGAATGAATGAAAGATTTTTGAAAGTAATAAAATTTTGTCAGCATCAGGGTGCAGAACCACTTGAGAATTTTGGATTGGAGAAATATATATTCTTTGACCTCCACTAATTGTCTGGTGATTATATTAAATTGCTGGCTTGGCAACTAACAGAAAAGAAGAGTCTAATACTTCTGACAGTATTTAAATTTAAAAATTATTAAGTTTGGTTAATAAACTGGATTGGTGTTGTAGCTGATGCATGCACTGAAGCTATCTGTGGTTATACCAGAAATGAAATTGAAACTGAGTTTTGAAAGCAGAAATAAGCTCTGACCATAAATCTTGAAGCTAATAAACTCATGCTATTTGAAAGAACAGATGATATTGACAAGGACATACGGATATAAATGACAAATAATGAAGAATGGTTACAGGACCTGGGCATGGCTAGTATAGTGAAGAGAAGGACCAGGAGAGATATGATAGCAGTCTTCCAATATTTGACGGGCTGCCACAGAGAGGAAGGAGTCAAACTATTTTCTAAAGCGCCTGTAGGCCAGCCAAGGAATAATGGATAGAAACTGAACAAGAAGAAATTTAACCTGGAAATAAGGAGAAACTTTCTGACAGTGAGAACAATCAACCAATGGAACAGCTTGCCCTCGGAAGTTGTGGGGGCATTATGACTTGAGACTTTCAAGAAGAGATTGGACTGCCATTTGTCAGAAATGATATAGAGTCTCCTGCTTGGGCAGGGGGGTTGGACTAGATCAGTGATAACCAACTAGTGGGCCGGGGACCACTGGTGGTCCACGGGAAAATTTTGGTGGTCCACAGAGAAATGTCACCCCCAAAGTACCCCCCAAAACAATTAAACCAGGCTGCGCAGGAACACAAGGTTGCGCTGCCCACATGGCCCACGGGAATGCAAGGCAACAATAAACAACGCAAGGTAGTGATGGGAGGGGGGAAAGGGTGGAGGAGGGAAACTTGCCCCATGCGTCTCGCCTGGCCACTGGGCTGCTTCTTTTCACTTCTTTCTTCTGCTTTTGGATGCACACAAAAAAGCAGCAGAAGTCTTTCTTTCTCTCCCCCAAACTCTGCCAGAAATGAGTCTTTGGGACCCTGCAAGGCATCCTGTTCCAAGAGACTGCGTGCGATAAGTCTCACAAAAACTCATTTCTGGCGGAGTTTGGGGGAGAAAAATAAAGACTTCTGCTGCTTCTGCTGCTTTCCTTGCATGGAGCCAAAAGTCTCTCTGTCTCCCCCCCCCCCCCCGATAACGGAGCTGGAGATGGTATCTTGCAATCCCAAATAAAGAATGATCGATTGGTAGGAAAATGGGGTGGGGAATTTTCATGCAGACTTTTTTGGGGATTTTCCCAGGGTCTTTGGTCCACAGGATTTAAAATTATGAGTTTGGTGGTCCCTGAGGTCCAAAAAGTTGGCGACCCCTGGACTAGATGACCTACAAGGTCCCTTCCAATTCTGATTATCTGTTAAATCTGTTAAAATCTGTTAATTACTGAGTTCACATATAATTCTAAGTTTCATTTTTAAACTGAAAATATCCATGGATTATTCTAAACTAAAATGAAGCCGTGTTGTGCTTTATTTTTTTCTTTTACCAGGGTGATGATTATACATGCAGCAATAATGGAATTTGTTTAAAATGGAAGAGAAACTTGGGAGCTAGAAATATAATCTTTATACTTTAATTAAGATTATTTTTAAAATAGAAAGTTTGTGTCTAGATTGGTCTTTAGATATTCCTGAAATATCTGAACCCCTCCCTCCAAAGTATATATGCAATGTTAAAATGTACAGTCTAATTATTTTTATTATAAAATTCTAAAATAATTTCCAAACAAATTTATACTATCCAATTAGAAAGTCACTTGGCCCTGCTTAAGCAACCAGCTTCCTTCGTCTGGGTGTAGTGATAGTTGAAATATGAAAGAACATTGTTCCGTTTCTTATAATTCCTGTGTCAGTCATTGCTGTAAAAGCAACTTAATATAAGGAATGGCAAATTAATTTTGCTTGGATTTTCTTCCATCCAAATTATTTTCTTTTCATAATTTTATGGCTACCTGTAGGGTAGAGATTACTGTCTGGTATAAGCTATTCTAGGAGCCTTTGGTCTAAAGCAGGGGTCACCAACCTTTTGGACTTCAGGGACCACCAAACTCATAATTTTAGATCCCAGGGACCACTAACTGGTTCTTTGGTTGTGGCCTAATTTGTGGGTGTGGCTTGGTGGTCATGTGAATGGCTGGGCATGGCTTGTATGTAAATATTATAAATATTTTTATAAATATTGAATTTTTTATAAAAAAGAGCAACTTTTACCCAAAATCAGGCAAAGCAGGCAGATTGAGTTGCTCCCAGAATCATTCAGTGATCTATCTATCTGCCATCAGCTAGCTCAATCTCTCAAATTTGCTTGTCGTGAGTCTGCATTGAATTTCCTTGCAAGCAAACCTTCAGTCCTAATGGAAGTTCGGCTGTACTTAAAAGCAGAGCCAAAGGTCTAAAGACTAGCTAGAAAGCAAGAAATCCAACCATTTCCTGCTTCCTAGCTAATCTAAATCTCCCGGCAGAGCAGAACAGATGATGGTCGGAAAAAGAAAAATAGCAATTTAGCAGACAAGTTTACTGGGTAAAGAGTGAGTGGGTGGGGAGGGTTCCCGCGGGCCATGTGGATGGCGCAGCCTGGATTAATTGCTTTGGGGGAGTGCTCTGGGGATTAGATTTCTCTGCGGCCCACCAAAATTTTCTCGCGCCCCACCAGTGGGCCGTGGCCCAACAGTTGGCAACTCCTGGTCTAAAGGGTAGGATGAGTATGCCTTGATTTATTTATATATTAAACTGCAGGCACATTGATGTTTCCATTTAAATTATATAAGTGAGAAACCTCACAGTTTAAAGTATATTCTACTTGGACCAGTTTGTTAAGCCGGAGCAATAGATAGCTATACAATATATCGCTATACATCAGGGGTGTCAAACTCTATGTTATTGAGGGCCACATCAGGGTTGTGTTTGACCTTGGGATATGGGATGGGCGTGGCCAGGGTGGGCATGGCCAGCTCAATGTGACTCGTGTTAGGGGTGCCTATGGCAGCCTAAATGTTCTGCTAGTGAAAACAGGCTCCCAAGCTCCGTTTTTTGCTGCGATGGTCTCCTGCAATCTTCTGCCAGCAAAAATGGAGCTCAGGTGGGCCAAACATGGCCCTCCCAAGCTCAGGTTTTGCTGGCAGAGGCACCATAGGCCGGTCTTTTGCTATTTCCAGGGTGGCCTCATGGGCCAGATCTAAGCACTCCCTGGGCCAGATTTGGCTCCTGGGCCTTGAGTTTGACACCCCTACTATACATCTTCCTAGAGTCAGGATTGTCACTACGTTCTTTTTGATTTGTCTGCTAAGCGTCCAGAGCCTACTAGAATATAGTTATCATGTTACTATAGCAACTAAGATATGGGTGTCTTGTGATGTCTAATTTACTACGCATGCTTGAAGGGGAAGGAGTTCCCTTTTTCTTTCTTTCCCTGTACTTCTTAGATTGTACTTCCTAGAGTTTTGTGTAATAAAAGTATACTGCAAAGGAAAGCACGGTCCAGCACCTCTACTTTATGAAAGCTGAATTTTTTTTGCTTTGACAAGGATGCTGTTCAGCTATTGAAAGCAGAAATGTGCTACTCAAAATTTTTCCAATACACAGCAGAAATATAATATGTCCGTTTAAGGGATTAGGATCAGCAAGCTGATCATCCAAAGTCTAGGGCAAAAAGTGGTTTGATAAAAAAGTGGCTTCTCCAGTGTGGAGTACAATGCTTTTTGGCTCTCGGTGCCATTGTAGATGCATATGAAGAAATACTTATGGGGAGATTAGTACAATATTTGTGTATTTGTGTTTTCTGTGTAACTAACAGGTCCTGTGGGACTTCCAGATTAAGATAAACAAAGAGGTACTGACTAAGAATCAAGAAGCAGAAGACAGTGGGGGTAATAGATGTAGCAGTGCCAAGTGATAGCAGTATTGTGAAGGAAGATTTTGAGAAGCTGAAGAAGTAAGTACCAGAGTCTGAAGGAGGAACTAGAGAAGATGTGGAAGGTAAAGGCCAAAGTCGTCCAAGTAGTGATAGGAGCATTTAGCACTGTGACCTCTTAAGGTGAAAGTTGCAGATCACAGGAACAACATCAAAGCACTGTTTGAAGGAGTGTAATGCTTGGAATAGATAAAATGCTGTGCAGAACTCTTAAAGAGGAGATTGAGGAAGGCACATACCACTGTAAGGGTGACAAGATTTTGTTTTGTTTTCCATTAATTTGTAAACTATCAGATCTTTATTAGGGTCATTATCCATTGTGTGATATTTATTTATTTATTCTGTTTTAGTTCTTTAAGTTTAACAGTTTCGAAGTTTTGAAAGGCTAACTCTAAAATTATCTTATAAAAATTGTCAATGTGTCACAAAATAATAAATAAAACTAAGGTGCTTATATATTTTTGATGCATATAAATAGATTTGAGTCCCATATGATTATTTTATGATTGGCCTTGAGAGAAAAATAAAACATATAGAACAATGGGGGGGTCATACTAGAAAGGCCATTTAGTCCAGCATTCTGTTTCCATTGTGACTAATAGCAATAGTAATAGCAATAGCACTTAGACTTATATACTACTTCAAACACCCCTCTCTAAGTGATTTTCAGAGTTTACAATATGTTTACAGCATATTGCCCCCAACAATCTGGGTCCTCATTTTACTGACCTCAGAAGGATGGAAGGCTGAGTCAACCCTGAGCCGGTCAAGATTGAACTGCTGACAGTCAGCAGAGTTAGCCTGCAATACTGTATTCTAACCACTGTGTCACCAGGGCTCAGTAGATTAATTATATTTTTGTTGACTCTTAGCAACCACATGGATAGATTTTCTCCATGACAATCTCCTTACACCTGATTTTTCAAGTCTTCCAATAACTGAATTCATACACTTTACTGTTGGTAGCCCTCTCTTTTCTCCATCTTTTCTGTAGTAGAGTCTTGTCCAGAGAGTTAGATCTTCACATAATGTGTCTGAAGTAGAATAATTTGAGCCTGGTCATTTGGCTGTCAAGTGGGAATTCTGGATTGATTTTTTCAATTATCTATTTGTTTATTTACTTGACTGTCCAGAGTATTCTCAGGAGTCTTCTCCAACTCCATAGTTCAGAAGCAACGATACTTTTCCTATCTTGCTTATCTAAACTCCAATTTTAACTTCCAACAAGTGTCAAGGAGAATACCATGGCTTGCATGGTTTAGATCTTTCCAATTATAGAAACATCATGGCATTTGAATACCTTATCAAAGACCAACTCATTTAAATACTTTATCCAAGGCCAATCCAAAAATTTCTATAAGCATGGCTACTTCCTTACACAAGCTGAATACATGTCTAAATTTTTCTGTAACATTTTTACAATGTTCTATTGTACTGCTTTTAAGTTGAGAAAGTCAAAACACAAAGGAAAATATGATCATATTACTGATTTTAAAAACAATGCTGGTTCCAGTTTTGCCTAAGTATTATTTAGGTTAATATAGTATACTGTATGTTGCATCTGAGATCTCTGATCTTATCCTCTGGTTTCTTGAGAGATGTTTAATAGTGGTAAAAAAAGATATATTTTACTGTACACTTTCAATTAATGTTTCTTCCCCAACTTCGTTCTGTAACATGAGGTTATGGCAATTGCAGCTTAGTATAATTTTTGTACAGTTAATGTTTATATTAAAGTAAGCTTTGTCTTTGCTAGAGGCAACCTCAGCTGCATTATAATGCAATGGTTGAATGTCAGCAATATGGAAGATATTGTTGGAAGAGCAAAACATCACATTTGCCTGTCTTTGTATTTACATACTAGAATTGAACATTTTTGGCCAATGGGAAGATGCTATAAAAATTGAGATTATATGGTTACTAGTCTGTTTAGTCATATAATGTCCATGTAAAAGTTAATTAATTTAGATGAATCTCAAGGTTGTGTTGCCAATTAATAGAGAGGCGATATGAGTGATAATAAAATACATTATAAGACAGAAAGTATCGAAGGGAAATAATTAATAATAAATAATCATCAGGGATGAGAGGCAGTTTGGTGTAATGCGGGGCGGGGGGGATCAAACTGGTGGCTTGCAAGCCAGATGCATCACACGTAGGCCACGCCCCCCCAGCTCTGCAAAGGGAAAAAAAACTGTGAAACATCAAGTGATGGCAACATGATGCCGCAAGTTTGGCATCTGTGCACTAGGCTGAAAACTAAAAGACTGAATTCTATTCCCACTTCAGGTGTGAAGATAGCTGGGTGACTTGGGGCGAGTTGCTCACTCTCAGGCCTAGGAAGAAATCATTGACAAACCACTTCTGAAAATCTTATCAAGAAAGCTTCAGGACTCATCCAGGCAATTGACCTAAGGCATGAATGAATGAATGAATGAAGCAAAATAGTTTATCCTTTGGAGGCACCAAAGTTAAACAAACTCTATGTAAATCTAACATCATTTTTTTAAAAGGAATGCCCTGGAAAATTCTATAGAGAGAGAATGAGAATTTGCCTCCATTTTTTTACAGGTTCTGCACACTTCCAACCATTCTGGGCATGCTCTTTCTTCTTTTTCCCATTTTATTTTCTTCAAAATAATTTTTAATATTGTTGTCTATTTTTATATTTAGGGTAGATGAAACTACCTTTATCCAAGGTTTAAAATGGACTTTTTTGGATTCTTTTCATCAGGGAAAGAAAATATTGTGACAATACATATTACAGTTTAAAAAGAAAAATACTTCTTTTTTTCTGAAAGAAGCACAATTTACTGGAATAAATTTTAAAATAAAAATATAAATTTGGCATACTTGTGATATCTTTCCACAGAGAAAAATGGAAATATATCCAGAAAAAAAACCAATGTGTTGTGACACAATTCTGTGGAGATGTTATTTCTTCTGTTATGTTCATAGTGAGTCCAGTTATAAAAATTTGAGAGAATCCATCTGCAGCTCATCTCAAGTAACATATGTTTGATGCTTGTTTCAGGTATTGAATATTTAACATTGAAACAGTTATATTTATATTGAAACAGTTTAACATTGAAACAGTTACATTGACACTGGTAGTATTTTATATGAATAATCTTTCTTAGATTTTTACAGTCTTGCTTTTAAAATAGCACAACAAGGATACTATCAATAGTAGCACAGATTAATGTCAATAATTGCTAATAGGTTTATCAGAATAGGCGTTGGTTCTTACCTGATACGCCAGTTCTCTCCGAGCTGCAAGGAGGATCCAAATGAGTGGGTTGGTTCAGTCTTCGTTCTGATAGGCTGAGCTGAAACTTTGGAATGCTCCTCCTCCTCCACGGGACTCCTCTCCAGCGTTCCCCAGTTTTGGTGAAGATCGCAGTAGAAAGCAGGTGACGCTTCCAAAGAACTACGACATCCTCTTGGTCGAAAAACAGGACTCCCCCAGACAGAAGGAAAGAGAAAACAGACAGCAATAACAAAGCAGGGTGGGGTTGGATGCTCCTTGCAGCTCGGAGAGAACCGGCGTATCAGGTAAGAACCAACGCCTATTCTCCTACGAGCTGCTCGGAGCATCCAAATGAGTGGGACATACCAAAGCTTGGCCTGCACTACGGGTGGGATGCTGTCTGGACCTGGAGTCTGTCCCTGTCCTGTACAACTCCCTGTAGTACCCTCCTACCAAAGGCAGCATCCGCAGATGCAAAGACATCAATCTTATAATGCCTGATAAAGGGAGAGGGAGACGCCCATGTAGCGGCCCGACAAATGTCCGTGATGGGAGCTTGAATGGCTCAAGCCACTGTGGTTGCTGCACTGCGTGTGGAATGAGCTGTGATGCCCCTGGGTACTGCTAGGGCCTGGGCCTGATAAGCTTTGGCAGTGGTCGCTCGCAACCAACGATCTATGGTGGTGAAGAGGCTCTAGTACCCTGACTGTGAGGCAGAAAGACCACAAACAAGACTTCGGTCCTTCTAAAGGAGGCCATGCGATGGATGTAGACTTTTAAGGCACGTCGGACATCCAGCTTATGCCACTGATGTTCCAACCGTTGGGAAGGGTGAGGACAGAAATTGGACAACACTAACTCCTGTGCCCTATGAAAGGCAGAATTAATCTTTGGAATGAACGTGGGATCTGGCCGGAGAACAATCCTATCTGCGTGAAAAACGCAAAGGTCTAACCTGACAGACAGGGAAGCCAACTCAGAAATGTGTCGAGCTGAAGTTATAGCCACTAAGAAAACTACCTTATATGTGGAAGTAGGGATGTGGAACGTAACGACTCGAAAGGAGGCTTGGTAAGAGCCAAAAGCACTTTATTCAAATCCCAGGTAGGATAACGATGAACCAGAGGCGGTCGTAAATTAGTGGCACCCCTAAGAAAAGCGCGAATAAGTGGATGATGAGAGAGAGATGGAAAAACATCATGCTCTATAATGGAAGACAAGGCGGAAATTTGTCTCCTCAGAGTGTTTGGTGAAAGCCCCCTATCGAGGCCATCTTGCAAAAAATCTAAGATTTGAGCAATCGAAGGAGATCAAGGTTCAATATGAAATTTGGAACACCATTTTGCAAATATGGACCAAGTGGCGTTATAAATGCGAGTAGTTGAGGGGCGCCTCGCAGCTTGGATGGTAGAAATAACTCTATTGGACAGTTTCTTGCTGATTAAACGCGACTGCTCAACCTCCAGACGGTCAATTGGAACCATTGAGGGTTCGGGTGTTGTAGAGGACCTTGGGTTAGAACAATCCTGTCCGGAGGAATCCTCCATGGTTTGAACACCGACAGACAACAAAGGTCCGCGAACCAAGGCCGTCGGGGCCAGTAGGGAGCTACCAGAATCAGTTCCGCCTGTTCCTCTAGCATCTTCCGTATGACCCGAGGAATCAAAGGAAGAGGGGGAAATGCGTGCAAGAGCCCTGGGGGCCACAGGCAGCGAAGAGCGTTGAAATTCTCTGCTCCCTGAGAGGGGTATCTGGACACGAACTTCGGAAGTTGGGCGTTGAGAGGGGATGCGAAGAGATCGACCACCGGAAGACCAAACTTCGTGACTGCCTCCTGAAAGAGTGACGGATGAAGACACCACTCCGTCTGATCTACTGTGGCCCGGCTGAGCCAATCTGCCTGGGTGTTGCAGATTCCTGAGATGTATTCTGCCCTGATGGAGAGTAAATTGGTGTCTGCCCAACGACAGAGACGTTCCGCCTTTGTGACTGGGTGCCCCCTTGTTTGTTTATGTGCGCCTTGGTCAGCTGTATTGTCTGTGAGAACTAAGATATGCTGCTTGCGTACCTGCGATAGAAAAGAACGAAGGGCAAGATGGATAGCCCGAAGTCCCAGCCAATTGATATTGTGAGACTGTTCTCTTGCTGACCAGCGACCCTGAGCTGTGGATAATTGAAGATGAGCACCACATCCCAGCAGGCTGGCATCGGTGGTGATGGTGAGTCTGTGGGGCTCCTTGAAGAGACAACCCTTGTTTGTTGTTGGCCTGGACCACCAGAGAAGTGAGGTGAGTACCTGCATTGGGACCTTGACCTTGTGAGAGGAGTTGCTTAGACCGGAACGTTGGAACGGCAGAAGGAACCACTGAAGGGATCTGGAATGAAGACGAGCCCAAGGAATAATAGAAATACATGAGATCATCTTACCGAGAAGAGTAGAAAGATCCGCAAGAGAAACTTTATTTTGCGCCCTGATCTGCTGCACTAGTTGTTGTATACTTTTATGCCTTTCCTTTGAAAGGTAAACTTTGCTTGCCCATTTATCAATGATGGCTCCCAAGTGTAGCAATCTGGTAGAAGGGATTAGTTGGCTTTTATCCTGGTTAATTGAAAAGCCATGTGCCTGCAAAATGCGTAGAGTTGTCTGGGTATCGCGGGCAGCTTGTGTAGAGGATGCTGACAAAATTAGAATGTCATCTAGGTAACAGTGCAGTCTGATTGGAAGAGCGTGGATATGAGCAGCCAGAGCAGCGAGGACCTTGGTGAAAACACGGGGAGCAGAAGCTAATCCAAAGGGAAGGGCCCAAAATTCAAAATGTTGGTTATTATAGCAGAATCTTAAAAACTTACAATGTGATGGCCTGATCGGAATATGCAAGTAAGCCTCCGTGAGATCAATGGAGGTGAGAAAGTCTCCCTCCCTGATACTGGCAAGGATGGATTGTAAGGTGTGCATTTTGAATCTGCGGTAGACTAAAAATTTATTGAGGCGTTTCAGGTCCAAGATACCTCTCCACCCTCCAGAACTTTTTGAGACTAAAAGGAGAAGAGAATAAAAACCACGCCCCTTTTGGTCCGCTGCAACCGGTTGAATGGCCCATATGCTTAAAAGATGCTGGATAGCTGCCTCCATAAGGCCATGCTTGACCAAATTTTTGGAGACAGGAGATACTATGAAAAATTCGGAAGGGGCAGATTGAAATTCTAGTGCTAAGCCAAACCTTACAGTGTCTCGGACCCAGGCATCAGACGTGGAAACGTCCCAGCTATCAGCATAAAACTTGAGATGGCCCCCTATGGAATGAGGCTCCACATGGTTAGTGTGGGCGCCTGAAAGATCTACTGCCGGAGGTTTGGAAGGACCTTCTGGATTGGCCGCCCCTCCGGTATCGATCCCCAGGATCTGACCTATCTGAGGTTTGTCCCGGGCGGAAAAATTGGGATTTGTGCGCTCGAGACAGAAAGGAGCTCTGGAAGTATGGACGAAAGAAGCTCCTCCGAAAGGACTGGAGGTACCTTGGGTCAGATTTTCGAAAAAGAGAAGGTAGTATCTTTTTCTTATTCCGGGTCTCAATGAGAAGCGGATCTAAGGAGGGACCAAAAAGTTTATCACTCTGGAGAGGAGCTGAAGCGAGTTTGGATTTGTGTTTGATGTCCGCCTGCCAATGTTTGAGCCAAAGAAGGCGTCTTGCTGAGAGATGGGATGCTATGGCCCTGGTGGAGAACTTGACTGAATGAAAGGTCGCATTGGCTGAGAATTCTGCAGCCGCTGTAAGCTTAGCTATGTCCTGGTGGGCCCTAAGATTAGAGGCAGGGACGTGTTCCCGAAGCTGCTTTAGCCATCTAAGGGAAGCCCGGTTAAAAAAGGAAGCCGCTGTGGCTGCTCTGATGGCCCAGGCATCAGAGCTTTGCATAGGGCTATTTCAGCCCTTTTATCCTCAGGCCTTAAGGCCTCAAGCTACTCACTGGGAATTGGAGAAGAAGAAGCGAGCCCAACTATGGGATCATCGACCTCCGGGGTATTTAACAAATTAAAGTATTCCGGAGCCATGTTAAAGAACCTCCTATCATAACTCATAGGAGCCGGGTATGTTGCAGGGGAATGTAACTGTTTCTGAACTAGGTCGATAAACATGTGAGGGACAGGTATCACTTCAGCTTGAACTGTGGGCTGATTAAAGAAGAGATCTTGAGGACCCTCCTCTGCAGAAGGCACGGGGGGAGCTGCTGTGTCAATGCCTGCCGTATTCTTTGCCTTAAACAGGAGAGATTTAAATAGTTGTGGCTGAAACAGGCCAGTAAATACAGGTTGATCAGGGGAGAGCCCCTCGTCCTCAGACATCCCTCCCTCTAAAAGATCTGGTTCAGATAGCGAATGCTCGGAATCGTGGAGGGATTCTAGACCACTATGTTCTAAATGTTGCATTTGAAACAGTTCCTCACCTCCATGTCCAGATCCCCCCCTGTGTATCCTGCATAAGAATGTCCTGAGAAGGGATTACCTGATCAGCGTGGTGTTCCGACCTGGCTAGAGACTGAAGCGACTGGGTCTCAGGGTCAACCGGGACAGGTTGATGCCGGATCATGACTGCATGCTGTAAGCCGGCAGCGATTCCCTGTCTGATCTCCACCTCCATCCATGATCGCATTTAAGCAGGGATCTCCTCAGGTAAGGAGGTTTCCTGGCGAAGCCCCGCTGCA
This sequence comes from Bungarus multicinctus, assembly GCA_023653725.1. NCBI lineage: Eukaryota > Metazoa > Chordata > Lepidosauria > Squamata > Elapidae > Bungarus > Bungarus multicinctus. The sequence goes on along the minus strand of CM042836.1, from coordinate 69,173,560 downwards.
GTCAGAGTAAAGGTGGCCTCAGGAGGTTGCCTAGAGGTCGGCAGGTCAGATGGTTGAATCTATTGTCCCACTGAACCATGGCTATGCCTGGGTGAGAGAGAAACATCTGGGGGGGGAACATACAGTTGTGGAGGGCCCTGGAATAGGTGGAAGAGGGTTGCTGAGAAGGCCTTTGTACTTCTTGTATACTTTTATCTATTTGCTTCTCTAAGGCCCTATGGCGCCTTCTTGCATCACGTTCAGAAGCTTTGGAAATACCCCCCACATTTTTGGTTTTGGATTTTGATTTGCCACGAGAGGTAGAAGGCTGAGAACTGCTACCCCCTGCCATAATAAATCTGAATGATATAGTAAAATACAGATGGATAAATACAATTGCTGATATCTAGGCAAATATGGTGGTTGGCACACCCAGGGACCTGGCCCAGCAAGGGAAGGAGCCCTGATTATAGTATATTCCCCTTGTTTAATCAATTTTTTGGAGATGCTTAACTGTTAATTGAGATTGTCAATGAAACTGTGGAATCACAAATCAGCCAGATTAAGAACGCCAACCGGGTCTTGTGGAAGGAAGAGCCCGGAACAGCGATACTGCACAGGGTGACTCAGGCCCTAGGTGCTCGCTGTTATGCTGCTGGTAAGGACTGTGAGTGTTAGCCAACAGAAAGTAGTAAAATATTTTTGAAAAACAAATCTACAGGTTTGGGACTCCTGTGTTACAGGGAATCCCTAGAGAGCACAACTTACTCCACACAGTCAATAACTTAGGGCACTATTAAAGGCAACTAGGCCATGCAGTCTCCAGCACCTAAAATGGCGGCCGACTGAATTTTGGCGCACGCGCGCCACCAGCAGCAATGGTCCTTTAATGGAGGATCAGAATTCCTCGAGACAAGAACCACAAGGAAGAGAATGGGAGGGAGAACGATTGCGTTCCACTCCCTCTACGACAAGAACGGCGTTCGGGGGAATGTTTAAGTGAATCGGCTTGCCATGCGGTAAAAGCGCGGCGTGACAAATGGCAGGGGGGGTGGCGGTGGGGGGGCTGGAAAACGATGCTCCCAGGGACCCCTGCTTGATAAGGGGGCGCAGCAGGTGCACCCCAATTTAAAGGAAAAATCCCGGATCTCCCTAAAGGGAGAACTAAGGGATCGTGCTCTCTGTGCCCAATCAAATAATACTGTAAATGGAGGCAAATCAAAATGCAAAAAAAACGAAAGAAGAGAAACCCCAAAGGTAAACGAAAGGACACTGAAGAAATAAGAAAAGAATAAAATTAGAATTGGGGGAAATACAGAAATCACCTGCTTCGACCAGAGCAAACTCTAACACAACCTATTCAGACGAGGCTGAGCTAAAACTGGGGAACGCTGGGGAGGAGTCCCGTGGAGGAGGAGGAGCGTTCTGAAGTTTCAGCTCAGCCTATCAGAACAAAGACTGAATCAACCCACTCATTTGGATGCTGCGAGCAACTCGTAGGAGAATAATGCAGTTCTTTTCCTGGACAGTAGGGGCTGTTGAAGAGTACAATTATGTACAGTATAGCATATAAAAAAAGATAGTGTTTCTCTTTAAGAAACTCAACTATACTGTACTATACTGGAATTGAAAAAGGAGACATGGGCATTAAAACACATCAGAGTTATCTTAATTACTGCTAATGAAAGTAATTGATTGCCACAGACAATAGTTGTGCCAGAACTGAACGAATCATGTTTTGTACCTTTTTCTTTACATGAAGTTGTTTACGCTGGGAAATGGGATTTGCCTCCACAAAACGTTTTGAGTTTCATGTTTTATTTGCTTTATTTTTCTGTCAACTATTACATTCGTGATAAGAATGGGATTTTATTTTGCTCACATATTTGTCATGTTATTTCAGGGAGCATTTCTCTGATTTTCACTTAAGATTACCATTCAACTGCAGCGCATTAATTTGAGCAAATCTGCTGTGGTTTTTCTTTTTGTTTTGTTTTTTGCTTTGCAGTAACAGACAAGTGAACTAGATGGAATTTCTCACTTCTGGATTTTATTATCTACACTTAGTAGGTTTGAAATAAAATCAGCTCACAGTAAGAATTCAGTTTTAGATGAAATCAGTTTGGGCACAAGTGTCCCCCACTTCATTCTCATAAAAAAGTATTTAAAATTGGTTTGAAGAATAGTGAGGCTGGAGCCAGATTAAAAAGTTGCAGGAAAATTCTTTCTTTGGTTGCATTTTTAGTAGAATAAACTGTAGATCTCTGCAGTATATTTCCAGCTGAATTACTGCTGGCAATGTGGGCGTAGGCTGTCTTTCTGGGCAATTGCAGAGTGGTTGAAGTTCTGGTAAGATCTAAAGTGAAATAAAAAAGAAATGCATTAAATATTGAAATGGGAAGAATTGCCTTTCCGGATATGACCTCCTCTAAGGCAGCCCACAAGAAACCCTGCTATTTAATTAGCAACTTAAAATTCCCTCAGAATGAAAATCTGGCTGTGTAAAAATGACTCAGAATGGCACATAGCAAAGACCCTTCATTCACTGTATCAGTAGATACAGCATCATATGGATAACTGGTGCTATTACACAGGAATCCTGCTGCTTGGCATAATTATCTGCTATAATAGTTTTGATAGCCATTATTTCCCCTCTTTCTTAGGACAGGTATGTAGGCAATTTAAATGCTGCCTTTCTCCATTTCACCCTCCTGAAATACAAGATGTATGTTAATGAGTAATGTGGATTTAACAAATATCAAGCTTTCTTTATAAACTTTCTGTTTACTTCTAAAACTGTTGTTTGGCATAACTAGGTGTGGGATGCAGAAAGAAATGTAATTTTCAGAGAATCACAATTTCCATTTGTGTTTGATTTATTCAGTATTGTAATAAATGGATATTGTAATTTTCCAGGCTTGTTAAAACAAGTTTGGGAAAATAGCTTTTCTACAAAAGTTTATATATTTTTAAAGTGATAAAACTTTTATGAGATAACATTGATGTACTTTTGCTGGATATGAAGTTACCAATATGAAATAAGAGATTTATAAGTTCAGAGAAATGTTTTTAAAATATTTTCCTCAAACATTATACCTCTTTATTTTGATTATTTAACTCAAAGAGACTATGTACAGATGTGCTATATAACAGGACATGGAAAGAATGTCGAAAAATATAAGGAGAATTCAGTGATCCTACAAATGTATTGCTCTTAGGTTTAAAATAAAATTAGCTAACAGTAAGAAATCAACTTTAAATGAAAAAAAAAGGTCTTTCCCCTCATTCATTCTCATAATAAAAAAGTATTTAAAATTGGTAGGAGAAACAGTGAAGTTGTTTGATTCAAAGAATAAACAGGGACTGTTGCTGTTGTAATATCATCCTTGGAGTTGCCATTAGAGGCAATTAGCTATTTAATGGCCAACATGACAATCATAAGTTTATCACAGACTAGCTGGGTACCTGTGCTTTGCTATGAAACTATGTGAGTGGGCTTAGCTTTTGGGGAGGAAAATAAAGGGGAAAAATTCTGCCTCTGCCCACCAGCATCCATCGGTATTAATCTGGCTAGCATCCTGGCTAGTGTGAGAGATTAAGGGGTGTTTGGAAACTGAAACAATATTTGCTGTGTGAGCTAGAAAGAGACAGTAAGGAGCCTGGATGTGGCTTAGCTCAACTGTTCAGTGCTAAAGCTGGTTGCTGCTGTGAAACTAAAACTGAAACTCCACTCCTCTGCTTGTGTTTTGCATTTGGAACAGATTTCTTTTCAGGTGGGGATGAGGAGTACAACTGTGCTGTCGATATAGTTAATGGGAATTGGATAGTTAGTTGGGAACTGGGATCTATCCCCTTAAGGGAATGCATCATGGTAAATATAGTTAAGGTATCCTGTGAAATGTAGTTCATGTCATGTGGCCACATCTGTAATCCTGATTGGTCACTGAATTGATCCTTGGTGGATGGTGGAGGTTTCTTCACTCTTGCTCGGACCCTAGCTTCGGGCTAGCGCTTCTCCTTTGGCTCTACTACTATGGGATGAAATAGGGGAAAAGATTACTATCATTTTACACTATGATTTCAACTATGCAAAGAATTGGACATTAGATGCATCTCGACATAACTGTGAGTTACCTTGAGGATACCTAATATCATCCAATAAAAGAAACTTTGTATGGAAGAATTTGTAGAGTTATTCTATCTGTCTTTATATTCAGCAAGTGAATTAAAGGACAGAATAACAGCTCGTTTGCATCAGAGCATGCTAATAATAATATATGAAATACTAATGTTCTGATGATCATTTCAAAAAATCCTTTCTTAATGAGCACCTAGAAGCCAAGAGGAACATACGCGGCAAATTTCAAGTTTATAGGCTTTATGGTTGTGGAGATTTTGTGATGACGCATGAGTGGAATTTCGCTTTTAAATTTATAGATTATATTATATAAGGGACCTGGCTCTGGAGGTTGGCTTCATGCTAGACCGGATTTTCATTTCAGACCAGATAGGATATAGACTGAAATTAATGGACATTAACATCCAACTTTGCCATTGTTGAGTCACTTTCTGGTTGAGTTTCAACTTGTTGGTACTGACTCTGTCAGCAGGGCTAAAGGAACTGTTCAGTTGGTCTTCCTGAGTTGTCTAATGGATCCTCAAGATTTCCAGAGAGAGATTGGGAAATTTGGTGAGGATTTCTGCAAATTCTTAGTCACTTTCTGGAAAACAAAGGTAGCCATGGTGACATGTCCAGAGCCATGAACTCTTTTGATTACCCTTGCTTTATTGAGGTGCTTTAGGAAATGACGCAGCTTGAGAATCAGGATATACCTAACAGGATATGACACTGGCAGAAAACGAAAGAGTGAATCTGACACAGATAAGAGCTCAAGTGACATTAAGCGTGGTGAAATGACGATATGTCTCTGACTTATTGTGTCCTCAAATTGCTAAGTGATGATCCTTTCAAAAGTAACCTGACTATTCTGGGGAAGGATGGGCCAGAAGAACCTATGTTGGTTGCTGTAAGACAGTGTTAGCTTTCAATTAGCAGCTGAATAATATATATGTAAAATGTACCATGAAATACAAATCTGAAAGAGTTATTGAAAGGAACATAATAGTTGCACCATCTTATATGACCCATTGGAAGCTACTGGTAACCATAGTATTAAAGTCACTTTTCTGCACATTGTACAGTCAGTTTTCTGCACATTGTCTAGAAGATTTATAAAAAAATACCATAGATGGGCTGTAATTCTTGAATTCCTTTATATAAGTCCGCATTACGATTTAGTTTTAGCTTTCAATTCTAGCTTCCTAGGGACAGCAAGTCAGTGTTCCCAGTTTGCATATGACATTGAAAAAGTTGTGGAAGGACCAACCTTGGCATCTTCATTCCTACTGGTAGAAATAGCGAAAAGGGGAAGAAGTCATATTTTTAATGGTAAGCTGGAATCTTTTAAAGTTCTGATTCATACCATATCTAAACATGTCCCATATCTCAATACTAATTCATTAATAAATCTCCTACACATTCAAGAGAAAAATCCCAGAAGTTATCAGAAACTAAAACCATTTTGATTTATCATATGTAGAAAAACCTCCACATTAGCTCCTGGCTGTAACCTTTCCTGTGCCAGCTGCAAAGAAAAAGCAGATTAGAGTAAAATAATAAAACAAAAAACCTGACTGTCACAATCATAATTGAAAAACAGAAATGATATGTGTGGCTCTTTGCTGAACAATTGAAAGGATGAGCAAAGCTTTCTTTGTAGGCTTGAAGTTTTGTCTCCTCCTTCTAGCTCATCTCCAAAAGTGCAATGCAAATATAAATGGGATTGACCCATGGCACTGCCTTTAGATAAACTCTGCAAATACAATAAATTGTGGCAAGGCTTATGCATTGCAGTGCCATCTCATTTGTAAATTAGAGAGGGTGGAACGCAAGTTCTATGTCACCGTAGTAAGATCAGCAAAATAAAGATTGCTGTTACAAACAAGTGCAGAATATTTAGCTGTGGTTCTATCTTTGTAAAGTGCCTTTTGTGGATCAGTTGGTGACCTTGGGCATTGTGTTTTGCTGTATTTCATGTTTTGTGGTTATAGAGTATTCTGTCAGTTGCCTTTTTATTAGCTTTGGTGAAATATGCTTGAAATTAAAACTTTTCTATTTTTTCTGTGTCGGTAAACCCCCGCCCCCCCCACCTTCCTACCATATAGTAATTAGAAAGAATGGGAGACTTTTATAATTTAGAGTTTGAAATATGCTGAAGATATATGAAGAGAGAATATCCTAAAGAGAGAATATCCTGGAAGAGGAGTTGTCTAATGGGTTTTACAACAGCACTCCATATTGCAGCATTTTGCAGTGAATTTCATTTGATTTTTTGGCATCCTATTTTATGGGCTCTGGGAGCGTGAGTATTGATGACCTCCTGTTTGATTTCAGACATTTTGTCCTTCCCTCATAATGTCCAACAACACTTCTTTGTTTGACAATTTTATTTTTCATGTCAATGCAGATTACCAGATGGAAATATGTTGGTCCTTTAGGAAATCCAATGCAAACTTTTCATCTAAAGTGACTCATGCAATGTTCTATAAGGCATTGACATGTTTGATACCCTTCTAAAGAACCCTATAAAGGGAGGTTCAGCCAAATAGCCACAAAAAGTTATTGATTCAGACTGTTGTTGCTTGAGAGATTCATGTGGTAAACGTAACTTTGGGAAACCTAACATCAGAGCGACCAGTAGTGAATCAAGTATTAAAGTCGCTGAACCCTTACAATAATATTTTGAGGCATTAATCATGAACTTTCTGAGGATAAGTTGTGTAGAAATGGCCCTAGATATTTTTGATGTTTGAATGACATAAACAACTCCATTAACAAAGGCTAATAGATGGAAGCTGAAAAAGTACAAGCAGTGTCTATGTAGTAGAGTTACATACAGCTTTTGTATCTGGACTAGATTATCTCAATGTGTTATGTCATAATACAGATTATTTAGGTTTAATTCAATGTGATTTGTGAAACCGGAAAATATGGTTTGTAAACCACAATTTATGATATAATGTGGCTTATTTTCAGTTAACCATGACTTGCTGTGGGAAACTTGATAACCTACACTTAATATTTTTGTAGGAATATGAAGACCATTGATGCAGATGTGGGGAAGGCCAGAGAAGGCAAAGTTGGAGAAACAGGCGTATATAACTAACATGTTCTTGGTACTTGCTGTTCATCCAGGCCATATACAGCAGCTGCTATTTCCATCTGTGGGTGCCATTCAGGCAGAAGCTCTGTGGTTGTGTAATCAGCAACAAGATTGGCAGTGATGAAATAGGAAGGTTGAGACCTGGACTATTTCTGGAACAAAAGGAAAAACAGAATGTTCCCAAAAGGCAGGACATAGTTGTGTTGACCTTAAGTGTCTACTGATAGATATGATAATAAAAGAAAAAAGAAGAAACATGTATTGTGATATCACAACTCAAACCTTGCCCAGTTTCTGCTTGTATACTGATGCCAATTATAAGTATTTGGTGCAAATGATTTATCACTTATTACCACTCCCAATCAAACCACCCCTCACTGCCTTATGCTTGTGTCATTGATCAAATAGACTTTTTTAAACCTTAGGTGGAGCAAAATCCCCATAATGTCAATTTGTGGTAATCTAATTTAGTGAAGATATTGAGGGAAAGTCTGAATTCCCCCTGAAACTGCTGATAAGAGTTTTGCTTGTTTGATCCCATGTTGCTACATAACAGTGTTTTTTCTTCATATCTGGAAATAGAATATAATATGTTAACTTTATAACTGTAAATATAATCAACTCTTGTTGATTATTTTATAGTATGCTAGTACTGTGAATTCTGATTATTTTTTGTAACAGATGCATCAGAAGTGATAATGATATAGCTTGGAGGGTCTCAGATACAGTGTGGAACCATATCGTAATTACTTATCAAAATTAGTTACATGTATTTGTAATTGCTGACTGATATCAGATTTTAAAAAATCTACAAAATGGTAGTAAATGAAATTAATAAATTCTAAAATGGTATTTGTTTTATTCAATGTAGGGTCACAATGTAATAAATGAAAGCAATGCAGAATAAAACAAACTGGAATTTCATCACTCTATTAAAAAATAGACAAAAACATATCCAACAAGGGGCTTTATCCATTTTAACACAAACCTGGCAGAACAACCTGGTCTTCAAGATCCTATGGAACATTCCATGTTTCAGAAGATGCTGTGGGACTTCTTTTTAATTCATGGTGGTGCATTTTGATATTTTTTGTGTTCTATATTGTGTGCTGTGCTGTTTAGCATATATATAGAACTACTGAGATAGTTATCTTGATGTTTGGGACCTTGGTGCCATCAGTATGCTAATGTCTTCTCTTTTCCATTAAGGCAACAATTCAAGTTTTAAATCTGTTTCTAATTTTGGTTATGGACTGAATGAAGGCAAAAGGCAAACTGTTGAAGCATAATCCCAAAGACTAAGATCTTTTGATTCCACTTGTTCTGCACAGTTCTATTTTCTTTGAAATTAAGGTTTGATTGGATGTGTTTCTGGACTCAGCCTTAAATATGACATTAGGCAGGTGTGATTTTCAGAATGAAGATTAATGTGTTGAGATGGGGGTTGACTTCCAATAGCTATAAAAGCCTCTGGACAACTCTGAAAATCTCTTGAAACCACTAGCAAATGTCTGTGGATAAACAATTGAGTGGACCTGGTTTTAGGAACCATGTGAGTACCTTATGAAATCAGTTTCACTGACTGTTGTTTTGTTCCCAAGCATAAAGAGTTGATTATGACCTATAAAGCTCTGCGTAATTAGAGGCAAGTCTTCTTCTCTGAGGAACACCGGATTCCACAGATCCTTCTCCCCAACTTACTATCTCCTGAGGTATATTTAGAGAGAGGATACAATAGTTCTTCATGGTGAGTGTTCCCAGGCTCTGGAACTGTTGTGACCAAAATCTAGCTCACAATAGCAACCAAATTGTTTTGATGATACATAATTTTATTTGCATGCATAGAGTATTACAGAATAAATTAAGCTCCTAGCAAAGCTTGTTCGACAGCCCTCAACAAAGGCAAAAGCATAACTTAAATAGCCTTGGTCCACTACATTGCAAAGGCAAAACAAGGAAAAAGGCAGATGCTGTAAATTATAGCATCAGGTTGGAATGTTTTTGATAAATCCATCTGTGTGAACCTCTTATTATAATTTTTTTCTTACTAGGTCAGCATGCTAGCCCATACTATATTTAAGATAGTATCCCAATTGGTTTTTCTCCCTGTCATTCAGCTTGCTGTGTGCATTGTCTTAAAATGGTGCTTTAAACAATTCACATATCTGGGTGGGGAACATCTTATAAATTTGATAGAGAATGTAGCCCTCGGGTGTAAGAGTATTGTTGATTATTACAGAACTATTTTTATTAAGGGAAGTCAGGCTGGAAGCAAAATTGATATATCTGAAGAGGCCTTTGTCATGTACCCAAATTTTAACTGATGGATTTTGGGACATATATATTGTATTTATTGCTTACTGACAATAAGCAGGAGAATATTTGTAGCCCTGAGGTCCTTGATGATCTCTGAACTTGATTGCTTTCTTGCAAACACTTCATTGCCCAAACTAGGTAATATCATCTGTGCTGGTAGGGAGTGGGGTTTGTTCTCATTTTATATTCTAGTGGCTGACAGTGTTGGTGGGAATAGTATTGGTGTTCTTTAGGTGGGCTGCTTACTGTTGGCTTATTTGACAGTTCCTTGATTGGGATATTGTTTAATTCTTGATTGTTGGTCTGATGTTTACCTTGGTGCTAATCTCTATATTTATTACTTATTTCTGTGTTTTTATGCACTTTAATTATATTTAGTCGTTGACCGGAAAGGTGTAAAATACAATTAAATTAAATTTGTGTTTAGCTTTACTGTTTTATTTTCTTGATCACCCTTAGCTCTACCCATTGACAGAAAAGTGGGATAATGCTTCTGAAAATAAATACAATAGGAAAACAGTGCCATTTTGATGCTAATAACATTTGGACTTATGGTGCTAATGGTAAAAAATTAATTTTAAAATGTCACCTTCTTTTGTTTAATTAAAAGATAAGTTTTCCTTTCTAGTCTTCTGGTGTGTTTGTGACATTCAGCTCCCACAATTGTACACAAGTTTAGCCAATAGTTGAGAATTCTGGGAAGACCTAGTATATCTGGCAGGCTGGAAAAGATTGCAATAGCCACTCAAATATAGAACGAAGACTTCTGTAAACCCAATATCAATCAGGAATAATTTATTAGGAAGAGGTAAAGCAGTAAAAGCTAACTGAGTATTCTTACTATCATAATTGCATTCATGCCCATTTTATCTTGAAGTGGTTTATAGTCATGGGAACATTCCAGTGGATGGTAACATAAAAGGATTGGATGTTTCATGTATGAGATACACTTTTAATTCAAGAAGAAAAAAGAAGGTTATGTGATTTATAGACATTCGAAACATGGATTCTATTTCCTTCCTAGACCCTTTAATAGAATGTATGGATTGATATGCTAGGGAAAAGAAAAACTGAAGACTAAGGAAAGAAATATGGTGGTGTTAAATAGAATATATCTGACAATTGTGCAAGGTTCTATTCAATACACAACTCATTTTCCACTCTTTCCACAGCATTTTCCACGGCTGTCTTAGGGCATGGGAAATTTCTATTCTGTAAACAAAATAATGGATTATTTCAACATGATTATAGTTACTGGTAAGAAATGCAACTTTCCAATAATATGCGCATTGGATAGAAAAGAGACTTGGCTTTCAGTCAGTAGCTGAGTAATAACTGTATATAATGCACAATAAAATATGAATCTGGAAGAATCCCTAATGAACCCATTGGTATTTAAACACAGTATTAACAATGTACATTGACTTTTTTGCACATTTTCTAAACTTACAAATAGGAAAGGCATTGTAATTTTTATATATTTTTGAGTAAAATATCAGGACCCCTGTTAATTGAAATTTTATGTGCTAATAAAATGTCAGAAGTCAGAATAACAAATGAAGGAAGACAAAAATCTTAACAAAAAACTTACCCTTTCTTGAAGAGATCCTAAATACTATTTGCAAAGAAAAAAATATTTTCTGTGTAGATAACAGAAGCTAAATACTTTTAGAATAATTCTTTAGTGAAAAATAAGTCAGCCGTATTATTTAAAGTAACACATGATGATTATGAGAAGAATGTTAAAATTGAATTTTAAAAGGTTAGGACAAGAAGAATGTTAATTAAACCATGGTTTTAAGTGTTGTGAATTTTAAGTGTTTAAGATAGTGTTATTTTGTAGCAACCATTTCATGGGCGTCCTGCTAAATTTTAATTCATTCGGATGGTATGTCAAAGGGCCAATGTTTTGAAGAAAGCTGTACGTATTTGCACCAGACATTTCTCATGCTACTCCAGAGTAGTACTCAATCTTTCAAACAGATTCATGGATGCAGAGAGGAAAAAGAGTAGGTGAAAATGTCAACTTTTCTTATAGTACATAATATGGATGTAGTTGATAGATTTTTATTGAATGGCCCACAGTCAATAAGAGATTTTGCCGTTTCTTTTGCAACAGTGGTATTGCATTACTGAGTTTCAGTTTCTTCACAGAAGAATTAAGATGTGTGGGAAATGGCTACTTTGCATGAATTCTTCACGCTAAAGATACTCTTGAGTTAAGTTGTACATAAAACATTGCTAGGAGCAATTATGTTGACAAGAATAATAGTGGGGAAGAGGCTCGCTAAGCATGTTGAATGACGGAAGTGTAAATTTAAAAATTGGGTTAATGCTACTGATACTTTGCTTTCAAAGCTAATATGCACTGTGCTTACCTGGCCTGAGGGAAAGTAAGAGCCTGGATTTTACCATTTTTTTCATTACTTACAAAAACATTCTAAAACATCTGTATGGTGACTTGTGTGAAATGCTTTAGGGAGCTTTGGCAATTTTAAAAAGATACATAATGACTTTATTTACTTTTATTCTTGTTTTTTTATTCCTCTTGTATTGCTTATTCTTACTTTAATTATATTAAAATGCACTAAAATGTGTTCTGAGTTCCTGGATCTAATATTAAACAAGGATAGGGAACTTTCATTCCTCTCAGGTTGTTTTGCTAACACATCATTTGTCACTGTTGAACGTATTGACTGCTTCCTTGGGAATAGTATTTCACATATTATATATTCCTGATAAAGATAATTAAAAAAACAAATATATCCTGGAGTATAATTAATTAAATAAGAATTTTACAAAATGAGTTCTTTTACATAACTTGGAAACCTTAGTCAATGGGAACTTGACTGAACCTCACAGCAACGTGTACAATCCCGCGAGCTACGCTCTGAGCTCAAAAGACTCCATGAACAAGGAAATACTAACCTATACATTGATTACCACACAGAATGTATCAAAAGCAAGACCTCAACTTACATCCCAAAAGCCATCACCCCAACATCCAACATTATGCATGCATGCCCCTTACTTCCTCCAGACCCACTACATATCTAAAATGCAAACTACTCAACACAAGAAGCCTCGCAAACAAAATGCATGAATTCCTCATCTTATTAGGCATGACTACATTCGACCTTATATTTGTCTGTGAGACATGGTTAAATGCATCTTTTCCAGACTCCATTACCACAGTCAGCGAATATCACGTTTATCAGTCCGATTGCGAAATTCGTAGAGGAGGTGGAGTTGCTATCTTCTACAAAAAATCCCTAAATCTAAAAAAGATTCAAATTAACAGGAACTTTCTCTCCCAGAGACCATCGTCTGTGAACTGTCCTCAAATGCCACAATCCGCTTCTTACTGTGTTACAGAGCCCCGGATTATGGCATAGTTCATGCAAACAAGCTAACTTCATTGTTAATGTGGGCTGCCTTTTGACCTCACACTCTTATTTTCCTTGGTGACTTTAATCTACCTCTTATAAATTGGACACTTAGGCTGGACTTCCATGCCGCACCCCCTCGTTGCAGGGAGGCGGGGCCGATAAAATGATTCCGCCCCAGGCGCCTGATGGACCCGGATAGGTTCCTGATGGAGCTTGGGCCGTTTCCCGATGCTCGCACACACAACTTGGTTGGGGATTTAGTGGCCACCTGGGATAGGTTGGCGGCTGAGGCCCTTGACTGGGTCATGCCCTTGCGGCCTCTGACCCGGTGCCGATCCCAATTGGCTCCTTGGTTTTCGGAGGAGCTGAGGGAGATGAAGTACCGGAAAAGACACTTAGAGAGCGGTTGTAGGGCCACCTGCTCCGGATCTGACTGAACACTATTGCGATCCCATATTAGGACCTATTTAGTGGCGATAAGGACGGCAAAGCGTTCTTTTCTGCCCTTATTGCGTCCGCAGAAAATCGCCCGGCCTCCCTTTTTAGGGTGACCCACTCCCTTTTAGATGTGGGAGTGTGGGAGGATCCTTTACAAGGACGGGCCGAGGATTTTTCGAATTTTCTGCAGGTTAAAATCGCACAGATTCAGGACGGGTTGGATTCTGACTGGGCAACTCTGGAGGGAGGGGGCGGGGGCGGAGTTCGGGGAGGTCATTTGGGGAAGTTCAATCCACAAGTACGTGGACAGGATGCTGGGTGGGCTTAATGCCACCACATGTTTACTGGATCCGTGTCCCTCCTGGCTGTTTTTGGTCACTCGGAAGGTGACACGAGGTTGGTTCCAGGGTATCATTAACGCTTCCTTGAGTGAGGGGCTTTTGCCTGCCACCTTGAAAGAGGCGATGGTAAGGCCCCTCCTCAAGAAACCGTCTCTGGACCCAACATTATTATCTAACTACTGTCCGGTCTCCAACCTTCGTTTTGTGGCGAAGGCTGTTGAGAGTGTGGTGGCACGACAGCTCCTTCAGCACCTGGATGAAGCTGTCTATTTAGATCCACGCCAATCGAGTTTCAGACCCGGCACAGCACGGAGACGGCATTGGTCACGTTGGTGGATGGTCTCTGGAGGGCCCGTGACAGGGGTTGTTCCTCTGTCCTGGTCCTGTTAGATCTCTCGGTGGCTTTTGATACTGTCGACCACAGTATCTTATTGCGATGGCTGGGGGGGTTGGGAGTGGGAGGCACTGTGTTGCGGTGTTCTCCTCCTTCCTCTCTGACCGTTCGCAATTTGTGTTGGCAGGGGGGCAGAGGTCGGCCCCAAGGCCCCTGACCTGCGGGGTACTCAGGAGTCTGTGCTGTCGCCCCTGCTGTTCAACATTTATGTGAAACCGCTGGGTGAGATCATTCGTGGCTTTGGGGTAGAGTTCCATCAGTACGCTGACGACACTCAGTTGTACATTTCTACCCCAGGCCAGCCCAACGAAGCTGTTGAAGTGATGACCCAGTGCCTGGAAGCTGTGCGGGGTTGGATGGGGCGAAACAGGCTTCGACTCAACCCAGCCAAAACCAAGTGGCTATGTTTTCTGGCACCCAGATACAGCCAGCTAACTCCATCGCTGGCCGTGGGGGGAGAAATTCTTGCCCCCATGGAGAGGGCGCGCAATCTGGGTGTCCTCCTGGACGTACGGCTATCGTTAGAAGATCATATAGCTGCCGTCGCCAGGGGGGTTTTGTCAGATCCGTAGGATCTACCAGTTGCGGTCCTTTCTGGATCGGGATGCACTTCGCACAGTCACATCTGCCCTCATCATCTCCCGTCTAGACTATTGCAATACTCTCTACATGGGGCTCCCCTTGAAGAGCATCTGGAGGCTCCTGCTGGTGCAGAATGCGGCCGCGCGGGTGGTGTTGGGGGCTTCTCGGAGCTCCCATGCTACACCGCTCTTGCGCGAGCTGCATTGGCTTCCGGTGGCCTTCCAGGTGCGATTCAAGGTGTTAGTGGTCATCTTTAAAGTGCTCTATGGCTTGGGACCTGGGTATTTACGGAACCGCCTACTGCCACCATTGGCCTCACATCGGCCAGTGCGCTCCCACAGGGCGGGGCTCCTTGGGGTGCTGGTGGCTGGGCGATGCCGGTTGGAGGCCCCGAGGGTGCGGGCCTTCTCTGTGGGAGCACCCTCCCTCTGGAATGAACTACTCCCGGAGATGAGGACTATTCCTGACCTACAAACCTTCTGGCATGCGCTGAAGACCCATCTTTTCCATCAAGCCAGTCTGGCCTAGAGTTACTTGTAGGGATTTTAATTGTTTTAATGGTTTAGTTTTTTAAATTCTCTTGATTAGTTTTTATCTTTATTCAGCCATCAATTTAATTCTTTTTAATTCTATTTTAAAAATTGTATTTATAATTGTGCTTTTTTACTTGGCTGTACACCGCCCCAAGTCCCGTCAGGAGAGTGGGCGGTATATAAAATAAATAAATGAATGAATGAATGAATGAATGAATGAATGTACATCTGAACCCATAACGCAACCTTGTACAATGCCGCTACTACACTGGGACTGGATCAATTAGTAACTAGCAACCCTAGAGTCAATAACTGCCTTGACCTTCTGCAACAGCTCAAACTCAGTATATGGCCTACAGATACAAGAACCCTTTTCAAACAGTGACCACAGTATGATCGACTTTTGTCTCAATATATGCCCTCACAAAGAAGATCATAATGATGGATCCCCAAAATACAACTTCAAAAAAGCCAACTATGAACTCATAGATGCTGATTTATCTCTTGATTGGCACATTCTGTTCTCTAGCTGTAATACTACAGAGGACCATTATAATGCATTCTTGTCTGAACTTGAAAGAGACATTAAACTCTTTCCATTAGTACCATTAGTAACCCCCCCAAAGAAAACAAATTACCCATAACAATAAGAAAACTTCAATAAAAAAAAGATCACTAAGGCATAAAAACAAAACTAGCTATGTAGCAAACTTTAAAAACCAATATAATACCATATGCCGACAGATAAAGGCAGAATGCACAAATTACCACTGCAAGCAAGAGAAAAACCTACGTACAAAATTCATCCGCACCTTCTACAATTTTGTTAACACTAAACTTAAAGGATGAAGAACCATCCCACCCCTAAAAGGACCAAATGGGAAAGACTGCAATGATGAAGCTGTTAAGGCCAATCTCTTCAACACATTCTTCAGTTCAGTCTTTGAAAACAGCAATGGTTCATGCCCCACATTTCCTAGTTGTACCACAACTAATTGTTATGACCTGCTACATATTGACTTTACAGAAGATAACATAGAAAAGGCACTATGAAACCTAAAACCATCCTTATCTATTGGCCCCAATAGATTATGTGCATACTTCTTAAAAAAGCTCTCCTTTGCCATAGCGGAACCCCTAAGCATTATATGAGATATCTTTCAGAACCAGCTCCTTACTAAACCTATGGTCCTTAGCTACGGTCATCCCTTTCTTCAAAAAAGGTGACCCCAGCCTGGTTGAAAACTACAGACCAATCTCACTGTGCTATGTCACGTGCAAAGTTATGGAATCAATCATTAACCAATTCATCACTCTCCATTTAGAGTCAAACAACCTACTCTCCAAAAAACAATTTGGTTTCAGGAAAGAATTGTCCTGCAATCTACAACTCCTACACTGCAAAAACATATGGACTACTCGACCAGGATAAAGCTATAGATGCAATTTACATAGACTTCTGCAAAGCCTTTGATTCAGTGGTACACGACAAACTATTGTTAAAACTAAACTCTTATGGCATTTCCGGATCCCTCCATAAGTGGATTACTGCGTTCTTGTCAAACAGGCAACAAACAGCAAAAATAGGGAGCGCTATATCAAACCCTGCTCCAGTTAACAGCAGTGTCCCCCAAGGGACCCACTATGAGACCCGTTCTAGGATCCACACTCTCTATACTCTATACAAATGACCTTTGCGATCACCTTATAAGCAACTGTGTCCTCTTTGTGGATGGCATAAAATTATTCAACACCACCGACAATACTGCTGTCCTTCAAAATGACCTTGATTATGTGTCTGAATGGTCAAACATCTGGCAACTCCAAATTTTGACCAACAAATGCTCTGTCTATTGGTAAAAAAATCAGTACACCAAATACAAACTAGGCGGATATGACCTCGTTGATGATCATCACTCTGTCAAGGACCTTGGAGTTCTCATATCAAATGACCTAAGCGCCAGAGCTCACTGTAACAGCATTGACAAAAAGGCATTAAGAGTTGCAAATCTAATCCTACGAAGCTTCTCCTCCGGAAATATTGAATTGCTAACTAGAGCATACAAAACTTTTGCCAGACCAATATTCAAATACAGCTCATCAGTCTGGAATCCGCACTCCATATCAGACATTAATATAATCAAGCAAGTCCAGAAGTATTTCATGAGAAGAGTACTACACTCCTCTGCTCCAGTGGTGGGATTCAAAATTTTTTACTACCAATTCTGTGGGCGTTGCTTGGTGGGTGTGGCAGGGGAAGGATACTGTAAAAACTCCAGTCAGAGGTGGTATTTGCTGGTTCTCTGAACTACTCAAAATTTCCGTTACCGGTTCTCCAGAACTGGTCAGAACCTGCTGAACACCAGCTCTGCTCTGCTCGCAACAGAATACCCTACACCACCAGGCTTGAGATTTTGGGCTTGGACAACCTTGAATTACGCCGCCTATGGTTAGACTTAAGCGTAGCACACAAAATTATCTGCTACAGTGTCCTACCAATCAATGACTACTTCAGCTTCAACCACAACAATACAAGACCACACAACAGATACAAATTCAATTAAACCACTTCAAACTTGATTGGAAAAAATACGACTTCAACAACAGAGTGGTCAATGCCTGGAATGTACTACCTGACTCTGTAGTTACATGCTCTAACCCCCACTCCTTTAACCTCAAATTAGCCACTATTAACCTCACCCCATTTCTAAGAGGTCTGTAAGGGGTGTGCATAAGTGCACCATCATGCTTACTGCCCCTCTCCTATTGTCCCCATTTATTTGTACCTATTTCCTGTATAAGTATAAACTCATATTTATACTTATATCTATTACCTTGTAAGTGATTGACAAATCAAATCAAATAAATAAATAAATAAAATAAGACTTACTTATGGACAAACCTAACATCCTTCTTGTTATTAATGGTAATTTCTCTCTGTTAGAAAATGATATACTCTGGACTTTTTCTTTGGACATTGTATTCATTTTTGCTTAACCCTTAACTCCTTTGTTATATAAACTTGGCTCTGCCACCTTGCCTCATACATTGGAGGTGGATATCGGGATGGGAAAGATCCCTACCCCTGGGTTGTCCATCATCTTGGTTTTTAACTTTTC
The DNA here is from genome assembly GCA_023653725.1 of Bungarus multicinctus. Classification (NCBI taxonomy): domain Eukaryota; kingdom Metazoa; phylum Chordata; class Lepidosauria; order Squamata; family Elapidae; genus Bungarus; species Bungarus multicinctus. Next base: position 69,155,246 of record CM042836.1, on the reverse strand, counting down.
TTTTAAAAACTCTTCTAATTTTAATTGTCTCATATTTTTAAAAACTTTTTATTATATTATAAACTGCTGAAAGTCACTGTATCAGTGAAATGGGCAGCATTAAAAAATTAATAATAAACAAATAATAAATAAAAATATGAGTACTTAGGATATAATTTTTTTTCATATAAATTTTCCTTATAATAGGAAGAAAATTATTCCTAACCTCCGAAAGAAGAGAAAAATAAAAAATAAAAGAGGAGAAATCTATTTTTTCTTTCTTTCTGTGCTGCTAATAGAATCCTGGTTAGAGTTAGAATCCTGGTTAGGGATTGTTTTGAGGTTCCTAAAATGAAAAGCAGAATTATGCTAATTCAATCTTAATACTATCAAATGAGTTGGTATTTTTCACATAATTTTGTTATAAATTGCCAGTTTAGATCCAAAAATTTTCAATTATTTTTCTCTTCAAGATGCAATTGAAAATTTTCTTTAAAAATTAAGCATTCAACTAAACCTGATTGAATTTTTATTACCATTTTAGTGAAAAAACATGATAATTTGTAGACTGAAGGTATATGGTATCTTAGAAGTCTTGCACAGGAAAAAAGTGATTTTTATTTCTACAGACATTGCCTACATTCTTGTATAATGCAAATTAAATTAGCCCCACTTTAAAACAAATCTGGAGAAAGTTGGCACCATAATAGCAACTGTTGATAGGTGAAATAATGGAAAAATTGTGCTTTGCATCTAAAAGGAAAGAATCTTTTTCCTCTATACAAATATGGCCATCAGCCTTTCCTCTTTGCAGTCTGGAGGGAAAATGGTGAATCCAAGGAATGAGAATGTGAAAGTCCTCACTAAGAATATTTAGAAGGTAAAAGTTACAATTCAAGAACACACACAAACTAATACATATACATACATATATACACACACGTATGTATATATGTATATATATGTAATAGTGACAAAACTCTAGCCTATTTGTTTTCAGTTTTCGTATGTAGTAGGCTTTGACAGTCATTTATTTTGTGAAGTAATGGTAGATTGCATCTGTTCATTGTTGTGATACCCCTTTTATCAGCGTGAGGTAACTGTCACAATGATTTGGCTTCAAGTGGCTATGGAATGGAACTTTTGGGGATTTGAATGAAGCCAATATGAATGGGCTGAGACTCAATGATTGCTTTTCTGTTCGTTCCCAGGTGGAATAAATCATTATATTCAAGTGATGTAGAGGAAGTAATAGAAATGTGTATGTGTATGTAAACCAGAAATCATGTTGAAAAGCTTCTGGCAGGGGTGGCCTGCTGAGCAAAATAGTAGATGAAGGAAAAAGGGTATTGGTGACATAGATTTGCTAAGAAAGGGAGATGAAGTGTCTAAAGCAGCAGTAGTTCATTTACGTGATCTCTCTCTTTTTGCCTAATATGAAATTATAACCTGAAAAACATATACGTGAATAGTTTTGTTTTGCTAGATTTCTTTATACAGGTCCTGGGCTTGTGATACCTATTGAATGTATTGAATGGGGCATGTTTGTGTAGTAGGAAAGTTCCATATACTGTTTTTGATTGCTGACTGTGAATGTTGGTATGTAGTTAGGACACAACATGGGGCTTGAATTGTGAATTAGAATTCTAGGAAATTGCTCTCTTTTGTCCATAAGGTGATTGCTTTATTTTTTGGGAGAAGGCATGCAGAAGGTGAGTGGGAAATATATCTCCCCCATTTATGTTGCTATAGCTTGAACTCTCATGTTCTTTTTTCCAACCCATATTTTTTGGAATGGACTATTGGGAGTTGCTGTTGTTCTAATGCAGGGGTTTCAAACTTGCGTCGTCATCACGGTGGTGTCACATGATATATCAGGACTTTCCCCCCCTTTTCTAAACCGGGTGGGGGCGAGGCCAGCATGTGACACATCCGGCCCGTGAGCTGTGAGTTTGACACCCTTGTTCTAATGTGTGCTGTGACTTTTTCACTGTCCACTTCATACCTGAGTGTTGAAATTTTTGCCAGGAATTCTTTGGAAATCTATATTATTACTAAGATTTTCTCCCAATAGTTTGTAGGTTCACTGTCTCACTACATGTAAGAAACATTATTGGCACATTTTCTAGTTGATGGACTATTATAGAATTTCTACAACAGCCCAAATGGTGTCATGTTTGTACTGTTTTTTGTACTTGTTTGTACAGCCCAAATGTGTTGTGTTTGTACTGTTTTTTGTGGCTTCCATGTGGGTGTGCATTGGATATGGCAGTTTTTTGCTGGTAAAGCATTAGCAGATATTGAGTTTTGATGTAATGTGGATGTGGGATTGCTTCAATGTTTTCTAAAATTAATTGACTTGGAATGTAATGTATTAAATAAATTCATTGTTATTGTTAGAGAAAACTAGGAAGACATGTATGTCTGCTTTTCTATTTCTCTGTATTTTAATGTTGATATGGATTATTTTAGTATTTTAACTTTGTTATATGGATCTTACTGAAAAAGGGCAAACTTACTTAAGCATCTGTTCATGCATTCGTTAGAGTTACTGCACATTTTCTACTTCCTATCACATGGATACAAATAGTATTTTTTTTTACTTTCATGTGGAACAGACTATAATTAGAAAATCATGAAAAATAATTATTGAAATTGACATACATATCTATTAAAAATATAAGAAGAGGGGAATAAGAGTACTTGCTTGCACTTATTTTATTTATTTATTTATTAAACTTATATACCGTCCTATTTCCCTAACAGGACTCAGGGCGGTGTACAGCCACATTAAAATACGAAAAAACAGTACAAAATTAAAAACTACTAAAAGACCAAATATAAAAGGCTGAGAGCTAAAAAAGAGGGCTAAAAACTGAAACCAGACGAACCTTAATTAAACTCCCCTAAAAACCCTAGGCCAGACCGGCTTGGTGAAATAAATAAGTTTTCAATGCGCACCGGAAGGTCAAGAGATCAGGGATGGTCCTCATCTCCGGGGGTAATTCGTTCCAGAGGGAGGGTGCCCCCGACAAGAAGGCCCGCATCCTCGGGGTCGCCAGCTGTCCAGCCAGCGGCACCCTGAGGAGGCCGACTCTATGGTAGTGTATTGGTCAACGGGAGGCAGATAATGGCAGGAGGCGATCCCGCAAATATCCTGGTCCCAAGCGATGGAGCGCTTTAAAGATGGTAACTAAAACCTTAAAGCGGACCCGGAGGGCCACCGGGAGCCAATGCAGCTCACGCAGGAGTGGCATAACATGGGAGCCCCGTGGAGCTCCCAACACCACCTGCGTGGCCGCATTCTGCACCAGTGGAGCCTCCGGGTGCTCTTCAAGGGAAGCCCCATGTAGAGAGCGTTGTCATAGTCTAGGCGGGAGAATACGAGGGCGGAGTTGACCGTGCGAAGCGCACCCCGATCCAAAAAGGGCCGCAACTGGTAGATCCTACGGACCTGACCAAAAGCCCTCCTGGCAACGGCCGCCACATGGTCCTCCAATGACAGCCGCACGTCCAGGAGGGCACCCAGATTGTGAGCCCTCTCTGTGGGGGCAAGAATTCCCCCCCCCCCCCCACAGCCAGCGATGGAACTAGCTGGCTGTATCGGGGCTCCGGGAAGCACAGCCACCCAGTCTTAGATGGGTTGAGCTGAAGCCTGTTCCGCCCCATCCAACACCGCACGGCCTCCAGGCACCGGGCCATCACCTCGACGGCTTCATCGGGATGGCCCGATGCAGAAATGTACAGCTGAGTATCATCAGCGTACTGATGGAATTCTACCCCGAAGCTACGGATGATCTCACCCAGTGGCTTCATATAAATGTTGAACAGAAGGGGCGAGAGCACTGACCACTGAGGAACCCCGCAAACCAGGGGCCTCGGGGCCGATTTCTGCCCCCCTGCCAACACAAATTGCAAATGGCCGGAGAGGAAGGAGGAGAACCACTGCAAAACAGTGCCCCCAACCCCTTCCACTTGTGTCAGAAGCAGGTGCTTCTGAGTTGAAAGGATTAACTGGTGACATCATAATTGCCTGTGGGGGAGATGCCCAGTTGGAGTTTACTTTTATTTTCCCAGCAGGAGCTGAGAGAAGGACAGAAGCTCAACCCATTCCATGGCAGCACTCAGGTCTCAAATGTGGGCTTGCTAATCCCACATCCTAACTATGTGAACCACCGTGCTCTTTATGAGAGTACTTAAATTATCTCATACATCAAAAGGAAGAATATTTGTTATGTATAATTTGACTCACTTTTATAAACTTTATTAAGTTGTTATGAGCAATCTTGGGTAGAAATACCAATTATGTTGCTTCCATCATTCCATGGACAGAACATTAATGTAAATATTCTTCATTTAATTTTGATTTCAAACAGCTTATTAGAGCATTTTTATTTCGGATACCAGTAGTTAGGAAAAATGGTTGTGTCCAAAATCTAAAAGTATCCTACAGATGTGACTAGTTGAAGAGATGCAGGGAGCAGTATCTTAGCTTGCAAGATAGTTTGTAGATTAGAGATCTTGACTTGCATGAAGTAGCATGAGGATGGTTGCTATAAAACCAGACTTTGATGTTCTTGTGGTACATTGGTCAGCATATCTGAGAAGTGCTATCTTCAGCATTAATAGATACTGTTCATAGTATAGATGCAGCTGAGACAGGTAAAAAAGTTTAGTTTATTCATTCTTCCTCTTACAGTGTTATATAAAAGCTTTGATGGACTAAAGTCATAATGGTCAGGAGAGAACAGAATTTGTTGGCCCATCTGATAATTAAACAAGTAGTAACATTAGCATCATGCAACAGAATATATAACATCAGCTGTATTTGTCAATGTATGTTCTGCAGAAAATCTCCCCATTTACCAGTTTCTGAAAAGCTGTAACTAAGAGGGTGAATCTGACTTCTAAACAAAGCTGTTCCTTAATATCAGAGCCATTACAGAAAACATTATGTTGTAGATTTTGTCCCCATCATTTCAAAACGTTTTGGGAAAAAGAATGAACGAATCAGATAGATCAATAGCAAATGCAGAAATAGGTCCTTTAGGTTTCTAGATATCAAACTATATACGAATTCATAATTGAAAACCAGAATACAGGTTCACATAATACAAGTGTCGTATGCAATAGGAGTTGGCTAACAAGCAGGCCAGGGGTGGGATGTTACCAGTTCTGCCCGACTCTATAGAACCGGTAGCTCTGAAGAGTAGCAGACATTGAACCGGTTCTGTGTTTGCTGCTGTCTGGCCCAGCCATCTGCCCGGGTTCTTACCTGTCCTTTATTTCCTGCTTTTTCAACCTCAGCTGCTTTGCGCAGCACAACTGAGGTTGAAAAAGCAGGAAAAAAGTGCCTTTTCAAACGTTGTGCACCCGTGTGCAGCGCTTTTCAGCTGACCAGGCAGCACAGCTTAAGGTTTATTACACATGCACGCAGCAAAACATAGTCACTGAATCGGTAATAATATCGGTTGAATTCCACCCCTGAAGCAGACTATTGCAGTGCTTATGAAAAGCTGTAATTGCAAGTAGCCTTCAAATGCATCCCCATGTAAATACATTGCAGTTCTCTAGCGTACTTTATGTCATATGAACAAGTATAATTTGGAATGTCAAAATAGTAAATGAAAAAAAAGTGAGCTAAATGAAATCAGTGAAAGAAAAATACATTTCTTCTAAGGGAAAGTGGAAAGATATAATGGATCTGAATGAACATGGTCTGATCTTGTGGAGTGAATTTAATGAAGGAAAGTAAAGATATAGATTTAATTATGAATAAAAAGGAAAAAATATAAATCTTAAAGTTGTATTTTTATCGTACGTGTTGCAGATAATGCACATCAAAATAGAAAATTGTCAACTAGTAATAATTGCATATAATAGTCCAGTGAATGGTGATAATTGAAGAACAAGGGGTGAATTTTGGGAAAAAATTGTACCTGCTTCCAAATGAATACAATCTAGGGAAAATAGCTTATTAAATGACATGCATGGACGTGTACTCACTAGATGAAACCTTATAGAAAAATTGGCCCATTTAGACATCTGTAAATGAATGAGAACGGTGACTATTTAATGAATAATCTACTTATTAAAAAGCCTATTTCAAATGTGTAGTTTAATTGTAGGTCTGTTCATGCTTATATGTGACAAAAATATGATTCTAAAAGAATGAAAGATTTTATTGTCTGGGAAAAGACTGAAAATTAGCGAAGCTTAGAAGAATTATGGGAGGTTCTGCACATGACTATTCAGTATTGTAAAGAGGAGATCTTCAAAAGAAGTGGAACAAAAGAAAAGAGAAAGAAACTAGAATGAGTAGAAGAGAAAAAATGAATTCTATTTGAAAAAATATTAAAGACATATTAATCTTCCAAGAAAATGATTGGAAAATGGATGTAAGAAAAATGAATGTGGAAGTTGCATTACATTACAACTTTTTGTTTGATAGAAAAAAGAAAATTAAATAAGAAATGGAGAACTTCAAAGAAGTACAAATGCTAGTAGAACAGAAGTTAGTAGTTTATGTTCTATCAAAGTAACAAAAAATGGGTGTATATAAAAGGATGCATTATGTAACAAGTGCATGCAGTAAAAACAGACTCAAGAATAGGAGTATATTTGAGGAAGTGATTAAGATTAGAAATAGGGAGGACATAGTTTCCAGTCCCACTTTAGACATGAAGCCAGGTGGGAGATATTGGGCCAATTGGTCTCTCTCTCTCTGCCCTACAAAGAAGGCAGTAGGAAGCTATTCCTGAAAACCTTGCCAAGAAAACTGCAGGGACTTTTTCAGGCACTTGCCAAGAGTAAATACTGATTTGAAGGTGCACACACACAAAAAGTCAAGAATAAATGTGTGTTTAATGAATGTGTATGTGGGAATGAAGTTGAGCAGAACAAGAGGCTTATCCTAGTTACTTGGGCTATGAAGGAGATAAGAGAGAGATGAACTTTCAGACTTGAAATGTTAATGTACCTTTACAGTAAAATAGAATTAGCTCACCTGGTCATGTTTTCTGTCTGGTGCCCCTTGTTAGGCTGATGATGTGGAATGAATACAAACCCAAATGGTTAATGCAAAAGATGGATTGGCCATAGATACAAAATGTATGAGGATCAAATTACAAACAAATATATTAAGAGTTAATGTTCGAGAAAAGAGGGAGGAATAGGAAATTCTCCTACGAGCTGCTCGGAGCATCCATTTGATTGGGTTGGTTCAGTCTTCGTCCTGATAGGCTGAGCTTAAATTTAGGAACGCTCCTCCTCCTCCACGAGACTCCTCCCAGCGTTCCCCAGTTTTAGCTCAGCCTCGCCTGAATAGGTTGTTTTAAGAGCTTGTTCTGGTCGAAGCAGGTGATTTCTGTATTTTACCAATTCTCTTGATCCCTCCTTTATTCTTTAGTATCCTTTCCCTGTCTTGGGTCCTTTTATTATTCAGTTTTTTTGCATTTCGATTTACTTCTGTTCTATTTATATTTAATTGGGCACTGAGAGCACAGTCCCTCTGTTCTCCCTTCTGGGTGATCAAGGCTCAAATAATTATTTGAGGGGGGTAGAAGTTTCAGCTCCCCCCCCCTTAGTAAAAGGGGGTCCCCTGGAACGTTGCTTTCCAGCCCCCCCCGCTGCCGCCCCCCCCCTGCTGATTTTGTCTTGCTCCGTTTTTTTTTTTGCAGCAAGGCAAGCTGCTTTTCTCTGCATTCCCCGAACGCCGTTTTTTTGTCTCAGAGGGAGTGGAGTGCGATCGTTTCCCTCCCTCTTTTAACTAGCTTTCTGTGGATTTCTCTTAGGGTCCTCCATTAGCTGGACCCTTGCTGCTAGGGATCGTGCGCGCGCCAAAATTCGGGCGGCCGCCATTTTGTTTTTCCAAAGGCCTCAGAGCCTCGTGGCCTTTCCCTGTGCCCTAATTGTTGACTGTGGGGATTAGATTGTGCTCTCTTATGATATCCTATAAGACAGAAGGCCTTATTATTCTTGAGTGTTCTGAAACTTGTTGGCTAAGCCTCACAGTTTTCCCTAGCAGCATACAGCAAGCACCCTAGGCCTGAGTCAGCCTGTGCAGTTATTGCTGTTCTGGGCCTTTTGTTTTCTGAGTAGGCCCCACTGGCGTTCTTAATCTCCGACCGTTCGCAATTTGTGTTGACAGGGGGGCAGAGGTCGGCCCCGAGGCCCCTACTATGTGGGGTTCCTCAGGGGTCGGTGCTCTCGCCCCTGCTGTTCAACATTTATGTGAAGCCGCTGGGTGAGATCATCCGTGGCTTCGGGGTGGAGTTCCATCAGTACGCTGATGATACTCAGCTGTACATCTCCACCCCGGGCCACCCCAACGAAGCTGTCGAAGTGATGTCCCGGTGCCTGGAGGCCGTGCGGAGTTGGATGGGTCGTAACAGGCTCCGGCTCAACCCGACTAAAACCGAGTGGCTGTGGTTTCCTGCGCCCAGATACAGCCAGCTGGTTCCTTCGCTGGCCGTGGGGGGAGAGGTTTTGACCCCCGTGGAAAGGGCGCGCAATCTGGGTGTCCTCCTGGATGTGCGGCTGTCTTTAGAAGAGCATATTGCAGCTGTCGCCAGGGGGGCTTTTTATCAGATACGTCTGATTTACCAGTTGCGGCCCTTTCTGGATCTGGGCGCACTTCGCACAGTCACGTCCGCCCTCGTCATTTCCCGCCTGGATTATTGCAATGCTCTCTACATGGGGCTCCCCTTGAAGAGTCTCCGGAGGTTACAGCTGGTCCAGAATGCAGCCGCGCGAGTGCTTGTGGGTGCCCCTCGGAGCTCCCACGTTACTCCGCTGCTTCGCAGGCTGCACTGGCTTCCTGTGGCCTACCGGATTCGATTCAAGGTGGTACTGATGGTATTTAAAGCGCTCCATGGCTCGGGACCTGGGTACTTACGGGACCGCCTGCTGCCATCGTCAACCTCCCGCCGCCCAGTACGCTCCCACAGGGTTGCCCTGCTTGGGGTACCGCCGCCTGGCCGTTGTCGGCTGACGGCCCCGAGAGTTCGGGCTTTCTCTGTGGGGGCTCCCTCCCTATGGAATGATCTTCCCCCGGAGATACGGTCTATGACGGATATCCTGACCTTCCGGCGCGCGGTGAAAACTTTATTTTTTAATCAGGCCGGCCTGGCCCAGTAACTGTGTTTTAGGTTTTTAATTAAATTTTAATTGGGGTTTTTAGTTTTTAACTTTTAAATTGAATCTGAATTAGACAGCCGGATTAAATTATTTAATTTATTTTTAACTGTATTTATTGTATATCTTGTATGTTTTAGTAGGCTGTACACCGCCCCGAGTCCCTTTTTTGGGAGAGGGGGCGGTATAGAAGTTTAAACAAATAAATAAATAAATAAATAAATAATCTGGCTGATTGGTGATCCCTTTTTTTTCTTCCAGTTTTGCAAATTTATAAATCCAATTATTTCATCAAGGGGAATATATATATTAATATCAGGGCTCCCTCCCTACTGGGTACAGTCCCTGAGCGTGCCAACCGCCTCATTTACATAGATATCAGCAGATTGTATTATACTGAATTATCATGGCAGGGGGTAGCGGTTCTCGGCCTTCTGCTTCGCATGCCAAGTCAAAATCCAAATGCAAAAATGTGTGTGTGGGGGGGTATTTCTAAAGCTTCTGAGCATGATGCCAGAAGGCGCCATAGGGCCTTAGAGAGACAAATAGATAAGTGTGCTCGTGAGGTTCAGAGACCTTCTCAGCACCTTGCTCCTTCTACTCCTGGGCCCTCTTCTCATGTCTGTTCCCCTCCACTAGATGTTTCCCTCTCCTCCAGGCACAGTCGTGGTTCTGTGGGACACCAGACTCAGTTATCCGACCGGCCAGCCTCTAGGGATCCTCCTGAGGCCACCTTTACTCCCACTGCTGCAGGCCTTCGCCAGGAATCTTCCTTGCCTGAGGAGATTCCACCTCAAATGCGATCTTGGATGGAGATGGCAATCAGGCAGGGGATTTCTGCCGGTTTACAACATGCTGTTACGACACGACCTCAGCCTGCCCCTGCTGACCCGGAGTCTCAGCCACCCCAGCCTCTAGTCAGGCCGGAATTAACTGCTGATCAGGTAATACCTTTTAAGGATATTCCGATGCAGGATACTCAGAGAGGGGATCTGGACATGGAGGCTGAGGAGCTGTTTCAAATGCAAGATTTGGAACACAGTGACCTAGAATCCTTTCATGAGGCGGAGCACTCCTTATCCGAACAGGAGCACTCCTTATCCGAACAGGAGAGGGGGGGATGTCCGAGGATGAGGGTCTTTCCCCGGACCAACCGGCTTTTACTGGCCTGTTTCAGCCTCACCTATTTAAATCCCTCCTATTTAAGGCAACTAACACGGCTGGCATCAACACATCAGCTCCCCCCGTGGGTCCTGTAGAGGAGGGTCCCCAGGATTTATTGTTTCATCAGCCTACTGTTCAGGCTGAAGTGATCCCTGTTCCTCCAAGGTTCATGGAACTAGTTCAAAAACAGTTCCTTTCTCCCGTACCATGTCCGGCTCCTACTAGTTACGATAGGAGACTCTTTAATATGGCCCCAGAATACCTCAATTTGTTAAATATCCCGGGGGTCGATGAACCCATTGTGGGTATAGCCTCTCCTACTTCTCTTCCAAGCGAGCCACTTGAGGTTTTAAAGCCTGAGGATAAGAGGGCCGAGGTAGCGCTATGCAAAGCCCATCACGCTGATGCTTGGGCTATCAGCTGCCACAGCGGCCTCATTTTTCAATAGGACTTCACTCAGATGGCTGATACAACTTCGTGAGCATGTCCCTGCATCTAATCTAAGGGCCCATCAGGACATTGCTAAGCTCACGGCGGCTACTGAATTTTCAGCCAATGCGACCTTTCATGCCGTAAAAATTTCTACCAGAGCCATTGCATCTCATCTTTCAGCCAGACACCCCCTTTGGCTTAAGCCTTGGCAGGCGGACATCAAGCACAAATCTAAGCTTGCTTCTGCTCCTCTCAACAGCGACAAGCTGTTTGGCCCCTCTCTAGATCCGCTTCTCATTGAGATCCGGAACAAGAAAAAGATTCTTTCTTCTCTTTTTCGGAAGTCTGAACCAACGTATCCCCAGTCTTTTCGGAGGAGTTCCTTTCAGCCTTACTCCCAGAGTTCCTTTCTGTCTCGACCGTCTAGATCCCAGTTTCCTCGCCCAGGATTCTCCTCAGACAGGTTCGACTCTGGGGATCGGTACCGGAGAGGCGGCCAATCCAGGCGATCATTCCGTTCTTCCGGCAATAGATCCTTCAGGCGTCCACGTTAGCCTTAAGGAGTCCTTTCCCATAGGGGGCCGTCTCAGGTTTTATGCGGATAGATGGGACGCTTCTACTTCGGACGCCTGGGTCCGAGATACTGTGAGGTTTGGCCTGGCTTTAGAATTCCAGTCCGCCCCATCTGATTTTTTCAGGGTATCCTGTTTCCAAAAATTTGGTTAAACATAGCCGCATGGAAGCAGCCATACTGCATCTTCTACACTTTTTGGGCCATTCAACCGGTCCCCGCAGACCAAAAAGGGCGTGGTTTTTATTCTCTACTCTTTTTAGTTAAGAAAAGTTCTGGTGGGTGGAGAGCTATCTTGGACCTCAAACGACTCAATAAATTTTTAGTCTATCGCAAATTCAAGATGCACACTTTACATTCCATCCTTGCTAGCATCAGAGAGGGAGATTTTCTCACCTCAGTAGATCTCACGGAAGCTTATTTGCAGATTCCGATCAGGCCATCACATCGTAAGTTTTTAAGATTCTGCTATAACAGTCAACATTTCGAATATTGGGCTCTTCCCTTCGGTCTAGCCTCTGCTCCTCAGGTTTTCACTAAGGTCCTTGCTGCTCTAGCTGCCCATATTCGCGCCCTTCCCATCAGGTTGCACTGTTATCTAGATGACTTTTTAATTTTGTCCAGCTCTTCTACCCAAGCTGTCCGAGATACTCAGATGACTCTCCGCATTTTGCAAGCACATGGATTTGCTATTAATCGAGACAAAAGCCAGTTAATTCCTTCTACAAGATTGTTACACTTAGGTGCCATCATTGATACACGGGCATGCAAGGTTTACCTTTCTGACGAAAGGCATAAAAGTTTACAACAACTAGTGCAGCTGATCAAATCACGACATACTGTTTCTTTAGCTGATCTTTCTACCCTTCTTGGGAAAATGATCTCAGGTATTTTTATTATTCCTTGGGCTCGTCTTTATTCCAGGTCCCTTCAGTGGTTCCTTCTCCCGTTTCAACGTTCCGCTCTCAGCAATTCCGGTCACAAAGTCAAGGTTCCAACCAAAGTTCTTACATCACTTCTTTGGTGGTCCCGGCCCACAACCCACAAGGGTTGTCTCTTCAAGGAGCCCCGCAGACTCACTGTCACCACTGACGCCAGCCTGCTGGGCTGGGGTGCTCACCTTTACTCATCCACAGTTCAAGGTCGCTGGTCAGCAAGGGAACAGTCCCACAATATCAATTGGCTGGAACTTTGGGCAATTCATCTGGCCCTTCGGGCTCTGCTGCCGCAGGTATGCAGCCAACATATCTTAGTTCTCACAGACAATACAGCAGCCAAGACGCACCTAAACAAGCATGGGGGCACACAGTCTCAACCTCTCATGAAGGAGGCGGAACGTCTCTGTCATTGGGCAGAGGCAAATTTACTTTCTATCAGGGCAGAACACATCTCGGGCATCTGCAATACCCAGGCAGATTGGCTCAGCCGGGCCACAGTCGATCCCACGGAGTGGCGTCTTCATCCGTCGCTCTTTCAAGAGGCAGTCACGAGGTTTGGTTTTCTGGAGGTCGATCTTTTCGCCTCCCCTCTCAATGCCCACCTGCCTCGGTTCGTGTCCCGATTCCCCTCTCAAGGGGTGGAGGATTTCAACGCCCTTCGCTGCCCGTGGCCCCCAGGGCTCTTGTAAGCCTTTCCCCCTCTTCCTTTGATCCCTCAGGTCATACGGAAGATGCTAGAGGAACGGGCAGATCTACTTTTGGTGGCTCCATACTGGCCCAGACGCCCTTGGTTCGCCGATCTTTGTTGTCTGTCAGTGTTCAAACTATGGAGGATTCCTCTGGACAGGATTGTGCTAACCCAGGGTCCTCTTCAACATCCGAACCCTCATTGGTTCCAATTGACCGTCTGGAGGTTGAGCGGTCGCGTTTAATCAGCAAGCAATTATCCAACAAGGTTATTTCAACCATCCAGGCTGCAAGGCGCCCCTCAACAGATCGCATTTATAATGCAACTTGGTCCATATTTACCAGCTGGTGTTCCCAATTTCATATTGATCCACGATCTCCTTCAATTGCTCAAATTTTGGAATTCCTACAAGCTGGTCTCGATAGGGGGCTTTCATCAAATACCTTGAGAAGACAAGTTTCTGTCCTGTCTTCCTTGATTGACCATGAGAATTTCCTATCTCTTTCTCATCACCCTCTTATTCGCGCCTTTCTTAAGGGTGCTAATAATTTGCGCCCATGGTTCATCGTTATCCTACTTGAGATTTGAACAAGGTCCTTCTGGCCCATACCAAACCTCCTTTCGAACCGATTCGTTCCACATCACTACTATTTCTTACATATAAGGTTGCTTTCTTAGTGGCCATTACTTCAGCTCGGTGCATTTCCGAGTTGGCATCCCTATCTATCAGGTCAGACCTCTGTGTTATTCATGCAGATAGGGTTGTCCTCCGGCCGGACCCCACGTTTATTCCAAGGATTAATTCGGCTTTTCACAGGGCACAGGAGTTGGTCTTGCCCAATTTCTGTCCTCATCCTTCCCGAGAGTTGGAACATCAGTGGCATAAGTTGGATGTCCGGCGTGCCTTGAAGATCTATATCCATCGCAAGGCATCCTTTAGGAGGACAGAGGCCTTGTTTGTTGTATTTCTGACTCATAGTCAAGGTACTAGGGTCTCTTCCACCACCATAGGTCATTGGTTGCGGGCCACTATTGCTAAAGCTTATCAGGGCCAGGCCCTGCCAGTTCCCAGGGGCATCACGGCGCACTCCACTCGCAGTGCTGCCTCCACTTTGGGCCTCCCAAGCTCCTATCTCTGACATTTGTCGGGCCGCCACCTGGGCGTCTCCTTCCTCCTTTATCAGACATTATAAGGTCGATATCTTTGCATCTGCAGATGCGTCTTTTGGTAGGAGGGTGCTACAGGGTGTGTGCAGGACAGCGACAGACTCCAGGTCCAGTCAGCATCCCGCCCGTAGTCCAGGCCAAGCTTTGGTATGTCCCAATCAAATGGATGCTCCGAGCAGCTCGTAGGAGAATAGGCGTTGGTTCTTACCTGATACGCCGGTTCTCTCCGAGCTGCGAAGGAGCATCCATCCCCACCCTATGTGTTATTGCTAACTGTGTTTATTCCTTCCGTCTGTGGGAGTCCTGCTATACGACCAAGCTGATGTACTAGTTTTCTCAGAAGCGACATCTGCCTTTTCACTGCAATCTTTGCTAAAACTGGGGAACGCTGGGAGGAGTCTCGTGGAGGAGGAGGAGCATTCCTAAATTTAAGCTCAGCCTATCAGGACGAAGACTGAACCAACCCAATCAAATGGATGCTCCTTCGCAGCTCGGAGAGAACCGGCGTATCAGGTAAGAACCAACGCCTAATATGTCCTGAGACAGAGTTGATAAGATCTGAAAAAAAGAGAAGTGAGAAGTTGCTGGGGGAAATGAAAAGATGTCAGTGAAAAGATGCAGAAAACAATAGTACTTTGCTGCCATGTAATGATCACCTGGATTTTTATACTCAGATCTGGTAGCCTTAGTTAGTTTCTATAAACAAAGGAACATTTACAAACAAGACAGACTACAGCAATCAATCCACATTTTAATTTGATAAGAATCTTATAATTAGACTTACATATAAGGTCTTAAGGCATTCTTATAAATAAAAAATATATTAGAAGCTGACATATTGGTTTGCAGTTTTCTGTATTTTACATAAATTTGTTTATTTGGTACCATCCAACATGTACTACTTACAGGGAGTCACAATTTTTTAAAAAGCAAAATTGATTAAACTTGGACAGGGAACAAAAACTGATTCTAGACTTTGCTCCTCATTTTATCAGCTCTGGGTTATTCAGTGCAAAGACTGAGAATTCCTGTGATGTATAGATTAAAATTTAATTACTAAGTGATACAGTTGTTTCTTATCCAGTTCTAACTCTCATGACATTCCAGTAGAGCAGATTCTATACAGCTAAGGTTGAACTGTGGTGGTGCTTTCCAAGCTTGTTGTTTACTTGCAGACATTTCATTCCCAACTAGATAACATCTTTTAAGTGCTACCGAATGTGCAATTTGCTATCTGTTTTATATATAGTAACTAGTCCTGCCAGTGGGGGTGTGGTTTTTTCCCTTGGTAATTCCTTGAATAAGTGTTATTTTCTTCCTGATTGTCTGATGTTAATCCCTCCTTATTTGGATGTTGGCTATGGGCTGTGTTCTGGTCTTTTTCATTTCCTTCTTAGCTTTTTTATTATCTCTTCTGAATAGTGTGTAAATGTGGTTTATGTCTATATGTGCATTGAAGGCTGATTTGGCTAAATGCCAAGCTTCCAGGAATTCTCTATAATGTTTCAGGTTTTGCTTGGTCTAGGACAATGATGGTTAACCTTTTTGTCCTCGCGTGCTGAAGTGTGCTCGTGCCTGCACTCATAATGCAATGTGCGTGCAACTCCCCCCTGTCAATGCGTGCACAACTCCCCTATGTGCAGCGTGTGCCTCTGCGCATGCGTGCACGACCCCCGGTGCATGTCCCATGCCTCTGCATGCACAGACATCTCCTGCGCGTGCCCTGCCCACCCACATACACAACAGATATCTGACAATCAGCTGGCTGGCAGGAGGTGTGCACACATGTGCAGTGGACCTGATCTGGGGCAATGGCTTGCTGCCGGCAGAGATGGCTCTGTGTGCCATTTCCGGCACGCGTGCCATAGGTTCGCCATCACTGATCTAGGATGCTCAGAATTTCCCAGTTGACTGTGTTGTGAGATTAAGCTGTTTGTGTTGTGAGATTAAACTGTTTTTATTTTATCTTCTGCTAGTTGGTATTCATGGATGCTGGTCTTCTGCCTACCTGTCTTACATAGTGGCTGTTCTATCTTTACACTATATGCTGTAAATGAATCTTGTTTTTTCTTCTTGGATTATTGGGTCTTTTGGGTTACTTAAGAACTTTTGAAGGGCTTTAGTTAATTTGTGTGCTACAATGATGCCATATGGTTGCAATAGACTGTTAGCTGTTTCTGAGATGCTTTTGATACATGATGTGCGTTGATTGTGCTGTAGTGGATTAAGCAATGAGGCACTTTCCAAAATTTGCAAATCTTTAAATTTATAATTAAAATACCGGTATTCGACTTATAATTAAATTCTTTGAAGGCAACTAATCTGGTGATTTCAATAAAGTCTGTCAGTTTGAAAGTGCTTAATCTTTAAAGTAAGCCAAAGGGGAAAAAATTAAACCTAAAGTGATTAAGAGATGAGTCCTAGTCAAATTTAGAGTCCATTTAGGAACATAAGTGGCTAAAAAGCATTATAATGGAATCCCATGACTCCAAGCTACCACAAAAGTCAACCACAAAAACATGCAGTTCTCTCTACCCACTCACAAAAAAATCCACCTGTATGGAATATATGTGGGTAATCTCACAATCTCCCCTTTTAATTTTAGCAAGATTTTAGCAGCCCAAATCCTGGTATTCAGGTGCCGTTTCAGGCCAGAATGTGTTCCTCTCTTCCTCTCTTTTAGAGGAACATTAGTTTGCCATTACAGCTCATTGAAGGTCTGTGTTTTGGAATACTTTGGCCATACACTATATCAAAAGAAGAAAAAAAAGCAGAACTATTCATCCTCATATCTGGCAAGACACACCATATAATTTTTCTTTATATGCTGATAAATATAGAGGTCTATAGAATATAGAACCCTACTTTTTGTTCTATTGTAATTCAGAATGTTACTTCTACTATAAGGGAGTAAAGCAAATTTCCCTTATTTTTTAATACTTTTGATCTCTCTAATACATTTCCCTCTTCCATACATTTCAATGTATTTTAACATTATAAAATACAGTATAAATCTTTATTTATTTCTTGTTTAATTTGACAAATTGAAAATCATATTAATATATATAGAACAGCAATTAAAGCAGGATTTTTTTTCAGTATAAAGCATATATACTGTTTTTTGTTTATAAAATATAGAAATTGTTTTAAATCCAACCAAAATTACAATAAATAAATTCAGACATAATACTGCATTATTACTTTCCCCTAAAAAATGAACCTTGAATTTGGATATTCCCTCATTTTACTTCTGGATTATTTTCATATGAGTTTCCTGGTTTTCGTAACAATGGTTTGTTGTATTTAAAGTAGTATGGCAATTGCCCTCAAAAACAGTATTGACTCAGCAAATACTTAAGCATATGCCTTGTTCATATAATAGCAAAACATTTGAACTCATCCTGCATTTTTTATAAATACAGTCCTTCTTTAGTCTGAAGAAAAAATCCCAGAGTGATTAGGAAATTACTTAAATAATGTTTTAATGTCATCCATTTGATAAATTAACAGGATAGAAATTTGGGAATGGAAGGGATTTGATAATTAAGTAGCAAGGCTGGTGTGGCTGTGACTTAATTATTATTCCTAATAGAGCAGAAAAAGTGAGGCAGCTAATGAAAATATTAAAGGAACAATGAATCAAGTGAGAAGCATAAGAGTAATGTAGAAGATGCTCTATCATTTTCAATTCTTTGCATCGTGCAAGCATAAGAACGAGAATATAAGAAATGAACTAAAGAGATTTTGTAAATCACAAAATGATACTGAAATGGAGGGAAGCATTTCAAAGGAAGATGAGTATGCAGCCAGCCATGCAGATTGTTAGGAGTTCTAATTCTAGCACTAGGACATTGAATTATACACATATATTTTAATAAAGAAATTGTACCTTGAAAATTATATATAGCTGTAGTTTAGAAGCTGGATGTGGGTGGGGAGTCAAGATGTTTAGAGAATGACTCTCGATTTTGGTTTAATTTTATTGAATGCTGCAATTTAAACGTGTCAAATCTTTAGTGTTTTGAAATTATTTTTAAGGAAGATGACTTTGATTCCATGTTTAGCTTGTTTTTTCAAATGTAATTAATTTACTTTAGGGATTAGAATATTTGAAGTACAGATATTACCAAGACAAGGAAGTGTATAATGGGATGTACACAGCATCATGAATATGAAATTGGATTTGTACATTTTCTTTGCTCTTATTCCCAATAGAGAGATTCAGTGGAACTAATATGAGATGATGATACTTCATTTATTGTTGTAGTTTGAGGTTTTCCTGCATTTAGAATGCTATTAAAAGACATGGTAACAGGACTTGCTGATCCGTGCTCTCCTGTCGGAGGGTCCCAAGCATCTGCTTTTGGGGCCAGAACCAACCTGTAGGGGTGGTGAACAAGGGTGAGACCACCAGCTGGGTTGAGGGGAGCCGCATCTTCCCTCCTTGGCTAGGCACCCACTCCCCTTAGAAGATGGCTGTAGCGGTGGTCAAATATGGCCACCCTGAAGAGGAAGAGCTAACCAGGACAAAGACAGCATGAAAATTGGGCTAATCAGGTGCAACTTTTAAACATAAAGAAATTTTTAAGAAAGACAATAAAAGCGGCAACCAGAGAAAGTGGGAAAAAATTTTTTGACAGCTGAAAATGGCTTTCAACTTTGAGAGGAGGAAACCAGAAGAAAATACCTGTTTAAATTGATTAAATATATGATTTTGGCACTAAATAGGCATAATTAAAGCTGAACTTGAACGACAACAAACAACAACAACAGTAATTGATATTTGGACTTAATGGATTTTTTAATTTTAAAAGCCCTTCAATAAAGAAGAAAAAGTGGGGGGGGGGGGAGAATGGATTTTTGATATAACAGAGAGTGCCACCTAGTGGTAAAAGAAAAATTTTGTGATTCTTTAAAAAAATGCCTGGCTTTTTTAAAAGTGGAATTTGATACAAAGTAGGTGAAACTTTGTTACAATGAAATAGACACCCTGGGAAGTGGAAAGTTGAAATACAGAACATTAAAACAAAAGAAAGAAGCAAGAAGAAATTACTCTGGGATTGTTTGGTGAACTTGGTATAAACTTAAATTTATGGGTGAATCTGGGAAAAACTTAAAGAAGCTGATAAAAGCTGATCATTGGAAATAAACTTTAAATTATTGGACAATCGTGAACTTAAAGAGTACATATATGTGTGTATATGTGTATATATGTGTATATGTATATGTATATATATATAAACAGAAATGCTTAAAAATGGCAGAACTTTTTTGGGAATTAAAAATGGAACTAAGAAATATGAAAGAAATGTTACATGAAAGAGGTGAGTCGTGCTGTTCTGCAATCATTAGTAATGGCGATTTTAGAGTATGAAGAACAAGGAGTGCCAGAAGGGGAGGAGCTGATTAAAGAAGAGGCCATCTTCAATGAACAATTGGAGCAATAAATATTAAAGTGAAGGGGGAAAAGAATGGGAATTAAAACCTGGAGATTTGAGGAGGCAATTAAAAAGGGGAATGTTTTGAAAGCCAAACAAAGTAAAAGAAAACAGCAGAAAAGGGAATTACAGAAGAAAGTTTTAAAGAGGGAGAGGTATATAAACTGCAGTAAGAAAAGGAGGGAAAAAATGAAGGAAAAAAGAAGTAATAAGAATAGGAACCAGGAAATAATGGAATATGGAAATCAAACAAAAATGAAAAGAAATTGTCTATTTGAAAGACATAGAGAAAATGGTTAAATAAGGGTTAAGAAAGGGGATTCTGCAAGGTGATGTGTGTAGTATTAATGTATTTGAAGTAATAAATTACTCAGTAGGAAAATATAGATTTTTGAAATGAAAAGATTGGAACTTATACTTTCTTGTTCTTTATTATACTATATATAGAGATAAATGGAATAAATGTAAAAAAGTGAAACTATAAGTTTATTAACTATGTTTAATGACCTCAAGAATATAGTTGAAACGAACTATAAGGATTGTTGTAATGAGATTAATAAAAGTTTTTATGATTAATTGAATAGACTAATTTTTTATTTTTACTTTGAAATTATAAATGATTTGATGTAATTGAAGGGGAAAGTGCCATGCGGAATCTGACTTAAAATGTACACTGCTCAAAAAAAATAAAGGGAACACTTAAACAACACAATGTAACTCCAAGTCAATCACACTTCTGTGAAATCAAACTGACCACTTAGGTAGCAACACTGATTGACAATCAATTTCACATGCTGTTGTGCAAATGGAATAGACAAAGGTGGAAAGCATAGGCAGTTAACAAGACATCCTCAATAAAGGAATGGTTCTGCAGGTGGTAACCACAGACCACTTCTCAGTTCCTATGCTTTCTGGCTGATGGTTTGGTCACTTTTGAATGCTGGTGGTGCTTTCACTCTAGTGGTAGCATGAGACGGAGTCTACAACCCACACAAGTGGCTCAGGTAGTGCAGCTCATCCAGGATGGCACATCAATGCGAGCTGTGGCAAGTAGGTTTGCTGTGTCTGTCATCGTAGTGTGCAGAGCATGGAGGCGCTACCAGGAGACAGGCCAGTATATCAGGAGACGTGGAGGAGGCTGTAGGAGAGCAACAACCCAGCATCAGGACTGCTACCTCTGCCTTTGTGCAAGGAGGGACAGGAAGAGCACTGCCAGAGCCCTGCAAAATGATCTCCAGCAGGCCACAAATGTGCATATGGCTGCTTAAATGGTCAGAAACAGACTCCGTGAGGGTGGTATGAGGGCCCGACCACAGGTAGGGGTTGTGCTTACATCCCAACACCGTGCAGGACATTCGGCATTTGCCAGAGAACACCAAGATTGGCAAATTCGCCACTGGCGCCCTGTGCTTTTCACAGATGAAAGAAAGTTCACATTGAGCACATGTGACAGTCGTGACAGAGTCTGGAGACATCGTGGAGAACGTTCTGCTGCCTGCAACATCCTCCAGCATGATCGGTTTGGCAGTGGGTCAGTAATGGTGTAGAGTGGCATTTCTTTAGGGGGCCGCACAGCCCTCCCTGTGCTCGCCAGAGGTAGCCTGACTGCTATTAGGTACCGAGATGAGATCCTCAGACCCCTTGTGAGACCATATGCTGGTGCAGTTGGCCCTGGGTTCCTCCTAATGCAAGACAATGCTAGACCTCATGTGGCTGGAGTGTGTCAGCAGTTCCTGCAAGACAAAGGCATTGATGCTATGGACTGGCCCGCCCGTTCCCCAGACCTGAATCCAATTGAGCACATCTGGGACATCATGTCTCGCTCCATCCACCAACGCCATGTTGCACCACAGACTGTCCAGGAGTTGGGGGATGCTTTAGTTCAAGTGTGGGAGGAGATCACTCAGGAGACCATCCACCACCTCATCAGGAGCATGCCCAGGCATTGTAGGGAGGTCATACAGACATGTGGAGGCCACACACACTACTGAGCCTCATTTTGACTTGTTTTAAGGACGTTACATCAAAGTTGGATCAGCCTGTAGTGTTTTTTTCCACTTTAATTTTGAGTGTAACTCCAAATCCAGACTTCCATGGGTTGCTAAATTTGATTTCCATTGATAATTTTTGTGTGATTTTGTTGTCAGCACATTCAACTATGTAATGAACAAAGTATTTAATAAGAATATTTCATTCATTCAGATCTAGGATGTCTTATTTTTGTGTTCCCTTTATTTTTTTGAGCAGTGTATATGTATTACATAGTTGCTAGGAGATTATTGTTATTAATCTTTAAGGTGATAATCAAAAAATTAAATGATTATTGGGAATTAAAGAGGAGTTAAGCAAATGATATATAAGGTATAGTGGTGATACACTCTAATTGGTAAATGTGGGGGAAAATTTTTTGAAATGTTTGAATTGAGAAGGAGTTTTTGAAAAGATGAAATAAGAATATGCAATGCAATTGCAAACCTGACAGATAAAAGTATAAAGCACAATAAATATGAAGATATGAGAATTATTTAAAGTTAAAAGAAATAGGCTAAGAAATGAATAGAAAATACAGTGTATAAAATAAGTTTGAGAAAAGTACTTGAGAAAACTAATAGAAAATATGTAAAGAAATTATAGGATATGAAACTAAATGTGAAAGATGAATATGTGATCAAGGTCATGTTTGTATGGAAAACCTGGAATCATGTTGTTCACTTAAAAAAGATGTTTCTGAAATGTGAAAAAATAAAAAAAACTTTTTACAAAAAAAAGACATGGTAACAGAAACATAGTGTTATTTATTAGTATTGGAAGAAACTCAGGTGTCAGCTAGATAGGTGTTAAGATTTATTTGATGCTTGAAGGTGCTCACCAGAGAATGACAGTTCATTTATCAACTATCAGACGGTCAGATAAGGAGTGCTTGGCATCAGGTTTTTGCTCATTATGACACAATTGTACATGTCTCCAGTAGAATGCTAGACATTGGGCTTGGCATTCCTGTTTACTATTTGATATTCATGATTGTATCTCTGGACAGAACACATGCATCATGATCTTTGTCTAATATGCATTCTCAACAAAGCATGCCAGGTAATTCAGTAGCATTAGCTGGGGTTAATAAGGCTGACTCTAGGATGTCTTGTAGTAATGTTAACCTTTGTTGGATAGACAATGGATATTAGTTTGAGATGACTTCTGAAGAAGAAATGGCGGATTGAAGATGGTTTGGTAAAAAATGCTGACAAATGTAGTGGAATGAAGAACTGGCAAGTAAATTGTCTCTTAAATAATTCCTTTCCAGCAAGGAGAAGACTTGAGATCTCCCACAAGTGCTTCAGTCAGCAGCTCCTCATGAGAAGATTTCAAGATAGTGGTCTCCAGGAGATTTAGGGCTTTGGAAGATGAGGGAATAACCATCTTGTTCACATTTGGCATCTTTGAAAAGAAAATTAAGTTTCATACTTTTCTATTTTTTGGATCAATACTTTCTCAATTGTACGGGTTGGAGAATCCAAAGCGTGGACTGTCTCCTGCTTCCTTGCTTAAAGACAGAGTACATCAAAGTTTAGTCCAGCCCTCTTTCCACTGCGCATGTCCAGTTCATGCAAAGAGGACACGAGGAGAGAGTTCTCAGAAAGAAAGATAGAAAATATAGGATTAAGACTTTGGATTCTTCAAGAAAAAAAGAGAGAAAAGAGAAAGAGTGAAAGTCAGCAAACCGTGAGTAAGCGAAAGAGCCGGGACCTCATTCCAAGACGGGAAAGCCCCACATTGCTGTTGGGTGTTTAAAAGGACAAGCGGCAGGAGCCTCAGTATGAATGGGCGGGCTCTCAATCAGCTAGCAGAGAAAGAGGGCTAATTAACACTCGGCTTTCCCATAGCTTTTTTATAAAGCCAGGAGCCGCACAAAGTCTCCAGCGCTCTCTTTAATAGGAGCAAACTCAGTCTTAGGCTGAGCGAGCTCCCAAAACAGCCACACAAGCCTACCCAGGAGGAAGGGAGTCTAGAGTTCATACTCAGGCCGGTCTGAACATACTCATAAATGGGAGAAGCTGTCGGGAGGATCCAAAGGAAATATTATGGCTGAATTTTATGAAATGGAGGCAGGCCCAGAGGAACAGGAATTCCCTGCCCCCAGCCTAAGAGCAAAACACAAGGGAACCCAGAGAGGCTGGGAGACCTTCAGAAAGGCCTCTCAGCAGGATGTCCAAGACAGACAAGAGAGAGACAAAAGGCCATTGAGAAGTGCTTCTCAAGGGCTGAAAAGGAGACGGAGAAGAATGGAAATTCCCGCGCTCCAACCGGCAAGCCAATGACAACGAAGTATCAGGAAAAAAGTGCAACACTAGAGGGTGCTGAAAATCAGTTTTATCAGCCTGCTCTTTGTGTGTACAAAGGAATGTGTGAATCAGAAAGACAGTGTTCTCAGGCATGCAATGAAGAGCCCTCCCCCAAGAGAAGGAAGTTTTCAACAGAGGCTATGTTCTCCCATAGCAACGGTAGTAAGGAAACAGTCCTTTAAAGAGGAAATGAAGGCCATGATGAGAGAAATGATGGCAGAATTCAGAGACAATCAGGATAACAGACCCAGTCTGATACATAATGAGAGGAGACAGGATGCTTATCATCCTACTTGAGCAGAAGAAGTAAGGGAGGAACTGGGCTTCCAGGGAGGCAGTTCCAATAGATCATATACTCACAGTGAGGCCTCTGTATCAGAAGAGGAAGAATACAGGGAGTCAGCCTTTTCAGATGAAGAGGCAAATGAAGCAGAGACCCCAATGTTCACAGGTCTATTTCGTCACCAGCTATTTACGATGCTGCTGGGGAAGGCTAAAATAGCAACAGGTCTGGGGAGAATCATAGGGACAGGACGGTCTGAGTTAGAACCATCTGATCCCAAAGATATTTTTTTTTTGCTAGAACCAAAGTTGAAAATGTATCCATACCTTCACCTAAATTGTTCAGGGAGGTGATGGAACGACATTTGGACACAGACCAGTTATTTTCCCCATGCCAGGGGGGAATGGGAGGAGATTTTATAATGCGGAACTAGTGCACCTAATTCCAGTTCCCACGATAGACGGCCCTGTGGCAGCCTCCACGTCGGCTACAGTGCTGGCTAAATAAGCTGAGGATGGTCTAAAGTGGGAGGATAAGAAAACG
The DNA here is from genome assembly GCA_023653725.1 of Bungarus multicinctus. NCBI lineage: Eukaryota > Metazoa > Chordata > Lepidosauria > Squamata > Elapidae > Bungarus > Bungarus multicinctus. Next base: position 69,130,568 of record CM042836.1, on the reverse strand, counting down.
GAACAGACTCTACAAAAGGTACAACAGGGCCGCGGCATGGTTGGTAACGTCCACAGCATTATTTTTCAGCAGAGCAATCCTGATGTGGATTGAGCAGATGAAGAAAAGGATGCCATCTGGTGATCTTCGATTGCAACAGGATTTGAACAAAATAACTGCTGCAACAGAGTTCATAGCAGATGCCACACTTATGGGGTCAAGTACGCAACTAAGGCCATTGCAGATTCAGTGGCTGCAAAGCTACTTGTTTGGCTCCACCACTGGCAGGCGGATCTGAAACATAAATGGAAACTGGTATCAGCTCCAGTTAAAGGGGACAAACTTTTTGGGGAGGCCATTGAGCCATTATTGATAGAAACCAAGGACAAGAGGAAGGTCTCACTGAGGAAACTTGGTCAGTCAGATAGGTGATATTCACCATATACACGGCAACAGCCCTTTCCTATCTCTGAAGCCTTCCCCCATACCCACAGAGACAGTACACATAGACTCCTACTAGACATCCAGATAGGTCAGGATTTAGAGATAGGGGTGGGCAACGGTCCCAGGGAAAGCGCCCCTTCAGGAGTTTGACCAGCGGGGCCTTCTGGCATACAAAGTGATGGCCGGAACAACACGCCCATCGACAGGAGACTGGGCCTATTCACCGACCGATGGGAGACAACAACAACGGACAAGTGGGTCCTAGACATATTAAGAAAAGGCTTAATTCTGGAATTCATCTCCATACCACTGAACTCATTCAGAATATGCCTGACGCCAAGAGACAGAACCAAAAGGGTAATTATGGAAACAGCAGTTCAACATCTGCTGGACATTTGGGTGTTACAAGTGATACCGGAGAATGAACAGGGACGAGGGTTCTGTTCAAACCTGTTTGTTGTGCAGAAGGCGTCGGGGGATGGAGACCAATTTTGGATCTCAAATTACTAAACAGGCATATAGTATACAGGAGATTCAAGATGCAATGCCTGCAAGCTATACTAGGGAGCATCCAGGAGGGGGATGTCCTAACATCAGTAGACCTCACAGATGCTTACCTACACATACCTATTACCAGGAGGCATCAGAAGTTCCTGTGGTTTTGTTATGCAGGGAGACACTATCAGTACAGAGCTCTACCATTTGGCCTGTCCTTAGTACCGAGGACTTTCACCAGGGTACTGGCAACAGTAGCAGCCTTCCTCAGGACAAAGCCCATACGGGTCCAATGCTACTTGGACGACATATTAATACAGTCAACATTGACTCTAAGAGCGATCTAGAAATCACAATATAGACATTACAAGAACATGGCTTTTCAGTGAATTTTGAAAAGAGCCATTTAGAACTGACAAGGCATTTACAACACTTAGGAGCTGTAATAGACACCAACTCCTGCAAGATTTACCTGTCACAGGAAAGACAGGACAACATAAGGTCATCAATAAATCAAGTGAGCACAGCCCCGGGGGTGACCCTGGACTTGCTGTCACAAATATTAGGGAAGATGATAGCGTGCATCTCGATAGTACCTTGGGCTAGATTGCACACAAGGACCTTGCAGTGGTTCCTATTACCTTACCAGAGAGCAGGCAAGGGCAATACGGGGACCAAGGTACGTATCTCTCCCCCAGAGTGAAGCAGTCACTCCAGTGGTGGAGATCACAGACAGTGACAAGGGGATGTGGGTTCAAGGAACTCACCCAACTGACTATCACAACAGATGCAAGTTTAGTAGGCTGGGAGCCCACTGTCAGAACCATATTACACAGGGTCAGTGATCTCAGTCAGACCTCTAGAAGAACATCAACTAGTTAGAGCTCAGGGCTTCTCACCTGGCTCTAAGGGCCTTCAGGTCAGTGATAAGGGGACAGCATGTGTTGATCCTGATGGACTGCCAAGGCTCATATCAATAGGCAGGGGATACTCACTCCCTAGCGCTCATGCAAGAAGCAGAGCGATTGGGTCGCTGGGTGGAGAAACACCTATCGATCAGGGCAAAACACATATTGGGAGTGGAAAACGTTCAGGCAGATTGGCTCAGCAGAATAACAGTCGACCACTCCAAGTGGCGCCTATACCCGGACCTGTTCAGGGAACTGTCGCACAGATTCGGGAGAGCAATCCTGGACCTGTTTGCGATGCCAGCAAATGCACAACTCCCGAGATTCTACTCGAGATTCCCAACTCCGGGAGCAGAAGGAACCAATGCGCTCCAAGGAACATGGCCAAGGGGTTTGCTCTACGCATTTCTCCCATTCCCATTGGTACCAAGGGTAATCAACAAAGTGATAGAAGAGGGGGCGGAGGTTTTAATGGTAGCACCTCACTGGCCCAGGAGATCTTGGTACGCGGATGTGGTAGATCTGTCGGTACCCAGACTATGGAGAATTCCCCCAGACAAGGTAGAGCTGAGTCAGTGAGCCATACGACATCCAGAGCCACAATGGTTTCAACTAACCATATGGCCTTGAGAGGATCACGCTAAAGCGTTTAGAGTGTTCAGACAAGGTAATATAGACACTCCAGGCATCCAGGAGACCATCAACCAATAGAATTTATGATGCTACTTGGAGAACATTTGGAACTGGTGTTCCAAAAAACAAATAGATCCAACCACAGTGTTATTCAGGTGCTGGATTTTCTCCAGGAAGGCCTGGAGAAGGGTTTAACCCCTAACACCTTATGGAGGCAAATAGCGGCAATAGCTTCAGTGTTGGGTTGTGGGACCTAGGAGTCCCTCTCATGATATCTCCTAATCCACATGTTCATCAGGGGAGCAACCAATCTAAAGCCACAAGTGATACACAGGTACCCTACTTGGGACTTGACAAGGGTGCTAAGGGCATTCATGACTGAGCCCTTTGAACTGCTGAGGTCAGTAAGATTACCCTCACTCACCCTTAAGGTGGCCTTCCTAATAGCCATTAACATCAGCCAGAAGAATATTAGAGTTGGCAGCATTATCCGTGAGGGAGGACTTCTGTATAGTCCACCCAAACAGGGTAGTATTAAAATTAGACCCGACCTTTATCCCAAATATCAATTCTATGTTCCATAGAGCACAGGAGTTAGTACTACCAGACTTCTGCCCAGAACCGGTCCATAGCCTAGAAAGGAAACGGCACTCCTTGAATGTAAGGAGAGCTATACTCATTTATATTAAGAGAACAAGGCCCATTAGAAAAATGGAGGCATTGATTGTTTCATTTAGACCGAGCTCGTTGGGACAAAAGGTTTCACCATCAACCATAGGCAGATGGATCAGGACATGTATCACAAAAGCTTATGAAAGCGAATCATTGGAGTTGCTGGGTAACATAACAGCACATTCAACCAGGAGTGCAGCCACATCAGCAGCATGGAGCACACAGGCCTCGATTGAAGAGATCTGTAGGGCAGCAACGTGGTCATCACCATCCATCAGAAATTATAAACTGGATACATTTGCATCAGTGGAAGCATCCTTTGGAAGAATCCTTTGGAAGAAGAGTGCTACAAAGAGTTCACATGGAGATGGGGACTCGGGACAAGGAGTTGGCCCACCCTCAGGACAATTAGCTTGGGTACGTCCCATGCTTTGGATTCTCCAACCCGTACAACTGAGAAAGAGCATTAGTCTTACCTGAAACGCATCTTCTAGTTGTATGGGAGGAGAATCCAAATCCAACCCTTAGATAGTTGGTCTCGAGCATGGAAACGGTCAAGAAAGAGCACCAAGAACTCTCCAAATCAATCATCAGCCTTCATCAAAAACTGGGCATGCGCAGCAGAAAGGGGGCTGGACTAAACTTTGATTGACTCCGTCTTTAAGCAAGGAAGCAGGAGACAGCCCCTGCTTTGGATTCTCCTCCCATACAACTAGAAGATGTGTTTCAAGTAAGATCAGCACTCTTTTTATAGCACTAAGTGAGTTTCCTTCCATCGTAGCTAAATACATTTTAACTGCAAGTTTAAAAACTAAAAAAAATGGAATAAACAACAAAACAATGATTTAAACTTTTTTTGAACATTAGAGGGAACTAAATATTACTATTAATAGAAGCAAGTGAACTTTCAACAAACTTTTCTGCCATCCCCAACACTCTCTGCACAGCATTCCTGTCCAAAACAGTAGTATTTCCAAACCGAACAGTAGTACATTACGATGGGAGGCTTTTAATTTTCCCTTTATAGAAAGTGGTAAGGATAGGGAAAGGAAGACATGATATTTTCAAATGACACAGAAAAGGCAGGTGCTGCTGTGCCTGCTTCTCCGGTATAGTAGAACTGGGGGGGATTGCCAAACTCAACCTGCAGCCATGGAAACTCAGTGAGTCTGTCACCTCAAGTTATAGGTTTGTTACTATGATAAAGTAGAGAGATCTTCATTGAAGTCCCCTTGAGTTTCTGAAGAAAAAGCAGATTTTAAATATAAACAAATCTAGAGATACTATGGAAATATGAAAAACGTAAAAGGTTGCCAAAGGCAGAGGTGGTTCTCATTTCTTCTATGCTTGTTTTTAGTGAGACAGAATCAAGTGAACTATTTTGCTTTATCTGTAAGGTGAAAAAAAGCATAATTAAAAATAGGTATCAAATGCAAGACTTAGAACTTCAGTTTATTGCATTATCCAAATGAACCAAATTTGTTGAATTAGAATGATTCTCCTCTCCAATAATCACAAACTCAGACTTTTTTCTCTTCTAAACTGAACCCAAAGCTTTGTATTATAATCATTAGAATATATTAAAACATTTTCATTGTGGTGGCCCAGTTTTAAAACTGTTATGGTAAAGGTTGTATAGGTTAGTATATGTTGTTGGTAATATAAAATATATGTAGTTGGGATCCTAGGATGCTCTTTTCCTTAAAAATGGCCTTTGAGTAAGTTTAGGCTTCAATTTTTACCTTTTCCTCTGGCACAGTATTCTTCATGTCAAATGTTCATTTTTCCAGGTCATATTTTCAGTGTAACAGAAGAATTTTATAGAAATTGTCACTGTTAGTTGGTGATGTAATATATAAAACAGTTTTTAGTATAACAAAATGTCATTAGAGTAAGAATGGAATTTACTATTCCATTTAGATAAACTTTCCTTGAAATGAGATGATGATTTATAGAGAAAAAGAATATCTGTAAGTGAGTAATCTGATCAATTCTCAATTCTTGGTATTATCATTCTTTCACAATTGGTTGTGCAATTAACAGGTTGAAATAAAACAAGGTAAGAGTGTGTGATTTGATTAATCAGCTATTTTAACTTTCAATGTTTTTATTTTGTAGATATTAGCAGATCAGAATCTTGCCAAATAAATGATTTTTCTTCATTATGCTTTGAATTAAAATGACTTAAACAGAAATTATATATTCATTTGCCTACAGTAAATCCTTTTGAATAATATGAATTTAAATTTGATTAAATGTGCATAAGATTTTGCTGTCTAAAGAATCTGACAATTGATTTCACTGATGCCATTCCACTGAACGTAGGTATTTACTAGGAATGGATGTTGTTTTAGACATATTTGCTTGATTTGTTAATTATTAGTGTGACATTTTTAAATTTATCAAAGTAGACTGGGTAATTTTCTTCAGTATGCTTTATTACATGGCCTTGTAACAAAAATACTTCAGCAATTTCTAAAATAAAAGTGGAAGATGAAAACTACACAAATAACGGTATAATACATCATAATGTAATACATTAAGAATTTTCAATTAGGATTTAACAAATTAAAAAATGGCAGAGAAAAGCACAAAACAGAATTTAAAAGATAAAATTAAAGATAATGTGAAGATGCCAGAAATACATTAACATAGTTGCTGTGCTGTTAAAAAGAAAAAGTAATAGCTACTCAATGAATAATTTCTGTCTTAGTTTAATTTGAATTATTTATGTCAAATAATCTATTTAGAGGCTACTTTATTACAAAGTATTTTTTGCTTTGACTGTTGGTGCTTCCAAATGGATGACTTACACATTATTAAACTCTTCATTCTATCTCAAGATTTATTTTCAACATTTACAAACATAAAACGTTGGGGACTCTGGACTGGGGTTGGGGACCCCTGATCTAGCAGTGTTCTTTTTTGTTTGCTGCTTTTCCTAAGTCAGTCTGTCTGTCTGTCTGTCTGTCTGTCTGTCTGTCTGTCTGTCTCTCTCTCTCTCTCGTGTGTGTGTTCAGGTGATTCTGAACATCTTGAAGTGACTTCTTGGAACACTTGGGATAAAATACCTGAACGAGATGCCAATTGATTTAATTTTGAAATTAATTTGAGAAGTTTAATTTAGATTAGGCAGACTGCAGTCTATCTGGACTGATGAAATACGTTCAGAAAAAAGAATCATATGAGTAATATATAGTAATAAATATAGAGTTGCCCTTCATAATGTTGGAATTTTCACACTAAATTACAATATGCTTTTATGGACCGGTCATTCTTACCAGCTGCTTTGTTTCTGGCTATATTTGATCTATATTTAATATAGATAACAGTAAGTGTTTCTAAGAGGACATTTTTTAAAATTTAAATGTGAAGTATAGGGAGCTCATTTTTGACATCTTCTGAGGTAACTTGTATGAGCAGAAAATATTCTGTGTAAGATGTCTCATCTAACCCCTACTGGTTCTGGAGCTATTTTGATAAATTCCTAGAATTCTCAAGGAGACTTTCATGAGATTCCCAGTGACTTGCATTGCTCAAAGCAATCAAAGACATCACAGTAATATCAATGAAACATAAAATATAAAGATAAAAAAATGGAATCATAATTTAAAATAAATCTGCAGCTCCTAACTTGTAGAAAGTTTTAGCTCAGCAACTCATCTGTCTTTGATTTCACAGATATATTCTACTTACCTACATAATTACCAGTAAATTCTGAAAATGAACTGCCCCTCCTTTTGCAATAATTCTTAATAGTTGTTTGAACTTGGGGAGTTGCTTTTACCTTGAATATAGATAAATATTACAGTGCTTGGAAAATTTATCAAACATATGCCAACCCTTAGATAGATAGATAGATAGATAGATAGATAGATAGATAGATAGATAGATAGATAGATAGATAGATGATGGATGGATAGCTATTTCTTTTAAGCTATTATTTTTATGCAAAATACTGAATTAAATAGGATTAATTTTACATAGAAAGTTTTTTCTCTTTAGTGGATTTCTATGGTAAGAAAATCACTGGAAGTAATAGTGCACATGGGAGAGGTTATCAATGGATGATAAACTCATCTGGTCATTTTTTAACGTTCAGTGAACTGCCTAGCAAGTCTTTATTTGGAAACATTCTTAATCTCGGCTAATATACATCTAATGGATGGTTTTCTTTCTCTGCTCTACAAAATCACCAGCAAAGAAGACAATTAAGACCACAGTCTCGTGTCCTTTTTGAGTTCTCAAAATACAGTTGTTGTCCTTTTGCATAAGTTACTTGCTTGAAGCCATTCTTTCTACCCCACTCTATACCCGATTTAAAAGAATAGAAGAAAAGAGCATAGGGCTCTCTCCTACTTTAAAGGAATGCAAGAGGAGATAAGCATATATAGGAGTTGTCATCTACACATTTCACAACAATTGCTTTTAACAGGACCTCTCATTTCAACCCTGAGCTACAAATATTCTCCTTTACTAGGCTTTTAATAGTGTAAGCATTGATATTATATACAGTATATACACCTTAAGTAAAATAATGTAGAATAATGGCAATTTAAATGTATTCCAAGGGGAGTATTTCATTAAAATAAATGCTGCATAGTTGGAGCAACTGAATTGTACCATTTTCAGAAACTCCTTTAACAATTACCAAAATACTTTAACAAAGAAAGCTGATAAGGTGTAGAATTTGGAGCGCCAGTCCCGGAAATCCATTCTGTGTTTTTTCAACACATGTCATCAAGCGTATTTTTGCCAAAGTAAACAAAGGTTGCATGACATGTCACTGATCACTCAGTTGAAGAGATAGGATTTGCAGATTCTGTGTAAGACCAGTAAGTCAGTTAATACAGTAATTGCTTTAGTGGTAACAGCTAAAAAGGAATTAAGAAAGATAGGCTGTTTGATATTTGCAGGCACTTAACTTTGTGATCAACAGTGACTGCTGCAATAATTTTTGAAATCCCAACTTCATTTTATTCAAGAGGAAGAGAGGTAAAATGTCTCTGTTTAGTATATGGGATTGTTGGTATTCGGTCTATGGTGGATCTATCTAGGAATATAATGTAGTAACAAACATCCCGTCAAAACTTTTGTATAGATTGAGTTGGATTCAGAATATTGGATGGACATGAGGAGTGAGGGAAGTCTTTCCATTTTTATAGCTTTCTTTATATTATGGAGAGTTTTCCAATAATTTGGAGTACATTTTTAGGGGACTGACTGAAAACAGATTGCAAAAAGGAATATTCTTTCCCTTTGTCTCAAAGGTGCTTTTTCAGGAGGCAACTGGACTTCCTTGTTTTTCTTTCAAGATACTTCTTATCCAAGAAGCTTCTTCAGCTCTGACTGGATGGAATGAGTGGGGAATGGAAGAATTTATATTCCTTGCAGGCAGTTGGTCATTTGCAATGTTTTAGCGAGACCTTAAGGCCACTTGGAGGTTTCCCTGTTTCCTCAGGGTTAGCTGAGCAGTGCAAATGTGTGTGGCGCCTTCTTGGCTGCAGGCTGCAGACTCATCCCCAACAGTCTGTGCCTGTCTTCAACAGTGAAAAGAACACAGGGCAGAAAACATCCTTGGATGAGAAATGAAATATAAGGAACACAAGAAAGTCCAATTGTCTCCTGAAAAAGCACCTTTGAGACAACCATGATCTGGATGACTGATAATCTCTATAGTCACTTCCCCCTTTCTGCCTCCGTCAGTGGATCATACGCCTTCAAATAATTAAGAGTTCTTTGATTTCTAGGACAATTTCCTGCTATTATATTTTTATTTGTACATTTCAAATTCTTTAGGATTAAAAAAAAAACCCTAATGCTATATAGTACTTTTGAGTGCCTTTTTAGCAGGGTCTAAATTGCACCCCAAATGAAAATCCCATTGTCAAAGACAGGAGGATTTGCATTCATTAGAAAAATGTGAATTTATATTCTTAAGTCCAAATGAAATAGAAATACGATGTTTTAATAGAAGAAGGCTAACCCTGTTGAGGACAATTCCAAAGCCTCTTCTGTACGATTGCTTGGTTTATCTGTTTTTATTCGATTTACGTTGGCGTTAGACTAATAACCATTCAATTAGAACAGCACAGCATTTCCCAAACTTATTATGAACTGTAGAGTTGGCAAGGTCAGAGACAAATGCTGTAGATCATATTATTTGTTATCATAACAATGCACAGATACAAATCATCTCTCCTATCCAGCTCAGTAATTCAAAGGTGATCGTGGTACATTGGCAGAAGAGACACCAAAATTGAATCTTGCTTCTGTTATAATTTCATTTGTATTTCATAATTGGTGATTGCTTGGTTTAACAGTTATCCTAATCCTTGCAGTAAAGAGTTTCATCCTTGGCTATAAGGCTTCTGATTTGTCAGATCAGTTGGGAGAAGCCTAGTATTTTGTTCATGAAATATTTGATTATTCACCAGGTTTGTTCAATACCAAGCTCCCCTTAATAGATAATCTTGCTTTTCTATTTTTGTTTCTTGACAATTGTCTAAGAATACACCATTGCCACAGTTGAAAAGAGAGACATAACTGTTCTGACCCAACCTTAGTAGAAACCAGAAACAGACTCCTTGTCACAAAAAGCCCCTCTTTATATACCTCTTGTGAATTAATAGCATTCACCCACTGAAAAGTCCAGTCAATAGTCCTTCAAGGAGTTAACTGCAGTACAGACCTTATCAGTTCCTTGCAATAATTTTAAGGCCATTAGCTCCCAGCCGAAAGGCTGCAAATTAAATTCTAGCAAGCAGTCTTTGTGGCATGAAACATCATGAGCAAAATCTTCAGAAAGTTTAACTGTTGTCTCCTACGACAACCACTCCCCTTTCTTTCTATTTATTCCCCAGCCAGGGAGGGGCCATTCAGTGTTCACGTATGCTTTGCTTCCCATGTCGACTCCTTGTCTTCCATTGCTCACCTCTTCTAACTTCTCTGCGCATATATACATCTGCAACAGGCCCCAGCTGTTCTTCTTCCTCACTCATATCAGCCTCCAAAGGCAGCTGTCTCTCCAGTGGCTGGAAAATGTTGAATGGCCCTGGCTGTATTCTGTGTCCAACGCAGAATATCCATCAGAGCCTTCCCCAGACTCCAGTACTGGCCCAAATTCCTCCCCATCCTCCTCATCATTCGAGTCTACCGCTAGGTCTGCTGGCAGCTGGCGGGTCATAACAGTAACACAGGTAATACTCATTGAGCGCCCACTCATTCATTGACCATTCAAAGTTACAGTAGTTCTAAATGAGAGGTACTTATGATGTGCCCTTGTTGTGGCTGTTCAAGCTTTCCTACAGTCATGTGACCACAATTAAGGTGCTTGGCAACTGACTCACTATTGCAATATCAGTGTCCCAAGGTCACATGATCACCATTTTCAACCTTCATTGCTAGCTTCTGACAAGCAAAGTTTATGGGAAAGCTGACAGGAGGTTGCAAATGGTCATAGGATGCAGTCACTGTCGGTTGTTGCAACTGCATGGATTCATCTAATAATAGCAACTAGGGCTATTGCAATTGCCATTGTAAATTGGCATAGTCACGTGACTTCATGCTTTACAGTTGCATAACTTAGCAATGGAGTTGCTAGACCCAATTACCATCATCAGGCAAGGACTATCTGTGCTTCAGCTTTACCATAGAAAGCTCTGGTTCTTTCCCTCCTGTTCGAATCTGGTAGCTGAAACTTGAAATCAGTGAAAATTCAAAGCTTAGATAGTTTTGCAAGCTTTTTTACCTTGTAGTAGGCATTTCGGTAGTGTACATTAAAGAAAGAGGGAGAATTTGGATAAGTTTTGTTTTTTTACCTTGCTTCAGCAGACTACAAATACATGTTTAGCACCTAGATAACTGCATCCTACTATCAAAAAGCATTGTGGCAGAATGAAATGCCTGCCTGAAGAAAAGTGTCTGGGTCTGTACTTGATGTCTTAAGATTTATTTTTTGGGAAGAGAGATGACTCAGCATGTGACTAAGAACACATAGATAGAAAGGAGAGAAATGCTAGAAGGCACCTGTAAAGTGACATGTACATGCCTTAGATATACCATATAAAAAGAGTAAACAGAGAAAGGGAGAAGAACGCTATATTTCAGATGCTGCAAGATACATTGCCTGAGAGGATGTCATCTGGTTAATATCGAGTGAAGTGGAGAAACGGCCCAGAGATTACAACCTTGGGACTAGGAGAAAAACCAGGAGGAAAATCCTGGAGCGGCTTGTGAAAATGTGGAAAAAAACCAGGAGGACAGGCTGTGTTGTGTAAGGAGATTCAGATGCTGGACAGAAGAACTTTCTGTGTTAAAAGCTTTGTTAGGCAGCAAGACAGCCAGGAAAAAACTCAGACATTCCAGTATCACATAATTGAGATAAGGAGGAAAGAAGAAGCCATAATAAAGTACTGTATAAGTGAAAAATGAGGGAAAGAAATTTGAGAAGGAAGAAAATTAAATAGGTTAACACTTGATCTCTTATATTTCACATTCTTTTACATACATACTGATTTGTAAATAATAATTCTATTCTATTCTATTCTATTCCTATTCTATTCTATTCTATTCTACTCAACGCTACCTTACCCTACTCTATTCTATTTTCTTTTCCTCCTCCCCTTCTCCTATCCTATCCTATTCTAATTGTAATAGCTTCTATCTCAACCCTCCAACATCCTCCATATGTTATTCCTGAGAAGAAAGAATACAACAGAACAGAATATTAGCCAAGTGTGATTGGACACACAAGGAATTTGACCTCAGATTAGTAATCTCTTAACAAAGAGCAGGCAAAGTGGCGAGGGGATTTAGAGTAAATCCTTTACTTTCTATCTGTATCCCACTATTACCTTATAGTCAATAAGTCATGAGGTGCTTACAGATCAATGGCAATAGATTTATACCACCAACAGAAAACAACACAAAAAAATGGGTTTTCTTGTAAAACCTTGGGCATTACCAAGCATTTGTGTATCCCAATGTTTAATTTGTTTTATATAAGCAACTCCCCAAGAGTAGAATTGCTCATCAGTTCCTTCCTCCCAAAATTCTAGAATTTTGAGACCATATCTTAAATACTATGGTTACCATGGATAGAATTGCTAATTATTACAATGGCTGCATGGTAGGTATGTTCAATTAATACACTCCCACCCAAAAGTGAGATGGGGCTTGGAACATACGCAGGCATATTGATACTAATGAATACCAGTAGATTACCATAGACTTGAATAATCTATACTTTTACTCAAATTGAGGATAAGAATAATATATATGTCTCAAGCATAAGGAATCTTAACAACAGTCTTTCTAAAACACCTAAGTTGGGTATTCCACAAAGAACCAGGATCATTATCCCCCATCTTGTATCAACAGAAATCAATTGTATCTCACTTCCAAATTGTAAAATATTCTACCAAAAGTACCAGTGCTTTATAAAATTTGTATTACCTGTGATTTAGGGGTTTCTGTAGAAAAAATATATATAAATAGATCAAAACAAAAAGAATAATACAATATAGGCTATTGGGGTTGCTGAGCATTCTTAATTCACCTGTATTGTGCTCCTTTTTTTTTTTGAAAAAGAAATTCCCCTACACCAAGTGATGATAAAGGAAACAAGTTATTAGACTTTCCTTCATGTCTCTTGCATCACACACATTTGCTCCAGAAGCAGAGCAACCTAATGGGAATTGGTTTCATTTGGCGGAAAATTTTATTTTGTACGTGAAAGGACACAGTGAGATGCAACTAGTAGGAATCACTTCATTAATGGACATATTTTCCAAAGCAAAAGATTGAATTGTGATTTGGCAGAGAACAGCAGCCAATATTCAGCTTGTTCTTTTTGTAAAATGGCATAGCAAAAAATACCACTAGAAAATGTTTTAAGTCTGGTATTGAAATAAAATGCATAATTTATGAGTTACCAGAGAACATTATGATTTGTAATAGAATTTTTCATTTGATTATGTTAGTATGCTGTTAACGTATCCATTGCCAAGAAAAGAACAAAATTTATTTGCTGCCTCCTTTCATATCCTGATAGCTATTTTTTATACATTGAACTGTTTTAACATTTAAAAATGCATGCATTTTCTATTTTTTCATAGTTCTAAAATAATGCTATTTCATTGTGTTTGATTTACAGAGTATTAAAAGGTGTACTGTTATATTTCATTCTAGAAACATTGAATCTAAAATTATTTTTGCCTAAAATAATTTTCACTTCAATCCTACTCCTTACTCTTTCCAGATGTGTTTTGATATGAAGGAAGATTTGTGTATTCCAAGTCTCTCCTGGCTTTGAGAAAAATGTATACAGTTTGCTATTCCTTTAACTTTACTATTCCTTTATTTAAATGTGTATCTTCGTAAGGAATTCTAATTGTGGATTCTTCAAATGGTTTCTTTAGCTGTGCTGTACAGATTTCAAATAAATTAAAACATCAACATGAGACCTTTTAATGAGGGATTTGTCCTATAAGACTTGCTTTTACAGGGCAGATTCTTAATGATGGAAAAGATTGACAATCACACGCATCCAGCCACAGCATTTCAATTCCTTGAGTTAGCTAGCAAAGCTGAAAACAACTAAAATATTCACTACTATAGTTGAAGTCATAATAATACTATAGTTGCAGGACACCTAAGTAAAAGCTGGGGATGTCTCCAGAGAAAGGGGAGAAAAAGTCAAGATGATGGGCATAATAAGATTGAAGACTTAATTCTTTTTGCTCACATTTTAAAAAGGACATGCCTTCCATCACATGGTTGCAGCTGCATCTCAATTTGTATTCCAGATTGGAATACTCTTACCTAAAGCTTAGGACAGCTTTGGTATTATCACAGCAATGATAATATTCTTAAACTGCAGATTGTTATTAAATATTAAGGTAGAGATGATTTTGCCTGTAATTAAAAGATACAAATCTTAGGAATTTTTCAATTAAATGCTATTTGGTATTCCATTTGTGAAGATGATGATGTCCATGTGCTTTTGATCAAGTAAAGGTAACCAAGAATAAATGTAAATATTACAGGAGATTTTACTCTTTGAAAAGGTGCTTGATATAGAAGTCTTGGAAAGAGTCCAAGAAATGACACTAAGCAAAATTTCTGAAGTGTACTGTAGTTTTATGTTAGGAAGAAGTGGATAAATAGATCAGTATGAGAGTGCAAGAAAGTTTATTACTCCTTTTCTGATTTAGAAAAAAGTGTATGATGTCCAGTTATGAACCATTTTATGTGAATATGAAATTGCAGGTTGGCTGCTGAATGAAATAAGAGTAATATAGTCTGGAATCTAAGAAGTAATATATGGATGCTAGTGACTGGTTTGGTATTAGGCAGAAAGAAGACAAGAAGTTGTTTATGTTCCTTTTGTAGTTTTTATAGATAAATAAATCAAAATTCTTACTCTGAGGTTAAACATGTTGGACAGGAATGTGAACACATATGTACTTTGGATGCAGATTATGCTGTTTTGTTGGCTGAGATGATTTGCACTGAATAGATTGCATGATGCAACCAGGAATCATGTCTGAAACTTTATCAAAGAACAAAGGTAGTTATATTTCTCAGGGAAAATAGAAAGAAATGTTGGAAGAAATGCAATAACTGCAATAGCAGTTAGACTTACCGGTATATATCACTTCATAGTGCTTCACAATCCTCTCTAAGCAGTTTACAGAGTCAGCATATTGTCCCCAACAATCCTCTTTTATTCACTTCGGAAGAATGGAAGGTTGAGTCAACCTTGAGTCACTGAGAATTGAACTACTGAACTACAGCCAGCAGAAGTAGCTTGCAGTATTGCATTCTAACCACTGTGCTACCATGGCTGAAATAAATAGTGAAGTATTAGAACAAACAGATGACTGTAATCACCCTTGTTGAATATTTACTAAAGTTGGGAATTTAGATAGAAAAATTTTAAGACATTCAAATGCTGATAGAAAGTGTATATTGTCTTTGTGAACAAAGAATGGCAAAAAGAATAAAAATGTGAGAGCACACTTGTGTGACAACAAGTAGTCCTTGACTTACAACATTTCACTTACTGACTGTTCAGAGTTACAACATCATCGGAAAAAATGACTTACGACCATTTTTCACACTTCTGACCATTACAGCATCTCTATGGTCACATGATCTGATCTAAATTCTGATACTTGGCAACTGACTCATAGTTATGACACTTGCAGTGTCCCGTGGTTATGTTATGAGATAACCTTTTGCAACTTCCTGACAAGCAAAGTCAATGGGTAAACCAAACTCGCTTAACAACCCTGCTCCTAACTTAACAATTGCAGTGATTCACTTAACAACTGTAACAAGAAAGGTCATAAAATGGGGCAAAACTCACTTAACAAATGTCTCACATAGCAACACAAATTTTGGGTTCAATTTTGGTCGTAAGTTGACATTAAGTATATTGTATGGAAATGAGGGTTGGATCTGTCAAAAGAAATTGAATACACTGGGACTGGAGTGTGTACAGATATTTCTCAAATTATAACACCTAACAAACATTTAAAGATACAACATACTTGAAAAAAGTTATTTACAATTTGTCCTTGAAGTTACAATGCTGTACATCCCATGATCATGTAATCACATTTCAGATGCTTGATACTCCTTTAGTGTCAGGCACTGCTTTAGTACTAAAGACTGAGATGTGGGGCATATTAATTAATTAAGAATGTTTGTGATTTTGGTTCCTTTGAGTCATTGTTGACTAATAAAAAGCATGGGTCATCCTTGAATAGCCATATTTAGCTTAGCAATAATCTTAATTGCTGCATCTAGTATTATGATGATATTTGAGATTAAAATGTTATCTTAAATTCTTTAAATGAGGTTGCCATACAAATATTTCAAAAATACGAATGCAAAGTGGTAACCTTCCATTACATGTTATCTTGAAATCACTTAGAAAGATTTTAAATACTTATTTTTCTTTGTGCTGTATATAAATCACTAAATCGAAATCTTTCCAGTTGGAAAAGTCTTTTTCTGATTTAATTGTGGACATGGTATGTGGTTATCCTGCTGTGCTTATTTCTTCTCATTCAGTGATGGCTTATCCCAGTGAAATAAATAACTATCCTAGAATTAATTTTGACTTCATTTGGAAATACATCCCAAAGATCTGCAATCTAAAAGACTTAATCTTATTGTCATTCCTTCTCTCTTTTTTATTTTTAATAGGATGATGAAGTGGTTCTGCAGTGTACTGCTACTGTTCACAAGGAACAACAGAAATTGTGTCTTGCTGCAGAAGGATTTGGCAACAGGCTCTGCTTCTTGGAATCAACTTCTAATTCCAAGGTACATCAAGCTGTCTTGTTCTAATGCTGTTTTAGATATTACTGATTCTGTTTCATGAACCATATCAGATGCTGAGAGAATACTATGGGCTGCAAGGGAGAGCGAGCTGAAACATTGCATACAAACAGCAACATGAGGTTTTACTGACAATAAGCCTGCTCTTGCGGAAGTTTTGGTAGCCTTGCATAAGTTTATATACATACATTCATACATAGATGTATATTTAGGATCCTTATGAGACAACTGTGTTTATCTGTGATATAAAACAATTTCTGCAATTTTAAAATAGTGAGAGGTACTCTGAGTCTACATTCTTTTTTATATGATTTTCATTGAAACTTTACAAAAATAAGATTTAAAAGTAATACAAGCTAAATATAAAGAGGAAAAGGGAAAAAGAAACAAAGTCAAGAGTGCAGACAGGAAAAATGTTAAAGGAAAATAGAAAAGAAAGAAAAAAGAGAAAGAAATGGCTTCTGATATTCTTCATAGCAGCTATGAGTACAATTATATTTTAACCCCTCTTAAGTTATATGTCAGATTACTTTCTTAAATGCATCTGAAAAGGCACCTTAGATTTTACTAAAAAACCCAACAACAGTTAAAATTAAGATTAAATTTACTAGAATGTACAGAGCTTTGTGAGAAGAATAGGATTTATAAAACATTAGAATCATGAGTGACAAAGTGGCTGTAGTACCAAGAATGTCATCCTGGACAGAAATAGCTATGGCAAATAAGTTGATAACCTGGTATCTTGATAGATTCATTGTGTTCTCTTTGGGTAGCTATTATTATGGTCTGGAAGCTACAGCTAAAACAAAATGCAGGAGCAAAGTTAAGTTTTTAAATATGATATATAAATACAAAGTTGTAAGGACTGATCATAGTTACTTCTTCAGTGCTGTCATACCTTCAGAAAGTCACTAAACAGGGCAGTCATTAAGTATGCTCTATCTGTATTGTACGTAGTTAGATTCTAGTGAATTTTTAGTTCTCTATAACTACTTGAAGACACTTTTGCATGGCAGGGGATATATAATCATTTTGATTTCTTTAAAAAAACTTGAGTTTTTTTCTAGCTATGTTTTTGAAGTACCGGTACTGTTAGCTACAAATGTTTTCTTTTGATGAAGTTAGATATGTTGATGAGAGAATTAATTTTTTTTTAAAAAAAAAATCTGAATATACGATCTCCAAAAGAGATGGTGAGTTCAGGCAATTTTTTTCTCCAATGTTTTTTCTTAATATAATTTTAATTAAACATATTACTTCCCATATGGTACAGACTAATGTTTTATTTTCAGCAGCTCATCATTTTCAAAGTATTATTCATCACCATAAAAAATAATTCGAATGTTAAATATTCATTACAATAGCACTGATCTTGATGGATTCATCTATCCTGCTGTCTTGTAACCGAACAATCCTAAAAAAAAGTTACAGAATTGAAATACAGTTCCATAATAAAAGTTATTTGTTTAAAAAATAAAGATCATTTAAGAAAAACATATTGTTACCAAGTTTTTGTCCTGGCTTTTAAAGACTTCATGCAAGTATTTGTAATATCATTTATTTTGTTATTTCTGTATGATCTTATGTAAACAATTTTAAATTGTCTTCATATGCATGTGCAAACCAGGAGCTTTCTGCTTTGCAATGTTCTTTCTGTCAGTACTGTGGCTTCCTGACCTATAAATTTCTTATCAAGCCATCAAATTGTTCTGGGATTCCCATTTTTCTGAGCACTTTCCACAGCTCGATGTGATTGACATAATCAATGAAGCACATATTGACTTATTTTGGATATTATTCGGCTTTTTCAATTGTCTAGCATGTTCAGGAATAATGTCTTGTGTTCTTTGCCCTTTTTAAACTAGCTTGAACATCTGCCATCTCTTTTTCTATGTAGGGTGCTAATACTGCTTCTTGTCACTTTTAACAGTTGTCTGTAACTCTTTATTAAGTTTCCTTCTGAGATATTTGTCTTTCTTGGCTTTGGCTTCTCTTCTCTTGTGAATTTTCATGGTTTGTTCTGACATCCAATTTCCTTTCTTCTGTTCTTTCATTTTTGGCAGTTTCTTTTCCCATTCATCCTTAATAACCTCTTTAAGTTTGTTCCATAATTTTTTTGGTTCTCTATCAGTGAGTTTCAGGACCCCAAAGAGGTTTCTGATGTTTTCTTTGAAAATGGTGTTTAACATTATATCATGGAAACTGACTTTCTTCTTCTTTAGCTTAACCTGGAACTTGTACATGAGCAGTTTATGATCGTTTCCATAATTACCATCTGATCATGTTTTTGACTCCACAGTTTTTGGCCTGGAAGAAATTCTATTTATCAATATACTGTAACTTGCCTATTATTATAGCAAAATTACAATACATTACAGTATAAATGACATTGGCTCAAATTGATCTGGCAAATTTAGCCACTAAGATTATTCTGTCAGAAGAAATGTTACACCTCCATGATAGAATCAAAGATGAGAAGATAATAGCAGAGAGCAAAGCATCAACTGCCACATGGAATTTGTAACTTGGATAATAGACTGAAAGGAAAAAGTGACATAATTGAATTAAATATATTTTTACCTACATGAATCTACTTGTACCACCCTTTAAATTGGTCTATGGAATCAGTCTAGATAGAGATTTTTAAGCCTAGATAAGTCTCCTCCCCTCTTGAATTCCTCCATGTAGAAAAAAAATCCATCAGTTTATACTTTCTTGTGAGTAGGAAAATGCCAGAGAATGTTTTTTCTTGTATTGCTGGTAGTTATGCTCTTTGGTTACATTGTTTGAATATGCCCTCAAGTGGTGAGAAATGGTATCTACCATATCTGAGGAATCAAATGCCTCATGATAAAGTTAAATTTGGAAATTTGGAGATTATCTCTGCTACTTTATTTATTAAATTTATTTACTGTGAGGTGACTCTGGGTGGTTATCAATGTTAAAAGTAGTAAACCATCCAATATATATATATATATCTACCGTAACAGCAGTAAAAATACAACATTTGATTATAAAATGGGAGGGGAGGAAGCAGGATGCCGGGGGATGGGAGTTGGGATCTACTATTGGTCCATCAATCATCTCCAGTGTGATATATCCCCATTGGGGCCCTAGGCCAAGAGGCACAGTCAGGTCTTCAAGTCCTTACAGAAAGTCAGGAGAGTGGGGGCAAGATGTGCAAAGGGCTGAGCCACAACAGAAGTCTGAATCCTACCAGGCAGAATTCCTTGACCAATAAGATATCTCCTCTGTTGTCATGGGTGGGGCAGTCCTCTCCCATTGGGGGTGAGATGGTTCCTCAAGTCCTGGACCCATCCTCTGCAAGGCTTTATAGGTAATAATCAACACCTTGAATTACACCTGGAGGCAAACCAGTATTCAGTGCAACTTGTGGAATAGTGGTGTGACATGGGCCACTCTAGGGGCCCCAAAGATTGCCAGCACTGTCTATGGAAACATTCATGTAACTCTGGCTTTTAACTTATGTTGTGTAGTGTTCTTTCTCTTATTAATAAAAGCCAGAAAAATAAGATTGCATAAATAAATGATTAAAGCTATTTTTTATGAACAGTTGTGTTTACACCCAAAATATAATGTGCAAATGAAGCCTATTTTTGATGGTTTGAATCAGCTTTTCCCATGTTTTCCATGTGCAAGTACCCTTGTGTTGTGCGTATGTTGTATAAGCAGATGCATAATATAAGCTTCTTTTAGAACATCATTCATTCAGAATATTTTATTGTACCCTTCAGCTGAGAAGGCTCACAAATAGATTTACATAAAAGCAAACTCAGTCAGCACATACAGTGAAAGCATCATTACCATTGGTATATAACTCTCTTTAGAAATCCCACATAAAGCATATAATAGAATACCTTAATACATTAAAAAGAAATGTATACTAAGAAATAAAATAATTCTGTGTGAAAAATGAAATGATATAATTTTAGACTTGTCCTTTCTTTGCATTAAGTCATAAATAAAACTTAGTCTGCATTATGCATATGTAATTACATCATCAGTAAACTACTTCAGTTTACTCATTTGCTTTTAATTGTTCCCTTGGATTGTTTATCGTCTGGCTGATTGAGGCTTCTTCTGTAGTTAGCACTATGATCTCTTACAAGTTTTAAGTGTTTGGCATCACAAACAAAATCATACCAGCTTTTAAAACCAATGTGCACATAGTTAAACCATTTAACTCCTAGAAGCTTTAACTTCACAGAAGAAAGAATTTAATTAAATTTGTTAAAAGAGTGAGAATTAGATTGAATATATATTTTACTTTAAAACAGTCCTGGCATTGAAATAAAATGTGGGGTAATATCCTATTGGGCTCAAATAATTTCATTAATTTTTTCTTCCATTTTTAGATTCCCTATTGTGTTGTTTCCACTGCTTAGGGTGTTCATATAACTATTCAAATTGGTCATATATGTTAGAAGAAGTCCAAGCGTGGATCTCACCAGATTGCAGTGGTCTGAAGTACAGGAAGAACAAAGAGAAGGAGGAATGAGCTATAAGTTTCCTTTCAGGATGAGTTTAAGTGATTTGAAAATTGTGATGGCAGCTACACTGTCACTGGGATTGAGAGAATATACAGCTAAGTGACAGAGATGGACAATATTCATTTTTTTGTAATTATACAGCCCGGGAAGATCCCACCTGCCATTTCAAAAATTGTTCTTATAGTATGTATGAATGGAGGGGGAGCCTTGGTCTTCCATCCAGAATATCAATGCCCTCCACCCAACTAGGGGTATCGCCTACATAAATTGAACAAAAAAAAGTATGATGGACAAGTGATACTAAGGTTTAAAGTATGGGTCTTTCAAAAGGCTATCTTAGTAAGTAACACTGGAACTTTAAAGACAAGGCTGATGTCTTTAATGGGGGAAATGTGGATGAAGGATGCAAAAGAAACCATATTAGGTTGCTGTCATTTCTGTGTAAAATGAATTGTAGATTCTAATTATGATTTGAAGATAATAGCTACATTTATTATTAATCCTCCCCTTCTATACACTACAGCAGAAGTGGAAACAATGGGCCTTTTACGACTTGTGGACTTCAACTTCCAGAATTCCTGAGTCAGCATGGTAGCTGGGAATTGAAGTCCATATGTCATAAAAAAGCCATCGTTCCCCACCCCTGCACTACAGCAATAGGCAAGTTGCCATAGCTTGTTTTGACCCTGACAGTGATGGGTTTAAAAAAAAAATCCTACCGTTTCAGCATTTGCAACTCACTTTCTGCTGCAAGCCCTGTGTGTAAAACAGCTGATGCGCAGCAATCGGCTGTGCTGCGTGAGGAGCTGAAGTTGAAAAGCAGGAAATAAAGGTCAATATAGAGCCGGGGTGGGTGGAAGGGCCCAGCAGCTGATCGTCGGAGCGAATTGGTTCACTCACAGATGATCCTCGGAGCTACAGGTTCAGTCGAACCAGGCCGAACCAGTAGAATATCACCACTGTCCTGACATAAACAAGGAAGTAAAGGATCCTATCACTAAATTTTTGAAGTCGGTCCCTTTAGGAAAAGATTTCAAAAGCAAAAGATTTTTTTATTTTATATTGGCAACTTCGGTTAGGTATGGGATTGTTTATTCAACTGGTTTTGCTATTTTGATGAAAAGCAGTCAATGGATTTTGATGATGGTTTTTTTGAACATTTTGTACTTTTGTTATTTAAATATTTGTTTTTACTTTAAAATCCCATTTCTTTTATATTCTGAAAGGTTTTTATTTTATAGTATTTGTTGTTTGTTACATATTTTGTTAAAAACTACACTATTTTTTCCTGTTGTTATGATGAAAAAAGTGTATAAACATGATTGTACTGTATATAATTATGAATATCTGTTTTGATATAAAGTCTCCTTGAATCTAGCTGGATTCCTGGTGACTACGTGAATACTTCCATTATATTTTCATGGTGGCTGTATGGAAAATGCTTGCTACCACTTGGATTCTTTCTAGTCTGTAGCCTAGATAAGTTGTTTCTCTCTCCAAATTTGCTTTGCTTCTGGGCCGTGAAATAGTTGGCCAGGTTCAGCCACCTGTGATAAGATTTGACATTTGCTTATTAGTACTGACCATGTGATATTCAGATAAAGACATAAAATGGGGACAAATTAATAAAGAGTTGTTTGATATGAGATGAGCAGCAAATATATACATATATAAATTTCTCATGTTAGGCTATTCCCAGTGAAACATATACATTAGGATGCTGGATAGGGGAACTGCCTGGTAAATTGTGCATATTTAAAGCCTTGCATGTCGACAGTCCATGCCCTTCTGAAGATTTTAATGAAAGGAATTGATTTATGGAGCACAGGTTGTATGTAAAGTAATGAAACAGTTGAAGTTTGAATTTCATCATTTTTCTCAAGCAGGATAAGAGATTTTCTATGCTCATTAATGTGAATTTTCCACTTTAAATTGATTAGAAAGGTTGTCATGTTTTCTTCTCTCCTTTTATATTTCTAACTCAGTTTTGAATTTGATCAGTGGTAATAGTCAGCCTAAACACATAAACTGTGGACCAATGTCTGTTTGAATTCAGAGGATATTTCTTATAACGTTTATAGCTGAAACCTTATGCACATCTAGGAATAAGTCCCATTAATATCAAAAGATCTTCAGATTTGGGGGGTTTAGTGGACTGATTTGGGGGGTTTAGTGGATTCTAAGGAGATATTGTAATCTCTTTTACTTACTAGTCATTGATGATTTAAGAAGTCACAAATCATTAGTTTATCTAAGTAAAATCCTATTAGCCATTCCATTGCGAGGACACTCTGTAATACACATTAGTCTTTTTCCTGGGATGGTGGGTATATTTCTGTTTTTAAAGGAAGCTTATGAGGCTTTCTGGAGCCCAGAGGCATTCTTACATTATTCTGAACATTAGTGATCTGTAGTTTATTAGCTTCATATATTTTATACATGGATTTAATTAATGAATACATACATGTACACAGGGTAGAAAAAGCTGGGGGACTGCAAGGTAGTTATTTCCATGTATACTGAAGACTTCAGATACAGAGGATTGTGAATTCAGGAGAATTCCTTGCTCAATGCTCTTTTCATAATTTCTTTTTTTCAATTAGAATGTTCCTCCGGATCTCTCCATCTGTACTTTTGTTCTGGAGCAATCATTGTCAGTCAGAGCTCTCCAAGAAATGCTGGCTAACACAGAGGAGAAAGCAGAAGGGGTAAGTTGTGATATGTTACAAGTGGAATGACATTTGGAATTAAGGATAAATAATAGTCTTTTGTAACATTCAGATTTTGTCCAAGGAGATCTAATTCTATAGGGTAGCTTTTGCAATATTATATTTTTATTAATTATTATTAATAATAACAATTGCCTATATACTATACTTAGATGCTCTTAATAATTCTTAGGATCTTGGTTAAGACTTAAATTATTAAATTTCCACCAAAGCTGTATTGAAATAAAGAGATTGCAAAATTCGATGAAAGCTTTTGTGGTCAAATCAGTTAAGAAAGGAAAGGGAAAAAAAGGATTCTAGTGCTTGAAAAAAAAAGAGAACAAAAATTAAGCCTTTTATAAGGTAATAAAATAATGGGATTTTGGATATTAACTTCTATCCTGGTTACTCCTTAGTTTTACTTTTTGATATTATTATTTATTTAGATTGCAAGTTGTGGCCCACAACTTTTTGAACTATTTGTAATTTTACCACCAAAAGAGTATCAACTTAGGATACAGTAATATCTTGGGCCAATTCTGTTTATAAAATTTGTACTTTCTTTCCCATGTGCACAGAAATTTTACCAAAAGTGGATTGCTCCAGCTGCTTGTAAAGCACATGGTGCTTAAAGCCTTATACTCTGCTGCTTCCTAGAATTTTGCAATGAACAACTGTATGATGGCAACCAACAGTGCCTCTTTTTATTCTTTATGTTAAATCATTTTTGTTTAATGCATTTTGGTGAGACTATAATTGGAAACGATTGTGTGATAGGCTTGTGCAAACTCGTCTGATATAATTATAGAAATGCATTTTGGTATCATCCATAATTGCTTTGAAGTATTTGTTCCTCTGTGATTGGATCCAGAATCAGGCACATACATTTTATTCAAAAGGCATCACTTTTGAATTATCCCTTTTATAATACTGTTTCCAACTTTGTTGTGAAATCTAGATGAAAGCTACATTAAGAAAGTTAAATAATTAAAGGGAGATCACATTAAATTAGCCTCTTGTGAGGAAAAAGACACTTCCCAAAATGTATTGACTTGGGTGCAGATCCTGTATTCACAGGCACAGTGCTAGGAATTTTTTTTAAAAAAAACAGCAGGAATAATGACATCATCTGCATTGCCTTCAAGCATCCCTCTGCATTTTGCTGTAATCTTCTCTAGCTAGGGCAGAGCACATGGATTTTTCTAGCAGTATTTTTCTGGGAGGTATCTATTGTAATGCAAAACGTTTTGAAGTGGTTTGATTTTGAATGAGCCCAAGATGATTAAAAAACTGTTCTGAGTAAAAAGAATTGATAGAACTGAATGCAGAGTTTTCCTTAATATTGGTGCATATATGAATCCTTCTGCAAACTAGTCTGCCTGCTTTTCTCATCTCTTTTTGTTGGCTGGCTGTATTGTCTTTTCTGCCTTACGTGACTATGAAGGAGTTTTTTATGGGCTTTTTGGCCACGTGTTGTCAGCTAATAGAAGGAAAAGGGTAAAAAGTGTTCGAAAATTACTATGGGTAATTTCCGTTTTAGTTTGTATCCTAGTCCCATTCCCATTCTTTTAAACAAGTTAACTGTCAAAAACAAAACAAAAGTCAGGTAAAAGTAGGGCGTAAGAAAGATAGGTACAATAGGTACAAATTTATATTGTGTGTGTATGTGCATGCGTGTGCGCATGTCTCTCCATGTCTGTCTTTCTATTATTATAAAGTTTCCAGAGCCTCTGGAAGCAATCTTGTAGAAAACTTGCAATCCCAAAAAGAGTGATCTTTGTTCATTCCAGCTTTCTATCTTTTACAAAACAGCAGAATTGAGATGGAAAGTAGGACACAAGGTGATCCTTCATTTATTCTGAACCATTGAGAAACAGTGGATGGGGCTGATATATCTAAGGAGACTTGTTTCTGTTTGAATTCTTTATCAAGGATTTTGCTTCATATTATAGGAGGAAATTTCTGTCTTTTCTATATCTTGAAAGATAATCAAATGTTTGTTCTGTCTATCAGAATTAAATAGGCTAAAAGTAATGTAATTAAGTGCTCTGTAATCTGCTTTAAAGAGTAGAAAAGCCTTTTCCTCATACATCTTATATTTCCTATTATTTTTGCATAATTGTCTCATTTTGTTCAAGGTAATTTATGTGGGTT
This sequence comes from Bungarus multicinctus, assembly GCA_023653725.1. Taxonomy (NCBI): domain Eukaryota; kingdom Metazoa; phylum Chordata; class Lepidosauria; order Squamata; family Elapidae; genus Bungarus; species Bungarus multicinctus. Next base: position 69,104,711 of record CM042836.1, on the reverse strand, counting down.
AGGTTTATCTCTTCTCTTATATCAATCCTTATATTCTTGTGAGGTTGACTATACTTAGATGTTTGTTTAGAGATCCTAGTGTATATAGAAATGGACCAGGAATTCAGTCAATCATAATACATTCTACATTTGCCAGCACATTATTATATGACTGTAATCTTTCCTGTTATTGTACTAGATAATGTCTCTAGTTTCTTCCAACTTTGCACTTGTTTTATTGGCATAGAAATTAAAATTGAAAAAAGTCCAAATTAGTAGGCATATCACACTGGGCACTTCTGATGGCTCTGACTGTTGCGCTATTTGCCTTGTTGACAAATATAATACCGGTATATATTAATGTATGTTTTCCTCAAATAATTACAAACAAGTCTTATTGGTGTTCCTGGTTACTATGATAACTTATAGAGAAAAAAAGAATTGTGAAAGGGAAGAATTCCGTTCCATTAACACTGTAGGAAATAATGCAAACAAGTAGCCTTATATAGTTAGATTGACTGTGTAGCTATTTTAATGTTATCAATATCCTATTGGGTCCACTGTTTGATGCCTACTTTTTAAATTGAAGTTGGTAGGTACCATCTATATAGGCTCAGTCACAGAGTCATGATTCCTTCCTGTTGTTCTAAAAACTACTTCAAATAAATGAACAAATGCAGCTTTTCTCCCCCAGGCTATATATAAAATTTTTACAGCTAGGGAATTTGATTCAAGGATTTTACTGTCACATGGAAGCTCCAGATTTTCCATGAAATTAATTTAAGTTTGTGAAACTCACAATAACATCTAAATCATGCTGTGAAAGGAGATCTCAGTGTGGGATCTGAAGTGGGGAAAAAAGGAACAGCAGCACATTGAATGCTCTGTTTTAAGTATGTCTGTGTGTGCTTTCTAATGTAAAGTAAGTTGTATTACTATAGCTTCAAGAAATTTCATCTATCATTTTCTTTGAATGCACATATTTTTAACTGCTTGAAAAAACAGCAAGGAGTGAGAATTGTTAAAATACCATGGCATTTTTTATGACAGCCAGGAGAGTTTAACGTTTTACATAAAACATATAGCATTCAAAGTGCTCTATTCTATTATGTTACAGCATCCATCTACAAGTGGTAAAATGTTAAGCTATGAAGTTATTGGACATTGCATGTGCATATTGCATGAAATGTATTAAAATACATAAAATAAAATGTACTAAATGATTAAATAATAAATACATTATAATATCAATTTCATTTTAAATACGTTAAAACTTAAATTTATATTTGCTTCTCTTTCATTTTACTTCCCTTTGTATTATGCCCATATGACTGAAATTGAAGGTAGGATCAGTTTTATCTTTCAGTATTACCTTTGTTAAAGTTGTCTTCAGAATATATCTTTATCAGTACAATAGCTTGAAAATTTTAGATTTTTAAGAAAGTGTTAAAATAGTTACGTTAACAAAGATTTTTATATCAAATTGTGGGAACTAAAGTACAAAATATAATTGTAATAATAATATTCATTTTTTTCTTTCTACAGCTAGTTGATGTGGAAAAATGGGTATGTGTTTTTGACTCTCTTGATACAATATAATCCTGGTTTATTAGAAAATCAAATTTCCACATTATTCTGAATCTTCCATGTATCACAAGATTAATTTGCTAAGCTCAAAACAGACTTATTTTTGAGAAAAGGTTTTTACAATATTAGCTAGTACTGGTTCATCCATAAGTGTTTCTTAGTATTAAATAATACAAAATATTATTCCTGCAATAAAATAAATTATACTTAGAATTTTGAGCTTTGTTAAGTACATCTTTTAAATGTATAGTCTGTATAATATCTATAATATGGAATTGTTCAATACAATGATAATTTTCCAGCGAGTGTACACAATATACATAGAAGGTTCCAGATTTCTCTTAATTTTGAATCTAAATGCATGCTTATTTTAAGACATTAAAAAGCCTTAAGAGTTCAGTATGTGAATTCATTTAAAATATAAAAAAATCTGTAAGTTTTGCTTTGGAAATCTTGGAAAGTATACTATTTATATGTTTTATGCACATACAATACCAATGTAAAATAACATATATAGAATTAGAGATACATAAGAAAAAGAAAATATATAATTCTTATTATGTACATTCAAGTGTTGGCAGTTTTTAAAAACTACCAGATAAATCTGATTGAAATCTCCAAGTCTACATGTCTGCATAGTTTTAATTTTTATTACTAATTGTATGGATTAAACATCTTGCCTGGGATGTCTATATTACAATAAATTACAATTGTTTGTGTATTTATGATTGCATCCTTGCAATTACCTTTTTATTTGAATTTATGAAAGAGCTATATTCTAATCTTTATTAGAAATGTCACCAAAATTATTGACTAAAATATTATTCAGGGTTTGCTTACTTAACATTTTGTTTTGGAGTAAGAATTCTAGTAGTACAATAGAATTAAAGTGTTGGAAAGGCCAACTCTCTGCTCAGTGTAGGAATCAAATTAAAACACCCAGACAAATAACTATTCAGCTTTTGCTTTAGGATTCTGGAACTATTTTGATCTAAAGACAGATGATGTTTCAGACCAAATATGCTATATGTGACAGCAACTTTTTAAAAAGCTTTTTAAAAAGCTGTGTTTTCACCTGAGCTCATATGGTAGTTGCACATGGAGGTGTAGGCCTCCTTAACTGAAATATATTTTCATTGAGTCACAAAAAGTTTACAATCCTGAATTTGAAGCACTTTTTCTGCTTTGGATCACAGCAGTTATATCATCCCCACGCTACTTGAAAACACATCCAAGCACATCACCTCTGGCTAACTGACTCCATTGTTGAATTGTTCAGATTGTTAGAAGAACATGAGGTTTTTGATTGGAATCTGTCTTCCTGTAACTTGTATCGATCATTATTTAGCCTGTACTTTGGAATAAGGGAAACTGACTCAATTTTTATGAGAATTTCTTTCAGTTCCCTTCTCACAAATCTTTCTTACGGTTAAACATGCTAAATGAAGGTTGCCAGATGTCCTGCAAAAGGAGAACATGTCTACCCTTTTGTCCTTATGTCGTTTGTCTAACAAGCTTAGTCTTAAAGCCAAATGTTATCTGGCTTTTTGTGTATGTAACTGTAGCTTTTCTTAGTGGCCCAGCCCTTCCTTAATAAGCTCAGTTAAAGGCAATGGCAAACCACTTCCAAAAACTTTGCCAAGAAAGCTGCAGGGAGTTGTCCAGGCTGTTGCCAGGAATCAACACTGACATGAAGGCATTTCTTTTTTATATAAAAAAAAATCCAGAACATCACATAGTTCTTTCTGAACTCTAGGATGCAATTCATCTGGTCCTGAAATCTTAAATCCTTTCCAAGTATTTTTATATCATGTTTCTATTGATTTCAAACTTCAGTCCTGTCATTCACAATTCTGGCAGAACATGTAGTCTTTTGTTTCAGGAGACTGAATAAAATAAGCACTTGATAGGCCTACGTTTTCTTTAATTTTCTTGAACCAGTCAATCAATAAATATAATACAGGTAGTCCTCGACTTACAATTGTTCATTCGAAGTTACAACGGCACTGAGAAAAGTGACTTATGATCGCTTTTTTACACTTATGACTGGTCACATGATCAAAATTCAGATGCTTGGCAACTGGTTCATGTTTATGATGGCTGCAGTGTCCCAGGGTCATGTGACTAGTTTTTGTGACCTTCTGACAAGCAAGATCAATGGGAAATCCAGATTCACTTAACAACCACGTTACTAACTTAACAAATGCACTTAACAACTGTGACAAGAAACATTGTAAAATGGGGCAAACTCACTTAACAAATGTTTTACCAACATAAATTTTGGGCGGTCGAAACTCGAGAACTATCTGTACTATATACAGTAGGTGTTTAAGATAGATAGATAGATAGATAGATAGATAGATAGATAGATAGATAGATAGATAGATAGAGTACAAATTTCCGTAAGGATATGAGTCAGAGTGATTAGTTGTATTTATTGACATTGACTCTAAAAAGTCTCATGGAGTAAATTCAAGTTATACTTTTCATAATATACAAAACAAATGGAATTGTTAATTCATATAATGGTAATGACACCAAATACATTAAGGAAATACTTTACCACAAATTTAAAGGGGATTTGAAACATATTTATTTCTAAACTAGTCCCACTAATTGCAGGAAATGAGACTGCAGTGTGGCATTGTAATCCTATGTGTGCTGTAATAAATGCTGTTGGATTAAATAGAATTTAATTCCCACTAGGTTTCTCTCTTTCTTGTCTGAGAAATTCTCACTTATACTTAAGCAGAGATATATATTATTATTCTACTTTTGTGCTGAATCTATATTTGCCAGCTTTTGTGCAAATTTTTCTTCATTTTTAACACCAATTTGATCTATTGGAAATAACAATCTTTAATTTTTGCTTTGGAAAAATTGCAGATCAAGCTGTCTTGAACTCCATCATTCTATTGTTTTTTTTTTCTTTTTTCTGATGGTTAATAATCCTAATATGATCTAATTCTTGGCTTGGTTTATATAATCTGTTAAAATGTTGCGTGCTTTATAAATAAACCTAACAAATAAATAAACAAACAAACAAATAAATAAGATAAAACATGATTTAAGACAAGAATCATAGTAATGCTAAAAAACAAACAAACCATGGTCTACCTTGACACGTAAAATCAGCCAGCATCAGGTAGTATAAGCAGGATGCTTCTAATAGTTTATTGCTACAAATATTAATATATTATACTTAACTCTGCATATATATATTTAACCAATGTATCTCGTATTAAAATATTTCCAAAGTTCACCTTCATAGCTTTTAATCATAAGACAGAGAAATACTATTTTTTTGCAAGAGCATTCAAAATTCAGTCAAAACCTGAGGAAATTACTTTAATCAAGCCTAATGCATTTAGGTCTGGGGAGTAAAAATCCATTCAAAATCATTAAAATTTGTTTACTTCAGGGTCTGATTCTGCAGTTGTTGAGCTCAGTAAATACATATTTGTGTTATGCAGAGAAAGATGTATTAAAGAAACCCTCATACATAGCTCAGCTATTATATCTTTCTGCACACAAAGCTCCAAGGAATCCCTGTGGCTAGTAAACAGACAATCTGTTGGTTCTGCATTAGATTAGATTGATTTCTCCGTCTCCAAACCCACCTCTTTCCCCCTCAGTGTATCACAGGGCATTGGAGCAGTGTTAGATTGATTGCGTCATATACTGCATCCCCTTTGGCTGCCACTCAATTTTTCTTGGTAAAATACAAGTCTATTGCCTCTCCATGAGCAACAGCAGCACATCCATCACAGAGAGAAGGTGAATAACACCATTTCCATCAATACCTGTAGTTCTACAGAAGCAGCAGCTGAAATGGAAAGGGCGGGGTGGGGGTGGGGAATCCCAGATATGATTCTGCTGTAAAAGCACTTTGGAAAAACGGGGAGAGTACAGCAGAACCATGCCAATTACCAGAATTAACTGTGTTATTGCAATTGGGTGATTGTATGTGCTAAATGGGAAACACAGTGGAACTATGTCAGACTTATCTATGAACTGTTTGGGGCCTGATGGGCTATAATTGCAGATAAATGCCACTTATCTCTGAGTGAAGCATGCCCATCATTAATTATTGGAGCTGTGCAATACTTCTCTCTCCTTTCTCTCTCTGTCTCTGTCTCTGTCTCTCTCTCTCTCTCTCTCTGTCTCTCTCTCTCTCTCTTTCTCTGTCTCTTTGTCTCTCTCCCTCCCTCCCTCCTTCCTTCTTTAAAGCAGTTGCATCAACTGCAGTTGTTACAACAGCCCCATTTTAAAACATGAATGTAATGGCAAATTTAATTGTTCATGTTTTCTAGCACATCCAAATATATTTGTGTCATAAGATATATTAGATAATCAAAATACTACTGTAATACTACTAATAATTAGGATACAACATCCTACTTTTCTGCCAGTAGAATGTATGATTATGATATCAGCATCACATATCAATTTATCACTTCCAATTAACAGAGTATTGAATGCCAGGTTTATAATGGTGATGGGGAAGCATTTTAGTGGATCATAGATTGTTACAGGCACTTACAGGGCATGCTTCCTAGTGTGGCAACTATAAACATTGTCGTATAATAATGTATTTTGAAGTAAGCTAATTTATAAGATTGGTTTCCTGTTTTGTTATGACATTTTTACTCTGTTGTGATTTAAAACCTCCAAAACATTAAAATCAATACTACACAGTAGAGAATTAAAAATATTTTATTTTTATGAACTGTTTAGAAAAGATTAATGCAGTTTCACAAAGCTGCATAAATAAGTGCATACATTATTTCAGAATTGTTTTCTTATAAAAATATTTTTTTCAGTATCACACCTATTAATTTTTTACTTATCCATATAATTTATTTTTTTATTTTCTACATAGTGATATTAATGTAAATGTAATAAATAACTTTCTCAAACTTTTGGTAAAATATTATATAAAAATGCAGACTGACTGCAATGTGTAATTATTTTTTTCTTTCTCTTTTTAATGGTGCTTCAGAAATTTATGATGAAGGTAAGCTTGAAAACAATTATTTCAGTTCATTCCAACAAGCTTCTGTATACATACTATATTATAACAACATTATACATGCACATTCCTAATAGATAAGGAGTGGTATCTTAATCTATGATGTAGAGACATTTAACAAGATTTACAAGATAATTTACACTTAAGATTTACAAGATCATTTGTGCTTAAGAGAAGTCTCTGGACAATATGTTTATATAGCAAAAAAGAGAGATTATGTTTAACAACAGTGTGTAGCAATTTATTCTAGACTAGCTATGCCTTAAAGGTATGCATTTTAAACTCATAAAAGTCAGCAAAACATATATTTAACTCAGATATGATGTCAGCCCTATAAGGTAGACCACATTAAGAAACAGACACCATGTAGATCTAAAGCTATTCTTATTGGAACAGCTATAACAACCGAATCCTTCATATCTTAATGTACTTTCCTTCTTCTTTCTTTTAACTGCTTGTGAATTAACTGTCTGAGGCATTTTTGTAAACTACGTTCTTGGACTGGGCTTAGGGCTCATTTAGCTGCTTATTACCTTAGTAACAGTTTTTCCCTCTGACCTTCAAGGCTATTCTCTACATTCACTACCTGTGATTATAACTGATTTAAATGTTTATATCAACAGTGAAGACATGAAATTGTGAACACGATTTTCGATTTCACAAATGTGCATCATATACTAAAATTTTGGGGAACATGACAAACTGCACATGAATACAGATTTCTAGAACAAGAAATCTTATATCAGTTATGAGTTAGATCATGCTGTATATTCTCACCTAAGGAAAATTAATCTAGATATGAATTGTTTTGTCCCATATTATTCTGATTCTGGATGAACATTGGTTGAAGCATGTTTCCCTTACCAGTGTTATCACTTCACTTAAACCTAGTGTTTCTTGCCAAGATCTTTAAAAAAAGTCTTTAAAACTGAGTCTTTCCAAAGAGCATTTAGATAAAATATGTCGTTGACATGCCTTGTCAGTATTGATTTTGATCATACGATTTGAGATTTTAAGATAGTGTTATAACTACTCTGTTTCTACATTGCACATTGCCAAGAGACCATGTTTATAAAGACAGCAAATAAATACATAGTGAATGGCATTTAATTTCTTGCTTTTCTATCTGATCAGGCATCCTATGTAACTACCATAATAATAGTTGAAATGCAGACTATGAAGTAGAAGTTAAAAAACAAATTATTCAGGAAAAAGTTATAAATATTATAAAAGTCAAGAATCTAGATGTAATTCTGAGGAAACATTCTGACCACTTAATGGATACTACAAAAAGTTCTTTCATTTTCATTGGATCAGTAAACTAATACAAAAAGATTTCACGTATATTTTGAAGTTGTTCAAAGTCATCCTAATTTGTTGAGGACTTTAAGATGAATAGCTAACATTTTCAATTGTGCTCACTAAGCAACTAGTAATTAGCACAGATTTTAAAATATAATCATCTTATGATTCTTGGAGTGAGAATTACTTGTACTCTATGTTTAAAACATGTTGAGGCTGCAGATATAAATGGTATCACTGCATGCGGTTTGTTTTTGCTTTATGTGTTTATGAAAAGTATGTCTGGGTGTGAAGATTAGAAGAATGCTGTTATAATTTCCTCAAAAAAAGAGGGAATGAAAAAACTATAGGAAGATTTCTTTACTCTGTGTGGGGAATTTGGTAGAATTCTGATTGAAAGTAAATAAGGAGCACCAGTGAGCTAAATTGGGGCAGAGTAGAGCAAATTCTCAGTACATCTGAGAAATGTATCAACCATGAGAAGGGAAATTTATTGTATATTTATTAAGAAAAAATATCTGATACGAGTACTGAAGATTGAATGCTGAATGCAGTAGGAGTGGTATATGATGGGGAAAAAAAATCAGGACTGAGAATAAATTAAACAGGTTTATTTTTGGCTCAGCAGAGAACCTCTTTAGATATTCTGCAACAGATTATTCGGTTGTTAGAGAACATTGCTTTTATTAGTCATTGTTCTGTCCTAGGCTTCCCCAAAAAGCACTAAGCAGACTCTTTATCCCGACCAAACACCTTTTATTAAACGAACATGAAGTTCTTGCATTCACTTTCAGCCAACGGCCTGGCAAACAGTCTTTCAAGGGTATAATTAGGAGCTCATACCTTAACTATCTTGGAAAGCTGCTCAGTAAATATTTCCAAACACAGTGCTGACAAGGAAGGGCTTAGCACAGTGTCTCTAGAATGCACAGACAGATCTTTACAATGATGGAACAAATGAATGGTTTCCTGCAAAAGCCCACTCCTTTTTTGCTCCTCTTTTAATCCTTATGTGAGGGGCCATTCATTGTCCATCTGTGGCCTTACTCCCATGTTGTGGGAGTTTGTAATTGTTTGTAATTGTTCTTTCCCTTTGGCAGCTCTGCGCATGTGCAGGCTGGGAACCGGTGCCAGCTGCTCCCCCACCTCACTGCTGTCTGAGCCTGAAGGCAGCTGATGACTGCCAGCCTGCCCTGACCCCCTCTCTGCCTCTGATGCAGATCCCTCGTCCGAATCTTTCTCAGCCTTCAGGACTGGCCCAGGTTCCTCCCCAACCTCCTCACTGTCCTATTCTGCTGCAAGTTCTGCCAGCTGCCAGCAGGCAGCCACAGTTATTAAGCACTGTCAATCAGGATTAAAATATTCATTTGCCGAAATATTTCCAAAAAAGGTTGGATTTTTGCCTCCATCTACTCTAGATTACTCTGGGGACTTATGATCTGATGATCATATGTGGAGCTCTGGTTGTTATTCCAATCTATAATTTAGGGGGATCATTGTTTGCAGAATCAGCTCTATGATTTGGCTACTGATATTGTCAGTGCAATGTAAAAATTGGACAAATCATTTTTTTCTCTAAACTGAAAGAAACAGTTTTATGCCAACATGTTACTAATTGTTCTTTTAATTCATATAGACTGCTCAAGGTGGTGGTCATAGAACTCTCCTCTATGGACATGCAATATTACTGCGCCATTCTTACAGTGGCATGGTATGTATAACCTTATCCACAGTATTTATATAGTAGTGTTGGTATGTTTCTTTTTTATGTATCAGGATCAATGTAATTCAACACTAGGCTTAAATTATGGTTCCATTTCAATGTTATACACTTTTTGGACACTTTGTTTAATGTTTATTCAATATGATATTGAATAGATTGCCTCCAAAATGCATGTTTGTTCTGCTTGAATACTGTATTTTCGCTATCTGTGTACCCCATCTAAAATATAGAGTTTTGGTAGCTAATTTGGTAAATCTGTTTTTCATCCTTTTTCCATATTTTCCAAGATCCAAATATCTTATTTCTTTATAATATTTCATTTTTGGAATGTTGAAGTGTGATGATAAGAAATATAGACATTTTATGTAAAAGTATCTTGCCTTATAGCTATTTATGTCTAATTTTAGTTAATGCTTATGCAGTAGAAATGTATACACAGTGTATGTATGTGTGTGTGTCTATATGTTCTCTGTGTATTTGCGTGTGTATGTGTGTGTGTGTATTTAAAATTTTGCAGCTGATTATATGTGATTGTATGTGAGCTCCCTGCATGGAATGGAATATAAATAGAAATTATATTATTTAAAACACTAAGATGCTTGTTTCTATTTTTCCCCTTAGTATCTGTGTTGTCTCTCAACATCACGAACATCAATGGATAAATTGGCTTTTGATGTAGGTTTGCAGGAAGATACCACAGGTGACTACTTTGTGGGGAAAAAAGCTTGCATTTTGATTTTATGGCCCTTTTGAGATTTACTAGCTTATATTTCTGAGAGAAGTCCAGGTTCTGTTTTACTGTTGGTAGGGTTGGCATTCTAATGGGTTGCTTGACTGTATGCATCCTGGGGCAGTGCTAGTTGACTCTTAAAGAAAGAGGTAGGTCACAGAATGGCCACTTTCTATTCCACTCTTGAAGACAGCTCCAAATTAGATTCATCCATGGTAGTGATATCATTGGATAGTACTGTGTAGACTTTGAAAAGGGAAGTGAGCTGATTTCCGTGCATATTTACAAGTGGGTGCTAATTTTCTCTTATCACACTCCCTCTCTAAATGTATGCTGTGGGGCTAAATTGGCATTATAATAATATACAATAGCGCACACACACAAATACACACACACACTCACACTCACACTCATATTTTTAATTCATCCAATATTTTCCAATGTACCATACTGTCTTTTATTTTATCTGCCCAGTCTGCTGGCACATATTTATTTATTTATTCATTCATTCATTCATTCATTCATTCATTCATTCATTCATTCATTCATTCATTCATTCAAGTGATTCTAAGATAACAGGTATAAGTATAAACATAGTTATGATTACATGAAATGGATACATATAAGAAAAATAAAAAAGAAACAATAGGACAGGGATGGTAGGCACGTTGGTGCATTTATGCAGCCCCCCTACAGACCTCTTAGGAAAGGGGTGAAGTCAATAGTAGACCGTCTAAGGTTAACATTTTTGGGGTTTGGGGAAGAAACCACAGAGTCAGGTAGAGTATTCCAGACATTGACCACTCTGTTGCTGAAGTCGTATTTCCTGCAATCAAGTTTGATGTGGTTTACCTTAAGTTTGTATCTATTGTGTGCTCTTGTATTGTTATGGTTGAAGCTGAAGTGTAAAGCTGGATGACAAAGATGTGATTTTCTATAAAGTCAAAATTAGGATTATAGATATTTTCAAGATTGTATCTTGAAACCTTATGTGTTAGGACGGGAAAAACTGAATGTCTATCACAATTACATTTTAATGGTAACATTTTAAAACATATATTTATTATTGACACAGAGTCAGTGTGATGTAGTGGTTAAGATGTTGAACTAGGAGTAGAGAGATGGAGTTTCTAATTGTTCCTTAGATAATTAAATTCATCTGGGTAATCTTGGGCTAGTCACTCCCTCTCAGCTGAAAGCAATGTTAAGCTCTGTGACAAGCCAACTGATAAGCAAAACTCTTTGTCCATTCATACACTGATAGTTTCACTGTAAGAACTAGATTAGCCCACTGCAAAAACAAGCAGACCATGCAATTCTCTGGGACAAATGCAAAAACAACAGCATTTATCAATGTCAGTTGCAGGGTTATTTTTTGCTTTTTTTTTTTCAGAAAGTCTTGTAGGCTGATATCACACTTATATCTCTCTGTAACTGATGTAGACCATTATCAACTATAGAATATTGGGTTCAACAGCTGAAGTATATGAATAGACTTGGCCTGATATTTATGTCATTTATTCTGTTTTGAAATTTTTAAAAGAATTTTGGCCAAAAGCAGAAAATACAGTGGAATCTTAACAGATGAAATTTACTAAAGGGAGTTCTAATAATAATTCTGGATCTGTACTGAATTAATCCCAAATCTAATTCATGAAACTGGTTAATTTTGGGAACTCTGTGATTCTGCATTGTTTTATCTAAAACTATAGCACATCTGTTTCTCCTTTGGAATATTGTGACCTTGCACAGCCTAGGGCGATCTGTTTTTCTACCAGTAGAAGCTCTTACATCCTGGTTCTTGAAGTTAAGGTTGTCTCTTTCCTTCTACTCAGAGTTCTCCTTTCTTGATTCTGCCCCCCCAATTTTATAATATATTTCCTTCTCTTATCAATATGTTGCTGTAACATGGAACTATGGTTACAGCTACTGGGAATGTTGCTAATGTACTATCTTTTCAGCATCATTGTGTGCAAGAGGCATTAAAAAGAAGGAAATATAACTTTAAAGCCAGAAGATTCTCCTCATAGTAGCCGCACGGTTTGTTTTGCATAATACCAAATATATGCATATACTGAAAACAGGGATGCTGCTGCAATTTATTTTAGAATGATAGAATAACATTCTATTATTGGTTAGCCAGTGTGAAAACTAACTGGTAGTGATATTCATAGCATATTAAGCTAAGAAAAATAAAGATAATAGTGAGTTATTAGGGAGTGGAAATGACCCACTTAGAACCTTATGTGGAAGCATCTTAAGACAAAGCAATGGTGTTTTACCCTGGACTGCTAGAAGTTCATTGTTGTAGATTGTTATTATTATTAAGCCAATGGTTATATTCACAATTCTAGATGCAAAATAAAACAGTATGTTTCCATGTAGGGGAAGCCTGCTGGTGGACTATACATCCTGCTTCCAAACAACGTTCAGAAGGAGAAAAAGTGCGTGTTGGGGATGATCTCATCCTTGTCAGTGTCTCTTCAGAAAGATACTTGGTGAGCAATGAAGAAGATATACTAATATATTATTTAATAAAACTTTAAAAAGTAGAAAAGTGAGTATGAAAAACAGAGGTGGTATTCAGCCAGTTCTGACAGATTCTGGAGAACCGGTAGTGAAAATTTTGAGTAGTTCGGAGCACCAACAAATACCACCTCTGACTGGCCCCGCCCCCATCTATTCTCTGCCTCCTGAGTCCCAGCTGATCGGCTGGGTCTTCATTTGTTGCCCTGCACAGGAGAATGGAGCTGGAAATCAGATTAGTGGAGTGAGGTGGAAATGGGGATTTTAAAGTATCCTTCCCCTGCCATGCCCATACATCCCCAAGCCATACCACCCCAAGCCACCCCACACCCACCAAGCCATGCACGCTCACCCAGCCATGCCCACAGAACTGGTAGTAAAAAAATTTAAATACCACTACTGATGAAAAAATAGATAATATAGAAACATTATCTGTTTCAGTCACACCCTTATCCAATCCATGCTGGTACTGAAATCCTTATGTATAAGGCAGCTTTTTCAAAAAAGTTCAGTTTTAAAATAAGTTTAAAGTATAAAAAAGATAGGTGTAAGAAATTAAAATATAAAAATATGAATATTTATTAATGTGTAATTTTAAATACATATTTATATTTACCTCATTATATTTTTCTTGTTCAAAAGATTAATAAAAAGGCCATCCTGATATAACAATGGTAGTTGGAACCAGAGTTTCTGTTGTTAAGCAATGCAGTTACAAAGTATGATGTCACGTGATCACATTCTTTAGCAATGACAGTCCTTTCACTCCTCATTGCCATTATGTGAGACTATCAGATATACTTGGGAGCTCCTAGTATACTTACTGTATTTTGAGAAAGAACGTGTTTTAAATTGAATTTGAGAGATATTAAAGTTCTTCCAGGCCAGAAGGTGTGATGTCTTTTTTGTTCCTGTAAGTCATCACAGGAACAAGGTGAAATCAAGACTACCTGATAGACTTCTTCTGTGAGAGAAGATATTTATATCATTTCTTTTCAAAATGGAGTAAATGCTTAGGCAATAAAAATAGTATTATTAAAAATAGCTTTCGAAGTATGAACATTTTTATAAATAGTTTTCTTGTTATACAGAAATCTAGGTTAATAGCAAATATAAATGCAATTATAAAAATAAATGAGTCAGTTCTGTTTCCACTCTTGAAAAGGTTCTTCCTGTATCCATTTGTTTATATTTATTATGATTCAAATAACAAATATTTCTTTGGGTGTAGGGTGCTTGGGAAGGTGCTACAGGTGGTGGTAGTTGCGCCTGGAATTACTGCCACCAGCAATGTGTTTGTTAGGCAAAACTTCATGAAACTGCATCACTTACAGGCAGCAATATCTGCAATCTCTATTAACCAAATCCTACCATTGTTTGGCAAGGACCCATTCAGACCCAAGCCATTCCTAGCTTGGTCTGTCAGTCCCAAGGCATCGTAAGACAAGGAATCGCCTTCTTTTGAACTACACCCCACTTCTTTCCCCCCTCCCCCGTCTTTGTTCTTTTGTCTGTCTTACCCAATGGCATTTGTCAGCAGCAATGGTCCTGCTGATGGCATTGGGGCTGAAATAAAGGCCTTGAGCCTTTGACAGTCTCAGCCAGCTCCACCACCCCTGTCCTTCAACTTCAAGCCCAGTGCTACCATCATCAAGGAGTGCCACTTCAAGCCCCATGCCATGGCAGCTACCCCAGCACAAAACCCCATTTCTGCATTCCCTGCTGGGCCAGCTGATATTACCCGTGGGCTGCCAAGTACCCAAATTTTAATCACATATCTCTAGAGGTGCTTTAATGGTCATAACTTTGGGAACCAGCTGTAAGTACCATTCATTAAATAGTACCATATTTTAATTTTGAATGATCATTGAAGGGATGATTGTAACTCAAGAAACACCTATATTATTCAACCAGAGATCCTCTGAAGGACACATACTTGATTTTTTTTTTGAGGTTTTGAACTATTGACTGTGATTCTCTACAGGTTCATTTCTGTGAGTTGGAGTTGGGGCTACAATGTTATAGAGATTCCATTCTTAGGACAATAGCATTGTATGTTATTGCCCCCATGAGGATAAAATGCCACAAGGTACTGATAGGTCTTCATTGCTTGTGATGGAATGCAGTAAGGAAATGGATTCCCAGGAAGGAGAGGGTGCATTCCAGAAGAGTAAATGCAAGTCAATCTAGATATTACCTTTGAGAGAAATGGTGACGACAGCCCCTCCCTTATAGGTTACAAGAATATATTGTAAATGCAGAGATTAATAATGGAAGACTTTTGTCTATAAGTGTGAGAAAAATAAAGAACTCAGCTTGGCAAAATGATCACATGTCATTCTTGGTTTGGGGCCTGATATACTATATGAAACGGATGGGGTCAATCATCACGAATTTTGGAGAATGGTGTCATCAACTTGCTAATAATGTTCAGCTGTATTTCTCTGGATTGGACCCTGAATGTAATGTGGAATTGGATGAATATCAGTAAGTTGAAGTTAAGGGCTAGAAAGACAAAGCATTCTGGGCCTAGGAATTTGAGATTTTCTTATTCTATATGTGCTTTCTCCAAAAAATGAATTATGAACTTTGCTTGTTTTTAATTCATCATTTAATCAGAAGTTCAAATAACCTTAATGTTTAGGAGCACTATTAACAGCTTTTATTAGTTTGTAAGTTGTATCTTTTCTTGAATAAGGCTAGCCTGGCACTTGTAATCTATCCATTCGTAATATCTGGAGATTATCATTTGGAATTAGCTGGAAATAATAACTGATTCATAATACGTTAGCCAGAATGAAGGAATGGTTAAGTATTTATTGCATCAGTGCTAAAGCAACTGGTGCTATAAAACCAGGTTCAGGATATTACTTTTTGCTTACAAATCCTTGGATACCTTGCAACTTGTCCAGTTTAGACATAGTCAAGAAGGGAACAATTCGCTTGCCCATCAGTTAGAGAATTCAGAATGGCCTTCTAGTGATATGAAGAATTTCAGCAATATGATTTGGGCTGTCTGGGGGACATGGCCCCATCCATTTAATTGTGGAACTGGGAATGCTTTGGTTCTGCATGCTTTCAGTTCCCACTTATTTTTGTTGCTCTATTGAAAATTAGCTATTATATAATCTTGTACTAAAAATTATGACTGGAATGATTGAATTGCATGCAGTCGATGGGGTCATAGACTGGCCATCTCTGACCTCAGTCATCATTAAGACCACAGGAACCTCTGTGAATTTTCCATAAACTGCAGTCATGGGCGGCTTAGAATAATAAAAAGGAAGAAAATGAAAGGAAAGTAAAGTAAACAGAACAGAAGTAAAATAACAGAATCCATAAAATAATAAAAGATAATATGAGTATATATCAATTTGATAACCATACATCAATATGATATTTTTTTCTCTGATTATGATACAAAAAAGTTGTAATAAACTTTTTCCATTCGGAGGCACTCTAGCTAGAAAAAAAGAAGGCTCTTTTATTGTTAATCATTTTTTGGTGCACAAGTAGAAAGGAAAAACACAATAAACAAATTCAACCAGAACAGAAAAATATAATATCTGAAAGAAAATATTCAGTCATAGCTTTGAAAACTAAACTTATTTTTAAAGTTATTATTTGAAATGTAACTCTTAATTGAAATACATTTTCAGTAATTTTACTAGACCAATTATTTATAAATGACAAATGAGGCAACATTTGCTTGGTAATATGTATTGTGTTTTAATTTATAAAACTTACATTTATTAAGATCTTTTGCATCTAGGTATCATTAATAAAGTTGTATATTAGTTGACTATTCTAAAATAGTAGAAAATACAGCGTACTTCAGGTTAAGTAACTATTTTCACTTTGCTAAACGAAGTAAAGTAAATGAACTAGATTCATTTCTAAATCATATAAGTGATTTGGTTTCAATGTTATGACAACCTATACTTTAAAAAAACAAATAATAAAGGCTGGGATTGTACATATGTTCAATCAAAACAAAAAAATGATTTGCAGATTAGAAACACTCCACCATTTTTGTTGTAGTTGCTATTCTACACTGATATTAAATTCTCCATTCTGAATTTCAGGGAAAGGCTTTTAAGTATTTTTGAAATGGACAAGGGAATTTGGAGGGTGCTTGCAGTATAATTAACTTGCTTTGAATTAATTCTGGCTCATTCATCTTACCTGATATATTTGTCTTTTATTGCTAGTTCTCATCAGGTTTAGAGCTACTGAAATTCTGAATATTACTTGGGAGATGAGAAATTGAACAGTAGATAGGGTTTCAACCAGGGGTGGGATTCAAATTGTTTAACAACTGGTTCTGTGGGTGTGGCTTAGTTGGTGGGCTTGGCTTGGTGGTCATGTGACTGGATGGACTTGGCTTGGTGGTCATGTTATTGGGTGGGCGTGGCCAACTCAATATCACTCACATCGAGGCACGCATCTTCCTGGCCTCTCATGACTGTGGGGATACTGCAACAATCGTAAGTGTGAAAAATGGTCATAAGTCATTTTTTTCAGTGCCATTGTAACTTTGAATGGTCACTCCACACAAGCAAAGTACCAGCAAAGGAGGATAAAAAAACTCCAGAGAGGTTCCTGAGACAGGAAGTCTAGTCATGCCAAGAATGTAATAAGGGTTAACGGAGAGGCAGTTTCTGTAAGCAACACCAGAATGTTTCCTTCCTGCCTTCTTTACAGGATTAGGCCAGTAATTTCTTCAAACAACCGGTTCTCCGAACTGCTTAGATTGTTAACAACCGGTTCTAGCAAATAGGTGCGAACTGATAGAATCCCACCCCTGGCTTCAACTAATCCTTCATAGTACACAGTGCTATACATCTGATTATCCAGTTAATTTAATTTTTGCAAAAACTACTAAAGTATGTAGCAAATGTAACTGCAGGGTGATTGTTATGTATTTTGTATTGGTCTAATGACAGACTTTTCCTTTATTCATTTTCTTTATTCAATGATTGCAGCATTTATCTTATGGCAATAGCAGCTTGCGTGTGGATGCAGCTTTCCAGCAAACACTTTGGAGTGTTGCCCCAATCAGTTCCGGAAGTGAAGTAGCTCAAGGTACCACTGTTAAAATAATAATGGTCATTGTGCTTTAGGTTTGTTGTTTCTGTAATGTGACAATGACTGCAATCACCTGCAAAGAATTGCAATACAAAATAAGCATTCTTCAGATTCTTATATTAATCCATTTAGGGGAAAAAATTAAGGCAGATGATAGTCCTGCTTGTTATAAAATTAGATTTTATCATGAACACTTAATTCATAATAAATATGAAAGGGAAGACAGGTGGGTGTTTGGCAAATAATTGTATTAGCATTGGATTTTTTTAGAGTCCTCTTAGCCACTTATAGTACTATCAATTTTTTTATAATCTACCTATTCTTTTGCATACCATAAAAGCTATCTTGTTGCATTAAGGGTGACTTGGCTTTGGGTTTTTTGTCATATATAAAATACGTAGGGATCGCAGATTCATATTTTCCTGCTAAACAGTTACTGTGATTACATGTAATATTTTCACCATGAAAAAAATAATAATGCTAAAGTGTCATGTTGTCAAACAGATAATAAGCATTAATTGAAAATAAGCAAGTTTTATACATTTGGCATATACTAACATTGTTATAATAGCTTTGTGGAAGGGAAGCTATTCTTAAATTTTTGCTGTAGAAAATTCTTCCCACCTTTTTTGTGCTATTTTTAATTTTTCTGATGCTTTTGAGTATGTTGATGTCTTGCAACGGCTTAGACTAGTCCCTGAGGTTTTCTTGGCAATGTTTTTCGGAAGTGGTTTGCCATTGCCTTCTTCCTGAGACTGAGAAAGAGTTACTGGCTCAAGTTTACTCAGCTGGTTTCATGCCTAAGGCAAGACTAGAACTCACGTTCTCCCAGTTTCTAGCTGGTGCCTAAACCACTACACCAAACTGGCTCTCTTTTCTGTGCTTACTAAGGAAGCTATATTGAAACTTTTAATGTATAAAAAAGTTAAGTTTCTTTTGCACTGGTTTGCTTGGCAATTTTTTTCATGAATATTTGAAAAGACTAAATTTTCAATTTATCATAGAAGCTTCACCATTTTAGAAGTATGGTTCAGCCCTTCAGAATATTTGTATCAAAAACATTTATTTTCTTTATCCTATTATGCAGAAAACGTTCTTAGATAATCAATTTTGTTGAATAGTACAGTTTTCTTCTCTAGCCATTATTAATCTTTGTAATGACAGTATCTGTAATCATTTGAAATTAATTATGGCATAGCACATGAACAAAACATGAAATCTATTTTATTCAGGATTAATTCATAATTGAATAGATTTCTATTTGAAAAATCCACATTTTGCTCACATTTTATAGATAATAGAGATAATCCGAATGTGTAAAGGAAAATTAAAATATAATTAATGCATAAAAACCTGTTTTTGGCAAGTGAATTATATGTATTGTTCCATGCAGACTTCAGATAGTATTTATAGAAGTTCTATATTGTACAGCATGCCTGTAGAGACTATGCTTTGGAAGCAATGAAGTTTTCATAGCATTTAATGAGGAATACCTCATGGTGCATGAAATTGTCTCATTAAATGACAATATATGCTTTTGTGAATCTATCATTTCCATTTATCCTAGTGTAGTCTTTTTGAAAATTAAATACAAAACAGATTGGGGAGAAATTGAATTAATATCAAGAATATTTAGAAGTTGATAAAAAATTGTAGGGAGATAGAATTAATCTTAAAATATGCAACCTTTCATTTGTTCTGCATTATAGGCTATCTAATAGGAGGTGATGTATTGAGGTTATTGCATGGTCATATGGATGAATGCCTGACAGTTCCTTCAGGAGAACATGGAGAAGAGCAGAGAAGGTAAATGTTTGTTAAACAAAACAAAGGCCATTAAGGGAATCTGCTTAAATAGATATATATCCATGTACATTTAGACACGGTGAGCCAAAATTGATCTATTCATTAATATTACCATGAATACATTTTGTAATGCCCTGAAAAGCAAGGGATTTTGCAACAGAAATTAGGACTGTATATAATTTGAAATTGATTTGGAAGAACTGCTTTGGATCTCATGTACCACTTGTCTGCCATCAATTAAAGCATATTTATTTTTTCATAAAAATAAAAATTTGAAAACTTGTACTATACGTTAATGAACAATACCGAGGTCTCTTTTTTCCAAATGACAAAGTGTGCACAGCTCTAAAATAAATACATACAGCTTCATGGTAATCAAGTAGCAGCAAATTATTTAACATTAATTAAAAGAAGGTTTAGGTGACAGGTTTTTGAATGTTAATATTTAATCTAATCCTAATATAAAAAATATTTGAAGAAAAGTCTCCCTATTAAAAATATAGCCACATGATTTGCTAGATACGCAGTTGTCAAGTTGTTCTATAATCCTATCAGAATCTGAAGAGGAATAACTTGCAAATGCTTAACCTGGCTGTCAAATCCAATGGATATTGTAGAATTTAACTGGAAATTTAATTTTTACCTAATCATATTTGATAAAAAAAATTGCTTAGGCCAATGTATCCAGCCCCTGGCTCCATGTAGAAACACAAATGAAAAGACCTCTGAGCGGTGAAGGGAGCCACATTTTGCCAGGTGATTGATTACACTATTAAACTACTCTTACTGTTAGGAAGGATTTCCCCCCCTAACAATCTGAATGTGTCTTCTGGTAATTTCAACCCATTGTTCCATCCTGCACTTTGGAATGCATGAGGATAGGTCTTATTTTATATAACATACTTTCTAATATATGTAGTCCTTGACTTATGACTAATTGCTTAATGACTGTTTGATGTTGCAAAGCCTGCCTCTCCAAGCTACTTGAGATCCATTTTTGAAGTTACTATACCCCCCCTCCCCCCGTTCCCCCTTCTCATGGTCTCATGAATGCATTTTGGACGCTTGGCAACCGGCTCACATTTATTACATTTGCCATGTCTCACAGTCACATGACCATGATTTATGACATTTTTTGCTGGTTTCAGCAATTACTTCTGGATTCTGGCAAAAAGCTCCCATTGTAGAAAATTGATCCTCTTAACAACTGTTGCATTTGCTTCTTAATGACTGCTGCAAAAAATGTCAAAAAATTGGGTCCAGTCACATGATACTTCAACTTATGACTGCAAGAACCTATGACCATAATTCTGGCCTCAATTATGATCATAAGTTGAGGGCTATCTATATTTCATGGGATTACCCTCTTCACCAAGGTCAACTTTAATTCAGTGAAAATAATATATTTTCCTGAAATATAGTATCTCCAAACCTGGTTGAGAATTTTTATGAAGTATTTTAGGAAATTTAAAATAAAATTGAATTAAATTGAATAAGTAAACACTAAACATATAATTTTACATTTCTAAGATGTAAAATGTATTCCTATGAATTATATTGAAAAAGTTGTTTGGTAGCAAACCTGACCAAGGACTCTGTCCGAGATGTTAGGAAGCTTGATAAGAATACATAATACATTCTTAACAAAATTCACATAACCCATTTCCCAGTTAAAAACGACACATTATTTAAAATTAAAAGTGATGAAGGGGTTTCTGACTGTGAGAGGCCTTTTTATGAGAAAAACATTGCAACAAGTATATAAATATTGAATTTTATGGGAGCATTTCTTCTCAGTATAACTTGATCATCTGAGCAGTTCATGGAAAAGAGCTAGTCTGAAGTGCATTAAAGTTTGAATTAGCCCACGGCCTACAGAATTAGTCAATTTGTTATCTTCATTTACTGAAAGTAGAAATAATATTTTAAAATCTTCTCATTTTCTTGTTGCCCATAGTACCTAGGGCTTGCCTCAAGGATTGGCATGTGGGAAAGATACAAAATCATCTACCATAGTAGCTGCTCTGTTAACTGAACTCAGAAGGAAAAGTAATTATCTTGTGTCACTACATTTTTTGCTGGAAAAATATTGTCCAGAGGAGAAATATATATCTTTTGAGAATGTTGGTTATCATTACATTGAATACTTGCCTCATTCAAACAGACTTTGCCTAAGGAGACAAATTCACTGAATTCTCAAAATGTAAGCAGTCATCGAGATATCACTATATTCCAGTATTTATACTTTTCTCACTTTTGTGATGCAGTTCTTCAGTTGAAAATGTGTATGTAAATGAAAATATAAAATTGCTATTTTTAAAAGAAGATAAAATCACATACAAATTACATATGGTGGAGAAATGTGCATGAAGATGATTATGCAGGTAATCCTTCACTTATGACCACAATTGAGACACAATTTCTGTCATTAAGCAATTAAGTGAGCATTGCCCAATTTTATGAGCTTACATAAATACAAGTCACTGCAGTTATCAAGCGACTCCGATTTCTTTCATTGACTTTGCTTGTTGGAAGCCAGTTGGCAGGGTGGTCACATGATCAGGGATGCTGCAGCTGTCGTAAATATATGCCAGTTGCCAAGCACTCAAATTTTGATCATATGACTATTGGGATACTATGTCAATTATAAGCATATAAGTTATATGCAGGAACTGATTATGACCCACTTTTTTCAGTGCCATTGTAACTTTGAAGGGTTACAATGATTATAAGTCAAGGCTATCTGTACAGGCAGTCCTCGAGTTCTGGCCACAATTGAGCCCAAAATTTATGTTGCTAAGTGAAACATTTGTTAACTGAATTTGCCTCATTTTACTTCTTGCTGCAGTTGTTAAGTGAATCATTGCATTTGTTAAGTTAGTAGCATGATTGTTAAATGAATCTGGATTTTCCATTGATTTTGCTTGTCAGAAGGTCGCAAAAGCTGATCACATGATCCCGGGACACTGCAACCTTCATAAATATGAACCAGTTGCCAGGTGTCTGAATTTTGATCACGTGACCATAGGGATGCTGTAGCAGTCATAAGTGTGAAAAATGGTCATAAGTCACTTTTTTCAGTGCTGTTGTAATTTTGAATGGTCACTAAATGAACTGTTGTAAATCGAGGACTACCTATATTATTTTATGCATATCATAATTTATACTTACATAGTTCCCCATTTTCAACCTTAAGTTGAAAGGTTTCATACATACTTAAGGGTGAAAAATATGAGGAACTGTGTACCCCTAATTTAGCCCACACAGGTTATGTTGAATGATAAACACAGATTATATTCAGAGAACTCATTAGTCCAGTCTTACGATCTTCTGAGTATCTCCAAATTGCTTTGAGAAAATTAAGTCATAAGCAAATGATTTAACGATATTTGGCTCTTTTTCATCCACATGAAATTGGATGTATTATGCCTCTCTGAGGCAAAAGTTTCATTCATCCTTAAAATTTCCCATGCACTTTTTCAATCTAAAAAGTAAGTCTACCTATTTAGTGGACTTAATTGAGTTACAGATTTATCCTTCTTTGGTCCTCAAAAAATAATTTTTAAACCTCCCCCCCAAAAAACAATGTGCAGCCTCCTGATTGAAGAAAATTCTTTGCCTCTGGATTAGGTGGATTAAATGTTCAAATCTTTGCCCAGTGAAAGTATTCCTTCTGATTACCCTAAAACAGTATCAATGGTTAAACATAGATTCTGAGATTGTTAAATGCATGCACTTTTCAAATTGTTTACCTGTCGAGCCCCGATCCAGGGCTCATAATATCTGGGGTGATGGGGACCTGAACGAGACAGCCACACGCTGACAGAGAGGATGGAGCAACGAGAGAGCTGAGTGCAAGCACGGCTGGACTTCTGGGTGCTGTACCCCACCACCGATCATCTGTTGACCGCTCTGCAGCTGCTGGTTTTTGGGAGGAAGGGCTGCTGCGCATCTGTTACAAGACATCTGGGACTGCTGCCTTGTCAGTGGCTGCTTGCTTGACAGAATGGGACTCCTGTTTGCTATCGGAAATGTGGAAACCAGAACATGGCTATGGACAGGGAGGGAGATGAGCCAGCAGGGAGGCTGTTCCAGATATTGGGTGACTAGGGGTATGTGGCTAGGTGCTGGGTGTCTGGGGTGTGTGACTGGGTGTGGGTGTTTTGGTGGTTAGCATAATAAAATTCCTTGACTTTGCAAGGAATTTCAGCGTTCTTACTCACTGTGTACCAAGGCACCAGACTGAGAGTAAAGACTGGTTGCTGCTAAGGTGTTGTGGGGATTTTTTGTGTGAGCTATGGTTCTTCCCTTGTTCCGGCCTTGGACCTTTGAGAGAAAGTCAGCGCTGACACTTCAATGGAACACTACATTTTAATTAACTACATTATTATCACATTAAAATCAATTAATTTCAGATTAACTTTATATAGTAATCCTCAATTTTATATTTAACAGCTACTGTTTCTATTCTGAGTTATGATAATCTCCAAAATTGTGTAAGGCAAAGTATTTTATTGAACACAATATGATTATAACATTACCATATGGTAAAATTTCCTGAAGAGTAGATCACATTGTGCCCTTAATAGCTCATCATAAACTGTACAAAAAAGATAATACAAATAATTAAATAGTCGAAACAATTCTCTTATGAAGAAAGTAGTCAAACAAACAAAAAAAGTTGGTGGGGGAGAAAGATTTATACCAATTTCTTCTTCATGTAATGATCTGCCCAACATGTGGTCACCTGACCATGGTGTGTGTGTGTGTGTGTGTGTGTGTGTGTGTGTGTGAGTGTGTGAGAGAGAGAGGGAGAGAGAGAGAGAGAGAGAATTTACAATAGGGATGCTTTATGGTCTATAAAGCACTTATTCTGTGACTGCTATAACTTAGAACAGTCATACACATCTCAAGGCCTCTGAATTTATATCTTGATATTAAAATAATGACTAACAATTAAATGACCTTTTGAAAAATATGGCAATGTAATTTTAGTAGATATCCATTCCGGCTTCTCAGTAGCTGTTTAAGTATCTTTTAAATAAAGTGTATTTTATAGCCATAGAACTGAAGGACCAAAAAGTTAAAGGCTCTGTAGAAAGGTCCTTGTGGGAGATTCATGAGTGCGTTTTTCAAAAACCCTTCTTCACAAGTGAGCTTTTTTACTTTTCCCAGTTGAATATTTATTTACAGATTTGTTCTTCCTTTGGTTCTTTTTTTTTAAAAAAAAAACATATATAGTTTTGCACATAGTTCATTTTTCCCTAAGTGGTAGCAATTTGTAAAGACAGCCACTATAATAAAATAATCTCCATAGCATCTTTAAACTTGCTATAGTCTAATAAATAATGTTATGCATAATTGTAATTTATTTATAAGCACTGCAGTCTTATTAGTCTATAGTTGGGAAAGGAAATAATTTATTTAATGTGGAAATATATAATGATAAAGAATAGGTTTACTTATACCAATTAATTGGCTGTTTAGGAAGCACAATATATTTGCTGGATAGTTTTGAAGAAGGGCAGTATTAGTCTGTGGTGGCAAAACATCAAAGGAATCAGGATATTGTATGGCAGACAACCATGTAACATTTTGGCGAACAAGAAATTAATAGTATTGAATGAGAGATTGCTGATGATATACGTCAAAAAAGTTCCAGGCAATGTCAGAATGTCTCAGTGAACATAATGGGTTTTTAATATATTAGAGTTCTTACAAGTCTTAATTGATGACACAGCAGTGATTGGTCTCATTTGAGACAACGATGAATCTGCATACAGACAGGAGGTTATACAACTTGCCTCGTGGTGTAACTGGAACAATCTGGAACTAAACACAGGCAAAACCATAGAAATGGTGGTAGACTTTAGAAGAAACCCTCCCATACTACCACCTCTTACAATACTAGACAACACAGTATCAACAGTAGAGATCTTCAAATTTCTAGGTTCTACTATATCACAAGACCTAAAATGGACACCTAACATCAAAAACGTCATCAAAAAAGCACAACAAAGAATGTTCTTTCTGCGCCAACTCAGAAAGCTCAAACTGTCCAAGGAGCTGCTGATCCAGTTCTACAGAGGAATTATTGAGTCTATCATTTGCATCTCTATAACTGTCTGGTTTGGTTCTGCAACCCAACAGGACAGACACAGACTTCAGAGGATAATTAGGACTGCAGAAAAAACAATTACTACTCACCTGCCTTCAATCGAGGACTGTATACTGCACGAGTCAAAAAGAGGGCTGTGAAAATATTTACAGACCCCTCACATCCTGGACATAAACTGTTTCAACTCCTTTCCTCAAAACGACGCTATAGAGCACTGCATACCAGAACAACTAGACACAAGGACAGTTTTTTCTCAAAAGCCATCACTCTGCTAAACAAACTATTACAAAGTCTGCACTACTATTACTGCTAATCTTCTCATCACTCCTTATCACCCATCCCCTCCCACTTGTGATTGTAAAACTGTAACTTTGTCCCTTGTATCCTTACAATTTATATTGATTGTTTCCTAGTATGATTTGATTGTTGATTGTACCCTATGACTTTTTGTTGATTTTGTTGATTGTACCCTAAGTGTTGTACGTTATGATTCTTGATTCTTAACAAATGTATCTTTTCTTTATGTATACTGAGAGTATTTACACCAAGACAAATATCTTGTGTGTCCAATCACATTTGGCCAATAAAGTATTCTATTCTATTAGTATTTATAATCTGTCTTACATGAAACCTGCATCTTTATAATCAAACTGTCTTTCTTCCCTACTTTCACCCACTTCCCAATTTAAATCCTGCATCAGTTTAACCATTCTATGCATCTGATGTAGTTAGTTTGTAGCCCACAAAACACTTTTAATTTCCTCCTTGTAATTTCTTGGAAAAGAGTATAAAAGATTCTGCTACAAATTTCTGTAGGAATGGATTTTGATTTTTATGTTAAATTAAGGATGGAAGAAGTGACTTAAAAAAAATGAAGAACTGGAGATTTTGCAATTTGTAAAATGTTTAATTTGGCTGAGGGATTTCTCCTGCTTTTCTATGTCATCTCTATATATTGCAAATATAGTTTCAATGTCTGCACAGTTATCATCCATATGTTTTACAGCTGAGCTGATTTTGGTAACCCTAAATACTCCCTCGTATTACATAACTGAAGGATATCGAATTGTATACCTTACTTCCTTCTGATTACAATTGATTTAACTTCCTGTTCAAGATTGCTGTGCCTTCTGAATTTACTATACTTTTTCTTGCATTTTTAAATAATTACTCTGCATTTTCTCCCCCTAAATTTACTATTTGTCTTTTGTCAGTAATAATTTGCAACCTGAATGTCTTGGCTT
The DNA here is from genome assembly GCA_023653725.1 of Bungarus multicinctus. Classification (NCBI taxonomy): domain Eukaryota; kingdom Metazoa; phylum Chordata; class Lepidosauria; order Squamata; family Elapidae; genus Bungarus; species Bungarus multicinctus. The sequence goes on along the minus strand of CM042836.1, from coordinate 69,077,576 downwards.
GTTTAGATGGTGTATCAAGTGTGTCAGTTTCCCAAATTCGTATTAAGCAAATGCTGTGAATAATAAGCTGGGAAGCTACTGTATATAGCCAATGTAACTGATAATTCAGTCTGTGCAATTCAGTGCATTGGCTGGTTTTCATGATAATGTTGCTAGCCTTGTTCCATGCTACTAAGTACTTGTGGCAGGGGCTAGTTTTCATTATTCCAATTCAAAGGCTTCACAGATTAGTATTGTGAAGCAGTGTGCATTATATGGACCTGGGTCTACCAGACTTTTCCTAACAACAATATAATTCTTGGAGGCAAAACACCCCTTTTTGAATGCCAGCTGACAAAATCCCACTTTGAAACTGCTATTTTGATTTCTGTCCTTTTGGGGACATAAGAAATAGGGAATTATCCTAAACACTGAGCTTGATTGCATGTTCTAAAATACATGAGTTGTTTATATCAATTGCTTTAGTCTACTTTTTCTTAGATTGTGTAGATTATAGGGCATAATCAATCAAGGCTATTTCATGAATTATCATTGCAGTGCCATCATTATTTAGTGTACTCTCTTCCTTGACTATTCTACTTGAAATGTAAATGCTTCTCTGCACAGAAGCAATCAAAGTTTTCCATTCACAGGATTTTGTTTCTGTTGCTTCATGTTTCCAAGATGAGATAGTACCCTGAAACCAAGTCTCATGATGTGTTGTTTCATTACTCCTTGTACATTTTAGGTTGAGATTTTTGAATCTATACTTTCACAATTGTATCACAGAGATTGGTTAGTGTAGGTTGTTTTGAACAGTGTATATTTCCATATCAGTATTTATATGGATCATAAATCCAATTCTTTCAGTTCAAAGTGTTTCCCTCTGGTCTTTCAAAGGCACCTCAAATATTTACAAAGTTCATGCATATGTGATGATCTGCTCATCAAGAAATCTAGTTATTTTCTTTTTCCAGTGAGTCATTATTGATCTATCTGATGGTAGAAGATGTGTATATCAACTTCATTATTAAATTAGGTATTCTAGATTTTAGATATATATGACAACTATGAAAATCTCAAATGACCTTACAATCCACATTTTCTAGCACTTATGCTTAATTCTTGTAGGATCAATTTTTCTTGCGTCTAGCAAGGTAATGATGCTCATTGCTCTTTTCTTTATATATTTTTGTAAATTTCATTTGAGCTCAACGGCTTATACTCATTCATCGTTCCTACCATTGGTAGCACAGTCCTTTCATCTCACTCAAGGATTTCTGTTTTTTTCCACTTTTTCTCCCATATTACTAACTTTTAGTTATTAAAGAAGATAAGTTTCCAGGGCATGACTATAAGACAGATCCGATCTGCTTCAAAAAAAGAAGCTGTTTGTCAATATGAATAAACTTCAGTTTAGAAGGCCTTAAACTTTCAAGAGAAGGTTAACAGGCAAGATAGTCCGTGTGGCCAAGAATAAATCTTCAACTATATTTGAAGTTGTTTTCAATAAAGAAGAGGTTGATTTGCAGTGAGATATTAACCATAAACATATTTTGTTAGCAAATTTTTTTAATTAGGATACTGTTTTTACAATGTTTTCAATTTCATTGTACACTTGTGCATTGACAATAAACGTTTGATTGATTCTTTCTGCTTCAGTCACGCAGTTCAAAATACTATCGGAAATCATGGCATAATATATTCCTATTTGGTCTGACCTTCTGACTTTTGTTTAGATCTTGAAATCTGGATTATGTAATTTACTATGCTTGATAAAATAACATTATGTTTGATGCTATGTCAGTTGGCCTGGTCTACCTCTGATAAGTGTAGTTTACTATACAAGGAACCATAATAAAGAGGGACAGTTTGCTCACTAACTGTTTCGTTGATTGGCAGTCTCTGCATTCATACAAATTTCTGCTTTCCCAGTGTGGGTATTTACCTCACTGAGGTAAGTAATAGTCCTTCATGTATGTGCAATGGAAGGAAATATTTGGCACCCCTTCAAATCAGCTCAGCTCTGCAAAGTTCTGATGGTATCTGCCTAGGAACATGAAATTCATTCAATGAATGCACAGAGGACTGCTTACAAAACCACAGAAACAGGTAAGCAACCTGATCCTTTTCTAACTTTTAAAAAGCCTGAATGCTTACAAGAGCATTGTGCTCTTTGGATCTTCTCTCTTTCTCCAGTACTTTCAGGAATAAGTATATGGCTATGCAATAGGACATGACCTTGTCCTTCCATGAAGGAAGGAGGCAGCTTTTAAAATAAATTTCTTAATGCAGCATTATAAAACTCTGAATTTTTAAAAGTTAAGAAAAGACATGAATTAGCCATCTTATGGTTTTTAAAAACAACTGCTATTTACTTTGGTTGCTTTTTAATAAACACCCACACACCTCTTGCAAATAGGAACTGTCCTATTGCATTGATCAGGATATTATGTAATACAGTCTAATGCATGCTCTTTTACTGCTTTAAGAAAGGTTACCTAGGATTAAAAATGTAAATTTTAAAAGAGTTTATGAGTGTGCACACATTGTTTTGATTATTGTACATGTATTTATTTTAACCAATTTCTGCATTGATCAAATACATTTTCCTGGGGAAAACAATTGGTTTTTATCACAAATATCTAAAAAAACCTCATAAAATGTCTTTTGTGTTGTAGAACTGTCCATTATGAAGGTGGTGCCGTGTCAATTCATGCTCGTTCTCTTTGGCGACTGGAAACTTTGAGGGTTGCGTAAGTAAATGCTGGCATAATATATCCATTATGACAACTAATATTCCCTTTTGTCAAGTGAACAGGATTTTTGTTGTTGTTATTGTTACAAAAATCATAGTATGCTAAAAGGTTTTGGTTCCATTTGGAAGTAGTACCAAGATTATAATGTGCAATGACTTAAGATATCATTTGAAATTTATTGTAAGTATATGTATTGATGCATACTGCTGCTAAATACTGTCTCTTGCAAATTATTTGTTTTGAGGAAATCCTGCGGAAATGGATGCCTATTGATTGATTGTTTAATAAGAGTATCAGTGAACAAAGGTTATGTCATAATTCTGTTTGAAAAATTAAAAGCTAATCGCTGAGATTTTTAGCATTTTCAAATTTGATTAGCTTCAGATTATGATTTGATAAATGTACAGTATTTTTGCTTGAAATTCAGTTTGGCAGTAATGTTGTGCTATCTGCTACACAAATAATTGTATAAGGAAGTATTTTCTTTCATATTAGAACATATTCCAGCCACTCAATGAATTTGGGCATATTTGTTCTTTGTTTTTCTCTCCTGTATTGTTTGATTGGAAAATGAAATATTTAGTTAAAAATAATTAAAATGATTATTCTAATAATTAGCATACTTCTGTCTTCTTTATCCATACATAAATACACAAATTTTAAAGCAAGCAAATTAATTTTAGTTGCTGGGAGAGGATTTTTCTGTCAATACATGTAGGTCAATTTGATGTATTATATAAAGAATGAATATTTATTATATATGATATTGTAAACAGAACTCAGCATTTTGCAGCCTTCTACTGGTTGTATCTGGGAATGTGCTTAACTGAATCTATTATTTGTCTTTTTTGTTCCAAAAACACTGGAGCAGTAGGTTATATGATGAAAATGTGGACAATATGTTGTTATGAACTCAGTTATTACAATATTACAAAGATGCCAATTAAATATAAATGAAACAGAATCCACCAAAATATTTCTTATGTGGACTTTACAGGTCTCATTTCTTTCTGTTGCTTTCGTGATGCAGATCTGTTTGTCTTCTGATGGCCACGTGCATGGCTCATCTATGATTTGATGGACCTGGTTGACCAAAACAATTAGATTATCTTTCTGTTGAAATTAGCAAGTGTCCTTAGGTTGAGGTCTTGTTTGATGTCTGCTTTAAATGTCTTATAGTTGAGATATTACTGAAAAGTGATTTCAGCATATCTTTAATTCTAGAAATAAAATTGAATGTTCATGTTTCATGTTTTCATTGAATACTTAATATTTTAAATTGTTTATGAATGCTAATTTTATTTTTTTATTAGATGGAGTGGAAGTCACATTAGATGGGGGCAGCCATTCAGATTAAGACATATAACAACAGGGAAATATTTAAATCTCATGGATGACAAGAGTCTCCTTTTAACAGACAAAGAAAAAGCTGATGTGAAATCTACAGCGTTTTGTTTTCGATCTTCCAAGGTAAATACTTGTAATATAAGTTATTTCTCCATTTAATTCAATTTATTTTAATTTAATTTACTAATTTAACTTAATTAGATTTTTTTAGAGATCACCCAATCCAAAGTGACTCTGAGTGGTGTACAATCAAGCCAAATAAAAATAGAAAATGCAATATATTAACAAATGAATAAGGAATGGAATACAGAACATGAACTGGCTCTATGCAAAAAATGAAATTATAATTAATCAATCGTTAATTATAGTTAATCAGTACTTAAATGTCTTCTTTGGTTCTTGTCTGGGGCTTACTATCTGGGTTAATATCTTGTATTTGGATCGGATAAATCAAGGAACAGTTAATTAGAGACTTTGGGCAGTGTTGCTTGCTTCCAATAGAAAGAGAAAAATAAAAGCATTTTGTAAGCCAAGATGTGATTGTTCAAAATGAGCCAATAAAAAGAGCCACTTCTCATATCCATTTTCCTTAACACAAGGTGGGTAGCCTTGGGCAACCTATCAGCTTTTTTCAATCCCCCAGTATCCTGTGGGGTGCCCTTTAACATCTCCTGTTGTTGAAACTTGGCAACAAGTGTTTTAAGGCTTTAAGAATGGGAGTGGTTTACTTCTCAGAGGCTTATAGCTTCCAACTCTTTGGAAGGTTGGGTTGTGACTCTTGACTTGGACATTTCCCTAATGCAAGAAGAGTGATAGAGATAGCTGAACTGCATCTTATATTGGCAATTTGTGGGGGGTTTTAAAGTAAGCGTGTTGCGTTTTCTATTTCTCTTTATTTTACTGTGCTTTCATTTTCTCTGAATTGATAAAAGGTCAAAATTTTCAGGTTCTCATTTACTGCCTTATTTGTCCTATTGCACTAAATTGTTTCATTTATTTAATAAACCCGAATGGCTTGACTCACACCACATATTGTACTACCTAAAACAAATCAAAGCACATTATTGTTCAGTGTGGTTTATGAACTCAGCCACTTTGTTGAAGTGCTTTTCACTTGTTGCTTTTTTCCCCTTTATCTGTTTATATAATATCTATTATTGATGACAAATAGTAAGATAAGACTATTTAAAAGATACATAAGATGTATCTTTTCTTTTATGTAAACTGAGAGCATTTGAACAAGACAAATTCCTTGTGTGTCCAATCACACTTGGGGAAACATTAGTATGTCTTGGGGTGGGTAATGTCTCCTGCTAAAAAGAACCAGTGGTACAATCTGTCTTTAAGAGATCATCTCTTGATTAAATTATATTAGACAATTTTCACTCAATGTCAAAGCTCTCTTTACCCAGGAAGATTCTGGAGAAGGCGACCAGCTTTATTTAAAGACTTTTTTAGAAGTAATGAATTACTTTGATCCCTTGCAGTTAGTATTCAGGCCTATGCATGAGATAAAAACAGGATTGATTGTCCTAGTTTATGAACTTTTCTCAGGATGTAGATGAAGAGACAATAGGCCTCTTGGGTCTTTAGGCAGTGCTTGATGCATCAAGTATGATTCCTTCTGGATAACCTGAGAGATTTGTGAGAGGGAAGCCGTGCTTTATAGTGTTTCCACTTTTGCCTTATATGCAGGGGAAAAGCATGTAAGAGGGAATAAAGGTTAAACTCCTGTTACATGGCAATGAAGATATTGCTCAAAGGTAGCATTTATTTTCTATGTTTTATAACCTGATTATAAATGAAGGGCAAACAACATAGATGAAACAGAGCTTCCCACAAACATGCAGAAATTTTAAGTCTTTATTAAAAATGAGATAATTGAAATTCAGAATGGGGAAAAGAATTGTGCCAACCTTAAGTTAGGAAATACAAGTCTGTAAGAGGTTTATAAGTGTAATGGATGACCTTGGGGATAAGGGGAAGATACACTGTCTAGGAAACAATCAGATTAGAGAGGCAGGAGTCCTCAATGGATTAATAGTCAAGGGAAGAAATTTAGGAAAGACTGACCCAAATTGTTCAGGTGTTTAAAAGTGGCAGGAAGTTTGTACCTTCAGACTTTCAAGTTTCTGTTAATGCAACCTTACAGTAAAGTAGAATTAGCTCATCTAGTGCTGTTTTAAATTCATGTTAGTTTGATGTTTTTTGGGGGGAGGAGGGTGGTATGATAAAACCATTGTTAAAAAGTCTCTTAATGACCCAACAATTTATGTTAAAAAGATAATAATTGCATTTGGCTGGAAGAAACTATTAGGGAAAAATGTATGGGAAACAAGGGCTGAATCAAACTCTGGAACACATATATAAGCACAGTCCCCAAATAAAAGAAAAAAACAGTTTGAATAACAAAGTGTCATATGGGTTGTGGACAGAAGATACATTGGGAAATGAGAGTGTGTTTGAATAGGAGAAACAATTATTGGGTCTCAGAATATTTTCCAAAGGGAACCCCTTTGTTGATACGATGAATAGGTAATGTAGTTAAAGCAGCAACATTGGGAATAAAATAATGAAAAAATGGCAAAGTCCTGAAAATGCTGTACATCCTTAATAGTGTATATGGGTGTGTGGATGTAGGAGGATGGTCCAGGATGGAACAGATTCAAATTTAGCTGGATGCAAGTTTATTCTAAGAAATGTGGTAGTCCAAATAAACCAATGGAGGAAGTGCTTTTTTTCAGCTTAAGATAGAGCTTGTGATTGTACAGATGGTACAGACTATACTACTTGCTGCATGTGCAAAGTTGGATCCTCAGATTAAATAAGTTAATTGTCCAAATAAGTAATCAGAAAAACGTACAATTGGTTCTGAAAAAATACGATGGAAGATGGAGCTATTTGGATACCAAAGGTCATTATTGTGGATGTGTAAAAAAAAACCCATTTCAATATTCATTCCATTCTTTCATGTGAATTAGACCTCAGGGTAGTTTACAATTTAATTTAGTAGGGAAAAAAAAACAGGCTTTCTGCAGATGTTACAAAAGCCTAGAAATTAAAGGAAGAAGGCAATGATCCATAATGATTTTAGATTAAAAGAACCAGCAACTGTAAACTACTGGGAGTGAGCCATCCTTCTTAACAGCAAATTTGCAGGGAAGGAAAAACAGTAGATAAAGCCTTTCTGCAATTTCTCATCAGTCCTTTAGGGTAGACAATTACATCTTTGACATTAACTAGTGATGTTTTGCTTGGCTTCATGAATGGCATTGATAGCACAGTCCCAGAGTCTGTTTCCCCCTTTCCAAAGACATCAGTATTGGCTGTATAATTGTTAGCTAGAAAGGAGGCTTTTCCAGTGTGAAGTACTACTTGTCCTGTGAATTATAATTTGGTTCTTTAGATCTTCCATCTGTAGCTGAATCCATCCACTATCTTTGCTGCTATCCTCTTCTTTTTCCTTCCACCTTTCCCAGGATTAGAGTCTTTTCCAGAGAGCTAGACTTTTCAGATGTATGTGTTTTTTTGTTTTACTTCTTCAAAGACCCAACTTCTGCTTCCATAAAGTATTAACAGATAACAGATAACCAGACTTGGAAGGGACCTTGTAGGTCATCTAGTCCAACCCCCCGCCCAAGCGGGAGACCTTACACCATTTCTGACAAATGGCAGTCCAATCTCTTCTTGAAAGTCTCAGGTGATGGCGCTCCCACAGCTTCTGAGGACAATCTGTTCTATTGGTTGATTGTTCTCACTGTCAGAAAGTTTCTCCTTATTTCCAGATTAAATCTCTCCTTGTTCAGTTTCCATCCATTATTCCTTGTCTGGCCTACAGGCACTTTAGAAAATAGCTTGATCTCTTCCTCCCTGTGGCAGCCCTTCAAATATTGGAAGACCGCTATCATGTCTCCCCTGGTCCTTCTCTTTACTAGACTAGCCAAGCCCAGTTCCTGTAACTGTTCTTCATATGTTTTAGTCTCCAGTCCCCTAATCATCCTGGTTGCTCTTCTCTGTACTTTTTCTAGAGTCTCAACATCTTTTTTATAATGTGGTGAGCAAAACTGGATGCAGTACTCTAGGTGTGGTCTTACTAAGATTTTATAGAGTGGTATTAGTACTTCCCTTGATCTTGATTGTATCCCTCTGTTAATACAACTTAGAATTGCATTAGCTTTTTTATCTGCTGCTGCACACTGCTGGCTCATCTGTAGCTGGTTGTCCACTAAGACTCCAATATCCCTCTCACAGTTACTGCTATTAAGCCTGGTTTCACCCAGTCTATATGTGTACTTTTGGTTTTTCTTGCCTAAGTGTAGGACTTTACTTTTCTCTACATTGAATTTCATTTTGTTAGATATGGCCCAGTGTTCTAGTCTGTCAAGATCCATTTGGATTTTGAGCCTATCTGCCTGGGTGTTAGCTATTCCTGCCAGCTTAGTATCATCTGCAAATTTGGTAAGTTCCCTTTCTATTCCCTCATCTAAGTAGTTAATGAAGATATTGAAGAGTACTGGGCCTAAGACGGAACCTTGTGGCACCCCACTGCTTACTTCCCTCCATAGACTTAGACCCATTAAGGACTACTCGTTGAGTACGGTTTGCCAGCCAGTTGAGAGTCCATCTAGTGGTGGTGCTATCTATTCCACTTTTTTCTAGCTTACTAAGAAGTAGGTTGTGGTCTACTTTGTCGCATGCCTTGCTGAAATATTACAGGGAACACCTTTGCTTGCATTGTTCCAAGTTTAAGCTGTCTGTAAAGTGGAATAATAACAGGTTCTGTGAAAAAAACGTACTTCTGGATGATGAAGGATTTTATGAAGTGGTAGATAGCACTGGACTCTGGAAGAATATGCAGAGCCCATCTAAGTCTCTAGCATAGAGGAATGATTAAATGAACATATGTACATAATTTGGCAGATTTGAGCTATGTTTAATATTTATTTATTTGATTTGTCAATCACTTATAAGATAATAGATATAAGTATAAACATGAATAAGAATATAGGAAATAGGTACAAATAAATGGGGACAATAGGACAGGGATGGTAGGCACGATGGTGCACTTATGCACACTCCTTACAGACCTCTTAGGAATAGGGTGAGGTCGATAGTGATTAGTTTGAGGTTAAAGGAGTGGGGGTTAGAGGATGTAACAACAGAGTCAGGTAATACATTCCAGGCATTGACCACTCTGTTGTACTTTCTGTAATCAAGTTTGAAGCGGTTTACATTGAGTTTGTATCTATTGTGTGCTCTTGTATTGTTGTGGTTGAAACTGAAGTAGTCACAGACTGGTAGGATATTGTAGCAGATAATTTTATGTGCTACGCTTAAGTCTAACCGTAGGTGTAGTTCATGTGAAATACTTTTGGACTCGCTTGATTGTATTATTGTCTGATATGCAGTGTGGATTCCAGACTGATGAGCTGTATTTGAGTATTGATCTGGAAAAAGTTTTGTATGCTCTAATTAGCAATTCGATATTTCCAGAGGAGAAGCTTCGTAAGATTAGATTTACAACTCTTAATGCCTTTTTGGAAATCCTGTTACGGTAAGCTCTGGTGCTTTGGTCATTTGATATGAGAACTCCAAGGTGCTTGACAGAGTGATGATCATCAGTGAGGTCATATCCGCCTAGTTTGTATTTGGTGTACTGATTTTTTTTTACCAATGTGTAGGACAGAGCATTTGTTGGTCGAGATTTGGAGTTGCCATATGTTTGACCATTCAGACACATAATCAAGGTCATTTTGAAGGACAGTAGTATTGTCAGTGGTGTTGAATAATTTTACGCCATCCACAAAGAGGACACAGTTGCTTATAAGGTGATCGCAAAGGTCATTTGTATAGAGTATAGAGAGTGTGGGTCCTAGAACGAGTCCCATAGTGGGTCCCTTGGGGGACACTGCTGTTAACTGGAGCAGGGTTTGCTATAGCGCTCCTATTTTTGCTGTTTGTTACCTGTTTGACAGGAATGCAGTAATCCACTTATGGAGGGATCCGGAAATGCCATAAGAGTTTAGTTTTAACAGTAGTTTGTCATGTACCACTGAATCAAGGCTTTGCAGAAGTCTATGTAAATTGCATCTATAGCTTTACCCTGGTCAAGTAGAGTAGTCCATATGTGTGTACCACTGTCTCTGAGGCTTTGGAAATTGATACAGACTCATTTTACTAGAACTGTAGTGTTTTGAATAACTGCTTGCAACTCCTGCATATAAATAAATGTGACAAAAATGTTGATATTTCGAAAGGGGGAGTTTTAGCAGGACAAATATCCAGTTTCTCCACAGTATAAGCATAGAACCTGCATGCATCGGTGCAATATTTCTTAGGAAGAAAATGGAACTCTCAGTTTACAATACATTGTATGAGGGGGGATGTAGAGAGCGGGGTGTAGGTTTGGTGTTGGATGGTAGCAGCAGAAGCAATAAATGTAGGTCATGTGCAGGAAACAGTGTACATTCTGTTTATTTATTCCATTTATTGGCCTTATCATCCTGATTAACTGTTCTATTTGGTTGCAACTTTATTATGATACTGGCACAATGTGATGGAATTGGTGATTTGCAGTCTTGCTTAATCTTGGGTCAGAGTGTGGGCTGATGGTTATAAAATACTCGCTCAACTCTGCATTCTCAAGTAGATTGTAGCTTTATTGCAGAGTGTAAGAACATTTTTTCTATAATAATATTTACTATATAGCAGCACACAGGAAACTTTCCATATGTCTCTCAGACTCAAGGTTTGAGTCCTAGGCTTTTTCGAGGCCAACAAGAGTTTAGCAGCCTTTTTATTTTTGCAGCTTCAAAGCTATCATCTGTTTAATGTCTTATCGAACAGCTACTGCTATGAATATCAAGGCCCTTAGCTCAACACTGTCATAACCTTCAAAATTCTATATTTTCTTTAAATCGGGTTGGTGAAAATGTTATAAAAGGAATGGAAATATTTATATTCAAAAGAATAAACCGACTATGAAAAAATATCCCTTCCTTCCTTTCTTCCTTCTCTCCCTCCCTCCCTCCTTCTTTGATTATCCACCTGTTTTATTATGTGCAGCAGAGGTCCCCATCCCACAGCCCACTACAGGTCTGTGGCCTATCTGCCACTGGGGCATGGGCTGGTGCCAGGGGTGGGATTCCAATTTTTTAACAACTGGTTCTGTGGGCGTGGCTTAGGTGGTAGGCATGGCTTGGTGGCCATGTAACTGGGTGGACGTGGCTTGGTGGTCATGTTATTGGCTGAGTGTGGCCAACTCAACATCACTCACATCGAGGCACACATCTCCTCGCCTGGCCTCTCATGACTGTGGGGATGCTGCAACAGTCGTAAGTGTGAAAAATGATCATAAGTTACTTTTTTCAGTGCCATTGTAACTTTGAATGGTCACTCCACACAAGCAAAGTACCAGCAAAGGAGGGGGAAAAAACTCCAGAGACGTTCCTGAGACAGGAAGTCTAGTCCTGCCAAGAATGTAATAAGGGTTAATGGAGAGGCAGTTTCTGTAAGCAACACCAGAAGGTTTCCTTCCTGCCTTCCTCCCAGTATTAGACCAGTAATTTCTTTTAACAACCGATTCTCCGAACTGCTTAGAATGTTAACAACCGTTTCTAGCGAATAGGTGCAAACTGGTAGAATCCCACACCTGGCTGGCACACATGTGCGTACACCCAGCTCGACTCCAGTGAGTGGTGGGCCAGTGTGCACTTGTAGTCGAGCTGTGTGTGCATGTGCGTGCTGCCCACTGCATGAGTCAAGTGTGCACGTGTGTATGCGCTGGCTCACCGCTTGTGCAGCCCAGTTCCCTTCTACCTCCCTAGCCAGGCCACCAAGCCGCAAAGATTGGGACTGCTGACATTGGTTTTAACATTGGCTTTAGATAAATACTTGACTTGTTCAGAATGAAAAAAGTGCTTGTTATTAATCAAAGTTACCAGAAGCTTTGGGGAAAAGATGTATAACTTCAGGCTATAATCTTAATAAACTCCATCAAATCAAATTGGTGTTACGCTTCAATACAGAAATCACATTTTAAAATATTATTAATTTTTATGTTTATGTTCCAGGTCTTTTTTCTAGCCTACTGTTTTTCAGTAGGATAAACTAAAATATATCAGCTTTAATACAATACTCTATAGTGCTTTATTTTATAGCTACATGTTTTAAAAGTTCTAAGAATGGATAAAATAATCTTAAAAGATAATATGTGCTAGCTTTTTGATGGAATAGCAATCTTATTAGCCATGTTTATTAGAAAAATGTTGCCAAAACCAAATGTTTTTTAAAAAAATGTGTACATGAGCCATTCCCTGCAAAAATTACCATAAACTGAAGAGAACCTTATTTTATCACACCAACATAAACAAAACCACAGGTGTTTATTCAATTTGTCATTAAAAGAATTCATAGTTGTGATGTAGAAAACTGGCTTGTAACTTTGATATTCTAGTTTGTATGTATAGTACGACATTAACATTATGAATACGTAATGATTTAGACAGAAGAATTATAGAATTCAGTCACAGAATTGTATTAGTCACAATAATGAAAATGGGAATAATAAAGAGAACTATATACATTTATTATGTGCTTGGAATAGTTGCTTTTTCTTTAAAGATTACCTGCATCTGTAAAATAAGTGTGCTTAAGTACTATTGAAATTAATATTGTGCCATAGACTAAGCATTATCATTTGTAATGTTAAACATGCTTACCATTTTATGTTGAGATAAAAACTTTTACCTTTCAAAATGGTTTTGTAGATAAAAACTGGCTTCTTTTTCTTTGTAGGAGAAATTAGATTTAGGGATAAGAAAAGAAGTGGATGGCATGGGAACCCCAGAAATAAAGTATGGAGATTCAGTCTGCTTTATACAGCATGTAGACACAGGTTTGTGGCTTACCTACCAATCAGTGGATGCAAAGTCTGTAAGAATGGGATCTGTGCAGCGAAAGGTAAGGTGTTTAAAGCAAGATTATTATATTAAATATAACTTTGATGTGACAAGGAAATTAATGCTGAATGTTGAGATTCTAGAAAGAGTGCAGACAAGAGCAACAAAGATGATTAGGGGCATGGAGGCTAAAACATATGAAGAATGGTTGCAGGAACTGAGAATGGCCATCTAGTGAAGAGAAAGACTAGGGATAGATAATAGCAGTATTCCAATTTTTGAAGGGGTTGTCATAGAGAAGAGGGGAGGGGCAACCTATTTTCCAAAGCAAACAAAGGCCAGACAAGGAATAATGAATGGAAACTGATCAAGGAGAGATTCAACCCAGAAATAAGGAGACATTTTCTCACATGAGAATAATCAGCCAATGAAACAGCTTACCCTCAGAAGTTGTGGGTGCTTTATAACTGGAAGCTTTCAAGAAGAGACTGGACAACCACTTGTCAGAAATGGTATAGGGACTAGATGATCTAGAAGATCCCTTCCAACTCTGCTATTCTGTTATTTTAAAGTTTACTCAGAACCCAATTTCAACATGTTTGTCATTCAACCTTCATTAGAACTATATCTTGGAATGGTACTGCTTGCTATATAAGAGCTCAATCCCAATTCCCCAAAACAGATGTTTTTTGGACTGGAAGGCTTCTATTGTGACTAGTACTGATGACGTTACCTAGTTTGGAAAATGAAATGCATGCAAGAAAATAACCAAGCTCAAAGAGCAGGAAGAATCCCTCATTTCAAACCTGTGCTACAAATATTTCCCTTTATAGCTTATATTCATATATTTATACACAACATGTATTCACTGTTCCCTTTTTTATTTGTTCATGTTTGTTCATCATTTATTTGTTCATTGCACTGATTGTAATGTTTTTGAAGATACTTCTGCAAACCTAGATGAGCTCACAGATACTGTAACATCATATATCAGCTTCTGCGAAGACTTATGAATACCAACAAGGAACCTGCAAATATATAGTAACAATAAACCTTGGTCCACAGCTAAACTTAAGCAGCTACATCGTTCCAAAAGGAAGGTGATAAAGTGCTATACAACCAGGGCAGAAACATATTAACAAGAGAGATCAGAGCAGTAAAAAGAAGCTACTCTGAAAAGTTAAGGAATCAGTTCTCAACAAATGAACCAGCAAACATGTGGAAAACTCTTAAAAACCTCACTGGCTACAGCAAACCTCCTTCCCAGGCATAAGGAAATCAACAACTAGCAGATGACCTGAATGTGTTTTACTGCAGGTTTGAAAAGAAACTACAGCCACCTATCTCCACAACCCCCATCTCAAACACCAACAACAGCCAAGCCTCCTACAATTGATCCCAACCCATTGGATTCACAACCTGTGGTGATCACAGAAAAAGAAGTGCAAGATCTGTTTCATAGACAAAAGCCAGGAAAAGCACCAGGGCCAGACAAGATAACTCCTTCTTGCTTAAAAGTCTGTGCTGACCAATTGGCCCCCATCTTCATCTGAATCTTCAATAAATCACTAGAGATGTGCTATGTACCTTCTTGCTTCAAATGCTCTACTATTATCCCAGTGCCAAAAAAGCCCTCCATCAAGGAACTGAATGACTACAGACCAGTTGCTCTAACGTCGGTAGTTATGAAAATCTTTGAAAGGCTAGTGCTGTCCCACCTGAAAACCATCATGGATCCACTGTTAGATCCCATGCAGTTTGCATACCGAGCAAATAGATTGACAGATGATGATGTTAATATGGCTCTGTACTACATGCACTACTATAACACCTTGAATACCTATGCAAGGGTCCTCTTTGTAGACTTCAGTTTTGCATTGAATGCCATCATTCCAGACATTCTTCTAACTAAATTAAACCAAATAGCGGCACCTGAACACACTTGTAAGTGGATCATAAGCTTCCTAACAGACAGAAAGCAGCAGGTGAAGCTGGACAGAATTACATCTGATACCTGTATAATTAGCACAGGGCCCCCCCTAAGGCTGTGTGCTTTCTCCACTTCTGTTCTCCCTATATACCAATGACTGCATCTCAAATGATCCATCTGTTAAAATATTGAAGTTTGCAGATGACACAACAGTGATTGGTCTCATTCGAGACAACAACGAATCCACATAGAGACAGGAGGTTGTACAACTTGCCTCGTGGTGTAATCGGAACATTCTGGAACTGAACACACTCAAAACTGTAGAAATGGTGGTAGACTTTAGAAGAAATCCTCCCATACTACCACCTCTTTACAATACTAGACAACACAGTATCAACAGTAGAGACCTTCAAATTTTTAGGTTCTGTTATATCACATGACCTAAAATGGACACCTAACATCAACATCATCAAAAAAGCACATCAAAGAATGTTCTTTCTGCGCCAACTCAGAAAGCTCAAACTGCCCAAGGAGTTACTGATCCAGTTCTACAGAGGAATTATTGAGTCTATAGTCTGCATCTCTATAACTGTGTGGTTTGGTTCTGCAACGCAACAGGACAGACACAGACTTCAGAGGATAATTAGAACTGCAGAAAAAACAATTACTACCAACCTGCCTTCAATCGAGGACCTGTAGTACTGTACGAGTCAAAAAGAGGGCTGTGAAAATATTTACATACCCCTCACATCCGGATATAAACTGTTTCAACTTCTTCCCTCAAAACGACGCTATAGAGCACTGCTAGACACAAGGACAGTTTTTTCCTGAATGCCATCACTCTGCTAAACAAATAATTCCCTCAACACTGTCCAACTATTTACAAAGTTTGCACGACTATTATTATTAATCTTCTCATCACTCCTTATCACCCATCCCCTCCCACTTGTGACAGTATGACTGTAACTTTGTTGTTTGTATTCTTACGATTTATATGACTGTTTCCTAGTATATTTGACTGCTTATCGTACCCTATGACTATTATTAAGTATTGTACTTGGTGATTCTTGACTGTTGACGAATGTATCTTTTCTTTTATGTATACTGAGAGCATTTGCACCAAGACAAATTCCTTGTTGTCCAATCACACTTGGCCAATAAAGAATTCTAATCTAATCTAATATAAATTTGTATGTAGATTGCCCAGCATGCTTTCTGAAATGCAAATACAGGTAGTCCTTGCTTAATGGCCACAAGTGGAACTGGCAACTCCTTCACTAAGTGGTGTGGCGATTAAGCTGACATCACAAGGGTATAACAGACTTATGACCTCACTTCTACAATTGTTATGCAAGACATCATGTGATCATGATGTGATTTTACTGCCAGCTTCCTCATTGATTATGCTTTTTTGGAAGTTGGTTATAAAGCATTGAAATAGTGATTAGGTGATGCAGGGATTCTGTGGTGGCTGAAAGTACAAAGACAGGTTGTAAAGTTACTTTGTTAGTGGTGTCATAACTTCAGTTGCTAAACAGGGCAATAATTAAGCAAGGATTACCTATATTTTATTTATATTGATATAAACACTTTTTGGTTATATGAGGACGTTTTACTAGAGTTTAGCAAAATAATAACTAAAGAAATTTCTCTCATTTTTCTTAGCATTATGTTTTACTTGTTTTATAAAATGTAAGAGTTATATAAACTAATACATGAGGAAAAAGGATATTTCCAAAACTACGAAAAATAATTGTAAATGTGGCAAAAATCTGTTACGCTAAATGGAAAAAATATATGCAAGAGTGTATTTTTGGCAGAAGTAAATAGAAAGAAAGTTAATCAGTGACGCTACCTTTGAAATCCACAAATATCTCTAGTTTCCTATAAATATTTGCATGTTTAACAGTCTTGGCAATAAGAGCACATTGTTGTGAGCTTGGCTCAAATACTCTGTAGCGATTTCCACAAATATTTTGTAATTTCTGCTTGATTACTGCCATTGTTTTCAAAACAGCATTCTAACATGTAACTCCTATAAAACAAAAAACAAAAAAGCAGGAAAAGTCAAAAGGACACAATGTCAACTATGAAATTAGTTTGAAGTCAACTGATATGTATTAGTAGAAAAAAAATTATTTGAACATACAATACTGCCTAGATCTGTGTAGGTAAACAAAACACCCGGATGATTAAAGAAAATAAACCAATGGACTTTGATTTAAGAAATATAGACTAAGTATTACAGGTAGTCCTCAAATTACAACTGCTTATGTAGTGATTATGTGAAATTACAATAGACTCAACTGTTGTAAGTTACTACTCAGTTTTGAAGTTCTGATATTGCCCATGGTCATCTGACAGCAAGTTATTATGAGTTTTTTTTTTATGGAAACCAATTTTTACTTCTGGTTTCCAGAAATAAATGCCCTACAGCACTTAACAGTCACTGCCAAAAAGGTCATAAAATTGGGTTGGTTAGGTCATGTGATGATCCATGACAACCATAATTGCCAGGCTCAGTTACTGCTAAAAGTTGAGGACCACCTGTAAAGTGGAGTGAAGTAATGATAAAAATCTTTCATATAAATTACACAGAAATTTCTTAAAATACCCAAATCTAAAATCAGCTCAAGCCGGCCTGGTCAAAGAGCCAGGTTTTCAAGGCATGCCTGAAGGTCCCCAGGTCCGTGGCTGTACGTAACTCCGGAGGTAACCCATTCCAGAGGGCAGACGCTCCCACAGAGAAGGCCCTATTCCTTGGGGTCACCAGCCGGCACATAGATGCCGACGGGACCCGCAAGAGACCCTCCCTGTGGGAGTGCACCGGACGGTGAGAGGAAACTGGCAGAATGCGGTCTTGTAAATATCCTGGTCCGATGCCATGGAGCGCTTTAAAAGTTAACACTGCAATCTTAAAGCGCATCCGAGAGGCCAGTGGCAACCAATGCAGCTCGCGCAGGAGGGGCGTCAAATGAGCGAACCTTGACGCCCCCATAACCACCCCCCCAACCGTACCAGTTGAAGCCTCCGGATGCTCCCACTCGGGAGCCCCATGTAGAGGGCATTACAATAGTCTAGCCGGGAGGTGACCAGGGCATGAGTGACCGTGCATAAGGCATCCCGATCCAGAAAGGGCCACATCTGGCGGATCAGGCGAACCTGATAAAACGCCCCCCTGGAGACGGCCATAATGTGATCTTCCAGGGATAGCCGTACATCCAGGAGGACACCCAGATTGCGAGCCCTCCCTGAAAGGGGCAAAATCTCACCCCCAATAGCCAGCGAAGGAACTATCTGGCTATATCGGGATGCCGGAAACCACAGCCACTCAGTCTTGGAAGGGTTGAGTCAAAGCCTGTTCCCGCCCATCCAATTCCGCATGGCCACCAGACAACAGGACATGACCTCCATGGCATGGTTGGGGTGGCTTGGGGTGGAGATATACAGCTGAGTATCATCAGCGTACGGATGTCACTTCACCCCAAAACACAGATGATCTCCCCCAGCGGCTTCACATAAATGTTGAACAAGAGAGGGGAGAGCACCGACCCCTGAGGCACCCCACAATTGAGGGATCTAGAAGTGGCCCTCTCCCCCCCACCAACACAAATTGCAGGTGGTCGGAGAGGAAGGAGGCGAACCACCGCAACACGGTGCCCCCAATCCCCCCAACCGTCACAATAGGATACTATGGTTGATAGTATCAAAAGCCGCTGATAGGTCTAATAGGACCAGGACAGAGGAATAACCCCTGTCACGGGCCTTCCAGAGATCATCAACCAACGTGACCAATGCCGTTTCAGTGCTATGTCCGGGCCTGAAGCCCGATTGGAAGGGATCCAGGTACATATCTTCCTCCAGATACTGGGGAAGCTGACATGCCACCACACTCTCAACAACCTTCGCCACAAAGGGACGGTTGGAGACAGGACGATAATTGTTCAAAAGAGTTGGATCCAGGGAGGGCTTCTTGAGGAGGGGTCGCACCAAGCGGTGGGCAGCAAGCCCTCCACCAAAGAAGCGTTAACAATTCCCTGGAGCCAACTCTGCGTCACCTCTCTGGCGGTAGAAATCAGCCAGGAGGGGCAAGGGTGCAATAAACATGTGGCATTCAGCCGCCCCAGCAACCTGTCTATACCCTCAGTGGTCACAGGGTCAAACACGTCCCAGATAACCGTCTCAAGACTCGCCGTGGTCACCTCCCCCGGGACCTCCCAACTAGAGTCCATCCCGTCCCGAATCTGAGCGATTTTATCAAGCAGAAATCGAGAAAACTCCTCCACCCTTCCCTGCAAGAGATCCTCCCTCGCTCCCAGCCCAAGCAGGGAGCAGGTTACTCTAAACAGGGCGGTGGGTCGATTTTCTGCCAATGCAATAAGGGCGGAGAAGTGAGAACGCTTCTCCGCCTCTATTGCCACTAGGTAGGTCCTAATATAGAACCTAACCTGTGTTCGGTCAGACTCGGCACGACTTGCCTTCCAGACGCCCTCCAGACATCTTTTCCAGCATTTCATCTCTCTCAGCTCCTCCGTAAACCACGGAGCCGAGCGAGATCTCTCCCGGGTCAGAGGTCGCAAAGGCACACCTCGGTCCAGAGCCTTGGCAGCCAGCCTATCCCAGGCGGCTACCAAGTCTGTGGCCGAGTTATGAGCCAGAGTTTCAGGTAATGCCCCAAGCTCCGTTGGAACCGTTCAGGATCCATCAGGCGCCTGGGGTGGAACCATTTCCTCGGCTCCGCCTCCCTGTGTTGTGCATTGGCGGTAAAGAAGTCTAGTCTAAGGAGAGAATGATCAGACCATGACGAGGGTTTAACAACTATATCCCCTAACCGATCATTCAACCACTGTCCAGAAACAAAAATCAGGTCCAGCGTGTGTCCTCCCGTGTGAGTGGGTCCAGAAACTAATTGGGTCAAGTCCAAGGCCGTCATGGAAGCCAAGAACTCTCGGGCCGCCCCAGAGGATTCACCGAGCGAAGGCAGATTGAGGTCACCCATAACTTTCTGGGTGTCTCCACCGCCAGCTTGGCTATTACCCCGAGGAGCCCGGGCAGGGCCGATGACATGTAGCAGGGAGCCAGGTACATTATCAAAAGGCCCATCTGCCCTCCCTGACCCCACTTCACAAAGAGGGACTCACAGCCAGCCATCTGAGGTACAGTGGCCTCCCTAGGACATAGATCCTCCCTAATAATTACCGCCACTCCACCATCCCTACCCTGAGTTCTCGGCTGATGAAATGCCTGGAAACCTGATGGGCACATTGTTACCAGGGGGAGACCCCCCTCTGGGCCCAACCAGGTGTCGGTGACCCCTGCCAGGTCCACGCCCTCATCCTGAATCAGATCAAAAATCAGGGGGGCCTTATTTATAACGGACCTGGCATTGCACAACATCGGCCGGGTGCTCAGGGCCTGAGACTCTGCACAACCAGGCCTGGGTCGAGAGGATCGGAGCGCGTTACTGCTTGGAGATAGCAGACACGTGATTCCCTAACCTGATATGGCCCTCTACCCCCACCATATCTGCCCCTCCCACTTACGGTGCCAATAAGGTCCACCCTCGGTCATTCTAACCCTGGTCGCGTCCCCAACCCCCGGTCCCCCCAGGCGTACTCACCGGCTTGGCTGACCCCAAACCCCCAACCCACTAACCCCACTAAAAATCTGTCCCTCACCCTCCTCCCAACCTCTCTCCCCAAACCCGTGGCTTCTCTCCCTAACCCCATTAAAAATCTAAAGATAAAAGAAAACAATCGAGTACCCCTCCCCCTCCCCAAGCATTTCATAGAATGGCCATGCCATCTCTCTGGATCCCAAGACCCGTCCTTGAGGTAGACTTTCGATAGTCCCATTGGCCATGTTAGGGAGAGGGGAACTCTCTCTAGGGCGTAAAGTTCGGTCCGTGAGTACTTCTGCGGGCCAACTGGTCCCGCCTCAGGTGTTCGGTGTCGGGTCCAACTGGCTCCAGACAAGACTCGCCGGCCTCTCCCAGGCCTCCCCCACCACTGCCACCGGTGGGGGGAACCAAGGGGAACAAAGAGTCCGTCCGCAGCCGTCATAGCCTTCATTACCGCTGCCGCCCGATACTGCCGTATCGGCAGGATGTATGCAGGATACTTTTCTTATAGGGTCCACCTATAAGCAGCTCACAAAGACCAAACCTCATTATCTGGAATATAGGTTTTAATCACAAATTGTGAAGTGGTTCCTATTGTTAGCTATAAATTGCCATAGGTCATAATTAATTCTGGATTTTCAGCAGTTTTGGGTTGATTTAATTGGCATATGGGAATACTTCAGAACTATTTTGTTTTTAATCTCAAGACTGGATTATTTGATTGAACAATGAATTCATATTTATATAGGAATTTGCCTATACTGAATTGGTAACATATGCATTTTGTCCATTAATTTCTCTAGTGAGATAGCAATGTTTGCAGATCTCACACAAAACAATGGGTATATAATTTTTACACTTTTCAAGAGAAAGCTTTAAGACATAGAGTGATGATGGAAATCATTGCTATAAATCATTGATAAATAATTGATAGACCTGGATTGAGATATCCAGAGAAATAGAATTAGGGTGAACAAAAGATTCATCAAGCATTAGCATTGTTTTCTCCATTGTGTTTTTTGTTGCAGGCCATCATGCACCATGAGGGCCATATGGATGATGGATTGACATTATCCAGATCTCAGCATGAAGAATCACGTACAGCACGAGTAATTCGTAGCACGGTCTTTCTTTTCAACAGGTTCATAAGGTATATGTATACTATTTTCTCACTTTCTCTTTCTATGATATTTAACATTCTGAAGCCAACAGCTTGATAAGATTATTTAGTAGAGGAGTGCATGAATGTTCACAAAGCTCCATTTCAGATTTGTTTTACTTGAACATGAGATATTTGAATGGAGTTATGTCAGCCATAACAAACTATATGAAGACTTCTTTATGTAAAGTACTTTGGTGTCCCAAAACAATAAAGGTATGCTAAATTTTAAAAGTATTATCTTGAAAACTGCTACACAGTTTTATACTGTATAACTTTAATATAATCCTTTCCTCACAACTTTTTAATTTGCCTGCAAATGTCATTGTGATATTCTGGAAAAAAATATTACAGCTGTTTGTGTTTTTCACATGGAAGACTGCTGTTCCAGTTCTTTGAATCACAATCTGGGCATTACATTTTACTAGATTACTTCCAGAACAAATTGCTTGGTTTATTTCCAGAACTGTAGATCAGAATTTATTTATTTATTTTTGTCAATTACTTACAAGATGATAGGTATAAGTAAAAGCATAGTTATGAATACATGGATACATATAAGAAAAATAAAAAAAATAAAAGAAACAATAGGACAGGGACGGTAGGCACGTTGGTGCACTTAGGCGCGCCCCCTACAGATCTCTTAGGAAAGGAGTGAGGTCAATAGTAGACAGTCTAAGGTTAAAGTTTTTGGGGTTTGGGGAAGAAACCACAGAGTCAGGTAGAGTATTCTGGATGATGATTATATACTGGATATATAATATAATGGATGATCTTTATACAGCTGCTTTACTTAGTGTTGGTTCCTTACTTAAATTGAGACACTTGTATTTATTAATTACCTGGTTAAATTGTATATTACAATGATAACATTAAGAATCATATGAAAATATATGTCTAATTAGTGCACTTTACATTAAACTTAGGAGCCTTGATGCTGTCAGCAAGAAAGCTAAGTCTTCCATAGTTGATTTACCCATTGAATCAGTCAGCCTTAGCCTTCAGGACTTGATTGGTTACTTCCATCCACCAGATGAGCACTTAGAGCATGAAGACAAACAGAACCGACTAAGAGCTCTGAAGAATCGACAAAATCTCTTCCAAGAAGAGGTAGCAGTCTTGTTTACTTTATGGAAAAAGTTAAAACTGTTTTAAATTTGCAGTATAACGTCTACAGGATTTTTAAATTCAGGTTTTTGTTCCAATCGAGGCTAAATTTGTCAGAATAAAAAACCTTCTGAAGATTTAATAAGTCTGTAATTCCTTTCATTATATGTTATTTGTAGATCTGCAAATAAGCTACAAGTGCAGATTGCAAACAAGCTCAAACTACCATTAGAATGTCTTATCATGTCTAGCTGGAAAGTTAGTTAATTTACACTCTGATTTGTTGGAACCAAGCAAGTTAATATCGTAAGCTACATGGTTTGTATTATTTCAGTATCCCACCTTTTGAATTAATCACTTTGTTCTTTTGGATTTCAGTAATAAGCCACAATTAATTAAAACATGAAGTGAGACATTTCAGTGTTTTTCATGCAGACCTGTAAATAGAAGATGTGAGGTGGGATGACAGAGTATGTGCGCTCAAACCTCACATACATAGTGCTAAATCTCATTTTAGGTCTCATTCCATCATAATGCTCCAGGAAAATATGAGGAGATATATAAGCTGTCTATGATATGCACATTCTTCAAAAGATTGTAAATGCAAAATATTAGAAGTATATTAGTTTTGCAAAATATATGACTCAGTGAGACTATATGTAGATGGAATTAATATAGAAATAGAGTACTTTTAAGAAGCTAGCTAAACAATATCTATGGAGAATTGCAGTTTTAAAGATGGATTTTGTCTAACGCAACATGACTTACTTTTTTCTAAATATATGAAGATGGGACTGTTCTACTTATATAATCAATATTTACCTGTGTCTTTTCCTGCTTCTTGCGACCATTTGTTTCCCCAAAGATCTGTTCCTTTATTACCTACATATTATCTAAGTGTAAGTGTGTATACAATACCACATATTTTAAAAAAGCTCAGAGATTTTTTAACACTGTGTGTGTTGTGTGTATGTGTTTATATATGTTCATTTTATGAAAAATACAAAATGATTGAGAATAAATACCTCTTTTGTTATAGGGTATGATCAATTTAGTGCTTGAATGTATTGATCGCTTACATGTGTACAGCAGTGCAGCTCATTTTGCTGATGTAGCTGGAAAGGAAGCAGGAGAAACTTGGAAATCTATTCTAAATTCGCTGTATGAATTATTAGGTAAGACATACCTTCAAGTAACTGAGATTAACAACATCTAAACACACACAAATATATATGCTAAAAACCCTGGGACGTTGAAATTTTATGATTTATGGAAAATATATTTTATTATGTATGATAAAAAATTTCAGATGTCCAAGTGCACCCTTGGATTAAAATCAAAGGATTTGTTTAGACTGTAGTTTATACCAAAATTGCAGTACACTTATGGTATATATTGATGTACAATTGTATTTGTGTTAAGTGGCAGATTCAAAATATAAGATTGTTTTTCCTTTCATGTGAACTAAATTAAATGTGGATACCTCCTGCTGATAAAAAAAACCTGTGTGGTAAATTCTTTGATCCTATTACACTCTCAGATATTAATTTGATTCCATTACATAATACCATTGTGTAGCATAGTGTAAGGTAGTATAGCATAATGTAGCATAACTTTGAGTTTAATTTTTTTTTTATGACAAATCTCTGGCCAGTTTAGCTAAAGAATATTATAATGAGTAAAGTTTTCAAATATCTCTGTATTCTAACAAAATAAGAGCTGTAATTTGATATTTAGCTTAGGTTCAGTTATCCTTATATTACGATCATAATTGAGCCCAAAATTTATGTTACTAAGCAAGATAGTTGTTAAGTGAGTTTTACCCTCATTTTACAATATTTCTTGCCATGATTGTTAAGTGACTCACTGCAGTTAAGTTAGTAGCACAGTTGTTAAGGAAATGTGGCTTCCCTGTCGACTTTGCTCGCCAGAAGGTGAGCATATAACTCCAGGACACTGCAACCATCAATTGCCAAGTGTCTGAATTTTGATCACATGACCATGGGGATCTTGCAACAGTTGTATGAAAAATGGTCATAAGTCACTTTTTTTCAGTGCTGTTGTAACTTCGAATGTTCACTAAATGAACTGTTGTAAGTGGAGGAATACCCTATTCTGGATATTAGCAATTTTAACCTGATCTCTGGATTTCATAGCTAACTATTAAGCATCATCAATATTACTATCATTTATAAGAGTCCAAATATAATTAGTGCTTTTCATAGAATATTTTCTAATCTTAATTATGATTTATGCTAGCTTGGTAAACTCCAATTTGGGGTCAAAATACTATATGATGATTTCAGCCAGTGAATATGAGGATTTCTAAATTAAGAGTTTATCTCTTTATTCATTCCTAGCGGCTTTGATTAGAGGGAATCGTAAAAATTGTGCTCAGTTCTCTGGATCTCTTGATTGGCTCATTAGTAGGCTGGAGAGATTGGAAGCATCTTCTGGTATGTTTCTTGACATTATGATATATATTTGAATTCATGGGTTCTTCTTCCAGAATAAAATATGTACTGTATCTCAGTATTGTACCTGTCTATTTAAAATATTCAATGGAAACTAACATAGACATTGTTTTCAAAATATTTATCAGTCTTGATACTTCATTTTCATAATATTGATTTTAATCCCACAAACTAAAAGGTGTTTTTCTTCACATAATTCCATTCCATTTGGGTGATACAGTTCGAAATGTTCTTATCTGCTAAATTGGATATTCTTGACAATCCTTCAGAATATTCTTGACAATTGGTAAAATATTTGATTTATTTCAAATCAAACATTTCATTTATTTAAATTCGTTGTAAAACAAAGCAACAATAGAGAAGCTGTAGTAGAAGCTGAGGGCTACTTGAAATTGAGATATAATTTCTCCTTCGAAATTTATCATTATACATGAAAACAGCTTATGTTAATTGCCTAATCTTTTATGTTATTCTCAAATGATCATGCTTATCAAGATTAGTATAAGAAGCATTTTCTTAGGAATGCAAGTTAATTCAATATGAAAACAACAGCAACTATGTTGTCATTGTTGTTTTATTTAAAGTATTCTTTTCTCTTGACTCTTACAATAATTATAGAAGAAAAGGATTATTACGATCATTCTTAGATTATTGTATCTTTATTGTTTGTTTTTGAAAGAATATAAAGAGATAAATGGGCTTCTATATTTTTAGGAATTCTTGAAGTATTACACTGTGTGTTGGTGGAAAGTCCAGAAGCATTGAATATTATTAAAGAAGGACATATTAAATCAATCATTTGTCTTTTGGACAAACATGGCAGAAACCATAAGGTATACAAGAGAAACATGAATTTATTTTAATAATCTATGTGATTAATGTAAGTTTTATAAGTAGAACATAAAATTTAAGATAACAATGAAGCATATTTAATTTTTTTTATATGTAGAAGCTCTAATGACTTAAAACTTCCATAACCACCTCTACGTCATTTTTTCCCAAGGTATTAGATGTTCTTTGTTCATTGTGTGTATGTCATGGAGTAGCTGTGCGATCCAATCAACATTTGATCTGTGATAATCTTCTGCCAGGGAGAGATCTTCTTCTTCAAACTCGCCTTGTCAATCATGTGAGCAGGTAAAAAATGGAATAGGGTATTATTTTTAATGCTCATGTATATGTATTTATAATGAGCACATATGTGCAAGCCCTTCTATAATATTATTTTTATTGGAACTTGTTTGGTGTAGAAGAACTGAGCGTTAAAAAGTTGGTAATTTGCTTTTTAAAAAAATCAATTTTGTGATTTTTTTAAAAAAACTGATTTTTAAAAATATATTACTTTGTTTGTATTTAGCATGCGACCAAATATTTTCCTTGGAATCAGCGAGGGCTCTGCTCAGTACAGGAAATGGTATTACGAATTAATGGTTGATTATGTGGAGCCATTTACAACAGCAGAAGCTACTCATCTTCGTGTAGGTTGGGCATCAACAGAAGGCTATTCACCATATCCAGTGGGTGGAGAAGAATGGGGTGGCAATGGTGTTGGTGATGACTTATATTCCTATGGTTTTGATGGACTTCATCTATGGTCAGGTAAGACTAATTGCTTACAGCTTAAGCTATTGCAAGTTAGGTTTTAAATGAAAGAATTGTAGAGGATAGCTATAGAAGGTTTGAAACAACTGTATCACAAGTAGAAAGTACCAGATTCTGCTCTTGCATGTGATGCAATAAGAGAAAGATTCCTATATGAAATTGAAGCACCTCTGAGTTAGAAGAATTGATACTGAGTTAGCCTATCTATTATGTAGTTTTGTGTTTCTCAATGTGCTTTTGAGATCTTTGGAAACAGCTTTTTTATCAGGATCTTCAATTTTTCTCTAATATTCATTCCTAATTATAGGTTGTGTAGCAAAATCAGTCAATTCTCCTAACCATCATCTACTCAGGACTGATGATGTCATCAGCTGTTGCCTTGATCTGAGTGCTCCAAGCATTTCATTCCGAATAAATGGGCAGCCAGTGCAGGGAATGTTTGAGAATTTCAACACAGATGGTCTTTTCTTTCCGGTTGTCAGCTTTTCAGCAGGGATAAAGTTCGTATCTACATCCAATTATTTTCTTTTCTTTTCTTTTGCTAATCTAGATTAGTGACTGTTGACATTGTAACTTTTTCTTAAAAGCAGATGTAGAGAGAGTAGGTATCTTTAAATTGGTAAGGACTATACTAATTTGAGAACTGATTAAATTTGAAGGGGCATTGCTTTTTTGAAATTGTTATGGTTTCCCTGCTAGGAAAAATATAGAAGAGGAAGTAAAGAAGAAGAATCAAGAGATAGATAGTATCTCCTCCTCCTCCCCTCCTCCTTTTCCCCCTTCTTCTTCCCCTTCCCCTTCTTCCTCTTCCCCCTCCTCCATTAACTTTTTATTGTTATACTATTGCAACTGTTTTAACAATTTAGTGATAATGATGAAGGTCTCTGTGTTTTTGTCAGTTATCAATTTTAATTTAATCCAAAATCAAGTAAATTATTTAAACCATTTAACTTGTTATTCTAAGGATTAAGGACCTACTGAACATGGTGAAGTTCAATTACAAATAAATATGCACACAATTTTATTAGCATTATTCCAAAGTACATGACATATGAAAATAACAAACTAAATCCCAGGTAAAGGTAAATTCTACAAAGATGAGCGAGAAAGTAAACTAATTACAGACAATTTAGAAACTTATAGCACAAAAGAACCTAAGGTTTTATAAAAGCTGCTCAAATTCAGTATCTGCAAGTAGAACTTTGCAAGAAATGTTTTATTTAAGTAATATAAAGTCTGTCACATTGTACTTATCTTACAGAGTACGATTTTTGCTTGGAGGCCGCCATGGGGAATTTAAATTTCTTCCCCCTCCAGGATATGCTCCATGTTTTGAAGCTATTCTGCCCAAAGAAAAGTTAAAAGTGGAACCCAGCAGGGAATATAAACAAGATTGTAATTGCTCAAGGGATCTCTTGGGACCAAATATCTCTTTGTCACAAGCAGCATTCACTCCAGTACCTGTTGATACCAGTCAGGTATGTAAAATGTACATTGACTTTAAACACGCATTAGATTTAATTTATATTATGTTAAAACTAGGAGTAGGTTGGATGACAAGCACCATGTGACTGCTAAAAGTATTGTTATATCAATATCATCAATATCATAGTTTGAGATGGTAATCAGAATTCCACTTTCCAGACATTTATCAGATATTAATAGCAAGTATTGAAATTAAGCTGAGTTTTGTATAATAAATGACAGGAATAAAATATGTTGATAAAATAGCAGACAACCTGGAAAAAGTAGCTTAAGAAATTGGTCTGTACATGTAATTATCAATGCCTTTTCCCCTCAAATATGCCTGTATATATATTTTTTTGTTCAGATTTAAAATGACAGAACACATATCCACAGCCCCAATCATTCTGATCTCTGTATAGGTGAATCCACAAAGTCAGATTTATGCTTAAGGTCACATCACACAAATACATTTACTTATAACATTTATATTTAACATTCTAAATATGTCAAATGTAGTTCAATGATTGTTCTGGAATCACCATTAATATGAATCCATTCTACATCATGGTTGTATTGGCTTCAATATCCAGGAGGTGGGAAATGACAATGCAAGCAGTAAGATGCAAAATGCACAATTTATGTGCTTGCATGCAAAATTGTGATGCAAGGCCATAATGGTGAAGCTTTCTGCATGAGATCAAAATGCACATTTCTTACATGCACATTACATCATTGCTGAAAGGAGTAAATGCATTTGATAGCTATGTAAAAACAGACACAAAAGTGTCCCCTGATAAGTGCTTAAGATAAAGCATCTGAGTGACAATACTGTATGGCAATTTTAAATAACTTTTATTCTGCTGTTTTATTAATAGAAGAACTATGCTGATGAACAGTGTTAAGTTCATGAGTAGAGTTGGGTTCAGTGGAGAATGACAATGTTTTATTTGCAATTTCTTGCAGTTATATTTTGAATCTTGTTTTCTTATTTCTGCAGAAAATAGATATGATAGATGAAAGATTTTTTAAAAATGGAACAGTGTTTCTACAAATCATAAAGAGGCTGAAATAATTGGATTTTTAATTTTTTTACCATCTAACTATAACTGAAAGGTAGAAAAATATTTTTGTTAAAATGAACAAGTTATATACAGTACTGTACATGTGGCATTAAGATATTTACAATTCAGTCCTTTACATTTCTACTCAAAGGTAAATTTCAATTAGTTCACTGGGTTTTCTTTTTGGCAATGGGAATTTTAACCAGTAAAAAATAAGCCCACAAAATGATTGGTATAATTATTTCATTGGTTTGTTTTTTTCTTAATTGTACTGTTTGTCATTTTATTTTTTTAACATATTCACTCTTCTATTTTTTAGATTGTATTACCTCCACATCTGGAAAGAATTAGAGAAAAACTAGCTGAGAATATCCATGAACTTTGGGTGATGAATAAAATTGAACTTGGATGGCAGTATGGACCAGTATGTACAATACTAAATTTAGCATTTAATTAATTGGGTGCAAACTAATCAAGGAGAGAAGCAACTTAGAACTAAGGAAAAATTTCCTGACAGTTAAAACAATTAATCAGTGGAACAACTTGCCTCCAGAAGTTGTGAATGCTCCAACACTGGAAGTTTTTAAAAAGATGTTGGATAACCATTTGTCTGAAGTGGTGTAGGGTTTCCTGCCTGGGCAGGGGGTTGGACTAGAAGACCTTCAAGGTCCCTTCCAATCCTGTTATTCTATTCTATTCTATTCTATTCTATTCTATTCTATTCTATTTATATATGCTTATGTTTATAATTTGGAAGTATTTTTTACTCCCTAAATACTAAATGACTGTTTGGTTTTCTAATGAGTTTTGCATAATGTAATAAATATAATTTTAAAATTACATAGAAATAAATCCGATCAAGGGCATCCACCTAGTATGACCCAAAAAGTTAAGATGGTGGCTACGACAGGGCAATTAAAGTTTAATCTGCATTTTATGAATGTCATGTATGTGACACATAAAAAGCAGATGGAGCTTCTGTTGCACCTGTTGTGGCCACCATCTTGCCTTTTTGTCACCATACTTTGCAGATTCTTGAAATATTGTCACAATCACTATTCCTCTCTGGCTCTAGTAAGAGAGGAACAAACAGCTAAAATCCAAGAGCTAAAAATTGCACATTTGATTAAGAGTGGAAAAAGTAATGCACAAATATGTTTTTGTGTGGACTTAGGGGTTTTTTGCAGGGCAAAAAAATTGACCCTTTTAGGCTATAATTATAGGATAAACTGAAATCCTGTTTTACAGATTAGAGATGACAACAAACGACAGCATCCCTGTTTGGTAGAATTTGCTAAACTGCCTGAACAAGAACGGAATTATAATCTTCAGATGTCACTAGAAACATTAAAGTAAGTCTGAAGTATGTTTATATTTTTGCAAGTAAATTTATATGAATGTATGAATTCTTAATAGGTTATGAAATTTGGTTTACACTATACAGGATTAGCAAGGCACTCATTAATTTTTTGGATTGCGTCAGTAGAAATATGTATATTTACAAAAAATTTTCTTTGCTACATGCTGATTACTCATACAAAATTAGGTACTCAACTTTCATTTTTGATGAGAATTACAAAGCGCTCATATTTGTTACTTTTAAAATATTTATCAGTAATTATATATTATATAAATGGAAGAGAAAAAAATGCATATTGTATAAATCTGGACAGCAAATAGGTTCATACTGGTTTGTGCAAATTTGAATAGGAAAATCTACAATAAGATATCATAGCTGTGAAATCAAGGTTGATAATAGTTTTCAAAAATATGAGCAAAATAAGAAAAGACAAAACTCTTCCCATCATGTAACCATAATAATTACAATTGTAACTATAATAGTTACAATCGTGTAATTGTAAAATTGCACAAGTAACTATAGCCTTGCCATTCAGTTAGTACGTTTTGTTTGATTTTAATAACTTTAGATATAATGGTTTTGTCTTTTAGAACATTGCTGGCATTAGGTTGTCATGTTGGAATTGCTGATGAACATGCTGAAGAAAAGGTGAAGAAACTAAAACTTCCCAAAAAGTAAGTTTAAAGTCAGACTATTAAGGAATGAGAATGCAAATATGCCTATTCTATCTCCTGTACTCTGTCTATTAATATACAAATTGAAGATATCTGAACCTCCATATGATTCTAAGTATGAGACAGTATATTTGCATAATAAAAATTCCATCTGGAAATAAACAGAAATTAAGAATAAGTGATGTAATGTGGTATATTAGGAAAGAGTCAGGAAATTGATGTGTTTCAGACCAAAAATTGTAGAATGTTTTGGCATTAAATCTTATTAGATTCAGATCATTATTTTCCTTGTACTAGAATTAGTAATCAGTACAATAATTTAGGAATCAAAATCCAAATTCCAAAATGTATAGGCCTTAGAAATGAAATTATATTTAAATTAAAAAATTTTGTGTGTGTCTATATATTTATATATATGTATGAAAACAATTTTAATTTACATATGATTTCATTTCTAAGGCCTATACATTTTGGAATTTGGATTTTGATTCCTAAATTATTGTACCGATTACTAATTCCAGTACAAGGAAATTAATAATCTGAATTTAATAAGATTTAATGCCGAAACAATGCAATGATCAAGGCTTAAGTTTTTATATTCATAAAAGTTCATAAGAATTCATTAAAGTTTTTAATTTTTATAACAGTTATCTATTATCGAGTGGATATAAACCTGCTCCTATGGATCTAAGTTGTATCAAGTTGACTCCATCTCAGGAATCCATGGTTGATAAACTTGCAGAGAATGCTCACAATGTATGGGCAAGAGATCGTATAAGGCAGGGTTGGACATATGGAATTCAGCAGGTAAGTTCAGACATATTAGAATCTTTATAGTACTCATTATGGAACCAAATGTGTGACAATGGCAAAATAGATAATTGAGTTTTACTTTTTTGATTTCAAGTTAATTGATACATTTTTCAGAACTAAACCTTTCAAAAGTGGAGATATGGACAAAATAAGGAAAACAAACTCTCCTTCCCTATTGTGTCATCACAACAACGTTTCCGATGTCAAGCAAAAATTGATACTGTACATATAACCATGTCATTGTGCATTATATTAAGCTTGCTAACATAATTGCAGTAAACTCACTAACAGTTCCATTTATTAGCTAATAAAATACCCCACAGTGCCCTACTGAATGTAGAGTGGGTTATTTTATTAGTTAAGAACTGGTAATAGTTAATTAACACTATGAAAAGTTGAATAGTTGGGTACACAAAGTTGTGCACATACATACAAATACACACACAAATAGCTGAACATCTTGTAGAATTTGATCTAATATTCACAACTGTTGAATTAGTTTTAAATTGAGTTTTTATTTAAAGTATTGGCCAATCTCCCTATTAGGAATATTTGTTAAGTGCCATTTTATCTGTTTCTAAATGTGTTGAATAGCCTCAGGAACCTACTTGATTCTTCCTTCCAGGTGCAGATCTATTTACAGTATTAGAAAAACGAGGTGTTAAAATCCTTTTAATTATATTTCATAATTTTTATATTGTATAGGATGTGAAGAACCGTCGAAATCCTCGCCTTGTCCCCTATACACTTCTAGATGATCGCACTAAGAAATCAAACAAAGATAGTCTCCGGGAAGCAGTTCGTACTCTCATTAGCTATGGATATAACCTTGAAGCTCCAGATCAAGACCATGGTACTGAAATTATATTGAAACAGTTTTTTAATATATTATTATATATGCTATTAATTCAAGGAAGGTGTGAATGTCTCATTTTTAATTTTTAATTCTACTTTAACTTCTCAAATAATATTTTTTCTCTTTTGAAAACATTGGACTTAAGTATTTTGTAAAAAGGTTCTTAAGGCTTGCTAAGGCTTGAAGAATTGTTGAGAAAATAAAATACATTTTCTTGCCTTTCCTTTTGACTGCCAGTCTGATAAAAAGGCCCTTAACTTTTCAAATCAGCACTGATGATGTTACCTAATTCAGGTGAACTGAAATGTCTGCAAGAAAACAAGCAAGCTCAGAGAGCACCAAAGACCCCTCTTTTCAACCTTGAGCTACAAATATTCTTCTTTATTAGTACTACAGCTATACCAAACTTTTAAAAATTTAGATGATGTGATTTAATTTTTATATAAAAATATATATCCTTAAATTTTTAACTTTTGCAGCTGCAAGGCCTGATGTGCTTGATGGCATGATAGAAAGGTTCAGGATATTCCGAACAGAAAAAACATATGCTGTAAAAACTGGGAAGTGGTACTTTGAATTTGAGGCAGTAACTGCTGGAGATATGAGAATTGGCTGGGCCAGACCAGGTTGTCAGCCAGAGCAAGAGCTTGGCTCAGATGATCAAGCGTTTGTATTTGATGGTTTCAAGGTACGTGTACATTTTTTTGAGACACCCTTGCAGTGTCTCTCTTGGTTTTTCCATAGAACTTCAGGACCTGTCATTCAAAGAATTGAATTGAGATTTAGAGGGTTAGATGCAGATCTACATCTGAGTTATAGGTAGTCCTTGACTTAGAATAGTTTACTTAGGAACCTTTCAAAGTTACAGCGGCACTGAAAAAGTGACTTATGACCATTTGTCATGTGATTTACATTCAGATGCTTGAAGACTGACATTTATGATGTCCCGGGATCATGTGGTCAACTTTTGCAACCTTTTGACAAGCAAAGTCAATGGGGAAAACCAGATTCACATAACAACCGGGCTACTAACAAGTGCAGTGATTTCCATAACAAATGTGGCAAGAAAAGTTGTAAAATGGGGCAAAATTTGCTTAACAAATTTCTTACTTAGCAACATAAATGTTGGACTCAATTGTGGTTGTAAATTGAGGACTACCTGTACTGCTTCTAGTAGATCATATATAAAACTTAATTAGTGGGAGATAAACACATTTGTTGTCAATTCTAACATTGGGGTAGTAGATTTTAGTAGGTTTTCTGAACCTCCCTGACATTTATTATAAATTGATCTTTCAGATAGGAAAAAGAGAATAAAAATGAGCATTTTTTCCCTTATGTCCCCTTCCATAAAGTGTGGTATTATCTAATAAGTGCATTGTTTTGGCAAGTGGATTGTAATTTGTGTGTTAAAACATAACAAAGCTATGTTATGAGATTGGACCTTTTGGTAAGTGGAAACTGCAATATGGTGAATGTAAAGGTTGGAAGGCACCTTACAGATGATCTAGTCCAGGGGTGTCAAACTCTATTTCATTGTGGAACACATCAGGATTGTGTTTGACCTTGGGATGGTGGTGGTGATTGTGGCCAGGGTGAGTATGGCCAGCTCAATGTCACTCATGTCAGTGTGCCTGTGGTGTCCTGAGTGCTCTGCCAGTAAAATCTGAGCTCAGGAGGGCCAAGCTCAATTTTGCTAGCAGAGAGTTGAAGGAGGCCACTGAAAACGGATCTCGGGAGGGCAGCGTGTGGCCCTCCAAGCTCTGTTTTTATTGGCAGAAGCACTAAGGTCCTTCACTGTTTCCAAGGCAGCCCAGTGGGCCAGATTGAAGCACTCTGTGGGTCGGATCTGGCCCACAGGCCTTGAATTTGACACCCCTGATCTGGTCCAAGCTTCTGGCCATATAGGAGTCCACTATCACAGTTGTCCATATGTCTTGGGAAGAGAGGGATTTGCTGCTTCTAAAATAATGGAGATCTCTTTTTTCTTTTTAAAAGGAGTAACAGTAAGATTATTGAGAATAATATATAATGTGCTCATAAATTATTTTCCAAAAACATTGAATGTTGCTGATTCTCTAGAAACTTGTGGTACAACTGATGTGTTTAAAAAAATATTGTTATGTTATTAATTGTAAGATTTACAATTGATATCTACTTATAGAGCTAAGTATTTTTAAAGAATCCTAAAATAATAGTTTATGTTATGAAATCTTTATTACCTAGGCCCAGAGATGGCACCAGGGAAATGAGCATTTTGGCCGTACTTGGCTAACAGCAGATATTGTGGGATGCATGGTAGATCTGAATGAACACACTATGATGTTTACGCTAAATGGTGAAATCCTTCTTGATGACTCAGGTTCTGAACTTGCATTTAAAGATTTTGAGGTTGGTGATGGTAAGTTCTTGAGCAAATTTGTGCTGCTTTCTGGCTGCCTTAGCAAGTTTTTCTATGCTGTCTTAGAGAAGTTTTTAAAACCAGCCATTAGTTTATTTCAGCCAAAGGTTATGGTTCAGAGACAAGATTTACCTCAAGAATTCTATGTCAGCCATCAGCATTCTGGGATTATGTTACTGAAATATGGTAGCAAAGTGGTGGTTTTAAGTATACAAATGCAGTCAGTTTGTCTTGGGACCTCCAGTAGTTACAATCATTAACAACCTCTACCTTAAATTTGTCCAGAAAAGAGAGTACACCACACATCTGAGGATGTCATAAGGTATCAACAATGTACTGTGCTTCTTCAGAAGTTCAAGAGGCTGAATTATGGTCCTTGACCTATCAGACATTGCTTACATCTGATTTAATTGTATATCATCAGGGCAGGCAGCTGACTTCTTCCATAGTAAATCTGCACAGGGCAATAGATAAATCCATTAGATTTTATCATATAGATAAGGTCTGGTTTCTGGACAGATTTGTAATAGCCT
This sequence comes from Bungarus multicinctus, assembly GCA_023653725.1. NCBI lineage: Eukaryota > Metazoa > Chordata > Lepidosauria > Squamata > Elapidae > Bungarus > Bungarus multicinctus. Next base: position 69,041,534 of record CM042836.1, on the reverse strand, counting down.
GGGATGCTGAACAATTACTTATGCAGCTAGAGAATGAATGAGTGTAGTAAGGCTTCTTTTATATTTCTAAGTGTTGATCAAAGAAAGATAGAATTAGATGGGACCATTTAGACCATCAAAGTTACATGCCTGCTCAGTACAGGAATCCAGATTAAATCATCTCTGGTAGATGTTTGTCCAAGCCAGTCTGAATTAATGAAGAGCTCACCATGATTGTAGGTAATTGATTTCAGTACTGAATTACTCTCGCTATTAGGAAATTTTTGTTGGATAATTGGTTGCAGACTCTAACAATAGTATCATTTCTTTCTCCCACTTATTTTATCCTCTGTACTCAATTGTATCATAACAAACTGCATATTTTCTTATTCATATAGGTGAAATATATTGTGTGTTTTAAAGACTTGATTGGAGTTGTCTAGTTTGTAAGGAAAAAGCAAATTAAGTACATGAGAACAGTTAATATTTATTATTTACATATCATATATGTCATTTTTGCAGGCTTTATTCCTGTCTGTAGCCTGGGATTGTCACAGGTGGGCAGAATGAACTTTGGCAAAGATGTTAGCACTTTGAAATATTTCACTATTTGTGGCTTACAAGAAGGCTATGAACCTTTTGCTGTGAATACAAATCGTGACATTACTATATGGCTGAGCAAGAGATTACCTCAGTTTCTTCCAGTACCAGCAAATCATGAACATATTGAGGTTTGAATCTTTAATTTATTTTGGAGATTGAACATAGTAAATGGTAGCAGTTAATACAGTATGGGGTGTGTGTGTGTGTGTGTGTGTGTGTGTGTGTGTGTGTGTGTGTGAGCTTTGGAAGCCATATTCCACGCTGCCACATAGCCTGAGAAAGTGGGAGGGGGGTGATTTCAATTAAGTAGCTCTAAGTAGACAAAATAAAATTCTTTTTGTTAGTTCAAGGTCATTTAGTATGGCGCAGGATGAAATAAAAATCTTACTTTTGGACGGATTGTGATTGGGCCATGTGATGTGGTAACGACCAAGGGGGGATGGATTTGTAGTTTGGGAAATTGTGGAAAGCCCAAGAACTTTTAGATTAGAGATTCCACAGATGTGCCAGGTACTATTCTAATAAAGGTACTTTTGATATATTTGTCTCGAAGTTACTGATTGGAATGGAGGTTTGCTGGAAAGCTGACAGTGTGTGTATGCACACATAATAATAATAACAATAATAATGAATCATTCCATATATTTGACAGCCTTAAAATAATGTGTATATGTGTATGTATATGCTGTCAAATATATGGAATGATTCATTATTATTATTTTATAATAATAATAATATTATTACCCTGTCTACATATTTACCTTAAAATGTAGAATGTAAAATTAAAGAGATAAACTAGTGTATTTCTTATTTGTAAGCCCAAAGACTTTGAGTTAAAGAGAAAAAGCAGAATTTTTATTCGTATCCATAAATAATTCTTAATCCACTCACATATTTCTATAACAAAACGTTGTCTTTCAGAGTCCGATTTTAGGTTAATAAAAAAATTAAAAGCAACAGGCTGAAATTATGCCTCTTACCCTCTACAATAATTTTTTTAGTAAATAATTCTATCTTGCTTCAAGATAGACAAGGTCAGAAACAGGAATCATTAAGGGTCTTAAAATGTACTCTAATGCAATCAGCATATTAAAACAGAATCTTGAAAGCTTGTCAAAGCCTGATTCTAACCTATATCTAATGCAATTAAAATAGAGTTGTGTATTAATCTAATATCGGGCTCTTTTTTCCATTTTCTAGTTTTGTAGAACTCTGGTATCTTTTCTGTAATGGTGCTTCATTCTCCTGCCCCTTCTCCGAGTCAAACCTACATTTCATCACACTTGCCACAATATTACAGAGGGCAAGAATAAACATATATCTATTTATATATTATAAGAAATCATTAAGCATAAGTAAAGACAACATTTTGTTTTATATTTCCATACATTTTACAATTTTTGAATTTTTGCATTTCATAGGTTACAAGGATTGATGGAACTGCAGATAGTTCTCCATGCTTGAAAGTCACACAGAAGTCCTTTGGATCTCAAAACAGCAAAACAGACATCATGTTTTATCGTCTAAGCATGCCCATTGAATGTGCAGAAGTGTTTTCTAAAATGCCTGGAGGAGGAATGCCAAATTCTAATCTTTTTGGCCCAAAGAGTGATTTGGATGACTGTGATGCAGATTCTGATTTTGAAGTTCTCATGAAGACTGCTCATGGTCATTTTGTACCTGACCGTGTGGAAAAAGAAACTGCAAAATCGGAGTTCAATAACCATAAAGATTATACACAAGAGAAACCTTCACGCCTCAAGCAAAGGTCAGATAGTTTGATCTCTTTAGTTGTTTCACACATTGTTCACTTTCAAGGATACAAACAAATGTTTTTCTTGCCATATTGTCAATGAATTTCATTGTGATGTCTCCTGAATGAAAAGGACAGCAATTTCTGTTTTTAAATGTTTGCTTTCTCCATGTTCCAGCATTTCTGTTCATGAAATATAAATGAAACATAAACAAATTTGTATAAAATGTTTAACTACTATAAGTCTGCAAATGTAAAGAGATATTTGCTGTCCTGACGCTGAAAGTTATTATCTGATATTAACAACTGCACATTTTGACCCAGTGTGTAAAAAAGGGCCAGTTTGAATTGAGTGAATATCTTGATAGCTTCAAATTCAGCTTTAGTCGGTGGAAGATACATAATTATTCTGAATCAACTGATATAAAAAAGATTTATTCACTCTTTTTCATTTTTATACAATACAGATTTATGCTGAAAAGGACGAAGCCAGACTACAGCACAAGCCATTCTGCAAGACTAACTGAAGATGTCCTAGCAGATGAAAGAGATGATTATGATTATCTAATGCAAACCTCTACAGTATGACAATTTAGTGTTAATATTTCCATTAAGGATAGATTAAAATTATCAAATACGATAGGACGATATTATATATTAATGGCATATCTCTATGGAACAGAAATGATTGGACTTGTCTTAAAGACTTGCTGTTAAGCTGGAAGCTTAAACTAATATTTCAAGAGAATAAATTTTCATTTATAATATATTTATAAATGACTAATATAAATGACTAATAAAGCAGTCCATATCCTCAGTTTGATTTTGCAGGAACATGAGTTAGTTCCACTTGGTAGACTAGATCAGAAAATTTTAAAAGTACCTTTATTGAAATTAATTTCAATAACAGAATGTTTCAGCTGTTCCCTGCCCTCCTCCCATGCCTTACCCTTCTTATACCCCCATGAATTGAGGAGACACCTGCCTGAGCCACTTCCAAATATTATCTTCTTTCCCGTTTGCCTATGTAATGGTTTTTGCTTATTACTATTAAGGTCATCTTCCTTACTTTCATCATCAATATACCTGGAAGTGATAAGCAATATATTTGAGGCTAGTTAACTTATTTCAGGTGAAGATTTTCATCCATGTCTGCGAACCTCAATCCTGCTATATAGGCACTGAAAATTTTGTAGAACAAATTATTATTTTACCACAGTATTACTGTTAAAGAACTTTTTACCTGTTAAAAAGCTGCCATAACTTTCAATAGCTTTTATAAGCAAAAGAATATGGATATTTTAAGTGCATTTGATATAACATATCAAATAGATCAAATTAAGAATATGTGACACCATGAAATTAAAAAAAAAATAGTATGCTAATTTTATGACTTTTTTGCAATAGTTCTTAATCATACAGTCATTAAGTGAATCTGGTTTTGTTGTTCACTTTGGTTGTCAGAAACGCCTTAGGGAGGTTGCAAATGATAATCCCAGGGTCCCGGAACACCTGCAATCATTGCAACTAGATACCAATTGCCAAGCACCCGAAGTTTGATCACATAACAGTCATGTGTGAGAACTAGTCATAAGTCATTTTGTTCAGTGCTATTGAACAGTCACTAAAAGAATGGTTGTAAGTCAAGGACTACTCATACTAATTAATATGTTGAAGAGGAAAATGAAAAATGTATTTAGGAACAGAAAGGTAAAAATAAATAAGCCATTAGTAGTTATTTTTTATTTTTCTGATATAGGGAAATCCCAAAACATGTCCCTTCAGGAATGTTCACAAATCATTAGAAAAACACAGCTGCCTTTGCACTTATGGTAGCGCTGGAAATCTGAAAATCAGCTCCCTGGTGCACATGCATGTGCTGGCCAGCTGTTCTTCACGCATGCATGCCAGCCAGTTAGAAACTGGAAGACCAGGTGGTTGGCGCGCATGTACGCACCAGAAAGCTGAGCTTCCAGTTTCTGGCACTCACGTGTGCTGCGCCAGGGAGCTATTCTTTTGGTTTCTGTTGCGCGTGCACATGCTCCCATTTCGAGACTCAGTGCCAAAAAGGTTCACCATCATTGTAATAGAGACTTAGCTCCAACAACCTAGTTAAGAATAAATTATTAAATGATTACACTCAGCACAAGAGCTATGGTAACTTCTGCTAAAAAAATTGCATTGTCTGTTTGTTGGTCTCAGTATTTAACTGTTTTCAAAACAAATAACTAACATGTGGAACTTGGCTAAGTACCAAAAGGTTAGTAAAGAGCTTTCAGGTGATGCTCTGCCAACTGTGGAGCCAGCATTAGGAATCAACAGGCATGTTACCAGGATCAACATTTTTCCTGATTGTCCAAGATAAATGAATCCCTAGAAAAGAGGTATAACTTCCACAAGCCCAAAAAGCATTTCTTTCTTTCTTTCTTTCTTTCTTTCTTTCTTTCTTTCTTTCTTTCTTTCTTTCTTTCTTTCTTTCTTTCTTTCTTTCTTTCTTTCTTTCTTTCTTTCTTTCTTTCTTTCTTTCTTTCTTTCTTTCTTTCTTTCTTTCTTTCTTTCTTTCTTTCTTTCCTTCCTTCCTTCCTTCCTTCCTTCCTTCCTTCCTTCCTTCCTTCCTTCCTTCCTTCCTTCCTTCCTTCCTTCCTTCCTTCCTTCCTTCCTTCCTTCCCTCCCTCCCTCCCTCCCTCCCCCTCCCTTCCTCCCTCTCTCTCTCTCTCATATCATATTTAGAAACTGTCATTTCCCTCATTGAATGACTCATAGAGTAAAATTTAGGCATTTGCATATATCTCCTATTATATGAGAAAGCAATTTTTTTTTGTAAATTAATAGGGAAGAAACTGGGAGAAACCGATTAATGATAAGATTCTGACTTTTACATGGTCCTATTTTTGCTTCTAGCAATTACTTAAGCTTCTGAGTTTGGTGTTATTTTCAGAACAAGATGGACTTTTCAAGAAAAAAATCAGGATAGTACTGGATCAGAGTGAAATATTAATATTGTGGGTTATATTTTTATGTCTTGACAGTATTATTACTCTGTACGTATATTTCCTGGACAAGAACCTGCTAATGTTTGGGTAGGCTGGATTACATCTGATTTCCATCAATATGATACAAGCTTTGATTTGGACAGAGTCCGTACTGTTACAGTAACCCTAGGAGATGAAAAAGGGAAAGTTCATGAGAGGTTGGCTTTATTTTTTTTTTGTTTAGAAACAATTGATATCAAATCATTCCATCAAGTTAGTGAATATATTATTCAGTTAAAATTGCAATATTTATTAAAATTGATATAGATATTAATTATTTATGTTAACATTAATATTACATCATGCTATATTTCATTTGATGAGTACTCCATTTTTTAAAATGAAGTTTTCCTTCTGTTAGCATACAATTATATAGCCCTAAAACTCAATATTCTATTAAGGGGCTTCATTGGAATGAAGGTTTACATTTATTTTTCAATCCACACCGAATTGTGAGCAAAATACAATTATCACATTTAAGGAATTTTAAATGTGGAATCCAAAAGTTATATTTTAGTCTCTGTAATATAAGTGTATTTAAGTGCTAGTTTCCTGGACATTATAACTCTATCCTATTCTAGCATGACTAAGAAATATATCTGTCTGTGACTTTACAGGCAGTCATAGTAGCATAATAACCCAATCATAGCTCTCTCAAATGAGAGGGTAGTGTGCATCTTGGTTTAGGCCACAATAGCTCTCTCCATCCTCCCTTCTATTTATAGAACAGACTAGAATAGAATTCTTTATTGGCCAAGTGTGATTGGATATACAAAGAATTTGTCTCCAGAGCATAAGCTCTCAGTGTACATACAAACAACGTGATAAATCATGATCATAATCATTAAATACAATCATCATACATCATAAGATACAATACTTAGTGATAGTCATAGAATACTAAATGAGCAATCAGCATAAATCATAATAGGACACTAAATAAAAGCAATCAACATAATTCATAAGATATAAATAAAAAGTAATAATCATAAGAAGCTAAGGAAATAGGTAATAGAAAGATGAGTATGATAATAGTAATACAGCCCTACGTGGTTTGGTTTAGTCTAGGAGAGATGGCCTTTGGAGAAATATATGCAACTTTGTAGTTAGCATTATGTCTGCTTATGAAATGTATTAATATTCATCTATTGTTTATTTTTAAAATTAAATGTAAATCTAAATATGCCAGATAGTTTTATGGAAAAAAACTCAAACTAGCCATTTTCTAACTTCATCAAGGATGGATTGAGTATTGGATAAGAATCCTTATCTTAGACCTAGATCTCTATGAAGTCCTATTGTAATACATGTGAGTTAAGCATTCATTGAGTTATTGACGTAATTGCAGTGAAATAAGTCTAATTTTATCTGCATGTATTTATTTGCTTAATTGCTTGCTTACAGTATTTATTAGTAACTATATTACAAATTGTCTCATGATTAGCAGGTTTAAAGAAACACAGATTAAAACTGTCATCATGTACTTTAGATGCAATACTTTTAGAAAACTATGCTGCTTTATCTTCTCTCTGCTTGAAAAAGCTCTGCACATGTATTAGTGGGAATTTCCCATTGGTGAGCAAATGTATTTTTTAATATTGAAGAGAACCGGATAGATCACAGACATGGCAGAGCCTAATGGAGTTTGGGAACTTGCCTTGTAACATTAACCTTTTATTAACCTTTTGAAATGCAGTATTAAACGAAGCAACTGCTATATGGTGTGTGCCGGAGAAAGCATGAGTCCAGGGCAGGGACGCAATAATAATGGATTAGAGATTGGTTGCTTAGTTGATGCGGCAACTGGTATCCTATCCTTCACTACCAATGGCAAAGAGTTAAGCACTTATTATCAGGTAATGCATTTTTTTTGGTTATAGGTTGCCCAACAAAATCTGATTAGCTTTTTAAAAGAACATGTTTATTATATTTTAAAAGGAAATAGTAATTTCCCCAAATTTTAGCTTTAAATAATAGCTTATGAAAGATTTACAACTTTATCGTGGCAAATGCTTAGGTTAATAACGTTCTTGTCTGCAAACTATCTTTATATCTACTTTGACATACTATTTTTTTCTGTTTGTTTTTTATTTAGGTGGAGCCAAGTACTAAATTATTTCCTGCAGTATTTGCACAAGCCACAAGCCCAAACATTTTCCAATTTGAGTTGGGACGAATAAAGGTAACTATCACCCATTTAGTTTACTGTATTTAAAACATTCCTGATACTCTGGTTCCAACTTTTTGCAATAGTAATAAAAGTGAGATAATTTTTTCCCATCATCATCCATCAGCTATACCAAGAGAAAAACATTGAGTAAATATAGAGTTATATACAAAATCAGTAACAAAATCATAGTCCAATGTATTCCCTTCTCTCTTAGATGTCCCATTTATCTTCTATGACCATAGAAACCATGCCAAGGTCTGGTTTTATATGAAAAGAAGAGAAAAAAAAAGATGGGTGTATAAGTTTTGTGCTCTTTGAACAAGAAAACCAAAAACAGGAAAGGTTTCTGAAAGTTGAGAAAGTAATCTCTAAAAAGAAAAAGACTTCATAAATTCCAGTATCACCAATGTATGATAGACCTAATTACAGTACCTGTTTTGGAATAGCACTACACTACCAAGACTTAAGTCAAACTTTTATCTATTGGGCATCTGGCAGATCAGCTTTTTTATTTTTATATATTAAATTATTTGCTGACCATCTCATTATCCAAAGTCACACTGTGATATTTTATCACTACACTGATATGAATTATAATCTAATTTCTTTTATTGAAGAAGTAGTTAGTCACACAAACATAGCTGTTTATTTTATTCTTCAATTTTCAGACTTTAATCAGAATAAGTGCATTTCTAGGAGTCAGATTATCACCAAAGTATTCTCTGACATTAGTTACGTGTTTATACTTGAATGTATGCCTTTTCTTAATTCTATCCCTCAAAGTGGCTTATTGTCAGACATGAAAGATCAGATCTACAGTGAAGGTCCAATTAAACTGATTTATTGTTAATCATACCCAAGAATCTTTTCAACTTATGGTTAACATCTGTGATTAGATAAAGGTCAACAGAATTCAAGAGCGGTTGTATTTAATTTGTTTGTGGCTATGTAGAGATTCTAAGATGATCCTTTTTTTAAACTCTGCCCCAGGTTTTGCCACTCTTATTCCTATACATATGACAAAAATGCAGTTTTAAAAATAATTAAAATCAAACATTGTAATTAAAAATGTAGCAAAAGAGTGGCTTTTTAAAAGTATCTTCCTAAATAAAGGAAGAATAGGAGCCTGTTTCATAGACTAGGAGTCTCACAGAAGAAATATACCACATTTATATTTTGTATTGATCAGCAGATTGGTTTCTGTTTTTTCTACTACAAGCAATGTTAAGACACTTTTCAAGGATTGTCCTATATAAAATATATTTCAATAGTTAAGATATATTGTTATCAGGGTATGATAATTATATGTTTTATATGCTCAGGAAGATCACAACTGATATACTAATTTTAATACTGAAAACAAAACTCCAAGCCACAGCTGAAATTCCTAATCTGTGAACCTGGTTTTGCTGGAACAGTACAATCCCTTTCAGAAAAAACTTTTTGGAAAAGCTAAATAGTTCCATGCAGATACTGCACAACATGGAAATAAAGTGGAGTTAAATGGGATACCATTGGTTAACAAGTGTCAAAGTAGAGCCTGGCGTCTTCTCAGAATAGAATTGCAAAATATTTTTTTCAAAGATCCAACCCTGCCAAATGGCACAGAAGAATACAATGGTTATTGATAGTTTCATTCCAAACCAGATTTTGTTATCATGTTTGATATACTCTTTAGAGGAATTCTTGGTGTTCCCTGAGCTTGGTTGTTTTGTTACAGATGTTTCATTATCCAATTAGGTAACCGTGGAGAATGAAATGTCTACAAGAAAACAACCAAGCTCAGAGAGCACGAAGGACCCCACAGTTCAACTCTAAGCCACAAATATGTTCTTCTATTGATACTCTTCAGTTCATGGACAGGTTTGATTCTGTGCCAGCATTAATATATATATATATATATATACACACACACACAGTCCTTCAGTTCATTGGAACTATAGGACAATGGTTTTCCTTCCATGCAATATCAGTCCCAAGTCCAAAGATGACACAATGGAATCCAATAGAGTCTTTTTACCTTTTTAAATGTAATAGACTGAATCTTGCCAGACTAAAGCTATAATCTTCTAACCCAAGATAGATTTTAGAATGTGGTTTCCCTGAACCTATTTCCCCCTTCCCCATTCAAGTTTAGGACTGCACAATTTCTTATTTTGGGCTTTTGTCTCAGAATGTACTGCCTCTTCCCTAGGAAACCATGGTGCTCCTGTCTATGGAGATTCTCAAGTCATCCAGGTCATGGTTGTCCCAAAGGTGTTTTTTCAAGAGACAACTGGATTTTCCAATTTTTCTTTGAAGACATTTCGCTTCTCATCCTCTTCAACTTTTTGAATCACTAGCTTCCATGGATAATGGAGTATTAAAATCACATTGGCTAGGAAACCATATACTGTTTGCATAAATCTCTATTTTCATACTGATAGAGTAGTTATAGTTGAATTGTGGCATTTCTGTCAAAAATTACTTTGGACATTCACATCCGTCAACCTATTTTTTTTTGCATTCTTCCCCCTTCCATCTCATCCTCTAGAATGTTTGTTATATTTGTTACATTTTCACAGAATGATCTTTATGTATGAATGCATAAGATGACAATTCAAAATAGTTGCAGGTATGCAACCTGTTCTCCCAATTTATGAATAATGACGATTTCATTCGTGTGTGTGTGTGTATACATACATACATACACATATATTTATATATATGAATGATCAAGTTTATTCCCCCCTCCCCCCCAGTTTACTGCATTTATTGCAGTACTGTTTTACTGCATTTACTGTTTTGCTCTGTTTTCAGAATGTAATGCCATTGTCAGCTGGCTTGTTCAAAAGTGAGCACAAAAATCCACTTCCTCAATGTCCACCCCGTCTCCATGTTCAGTTTTTGACACATGTTCTTTGGAGCAGAGTGCCAAATCAGTTTCTGAAGATTGATATATCACGGATCAATGAACGGCAGGGCTGGTCAATGCAGTGCCTGGAGTCTTTGCAGTTCATGTCCCTTCACATTCCAGAGGAAAATAGGTACTGTTTGGTTACATTTACAGATGAATACGTGTATGGTAAATTATATATCTGGAAAAAAGGATATGTTAGTATATATTCATAAAATACTATCAAATATGCAAAGGGAAGAAGGGCAATAGGAAAAGAAAATTGAAACTAGGTAAATCTAGTTTACATCAATACTAGTTATCATCTGTATTTTATTTTACTTTTTTATTTAAATATTTTATATCCCAACTTCATTATTCATATAAATGTATTGTGTTGGATACATTCAACACAACTTCTTCCTCCTATTTCCTCACAAAAGAACCTACCCCTATGAGGTGGTTGGATTGAGAGAAAATGACTGTCTCAAAGTCACATGGCTAAGGCCATGAACTAACAGTCTGTTACTTTCTAGATATCTTCCCATAATCTATTTTTGCTTCCCTCAACTAATATTCTTCAATCACAGGAAATACCTTTAAGTCTTTCTTTGCAAAAGATGTCATATTCTATTAATCAAGGTTATCCCCAGTAAAAGACTGTCTTTAATTCCAAAGGATAAATAATATTATCCAACAATTGTTAGCTATAGTTACTTAATACATTGAAGTGTTACGAAAGAAACTAAATTCTTGATGAAAAAATTTAATTACTCGATAAAGAGTTATACTTAGTCACTTAGAAAGCTAATTTGGAAATAGTTGAAAGTCTAACTAAGCTTGCTTTCATGTTTGCATATGTAAATGTGTTCTCTAGATTGTAAGCCTTATCAATTTACTGAATTATTGGTAAGATAATTGTGAACTTGTTCTTAGAAAGCTGATTGTATGGATGTAAAAGCGTTTTCTACACAAAAAAACTCAAATCTGCTATGTTTAATTATTTTCCTTTTTTTATTGCAGGTCTGTAGATATTTTAGAACTGTCAGAACAAGAAGAACTGCTAAAATTTCATTATCATACTCTCAGACTATACTCAGCAGTGTGTGCTCTTGGGAATAACAGAGTTGCACATGCTATGTGCAGCCATGTTGATGAATCTCAGCTTCTCTATGCAATTGAGAACAAATACATGCCAGGCTTGTTACGTGCAGGCTATTATGATCTTCTCATTGATATTCACCTTAATAGCTATGCTACTGCAAGATTGATGATGAACAATGAATTCATTGTCCCAATGACAGATGAGACTAAAAGCATTACTTTGTTTCCTGATGAACACAAAAAACATGGCCTACCAGGTATCGGGCTTAGTACATCTTTACGACCCAGAATACAGTTTTCTTCTCCCAGTTTTGTAAGAATTAATAGTGAGTGCTACCAATATAGTCCTGAATTTCCTCTAGAAATTTTAAAGTCTAAAACTATAGAGATGTTGACAGAAGCAGTTCAGGAGGGTAGCCTACATGTTAGAGATCCAGTAGGTGGTACTACAGAATTTCTGTTTGTTCCTTTGATCAAGCTTTTTTATACCCTTCTTATAATGGGAGTCTTCCACAATGAAGATCTAAAGCATATCTTGCAGCTCATTGAGACCAGTGTGTTTAAAGAAGATAAAGGCCATGAAGATAAAACCCGAATATTAGCAAAGGAACTAGTTACAGAAAGTCTAAATTTAGAAACAGCTGTGGATAAAATCAGAAGAGAGAAGGTTCCAGAAGAAGGACTTCTTCAAATGAAGCTTCCTGAGCCCGTCAAATTACAGGTAATCATGAAATAATGCATGGCTAATATATTTTGTGGATTATTTTTCTACTTGAGACACATTTATGTCCCTTTATACACACAGACATAAAGAAAAATTTGAGTTGGCAATTTAAGAAAAAGTTCTAGATATAGACAAAAGTGGCTACAAATAGAAAAGAATATTTACAATATGCATACTGAGAATAATGTTGAGAAGAAGAATTTTTTTGACAGAATAAAGCTTTCAATATGCAATAAATAATACATTAATCACAAATAAAGTAATCAAAAGGAAATTAAAACTTTAAACTGAGGAAAAGATAAGGGTAGAAAATTGAATTTTTTAGTATTTTGAAATGGAGAGAATAAAAGGTTTAAAAAATAGAAACAGATGACAATGGACATGTGTTGTATTAAAAAAGAGAAATGACCCAAGTTAAATAAAAGGAACACCCCATATTTGAAATTGTAGTTTTAAAACTATGTTACCTCATTTATTTTGTTTTGTTCTATCAATTTTATTTCAGATGTGCCATTTACTCCAATATCTGTGTGACTTCCAGATACGCCACAGAATAGAAGCCATTGTAGCATTTTCAGATGATTTTGTAGCAAAACTTCAAGAAAATCAGCGTTTCCGATATAATGAAGTTATGCAGGCTTTAAATATGTCTGCAGCTCTGACAGCCAAGAAAACGAAAGAATTTCGATCCCCACCACAGGAGCAGGTTAATAACCTAATAAATATTTTAATATTGGGGTTTATTCAGTGTAAAGAAAATCTGTACAAAGTAATATTTTTCCTGGACCAGAGTACACCAGACATTAAATAAAAGTTAAACTGCTTTCGTGAATGAAAATTCTGATTTTCATAATGTTTGGCTATTGTGTTTTAACAAGCAGCAGTCACTTTTGATAAGCATTTTGCCATCCATGAAAAATATGGATCAGGCCTGACATTAATTCAATTGTTTATGACTGAATGTAGATTGAAATATTCTGTATGGGGACACTCCACCCCCCTCATACATTAAACAGTTGCCTTTTGGTGAAATGAACTTTGTAGAATTCTGATGTATTCATTTTTTGTGCACATGTTTTTAGTCATCTCTAATTTGAATACTTCTAACTTTTCAATGGAAAAGGTTTATAAATACAGGTAGTCCTCACTTAATGATCAACATTGGGACTGCCAAATTTTATCATTAAATGATGTGACTGTTGTGAGATATCACATGATCACAATGAACTTAACAATCTTATGTCTTTCCTGTATATTAAGTGAATATCCATGGTTGTTAACTGAGACATGTATTAAAAAAGAGAAATGATACAAGTTAAATAAAAGGAACACCCCATATTTGAATTGTAGTTTTAAAACTATGTTACCTCATTTATTTTGTTTTGTTCTATCATTGTAAGTTACTTTTTCAACAGCATAATAACTTTGAACTGAGGACTACCTATGGTTTCTTTTCCACTTTTGTATGTGGAGTTCAGTGGACCCTGTATTCTCTTCTTCTATCCTTGAAATATGTATCTTCAGACAATCTGAAGGTGCCTTGGATATTCATTACTAACTTGTATAAACAAGTTGTTGGAATTCTGATTCTAAAGAGTGAGACAAACACTGTTGACATCTTCCCTCCAGTCCTACCCCCAAGCATGCTGTCCCCTATTTTGCTTTTAATAGGGATCTTTTAGCACAAGGTATGGGTCATGGAGCCTGTACTAAGAAAAGAAGAATAGGAAAATCCTACTCCATCTATTGGAAAATTGCTCTTTTAGTTCCTTATCTTGCTCTCTTAAACTTCTGATGCACAGAAGTAAAACGCAGCATTGATAAAATGCAGCATTATGTATGTGCCAAGAGATTTCATTTGTGACTCTTGCTATTGGTGAAAGGATAAATTAAAATTATTATATAATTACACAGGGATAAATTAGGGTGCCCATTTTTAATTTAAGTTTCAAAATCCTGAACACCATTTAAACCATCTCTTAACAAGTACTAAAAGGAATCCTAGATGACATTGACAATGTCGTAATACAAGTCAAGAGACAAAGATGTGGCTGCATCATTTCTTTCAATATATCTTACAGGAACTGAATTACTGAGCTGTACTAAATATAATGTGACTATAATGATAATTCATTAGAATGAATAAAATACATGTATTTCTTTCTATCCTTTCCTTCCATGGGGAGTTTCAAAACATGACTTCAGTCTAATAATATTGTAGTAAATGTTTCATTCTACCTACATATCACCTCTTACATATTACTTCAAATATATATTCACTTTTAAAGATCAACATGCTGCTGAATTTTAAGGATGATAAAAATGATTGTCCTTGTCCTGAAGAAATCAGGGATCATCTCCTGGATTTTCATGAAGATCTGATGGCACACTGCGGTAAAGCTGAACTTTGAATATTCTTTCCCAGTTCCAAATATTAAAGAAAATAAAATACTGATGGTTTTATTAAACAAAATATGGTAGATTGAAATGTAATTCTAATACAAAGACACTTAAAATTATATTGAATACAATGTTAAAACTGCAATATCCATATTGTCTTCAAAAACCTGCTGTCTCATGTAAAAACAGATGCCTTGATCTAGCTTTAGGGAAATCATGTTGAGCCTATAAGATAAAATTGGCAGGACTTGGCCAATTTTTTTTTCAGAACTAGGTTCTGAATTTGAAATGTAGTCTCCCTAATATTGGCAGAATGTAGCACACACCTTCTGCCCCTGGTTTACTATTAGGATGCTCTTTTGCAATGCTGAAAAGGACAAGTTATGTGAAGTTATACATCAATAAATGATGTTCTTGAAAATATCAATCAAATTACGGTAGCTGTATTGAAATCTTTTAATGCTTTTTTGGAATCAACATTCACTTCATTTCTCTAATTAAAAGATTGATTTCTGGAATAGTTTAAAGTTATGGCCAGGCATGATTTCAAATAATGAAGCACCCTACTAACTGCTCTCAAAGTTCTGAAGATAATCTTGGAAATGAATACAGATAATATTGTTTAGTTGTTTTAATGCTATCATAAATATTTGATATTTATGTCTAGGTATTCAGCTTGACGAAGATGGAATTCTAGATGGAAACAGTGATTTAACTATTAAAGGTCGCTTGCTATATCTTGTAGAAAGAGTCACACACTTGAAAAAGAAACAAGCAGAGAAGCTAATTGATGATAATAACAAGAAACCATGTAAGTAAAGTAAAATAAGATTTAGTTGTTACCTGAATCTAAAGTAAGCATAGTTTAATAATTCTCTCATTCTGATACCATAATCTCTTTCAGAATTAAATGTCTATACATTCAGTATTTTAATTTATTATATTCTGAAATTATTGCATGTTCTGGAACATAATACTACATTCGAAAGTGCTGACTAAGAAGCTGTAGCTTCTGGCAAATCCTTGTTGAACTGATGGGATGCAAAACAACTGGAATTCAGATAGGCTAACAAAATACTGAGCAAATGAATGATTTTCCACTAGTAAGGATGCATTAATCTGTGTTTCTGGGTGGGGCAATAGGTGTATGGTCTTCGGTAGGGAATGAAAATGATGCATGGAAGGATTTATTTACACTAAATTCTTTACTTCTTTCTTTCTGGAAGTTTCATAGTTAGGGCAACTCTCTTCTGCAATGTAACCCATAGCCCATCAGATTTTATATACATTTATATATTTTAATTTTTATTCCAGAACACATATGCATAGTAATGA
Source organism: Bungarus multicinctus (assembly GCA_023653725.1). Taxonomy (NCBI): domain Eukaryota; kingdom Metazoa; phylum Chordata; class Lepidosauria; order Squamata; family Elapidae; genus Bungarus; species Bungarus multicinctus. The sequence goes on along the minus strand of CM042836.1, from coordinate 69,025,559 downwards.
TAGTCATTGCATGACAGCAGTTTTTTCTGTCTCCTTTTCTGATCATTATTTGATAGGAGATTATTATATTGACATTCATCCATTTGCTTTATAAATTCAATTAGTTAAATGATTATCTTCAGTTTGTAATTTTATTTTAAAGATTTTTTTTATTATGATCCTTTAAAAAATAATTTGGATTTTTCTAGCCCAATAACTAGTGAAGCAACTCTTTCTTCATCTCCAATTGACTCTACTTTTTACACATATAATTTCTAATTTGATTATATATAATTTGATGATTTGCTTTTTTCAGAAATTAATCGTTCTGAATTTCTAATCCAAATTGGCATAGCTTGTGATGATTATTGTTAAAAGTGAAAAAAAAGTCTTGTTGTATGTTTGTCTTAATGCTTTCTACATCTAGCAACTCTCCAACAGCTGATATCAGAAACTATGGTACGTTGGGCTCAAGAATCTGTAATAGAAGACCCAGAGTTGGTGAGAGCCATGTTTGTTTTGCTACACCGCCAATATGATGGGGTTGGTGGCCTAGTTCGAGCCATGCCCAAGACATATACTATAAATGGTGTATCAGTGGAAGATACCATCAATTTGCTTGCATCTCTTGGCCAGATCCGTTCTCTCCTCAGTGTTAGAATGGGCAAAGAAGAAGAGAAACTTATGATTCGTGGATTAGGGTAAAATTTTCCTTTTTACTTATAATTTAACAGTTATATAATTGTCTTTGGTTGATTAGTAGTAGAGAAGACAGTGATAGAAGTTTATTCTCATAGGCTTCGAAGAATTCACATTGTGGATAAATAGGCTAATATATGAAACAAAAAACTAGAATACTGCTTATTTATAACTAATTTCCTTTTGGCTTTTGACTCAAATTGAAATAATCCAAGCAATGATCGAGTTCCTTGAGAACACATGATAATATTTGGTATTTTTTTTCTTTTTTTTAAAGAATGAAAAACCAAAATATTGGTGTTTTGTATTTTAACTTTTCTTGAATGAACTAAATATTATTTTAAAAATGTATATACTATTTGATAATTTCATGGGGGAAATATAGATAAGATATGGGAAAGATGGCAGATGACATTTTTAGAAATAGGAAATGTGGTTTTTTAAAATATATTAACTTTCTTTTTAAGTTTTTGAGATCAAATATTTTCTAGACAACTTAAACCATAATGCTTTCTTCCTATAAATCAAGCATATCAGTATCACATTTTTAAAAGTCTGGCTTATACAACAATATATGATTTTTTTTAAAGGTCTCATAGAAATAATTCTGCATCATCCATATTTAAGTCCTGACTTAATTTAACCAATGAACCATTAAAAAATAGCAATCTTTTTTTCCCCTGAAGAGAATAAAACAGTGGAACTCAGGTTAAAAATCAAAGAGATGTAAAATGTGCTTTTTGCAACTTAATGTATCATTTTCATTTCTCATTAAGATATTTTATTTTTGAAATATTATATGAAAATATTTAGTTTTCAACTAAAAATAACTAAAAAAATCCTTGCCCATATTTTAATGATTCTCAAATATTTTGATCTTAGGACCTCATTTTAATTTGAGAAGTAGTAATGATAATTCCTATTTTTTTTTAAAAAAACCTTTCTTTATGCTGTTACTTGAATTCACAGAGTTTCAAGTTCAATCTAATTCACCAATTTATGTAAATGTGTTCATTTACTTCATTATTTTGAGGGAGAGAGAAGGATGGTGTTCAGAAAGCCTTCCTAGGAGCTTTGAGATATGTTCAGGCAGAGTGGGAGTGATGTGTGAAACCCCAGTGATTTGCTGTGACCCTCCAGTTTTAGAATATCTACTCTAGGATATTTTGAATAAATTTCAGTTTTTTATTTTTAAAAACCACATTAAATGGTATGGATTGGACACATTAAATGGTATGGATTTTATAACTAGATGTAAAAGGATTAAGATTTCAATTTACTCTTCCTTTTTTATTATTTTTCTATTTCTAATAGGGATATTATGAACAATAAAGTTTTTTATCAGCATCCTAATCTTATGAGGGCATTGGGGATGCATGAGACGGTCATGGAAGTAATGGTGAATGTACTTGGAGGAGGAGAATCAAAGGTAATGTATAAATTTTGGCTCTAATGCCGGACAAAGTTGCTTAACTCTTGTTTGAAGACCAGATCTTATTTGGTTTAATTTGGGAAATTTGCAAATTTGCACATTTAACAATGGTCATCTATGTCTAAGAATGATAAATAAGTTTAAATAATTCTGTTGCAGCTGCAAACAGAGCAATCACTATTAAGTAAAGGTTTATATATGGATTTTGCTGTCAGTTCATTATGAAAGTTCTGAACAGTTTCGCTAAGAGCTTTCCATTGCAATTTTTCAAATTAATACTATCTTTGCCAATAGTCAGAAAGAATCTGGTAGCATCTTCTAAGAGTAACAAAGTTGTTAATAGCCTTTTCTGACCTGTGGCTTATTTCATCAGAGATATGAAGTAGCTTAAAGGAGGTATGATTTAAATTTATTGGAATGAGCAAGGTTGGATTTATTGGTTGTCTGTATTCAAGTAAGAGTCTATCACCAAATGCCTCAGAAAGTAAAATGCTTGCATCTATTGTAGTATACTTATTAAAAATGCATCGAGTGGCTTCAGTTATAAGCTGTAGGTCAGCAGAAATCTGTTTTTGTGGTTTCTCCGTGGGAATCAATCTGGCTCTATTGATTTGTGTATTGATCTTGTTGAATGCTTTGTTTAATTCCATCAGTTAGCTATCTTTGCCTCATGAGTCAGAACAAATATGATTGTAATGTAGATACTGGCTACAGAGAGCAGTTTGGATGATATATTCTAAATGGAATCTGGAACATGAAAGTATGCATGTCAGTCTATAGGTTTTCTGTTTAACATGATGTTTTTGAATCAGGTAATTGTAGTATGACATAAGTGTAGTGGTTTTATTTTGTAGAATGGAACAGGCTTAGGCTGATGGTGTCATGGTCTTAATGGAACAATGAGAACATTAACTTAACCTAAGTTCTATTAAGGTTTGATGATTCAGAACTGAAGAAACATTTTTCTAGGTCAACCATGAATATGTTGGCATATTATGGGGCTATGGGTGCACATCCAGTACCTCAGCTGAAATTTTTTGCTTACCAAATGATTCTCAGTTTTTTACAGACAGCAGGAGCAATGGATAGTCTGAGCTATTTTATGATAACCTGGGAGTGACCATGTTGATGCTAATTGTCATGTATTTCAGTTCATGAAATTAGATGCCCAAATTTTATTAAAATACAGGCTTTACAGGGGCAATTTATTTTGTAGAACTATAATTAGTCCTAAACTGGCCCTTTATCCAAACACTAATATAGTGTCTGAACTCTATGATTTTGATGGGAAGTGGAATTGGTCTCTCTGTGTGTGTGCATTTATCAACTATCGAAGTAACCATTGTATATAAACTAGTTAGCAAACATCTCTATTTAGATGCACAATTACATTTCTGTGTGACTTATTTTTCCATTTCTTCCTCCATCAGACCATAAATTTTGTCCAATGTATGCTTTGATCCTAGGAAATTGTTCTACCTTTCATTCCGACAATAACAAAATTTAGAATTAAATTTATGTTGGGTAGTAAACTTGATGAAAAAGTCTTTCTTTGAGCAGAGGGAAAGTTTGAAGCAGAGGGATCAAAACTATAGAATCTGCATAAAAAATGAGAACATGGAGGGGGGGTTTTCAAGGCAAAATTCCTTTATTTGTAAGGAGAAATAGAAAAACATTCTGGAAATGTCAGAGAGCAGATCAACAATAGAGATCTGATGGGATACTTGATGGAATAGTTGTTGTTGTTTTTTTATCAAAGCCAGCTTTTCCTAACACAGCACTTTTTGTCCTATTAGGAAATTCTTAAGATGCTGGGATTTTCTTGGTTATATACTTAAAATTTTCCTTTGTCTAAAAATTTGCCAGAGTGCATTGGAATCTTCAGTTAGCCACAATGACACTCTGTCATAGCACTAGTTCTTTTCTTGCATTAATCTATTACTTGCATTCAAATGTCAGAGGCATACATGCAGACATTTGGATCACAATACATATTTCATGCCCCCCCTACTTCTGCCAGAGAATTTTTACAGTAGAGCCAGCACTGATTTGCTTGACAATAAAGGTCATATCCTGTGTGGTTTTTTTTTAAACTAATGAACCATCTTCCTTGGATGGAGATTATTTGGTTTACAATTTTTAATCTCATGAATAATGGAACTGAGCTGATTATCTATTATGACCAAACCTCAATGTGTCCATTTTAGGTTTTTCTCCCTGTGATGGCTTCATTTTATAATGCATAGAACCAACTTTAGTGGAGCCCAAATTTAAGTAATCAAGATTTTTACAAATATGTATCTAGATACAGTTTTTGAGTAGTTTTGCAGAAAATTACATGAAAAACGAAATAACTTTATCTTGAGGGGTATGTGTGTGTGTGTGTATGTATGTATATGTGTATGTATGTGTATGTGTATGTATACACACACACACACACACACACATTCTCTCTCTCTCTCTCTGTATATATATATATATATGTATATGTATATGTATATATATATATATACTATTCTTGCTTTTCTAACATAGTACTGTTTGTCTAGGAAATCACCTTTCCTAAGATGGTGGCAAACTGCTGTCGTTTTCTATGTTATTTTTGCCGCATCAGCAGACAGAATCAGAAAGCCATGTTCGACCATCTAAGCTATCTTTTGGAAAACAGCAGTGTTGGACTTGGTAAATATGTATTATATTTTTCCTACAGTACACTACCCATTTTGTATTTATTGCTGTTAAATCTTTTTGGAGTTTACAAATTAATGGCTACTTTGTATATCCATTCTAAGATGTTTTAAGGCTTCCAACACCTCTTAATAATGAATTATTCTTACTAAATAGTACCTGTCAGGCATTGAATTTCTTGGCTGATCATTTAATGTAATTTAGCCTGCTTGGAAAGGATGTATTTTTACTGCATCTTCACATCTCCTAAATACTGAAAATGTATGCTTAGTTGGTATATGGAGTAAAACTTTAAGGCACAATAGATACAAGTGTTGTATTATTTGGATGATATTGACTCAACAAAACCATGGCTGTATATTATAAACTGTAGTTTTCTAATTTGAATCAATTTCATTTAGTTCATTTACCTGCTATATTTTGTTAACAGGATTCTGTGCTGTTTTAACATAATGCCAATTTCTGAAATTTATTTGATAGCTTCTCCTTCCATGAGGGGATCAACACCTTTAGATGTTGCAGCAGCATCAGTAATGGATAACAATGAGCTTGCACTGGCTTTAAGAGAACCTGACTTAGAGAAGGTAAATCATAAATAATATTATAGAATCTATATTTTGTAAGTATGCATATATTTCTTATCATACAGTAACAGCAGTCTGCATCCTATTAGCAGTGTAATTTTCATATACAAAAACCCCATATATGACAGAACTTACAATTCATACTATCACCTAGAAGTTTAATAGCTGATTGGTTATGCCAGCAACTCCAGTCAAAAACATTTTGAGGTAGGGATCTTATTTTGATATTATCGTGCAATATACAGTAGATTCCCACAGAATCTGTGAGTGAAAATGCCAGTGAAGGACCATGATTTTGGATACAGCAGTTAATTTATATGAAATTCCCACCCACTCCCACACCCACCCACACACAGGGAGAGAGGGAGGGAGAGAGAGAGAGAGAGAAAGAGAGAGAAGAAAGCTTGGTTTTAGTTTTATCTTAAAAGCACAAAACTTTCTTGGAAGGTAGATCTATGACAGAAAATGTTACGAGCCTTTGAGCAACACAAAAAACAATAGGAGACCGAAGCACCCATTGTACAATTCATTAAAAAGTTATCACTAGCATAAGATAAATATCAGAACTGTATACAATTTCCAGAATAAAAATAAATTTAGAAAAAATTTCATATTTTCTGTAGATGTATTGAGATTGTTAATAAAGATAAATACAATGAACTATGCTTAAGCCAAAGGTTTTTCATAGTGTTGAGGGTAAGACTCTGATGGTACTGTGGACAAAAGGACAGCCTGAGAATTATAGATGAAGATTTAAAGAACTATGATGGAGAAGAGAGGAAGATTCTAGGAGTATAAAGTGTATAAAGGGCACATTTCAAATTGGGTAATAAGTTATAAGATGACTGTGGAATTTAGGCATTGGTAAAATATAGATACATAGAGGGGGAGGGACAAGGGCAGTAAATGCTTCTATTGTTTAATTTTGTCTTGTTCTTAGGTAGTCCGCTACTTGGCTGGCTGTGGTTTGCAGAACTGTCCTTTACTAATTTCTAAAGGCTATCCAGATATTGGATGGAACCCAGTTGAAGGAGAACGATACCTGGATTTCCTTCGTTTTGCTGTTTTTTGCAATGGTAGTGTTAAGATATTACAGTTTTTGAATAACCTTGCTATTTCTAATCAATTATATTTTAACTACATTTATTAATGTACCCAATGAAGTGCTGCTTCTCAGTGTGCTTATGACATCATAGTTCGATAAATGTTTCCTTTTTAACAATCTTTTTAAGTCACTATGCAGCACTAAGAAAAAGCTTGAGAGAAAACTGGAATCATTCAATGAATCTTCCCTACCCAACACCATTGGCATCTCCCTTCCCAATTTCATCCTTCTGTGTTGAGAATCTGTATGAAGCTCAGTTTCTCTTATTTTTTTTCTCCTCTCATATTCCAGTACATGCCCCATAACTTTGCTAACTTCAAATATTCTGACATCATGTTCCATCCATCTCTGACTTGTCTGTTGTATACTGTCATTTCTAGGTGTTGACTTCAAGTCAAATATAAAATATGCTAAAATACAATTATTAGGAAGTAAGAGAGAAGAGGCAGGAGGCTCTTCTAATGTGGTGGCTGGAATAACTTCTAGTGTTGTTATCTGTTTTGGATACTGATAAAGTGGATGGAGTTTCTCATAGTTTAACTGTTTAATTCAGTCCTTAAAGTTTGCTTTTGGGCTAGAGATAGTGGATCTTCCAGCACAATGTAGGTTCTCTCTCCTTGCTAATATAGTTGTCAAAATTTTATTTCAAAATGAATAAATCTATCTATCTATCTATCTATCTATCTATCTATCTATCTATCTATCTATCTATCTATCTATCTATCTATCTATCAGTTTGGGGACAAATATTGGGCTTCTTTATCATATGTTATAGAAACTAATTCCAGATTTATGGCTTCATCAAGTAGTTAAGTTTCTATATGGTTGTAGGTGAGAGTGTTGAAGAAAATGCTAATGTGGTAGTCAGACTACTCATTCGACGGCCTGAATGTTTTGGACCAGCACTGAGAGGTGAAGGTGGAAATGGCTTGCTTGCTGCAATGGAAGAAGCCATAAACATATCAGAAGATCCTACAAGAGATGGCCCTTCATCAACTAATGGATCCACTAAAACATCGTAGGTAGAATGGAAATGTTTATTCCCTGAATAAAATGTCTTTCAGGAATCATTGTTTCTAAAATGAAGTGCATGGTCCTGGTCTATGACATTGATAACATTGATTGGTTTGAAATTCTATTAGGCCTATCACTAAGCCTAGTACCTTTCTTAAATACCGTATAATATCTAATGTTAATTTATGTTGAGAATTTTAATAACAATATGTTATTTATGATAAAAATGACAAGAATCTTCTGTTTACTATAAATACAAACCCTCAAAATTGGAAGAATATCAGTATATGGACTTAAAAGCATTTGTTAGACATATATCCTGTTTATATTCCATCTGTCTATCCATAAGTAGATCACAGATAGGCAGATAGTGTTTAATCACTACCCTGCATAATTTAATTTATATGTTATAATTTCTATGTGTTCTAAACTTCTTATGGCATAGATCCTTTTACTGACATGGATTTTTCTGTTCACCAGCTATTATAATTGTTGAGCAAATAGTCTTCCCACTGTTTTCAGAATTTTTTTTTGTCCAAGTTGAAGCTGCACTCTGCCAACAACAGCCCTTTGTAATTTAAACTATAGAGAATTGATATGATAATTATTGCTAAAAAGCTCCTTAAACATTTATATTTATGTGGAGTGGCAGTTAGAAGTTAATATGGCTTCATATCTTAGAGATGAACTTTCTTTAAATGACTGGAGGTGAATTTATCTTTAAAATAGTCAGCTGACTCCATCGCTGGCTATTGGGGGTGAGATTTTAGCCCCCACAGAGCGGGTTCGCAATCTAGGCGTCCTCCTCCTTCTAATGACGGCTGTCATTAGAAGATCATATTACAGCTGTCTCCAGGGGGGCTTTTCATCAGATTCACCTGATGCGCAAATTGCGGCCCTTTCTCAATCGGGATGCCTTACGCACGGTCACTCATGCCCTGATCACCTCCCGCCTGGATTACTGTAACGCCCTCTACATGGGGCTCCCCCAGGGGAGCACCCGGAGGTTGCAACTGGTACAAAATGCGGCCGCGTGGGTGGTTATGGGGGCGTCTAAAAGCTCTCATGTGATGCCTCTCCTGCGCGAGCTGCATTGGTTGCCGGTGGCCTTCCGGGTGCACTTTAAGGTTCTGGTTTTGACCTTTAAAGCGCTCCATGGCATCGGACCAGTCTATCTGCAAGACCGTGTTCTGCTGATAGTCTCCCACCGACCTGTGCACTCCCACAGGGAGGGCCTCCTTCGGGTCCCGACGGCCTCTATGTGCCGCCTGGTGACCCCGAGGAACAGGGCCTTCTCTGTAGGGGCACCCGCTCTCTGGAATTGGCTCCCCCCTGAGTTGAGAACGTCCACCGACCTGAGGGTGTTCAGGCGTGGTTTGAAGACCTGGCTCTTTTAGCAGGCCGGCCTGGGCTGATCTTAAATTAATTTTAATGGGGTTTAAATAATGAATTTTAAGGTTGGGATTTTAGATTCGATAACAGCCCTTATTTAATTCTATTTTAACTTTTGTATATGTGTTGTTTTAGTAGGCTGTGCACCGCCCTAAGTCCTTCGGGAGAAGGGCGGTATATAAATTGAATAAAATAAATAAATAAATAAGTAAAATGAAGTGGCTTAGAAGAAATAGAGAGAAAAGAAAAGTTTTACTTCCCCCCCCAAGACATATCTGAGCTAAGTCTTTTCTAAATGGGGGAGATTAAATGCGTGCTCAAAATTTAATCATATCTTCACTTCTTAGATTATTCCCCAAATATTCAGAGGATATTTCTATTCCATTCCCAACTCCTCCCTCCCTCCCTCTCCTTTCTCGCATCCATGCACACATTTATATTTATAGTCTGGCATAAATTTTTATCATTTGTATACCATATTTGAAAAATAGAAAATAGGATATTCTATTATATAAAATATTAAATGGCTAGAAGGAATAAATATGATTCATTGTGACTGTGGGCAGGTGGTTTATGATATAGAATATATATTAGAGACATTATATATCTATACAAAAATGCCTCCCTCCCCAAATCCCACCAAACAAAAAGCCCTCTATTTTGTACTATTTTAGACCAAGGACTTAAAATTAGTGTTAAACTGACTATAATCCTACTTGTCTGAGAACTAAAATCTAAGTTTTCACTGGTTATGCCAAGGCTGGAACATAGGTATGACTAAAGATACATTATATAACAGATTTAATACATATATTATTATTCCTTCACTATTTTTTAATTTCTTTGAAAAACTGAACAGAAGTGAAGTAGAAGAAGAGGATGATACTGTTCACATGGGAAATGCCATCATGACTTTTTATGCTGCTCTGATTGATCTCTTGGGACGCTGTGCTCCAGAAATGCATGTAAGTATTCATGTACTTATTATTTTTGTTGAATTTATAACTTATCTCTGTTAATGAATAATGTGAACCAGAATGTGTGATTCTTCATCCTTTTCCCGATTCCTGAATTCATGGACTTTTGTATGTGAGAAACTGGTACCCATGAACAAAAAGATGTACCAATAAATTCTGGTAGTGACATGGTTTGCTGAAGTATGAAATCTTCAGTAGGATCAATCTTATTTCTGTGAAGCCTAGTAAAGATTTAATGTTGTAGATAATTATGTGACTGAGAGGAAAATAATAATAATAAAGTAGGAGATACAATTAAGTACATGGAAAAATAAGTATTCTATGAACCTCATGTTATATTTGTGTTGATATAGATAACTTCGAAGTTCATATAGACATGCTAAAATTCAAAATGTTATTGTAGATGGAATTTAGGAATCAACATACATTTTACCTACTTATTGCCTGACAGTGAGATGGGTGGCATATAAATGTAATAAATGAAAAGAATCTACTTCACATGGACCACCAGATTTCTTGATTGGATATTGTATGGGGAAAAGAAAAAAAGAACATGAGTATGAATAGATATTTGAGTGGTAGCGGTAATTGAATGGAATAAAATAACTTAAGTTAGAATAGAATCACTTCATATTCTAGCCATAGGAAAATTAAATATGTAATTTGACTTTTTAAAATTGTGAACTTCTCATTTCTGTCTTTTTTGATATAGAAATTATAAAAATGACTGTTAATATAATTGTCTCTTCAGATCCTTCAGGGGAATATTTACAATGAGAATGGCACCTCCTTTTTAATAGTACGTCATTGGAATATGATATCAGGGCCATCTTTAAATAAATGTTGAGCTCTATGAGATTTCAAGTTATATTGCATATTATATTAATTCACAGAATTATTATCTGGTGCACATGCATTTATAATTAGCTTATTCATAGAATTTTTATGTGTAAGGATATATCTGCATTCTTTGATTGCTGCATTCTTTGATTGCTGCATTCTCATAGAAGCCATCTAAATACTTAATTGCCTTATTCTATTAGCTCATCCATGCTGGCAAAGGGGAAGCCATTAGAATCAGATCTATTCTGAGGTCCTTGATTCCTTTGGCGGACTTGGTGGGTGTAATTAGCATTCCTTTTCACATGCCAACAATAGCAAAAGGTAAGAAAACTTGCAGTTTTTTTCCTATTATTTATTATGAGTGACTTGATTATTTCTTCTTCAGGTGTGTAGAAATAATTCTCTCTCTCTCTACTTCCCCCTTCTTTCTTCCTCCCCCTCTTTTTTTTTTCAGATGGCAGTGTTGTAGAACCTGATATGTCAGGCGGGTTTTGCCCTGATCACAAGGCAGCGATGGTATTGTTTCTTGACAGGGTCTATGGAATTGAAGACCAAGATTTTCTTCTACACCTATTAGAAGTTGGTTTTCTACCAGATCTTCGTGCAGCTGCTTCTTTAGATACGGTAACAAGTAACTTTTAACTTTCCTTAATTAGTGTTTTTTGTTTTATTCGGATTTATCCTGTGCATAAATTTTGATACTTTTAAATACTTTTTAAAATGATGAGTTAATGTTTTCAGTTAAGGCTGAGCAACACTTTGGATTCAAAGGGAACAAGGTGTGGGAGCCTTCATGTACCCCAATCTTCAGTTCCTGAAGGCAACAGTGATTTATCCTGGAGTGCTGTATTACTCTTGGAAAAGAAATATTTGATTTAAAGCTTTTGAGACCTCGGAGCTCAGGTTTCAAGTTTAGTAGATAGTTTAAAGTGAACACAGTTTCTCAGTGTTAATTTACTTTAAAAATGACATTTAGGTTAGTAGAGAGAATGAATGAGGACTCCTTGCATTTTGTATTATATAATATTCCTCTTATAAAAGTGGGTTTTGAAGTTGAAACCTTGACATAGCAACATGGACATCCAGTTTTAAAAAATAAACTGTAATTCAAGCACAAATAAAATGTTCAAATGAAGTTACCTCTGTCTGATTAAATATCTGATCGTTATTGCATAAGATGATGCACAAATAGCTCTAATAATAGGCTAAAACCAGTGTTGTGCCATCACTGCTACTTTAAAATGAATGCAATTTTAATACAGGAATAATAAAACAAATGATATGCTTTAATTCTACTGCAGAAATTGGGGCAACTATGAGATAGCCAAACGATGCAGAAAACTTTATTGCCATCTAGTGGTCCTTCAGTGTTTGCATTCTTAATTTTAATAAAGACTGGAATAAAGAAAAAATATATTAAAAATTATATATTTCCAATTTTTAGCAGCTCTGAAAAGGCTTAGCTCAAACATACTGCAACTGTATGTCATTTTTGTGCAGCAAAATATCTGAATGCTTAATAATTTGTTTTATAGGTTGCCCTGAGTGCCACAGATATGGCCCTGGCTCTTAATCGGTACCTGTGCACTGCAGTTTTGCCTTTATTAACAAGATGTGCTCCTCTTTTTGCTGGAACAGAACATCATGCTTCCCTTATAGATTCCTTGCTACATACTGTATATCGGCTTTCCAAAGGCTGTTCTCTTACCAAAGCTCAGCGGGATTCTATTGAAGAGTGCCTACTCTCCATTTGTGGGTAAGGATAGGTTAGACAGCATGGGTGGAGAGAGAAACACTAAAATTAAGATATTATTCTTTTTAAAAATATATTTTATTAAGAATTTTGATTACAATAGTCTAATCTATTACAAACTACACTAAGAGAAAGAAAACAGAAAAAGTATAAGGACAAAGAAAACAATATACTAATGGAGAAGAAAAGAAATATGTAAAGAAGAGATTTTCAAGCTTCATCACATCAAGTGTAAACAAATTAATAACTTTTCACCTCTTATAAGGTTAAGCAGATAACTCTTCATTCATATCTTATCCCCTGTCTATAAACAAGTCAATAACACATCAATCCTGATGTCAGCAAAAATTCCATAAAGGGCTTCCAAAACTTTGCAAAAATGTCTTATTTTACCCCTGAACCAACTTTATATTTCTTCTTTTTTACTTCTACAGTCTTTATCTTTAATTCAATCAAATAATGTAGAATTTTCAGTTCTTCTAATTTCTTTAAGGCTTTAACAAGCTGTCAGCTTGGAACTTTGAAAAAATACTTGTCTCAGAGTTTTTTTATTGGAGTTTGTTTTTCTGGAACACTGACACAAGCTTCTTTTGTAAATCCACTGGATTTTGCAAATCCAGTAAGAAAATATTTTAATAGCTAATAGCTTTAAACTGTACAATAGGCCATTTCAAAAAAAAATCATTAGAAAGTGAAGCTTGCAAGCTTAGTGTCCTTTAAAAGGATTACAAGCAAGATGGCTGATTCCTTGATTGTCCAGTACTGAAACCTGTAGAAAATTGCTATCCTGCAGTCTCCTCACAAGAAGCAATTGTCTATAGCACATGTGGGTAATTTCCTGTCTTTTTCTTATCCAAAAAGTTTCCAAGGAACTAGTTTACTTGTCAGTTCCTTCATTTTGCAATGGTCATTAGTTCCAAAGACATTATTCAGCCTACTATAATCTCCCCTAGAAATCCGGTAATAGATTATTCTTGAGGCTGTTGCTTGCTTGAAAGAAAAACAAATTAGCTTCTTTTAGAAAACATGTAGAGAGCATGTTTTTACAATAGTAGATAAAAAGATAAGAGTCCCTCTGCTAACTGTTTTGTATCTGTTAAGCCAAGATGTCAATAATTTCATATATGCAGAAAGCTTGTGCAGCAGGAATTGAATTCCAGTAGGATGTAGGGTTGATAGTAAAATGAATCAACAGATCAAAAGTATCTGTAATTACGTCAACTACTATCATGTAATAAATATCAGGTATTACTAATATGTAATGATTACAGTAATAATAAAATAGATTCCAGGACTGATATTGTAAAAATACTGTAACATCTAATGAAAAAATAATTTCTGAGGTATCCTCAAATGAATGAGCATTTGCTAAGACAGAATATATAGTTAGTTGATTAGTAAATTATCCACAAGGTCAGCAGTGAAAAACAAGAGTTAGTTAAAATCTAAAATAAATTGTTACGTTTTGGACACTGCTGGGAGGAAGGGATATATTTATCTGAGTATGTCTGCTTGACAAACTCCAAATATGAAATACAATTTATAGTTTTTTACTATATTACCAAAGACAAAACATAACTTTTGTTGAAAGAAAATAACTTCATACAAAAGGATAAAGGTGAATAATGTTAAAAGAAAACAACTGAATATGAATTCGGCATTTTTATTACCTCCCTCATTGTTTTGTCGCATACTGGCTTTATTCAAGCATAAGTCTGAACATATTTTATCTCCATATTTCATGTACTATTATCTTTTAATCAGAAATACTGATTAAGCTTCTGTAGTGATTACAGATTACTCACTTGCATAATCACAATAATGGTTACAAATCTATGTTGTACTGAAGCTTTTTTTCTACTTGATAGTCAGCTAAGACCTTCAATGATGCAACATTTGTTGAGAAGATTAGTATTTGATATCCCTCTTCTAAATGAACATGCCAAAATGCCTCTTAAGGTAAGTTTGCTTTTTATAAAATATACAATTAATGCAATTAGGCATCACCTATCAGAAGAAACTGCTGATATTATGATTTGTCTATAAAGTAAGAATATTGGCCAATCATGGTCAATATTACAGCCAGTGTAATATTCAAACTCTAAATACAGGATGATCACAAAAATAATGTCATGGTTATTCTGTTATTCTTTCAGTTCCGCTTTGATAGTTCAGTTGTGATTCAAAGTTGGATACAATTTAATATTTCTTATTTCAAAAATAAGAAGCTACAAAAAGCTACATACTTAAACATTGAAAGCAGACTTTGCCTAAGGCTTGCTATATATAAAGGATGTGGCAGAAATAGAAAATGAAGTAATTGTCTCAGCTAGAGACAGGAGAAAATATTGTCTTACCTTCATATATGCAAATTGTATAAAGGATATTTAGAAGACCTATTTTATTCACTATTTTGGAAATTTTCTCCCATACAGTGTTTTCCTAAGACCTATCAGTGATTAAAATGATTCAAATGTTATTAAATAAGATATGATAGGATTAGAAATAATCTAGAGATATGGAAGTAATTGCTGAATGTTTAACCTAAAGAAAAAAAATCCAAAATCCTTATACTAATTTAACAAATAATAGATTAATTCTGCCATAATTGTTGTTTGGGTTGAGATAATTACTTTAATATTTATGTCACTTACCTGTTGCAATATCTGTGCATTTAAAGTGATTATATGTAGTACCTCACCAAATAGGCAGTGCCTTGTCAGAAACCAAACTCTCATGTTTCTTTTTTAGTTGCTGACAATTCATTATGAAAGATGTTGGAAATATTACTGTTTACCAGGAGGGTGGGGCAACTTTGGTGCTGCATCAGAAGAAGAACTTCATTTGTCCAGAAAGCTGTTCTGGGGTATTTTTGATGCCTTATCTCAAAAGGTAACATTTTAGGATGTGATATATTAATATGTATTAATTACATATTAATAATTATACTTCATGATAAATATGCAAGAGTGCATATTAGAAAACAAAATTAAAATGATGCTTAAATATACCTTTTAATTCCAAGCTTCTACTCAAGTACTTTAATCACTATATCATAAATAAATGCCACATTGGCTCTCAGAAATTCTTCCATTGATTATTGTTGTTAATGTTTAGTGTGTCAAAGGGAAAAGTTCTAGTCCTCAGCAAACTCAACTGCTAGTTAGAACTATCATCCTAACCTTAGAATTGAAAAAATATCGATTCAACTGACAATTGCAACTAACTCAGCAGACTATTAAACCTAAAAAAACTCCCCTCTAAATCAGCATTTAAACAAATGTTTGCCTGGTTAAAATACTTAACTGCTAATCTATCTGCAGACAATGAAGTATCTCTTGTTTCTTTTTCATTTTTTCCTGGTGTTGTCAATATTTGTCAAATACAACAAGGCTCAGCCTCTATAGGAAACACTATCCCAATGGACTTGATGGCTCTTGCCTCTAATGTGGGGAAGGGACTGAGCTGAATTCCCTTGGGAAGTGTGGCTTTGTTTTAGTTAGAAAGCCTGAAGTAATTTAACTTAAAGTAAACTTAATTAATGGGGAAAAAATCCACTAAATACAGTAATGATAGTGGTAATAGAACACTGAGACCTTTCCCAGATAAATGGAAGTTTTCTTAATTTTTTACCAGGGTTTTTTGCATCTTATTTTGTCTTTATAGAAATATGAACAAGAACTATTCAAATTAGCACTGCCATGCTTGAGTGCTGTAGCTGGGGCTTTACCTCCTGATTACATGGAATCAAATTATGTTGGTGTTATGGAAAAACAGGCTTCCATGGACTCAGATGGGAACTTCAATCCACAGCCTGTTGATACTTCAAAGTAAGGATGTTTTCATAGCCTGTATTGAGTTGTGCATAACTTTTAAAATAATATGAAACAGCAATAGCAGTTAGACTTGTATACAACTTCATAATGCTTTATAGCCCTCTGTAAGCAGTTTACAGAATCAGCATATTGCCCCCAACAATCTCGATACTCATTTTATTGACATTGGAAGGATGGAAGGCTGAGTCAACCGGGAGCCTGGTGAGATTCAAACTGCCAAATTGCAGGCAGCCGGCAGTCAGCAGAAGTAGCCTGCATTCTAACCACTGCACTTCTACAGCTCATAATATGAATATAGTGTTGTTTTCTTTGGTGCTGTTAAAACATCTACTTCTGTTTATGACAGATACATAAACAGGATTTCCAAGAAATCATTCTTCCTTAACTATTCGTTAATGAAGTTTGATTCTCAAATACAAAAAATATTTAAATTATTTAGAAAGAGTATTTCACTTTTGTTTTCTAATAATCATATTACATTAAGTATAAGTACAATTAGCAATTTAAGTTTTCTTTATATTTAGTGACTGATTATTTCATTTTTTTCAAAATTGTTATAAAGTGATCCAATACCAGTTTTTGTTCTATGAGATAACACTAGAATTAGAGAAATGCAAATGCTGATGTATTTAAATGATTTTAAGGTAAAATAATTAAATATAGAGAAAAAACTGTCATGAAATACTTATCTTTGCCTTGTTTGTTCTCACTCAGCATTACAATTCCTGAAAAACTAGACTACTTTATAAACAAATATGCTGAACATTCTCACGATAAATGGTGCATGGAAAAGGTAAAGTGTATGTTCGCATCTGTGCATCATTTGCATCCCTCTTCTTCTCCCCCCTCCTTCCCTCCCCCCCCCCCTTCTCTCTCTATCTTTCTCTCTCTCATTTTTCTGGGATATATATAAAGCATTAGGGAATTATTCTTGCTAATGATCTGACTTTATTTTTCATTTCAATACTCATCATGGAATTTTGTTTATGTTGCATTAATTCAAACATTCTAATTCTTTAATCAGATTTTTACATTTTTAAGTGCATTTACTTTCTCTAAGAAAAGGATCAGCCCAGTTTTTACATTTTACACAGATCCATTCAGTTCACAAGTTTATTTTAATAATATTGTTTTGGTATCATCACATAATTGGATGGCTGCATTTGCATGGTTGTCTTTTACAATGCCGTTATTGTTAAAACAGATTGGTTTTTTAAAAAATGGTATTTGTCCCAGTTCACTTGAAGAATATCCATATCTGAAGATTTTGAAAAATGGAGACTGATACTGCAAGACGTTACAATCATTAGCATACTTTTTTTGCAGTGCTTCAACATAACCTGTTCAATTTTTATGGTGAGCTCAAACATAGACACACAGGTTCTTAATACCCTCAATGAAGATTCCAAAGTATATTTATTGCACTGTATTCTCTTCAACCCACTCTTCATTCTACTCAACAGTCAGTCGGCATTTTGTGTCCATTAAGCATGCTCAGTTTTTATCAGGCTGTTTTTAAAATTCTTTATAGAGTTTTTGCCCCATACTGTTGCTATACCTTTGGAAATTCTGGGGTCTGTGATGAATTAATACTTCTCCCTTGTGCATGAGTATTAATATTTGGGATATAGGATAGACGCTTTAAGTCTGACCTCATTACCAGTTTATAAAAGCGATTGCGATACAAGATGTAATATACTGTATAACACTTGTGAAACTAAAATTTGCATGACAAATTAAAGCCCAGGAATTTTTAATTGCTGTTATAACAAGTTTTAAGATCAGAAGAAAGTAGAAGAACCAAGATAAAAACGTAGGAAATTTAATTTGCTTCATGAACTTGGTATAGTATATTGATAGCATGCAAAAAGAGCATCCAAATCATAAATGGCATCAATATTCTTGATCAACTTATCCCTTCCTTTTCTTTAAACTTTTGTCAGTTTGCAAATGGGTGGATATATGGTGAAACATGTTCAGAATCTTCCAAAGTGCAGCCATTAATGAAACAATATAAACTATTATCAGAAAAGGTAAGAAGTTCATGTCAGATTTTTTTTCTTGTGATCTTTTCTTTTAATCATTGAAAGTAGCAGTCAATTTTAGAGCTTTCCCATTAATTAGAAAACTCCATTAAGACCTGAAGAATATATATGTAAAATTTTCAGTTGGAAAGGCAAGAGTAATAAATTCTGGACAGTGAGAATTTTCTCCTGATTATCTGCCTTATTACAGCACAGGACTTGTGTGAATTCTTCCAGAATTCCAGCAGAAAGAAACATGCTCCGTATACCTAGCAAAAATAGTGACAGGAACTCTACCCTTCATTTTGTTTCTCTTGTGTTCAACCCTATCAAACTTCATCACTATGGAAGGTCTGAAGAGATTGTGTGCTATGAACTTATAGTGTTTGCACTATAAAGGAGCGCACTAAAGCTAGGATTTGAAGAAAAAACTTTACACCTGTCATAATTTAGCCTTTGCTCTATAAATCCTTATAGATTTAAACATTACAATCACAGGACAATAGTCTGTGAATATGATCGTTGAACCAGGATCCAAGTATTTTTCCCTGAACTATGTATCTTACATTTGATCACTGGTTAACAGCATAAGTCTTAGAGCTGGAAGTATATTTCTGTCAATCAGCAGTATTTTAAGCTAATTCCAAACTATTCTTCTTTGTTGAGTAAATGCACTGCTTTCATATGCTTGTCATATCACTTGCAAATCCCATTTAATCTCATCAGCTTTTGGTGGTGAAGAAGTTATTTGAAAGGATCTGTGGGGGCAACTACACTATCCTAATAAAATTGGCCACTACAAAATGGATAATAATACTTTCTCCATAGGATGCTATACATTTCTCTTAAAGAGTTTGGAGTTGGGGATTTTCAGGTTGGTAAAGCATGGAGATTTTGTTCTTTCCCATGGATACTGATTTTTTAGTATCCCCAGCTTTTAGCAATCCTCCTACTAATTTACTACTTATTGCTTAACCTGTCTCCTAGTTGTGATAGACTATCGATGTTCAAAGATCACATCAATAAAAGAATTAGAGGCTCTTTTGAAGTGTATGATACATCTTTCAGTTTATGAGGGCAAGATATTTCTGCTTTATTTTCAGCTGTTGTCAGGTGTGGGATTCTACAGGTTCGCACCTATTCTCTAGAACCGGTTGTTAACATTCTAAGCAGTTTGGAGAACCGGTTGTTAGAAGAAATTAATGGCCTAATTCTGTAAGGAAGGCAGGAAGGAAACATTCTGGTGTTGCTTACAGAAACTACCTCTCCATTAATCCTTATTACATTCTTGGCAGGATTTCCTATCTCTGGAACTACTCTGGAGGTTTTTTTTTATGGTACTTTGCTTGTGTGGAGTGACCATTCAAAGTTCCAATGGCACTGAAAAAAGTGACTTATAATCATTTTTCACACTTACGACTGTTGCAGCATCCCCACAGTCATGAGTGGCCAGGCGAGGAGATGCGTGCCGCGATGTGAGTGATGTTGAGTTGGCCATGCCCAGCCAGCCACATTACCACCAAGCCACACCCACCAACTAAGCCACGCTCACAGAACTAGTTGTTAAAAAAATTGAATCCCACCCCTGGCTGTTGTGATATATAACCAAAAGCATAAAAGGTTCATTTAATAGGAATTGTTTTCCTATATAATGCTGCAATTTGAGGATAGTACTCTGTCCTTAGAAAGTAGTTATCAAATACTTATAATATTTGTATTATATTTAATGGATTTTTACAAATATTCTTTTTTTTTGGTATTGCCACATTTGTATCTCTTCTAATGTACTATATAAGTGATATGAATATAAAAATTTTAAATAGTTATTTCATAAAGAAAAGCTATATAAATATTTTATTATCATATAGATAATAATTGATACTTTTAGTGCTCAATTTCAGATTATTATTTATTTATTTTTAGAACAGCATAAGGCAGATAACAATCACTATAAAACAAAACTAATTATACTGGATTCTGATCAGCTAGCAAAAGACTAAGCCTGGGTATTGTACTGCAAATATGAAAATATACATATATTTTAGGTGTATATAAAAAAGGCAATGCAGCAGCTCATGGTTTCAATTTCTCTATCATAAGAATTTCAGAGTTTCACCTAAAGAGTTCCAGCTCTTTAGGTATGTTGCAGAATTTTCCTTCCCAAAGGGTTGAGAGGAAGACATTATAGCAGGCATGCGTGTAAATATCTAACTTTAATTCTCATAGTACTGTACATAGTATAGATAGGAGTTATAACACTGTTATAAACTATGATTTTATAGGTTTCACCCTAGTTTTAATCCCTATACTTTGTAATTCTATACTAGTCTTTCTTTTCTTTTATTCTATCAATGTGATATTTTATTCTTCTATTTCAGAGTGATTGTTATTTTATTTGTTTTATGCTAGTCTACAACCAAAATAATTTCTAATTGAATGTTGGTTGCTAAGGAAGTTAAAAGAGGTATGCATAGAATCAAAGCAGATTTTTCCAGTCAAGGATCTACCTTTCATATAGATTTGCTTGGTGGTGGTCTCTGTTATTTATAGTACATATCTCAAATTCAATCAGAAGGTTGAGTGCTACTCACCACATGTGAGGACAACTCTTTTATTACTAATACAATCATCATATATGCACTTTTTTCAGGAAAAAGAAATTTATAGATGGCCAATCAAAGAGTCTCTGAAAACCATGCTTGCTTGGGGATGGCGGGTTGAAAGAACAAGAGAAGGAGATACTATGGCTCTTTATAATCGTTCACGTCGGATATCACAGACAAGTCAGGTATATTTTGTGCTGCAAGCACTTCTGATGATGTTACTTAGTAGTTTTATCACTAATATTTCCTAGCTATTTTTTAAAACACTGTTTTGAAATAGAAGCTGCAACATTCCTTCAGTGTGAGCATTGGCTTCCAAGTTCTGTAAATAGGGGAAAATAATCTAAACTTTATGTAGGTTAATGCTCTATGTTTATTTTGTATTTGCTGTTTTTGAAGTATCTAAAGAAAATGGAATTTCTCTTCACAAAATATTTTAGGATTGTGATTTTTATAAAACTCTAATGAATTTAACGGGGACAATATATAGAAAGAAATGTAATTTTAAATATAAACAAGCTTGAGAGAGAATATGTATTTTTTCTTTTCTAGGAAAAATCTTTTCTTCAAGTGTTTTGCTTCTTTGCTTCTAAATGTTTTATGATACATGTTTTCACTTTCATAAGAACTTTAGTGGAATTCCTATACAGCATTGAAATTCCTGAAATTAGATAAGCTGAAACTTTTAGCATCTGTTTACATTATTTGATGATTACTATATTTGATAATTAATATGTTTTATGCTTTGAGTATTATTTACCTTTGTTTACCTTCATTTTATTGTAATTCAATGCATATATCATTTATTCATTTTTAGATAAATGTAAAATTGGCATTCTAGAATTCATGGCATTCAGTTTTAAGTATTAACTAGATTATTTTGAATAATGAGATCTAGCACAGTTTTAACATTTAGGATTTAATATGAAATGATACACTGATAAATTTGTCAATGTTTTTCTATTCCTTGATGGAGCCCTTCTGTAAGCTGTCATTAAACTTGTTCAAATATGTTCTATTGTTCCTTTTTTCTCTTAACCCCTCTACTGATATTTATTTAGGTTTCTGTAGATACAGTCCATGGCTATACCCCCCGTGCAATTGACATGAGTAATGTTACCCTGTCCAGAGAGTTACATGTAAGTTACATGGCTGTTGTGATTAACATAAGGAATGTAATGTTTTAAGTAGTTTCTATGGCTTTTTCAATAATTACTTAATACAGTTCTCTACCAACCCTCTGATAGTTATCATTTATTCTCCAACTTTTCTAACAGATGCTTGGACCTGCAGTTGGTCTTCCAAGAATGGAAGGGCTTTTGATATAGTGGTTCCAGCTGGTGGAAGGGTAAGAGGCAATTTTTGCCGATTCCTCCTTTCCCTGGCAACTTTCCCTGCTACTTTTGACACTGATCTGGAAGGTTCTCCAGTCTTCCAGACCAGATTTTAGGGAAGCACAAGGAGCTGAAGGGTGAATTGGCAAAAATTTCCTCCTCCCCACCTCCTGAGGGAGCATGCCAGGAGCAGAATTCTGCTCATGCAATTTCTGTAATATTGGAGACAATTTGTGGAAGTCTCAAATTAATTATTTAAAAACATGCCAGAAGTTGGTATTTTAATATTTTTGGCTAGGACCAAAATTTTTGTTTAAAAAAAATGAAAACAAACTTAACTAACCTACTACAGAACAAATTGTAATTATTTATGTCTTTCTTCTTCCTTAGGCAATGGCTGAGATGATGGCTGAAAATTATCATAACATATGGGCGAAGAAAAAGAAAATGGAGCTTGAAGCCAAAGGTACAATCTCTTTTAAAAATATATAAATGACCTTAGGCTGACCATCAAGAATACATTCTGCAGTTTGAAGTAGAAAATGGAGACACCCAGAAATTAACCTTCTATAGCAAAACAGTATTTTCAGTGTATTTTATCTTTTTTTGTTAGATAACTCTGTAATATGCTACATATAATAATGATTCTGTGTGAAAAATATATTTTAACATTTTAAGTGCAATTTTATATATGGTGTTATGTCATAATCTAAAGTAACCATTTCTGCAGCACCTGACCTGATGAAAGTATTAAAATGCATTAAGCAAAAGTGATTCTAAGATATTTATGCAGAATTAATTGTGAAATGACTTCTGCAACATGTGACTTTGAAAATTTTAAATGAGCTTTGAGTAAGAGTTGCTTGACAGTGAGATCGGTAGCATATAAATTTAATAAATAAACTGCTTAACAGGCTAATAATATGGATAGTAGGAGTTGGGATTTTCATTCTTAGCAATAAGTATTAGTGAATTAAAATATTAGCACATGGAATTGAATATAAGGAGTGACTGAGGGGTGAAGCTCTCGCCTCACAAACAGGAAGCTATGAGTTCGATCCTAGGTAAAGGCGGATATTTCTCTCTCTGGGTACAATGAGAATATATCTGCTGAACAAAACTCCACATTGGCAATAGGAAGGGCATCTGACCATTAAACACTCTTGCTAGCTCCATTCAGTTGCTCAGATTCCATCCCACAAGAGATTGTGGGGTTGTTAAATGATGATCATGATGATATGGAATTAAATATTTCCTATTTTAAAAACATGGAGGTAATGATACTAAAAATATGTCCAGTAGGGCAAAGTGAGTACTGTTTTATGAAATTTAATTCCTTTTAAAAATAATGTACTGTCATTATTTTGTCGTTTAATTTCTGAATGCATTCTAGTGGGAGGAGGAAATCATCCCCTACTTGTACCCTATGATACATTGACAGCCAAAGAAAAAGCAAAAGATAGAGAGAAAGCCCAAGATATTCTGAAGTTCCTCCAGATCAATGGCTATGTTGTGTCCAGGTAAATGCTAATCAGTTACTGCTATAGGCTTTAAAGCTGAAATAATCTTCATTATGTACTTTATGTAGCTGAAAAATGTACTGCATTGCAAAATTTGTTTTTTTTAAAGAAAATAGATACATCTAAGATATGCATTTTTGTGTTGATTTGCTCTTTTCCAAATAATATCTTTCTTCTTTATGCCTTATGTGAAGGCATAAATATTAAGTGTTGATTTTTTCTTGACAAATCTAAGAGTTATGATCCAAGATAACATTTCTTAACTGTGAAAAAGTAATAGAAAAATTAAAGATGTCTATTGTGAGAAAGGATACGTGAAGAACATCATCATTCTCTCCAGGTTTGGCAGGGAGGAACTCATATGGCAGCATTTTGCTCTGCATGGGTTTTCCCCCTTCTCTTTTAAGAAAAAAAAATCAGTTGGTTTTATTTTTAATTTGCCAAATTTTATTGGTTGCAAGCTGCTTGAAGAAATGTACGACAATAGCATGTACAGTGAGGCAAAAAAGTATTTACACCAATTGTGCAAGTTCTTCCACTTAAAAAGATGAGAGAGGGCTGTAATTGTCACCATAGTTATACCTCACCTATGAGAGACAAAATGTGAAAACAAATCCAGACAATCACATTGTCTGATTTGGAAAGAATTTATTTGCAAATTAAGGTGGAAAATAAGTATTTGGTCACCTACAAACAAGCAAGATTGCTGGCTCTCACAGACCTGTAACTTCTTCTTTAAGAGGCTCCTCTGTCCTCCACTCATTACCTGTATTAATGGTACCTGTTTGAACTTGTTATCAGTATCAAAGACACCTGTCCACAACCTCAAACAGTCACACTCCAAACTCCACTATGGTGAAGACCAAAGAGCTGTCGAAGGACACCAGAAACAAAATTGTAGACCTGTACCAGGCTGGGAAGACTGAATGTGCAATAGGCAAGCAGCTTGGTGTGAAGAAATCAACTGTGGGAGCGATAATTAGAAAATGAAAGACATACAAGACCACTGATAATCTCCCTCGATCTGGGGCTCCACGCAAGATCTCACCCCATGGGGTCAAAATGATCACAAGAACGGTGAGCAAAAATCCCAGAACTACCTGGGGGGGACCTAGTGAATGACCTGCAGAGAGCTGGAACCAACGTAACAAAGGCTACCATCAGTAACACACTACGCCACCAGGGACTCAGATCCTGAAGTGCCAGACGTGTCCCCTGCTTAAACCAGTACATGTCCGGGCCCATCTGAAGTTTGCTAGAGAGCATTTGGATGATCCAGAAGAGGATTGGGAGAATGTCATATGGTCAGATGAAACCAAAGTAGAACTGTTTGGTAGAAACACAACTCGTCGTGTTTGGAGGAGAGAGAATGCTGAGTTGCAACCAAAGAACACCATACCTACTTTGAAGCAAGGGGGTGGCAACATTATGCTTTGGGGCTGTTTCTCTGCAAAGGGAACAGGACAACTGATCCGTGTACAGGAAAGAATTAATGGGGCCATGTATCATGAGATTTTGAGTGCAAACCTCCTTCCATCAGCAAGGGCATTGAAGATGAAACGTGGCTGGGTCTTTCAGCATGCCAATGATCCCAAACACACCATCTGGGCAACGAAGGAGGGGCTTCGTAAGAAGCATTTCAAGGTCCCGGAGTGGCCTAGCCAGTCTCCAGATCTCAACCCCATAGAAAACCTTTGGAGGGAGTTGAAAGTCCGTGTTGCCCAGTGACAGCCCCAAAACATCACTGCTCTAGAGGAGATCTGCATGGAGGAATGGGCCAACATACCAGCAACAGTGTGTGACAACCTTGTGAAGACTTACAGAAAATGTTTGACATCTGTCATTGCCAACAAAGGATATATAACGAAGTATTGAGATGAACTTTTGATATTGAACAAATACTTATTTTCCACCATAATTTGCAAATAAATTCTTTCCAAATCAGACAATGAGATTGTCTGGATTTGTTTTCACATTTTGTCTCTCTTAGGTGAGGTATACGTATGATGACAATTACAATCTCATCTTTTTAAGTGGGAGAACTTTCACAATTGTTGGCTGACTAAATACTTTTTTGCCCCACTGTAATTTCTTAAATAATAAACTGATAGGCCTTCATTAAGAAGGGGAAGCAAAAGAACAGTTTTGTGATTTCCTGCCTTTTAAGAACTTGGTAAGGATGAAGATTTTCATATAAAGAAGTCACAACATTTATAATAGTAACTAGACTTCTTACTCATAAATGTAGCATAAAATAACTTTGCATATGCATATTGTCATTCAATCATTCAATCTATTGCTAACAATCTCTTTTGATATGTACCCGTTCAGTGTAGTGGTTAAGGTACCAGGCTAGAAAGCAGGAAACCACAAATTCCAGTCCCACATTAGCCATGAAAGCATGCTTGATGACTATTCTCTCTCTTCTCAGCACAATCCAGCTCAGAAGGTTGTTGTTGTGGTGTAAATAGGTGGAGGAAAGTGTGTTGTATATGATCACTGTCTTGCATTATTCATAAAAATAATAAAGGCGGGATTCAAATAAATAAGTAAATAAAAATAAGTAAAAAATTGAACTAGAGATCTATAACTTTAAGCTCCCCCTTTCAGCCATAAACCTTCCTTGATAGGCTTATATACAATTTAATTTAATTCAAGGTGGGAATTGTAAAATTGTAGGTGGCCAAACCAGAAATACAACCTTGAGTTTTCTACAGCAAAACCAATATAATCAAATAAAATTTTGATATTGTGGTTTAAATTAATTCATAATTTATTATTATACCCAAAGAGGCTGAACTATAATGCATGCATGACTTTCAAACCTGTCAGTCTCCAATTTAAAATTTTATAGCCTGTCCCAACTTGAGGGGATTACAAAAAAATTAAAAATTATAAGAAGCAATAATAATAACAAATTAACTTTCCTCCAAAATAGACACCAGCAAATCTTGGTGATTTTGAAAGCTAAGCAGAAAGATGTCCACATAAGCTTGCTAACATAATGATGCAGAAGTAAAAGAGCAAACATTAAATGAGTTAAGTCAAAGGGTAGTCACTACTTAAAAGGAATGTACTTTAAATCTAAATTATTTATTTAACACATCCCATTTGGTAAATAAATAATGTCATTACTGTCTTTATGTTCATTTCAAAGTTTGTATAAGATCTTCTTTCTAAATTTTTTCTTAGTTGGGAGCAATATTTTTTTAATTTGTTCCAGAGGCTTAAAGGATTTAGAATTAGACACACCATCCATTGAAAAAAGATTTGCTTACAGTTTTCTCCAGCAATTGATACGATATGTAGATGAAGCCCATCAGTATATTCTGGAATTTGGTAAGCTATTGTAAATATATATTTGATATTATTTAATATATTATATTACTATATAAAATATAGCCTTAACAAGTTTTTTTACTAGGGTAATAAGAAGCAAATGGCTTT
Source organism: Bungarus multicinctus (assembly GCA_023653725.1). Classification (NCBI taxonomy): domain Eukaryota; kingdom Metazoa; phylum Chordata; class Lepidosauria; order Squamata; family Elapidae; genus Bungarus; species Bungarus multicinctus. The sequence goes on along the minus strand of CM042836.1, from coordinate 68,998,329 downwards.
AAAAAGTGTTAAAATTATATGTTATTTTTTTGAGATACAGTTCAACATTATTTCTTTTTGAATGGTAGCAGTTGAACACTTTCATTAATAAAGACTCCACACACAGTGCTAAGCTGTAGTGTGGTTTCTCTAACCTTGTTGTGCTAGTTCATTGTAGTGTTACATTTGATATCAGTCACCATGTCTTCTGTAATAAAATAGATCTTAAAAAAGACTGGCTTAGTATTGTGCATGAACCTACCAGATCTTAAAATGAGTCAGAGCCAATCATTCTCTACTGTTTGGGAAAAAAATCATAAGCTACATGAAAAATTTTCAAAGGAGCAAAACAATTATCAATTAATAGCTGTCCAACTGCTTTGTGCCTGTAGGTGAGGAAGATATAGAAATAGGTTCTGACTATTTTCTAAGAAGTCAGGAAAATTAGTTTTACTTCTTAGCAAAATACCAATAGTATACTATTATTAGAATGCTAACAATAGTAATAATAATTTATTAAATTTATATGCTACCTGACTCTAGTAATGAAATATAGAAAGCTGAATTTTTAGAAGTACATACTTCCCCTCTTCCCAATCAGTTAATCACATAAATGAAAAGTAAAAAAAGAGAATAGTGGACATTTTTAGAAAGTATAATACACTCATGAACTATTTTAGTTTTAACTTCTTTTTTTTCTTCTTTTTGGAAGAAGAACATTTCTGAAATGATTACTGATAATTCTCTTAAAATATAGAACACTGAATAATATAAGGTTCTTAACATTTACTATCAACCTTTCAAATACTATATGTAACAGTTGTTTTATGAAATCTATGAATTGCTATTCATCAGAAGTAATTTGTATTTTATGTAGTTGAGTTCTTAGCAAATGTCTTGGAGATTTAATTTGCTCTCCAAAATGAGAGACAAAGAATGTCTTTTCAAGCTGCTGTTGATAATGCAAGACACTATTGCAAATTAACAAAGACTGAATTCTGTTTTTGTTTTATAGAGTATATGAATGTTATATACTGAAATCAAGTTTGTTAATGTGCTGCTTTGTGGGTTATGAAGAGCCTTAAAGCATCTAAAATAGAAAGCAACATTTCAAGTCATGTAGTACTGTAGAATGGATAGATGAAATACAATGCAAAATTGGCTGTAATATATTCAATTAGGTTTGTAGCACTTTTTTTCTTATACAGATGGTGGCAGCAGAGGAAAAGGAGAACAGTTTCCTTATGAACAAGAAATCAAATTCTTTGCTAAAGTAAAGTATTTCTGTAATATTTATTATGGCAAATTAAAATTGAATATTAATCAACTGTAAAGCATAGCTATGACATTGAGAACAATCCATGTAAATGCTGCAGATGGTAGCACAGTAACATATTCCTGCTTGCTAATCATGCAGTGACTTGTAGTGATTTTTTTAAAAAAAAAATTAGATTTTTTTTTTAAAAAAAATAGAAGAATACATGTTAGAAGCAAAAATTATTCCTTGGGTGGTGCTCAGTGGTGGTATTCTACTGATTCGGCCCGCTTCGGCCAAGCCGGTAGCAGCAATGAGCAGTGGAGACCGAACCAGTTCTCTCCACCGCTCTGCTGTTGGGTTCACCCATCAGCATGGGCTCCCATACTCACTTTTATCCTCTGCTTTTGAAGAGCAGCTGCTTTGTGTGGCACAGCAGAGTGCTGTGTGGCAACTGCTGAAGAGTGTGCAGAGTGCAGGCTTGCAGAAGGTGAGTTGGTACACCTCTGCACCTATGCAAACACCTCTGTGCCTGCACAAAGTGTGCATTTGGTGCGCATGCGCATGCAAAGTATGTGCATGTGTGCAAAGCGCACCCACAAGCCACGCCCACCAAACCGGTGGTAAAACTTTTTGAATAGCGCTAGTACTAACACCCATAGCTGTTTGAGCAAGCTAACGCTCCATTGCTGAGCTATTATTGCCAATTCAAGATCAGGCATAGGGAGAATTCTGCAATTAAAATGATAAAAAATAATAAAGTAAAAATATAAGAACATTAAAACTGGAAGATATTTTTTACCTCCAGATAAAAGGATAAAATTTTGATTTAACAGTAAATCCTACTAAAGGACATGTCTTAGAGAAAAGTTGAATTTATATTAATAAATCTTGTATATACTGTATGTTGACAGGTCTTTAGTGCCACAAAATTAAGGAATAATAAAAGCAGCAGTAAGATATTATACTAATCGGTATATAGTATTTTTATTATTTTTTTAACAAATGTTCCTTCTTTATGTATACTGAGAGTATTTACATCAAGACAAATTCCTTGTGTGTCCAATCACACTTGGCCAATAAAGTATTCTATTCTATTATCTCTTCCATGTATTTATTTCAGGTTGTACTTCCTTTAATTGATCAGTATTTCAAAAATCACCGCCTGTATTTCCTATCTGCAGCAAGCAGACCTCTGAGCAGTGGGGGTCATGCTTCTAACAAGGAGAAAGAAATGGTAACCAGGTAAAAACATATATAACATAGTATATGATAAATTATAATAGCCAATTTGCATAAATTGGCAGGTTTATGGATATATTTAGATATATTTAGAGAAGTGAGAAGTAACAAAAATCCAACATCTATTTTATAAGGTTATGAACTCTAAAAACTGAAATTTGAATAATAAAGATCCTTGATCTTTCTCCTATACCTAGTAGCGTTTCCATGTTTTGACACCTCTTATATTCTCTTTCCACCACCATCCCCCTTTTTTTTCTTTTACATTGCATTTAACTAGAAAGGCTTTCAGCTTTTATGATTTCGCAGCTGATAGTCACCTTGAATACTCTGGGGCTAGAAAAACAGAACATAAATTGCAAACATGAATATCAATAATTTTGCCATTCTGTGTGCTCTCATATTGATTTCACCAGTATATTTTTAGATGAAGTGACATACAAGCATTAACTATGTTTCCTTATTTTTTTACTGGTATTACTGGTACAGATACACATGCATACACATACGTGCTGCAGTATATTATGGCTAACATGGATTCCCATCTTTATATGAACTACTATATGTAGCAAACTTTACAACCAGCAAATGTTATTAGAAGGCATACATTTTCATAAATTATATCTCACTTCATCAGCCAGTTTATGCCTTCTAATATCCTTTTCTTTTTGAGGTTCTTATCAACTCAATTTAACATGACTTTTACAGACATACAGTCTTTCTTCATATAGTCATTTTGTAATTGATCCTTGTTTATTCTCCCTACAAAATAGATTTACCTCAATAGATTTATTTTGTACTGATCATTCTTTTTTATATTTAATTAATTTACCCATTCACTCTTTATATTCTTTTTTTAAAACCACATACTTTTTTTAAAGAATCCACTGAATTCAACTAAATTAACTCCTGATATACCCAATTCTCACTTCCATAAAACAAAGTGAACAAGATACATATTATATACAGTTTTTTCTTTTTACATTTCTTCTTCATAACAGATCACATACCACCTTTCTATCATAATATGTACATATGTGATTGTCTCAAATTGTTTCTCTATATTTCATAAACATTTTACCAAAGTAGATAAATTCATGAACTTGCTCCATTTCGTCTGTCAAAATGGCTACCTGCATCATCAATTCATTAATTTTCAAGTCCATGTTCTTTGTGGTGCACGTAGCTCAACTTGTACAAGTCGAACAGTGTGTGCATGTGCACGCCGGCCTGCTACTCGTGCAAGTTGAGCTGTGTGCGGGTGCATGTGTACTGACCTGCTGCTTACATGGCCCGGTTTCATTCCCCCCCACCCAGATGGGCCATCAAACTGCAAAGATTGAGGACCACTGCTGTATAATGTTCACTGCAAATTATTTGGGTTCTTAATTAACAATATGGATATCCTTTTACATGTAGATAATGTACCATTGTCTACATGTAAAAGGACACCCATATTCACATTCCCGGTCAGCACATTAATATTACTTTACTATGTATACATTTATCCATAACTGTATCAACCAACCAAGGAGAAAATACACATCATTTCATCTTGATCAATATTCAACAATTCACTGTGCATTTCATTTATTCTCATATTTGTTTTTCTTCTATCATACGCCATTCTTTTATATTCAGCAACAAATCTTAAATTCCATATTGTTATCAAATCATCCTATAATTCAAGTCTATTTACTTTATTTTTTGCTATTTCCAAATCAACTGATTTGGAATACATTTTCTTATGGTTGTACATTTCTCAAGGCCCTGCTGAAAGCAAACGTTTGGTTTGTACACTCTCTGTAATTATGCCTTTATTTATTTATTTGTTTATTTATTTGTTTATTGTCAAAGACACTGCCTATACCATATTTTCACCACTGACATTTCTTGAATCTTTTAAGTCAAAAAACTAGCAAATGGAATTTGAGACTAATAATTATGCTATATCCTGTGTAATTCACTTATTTTCAAAACTCTTAATATTTTCTTTGAATATGAATATTTGCAACTGTTTTTATCCCATTTGATAATTGAAAACAAAATATGAAAATATGACAGAGTAAATATATAAATACATTTATCATTGTATCTGATGACTTGTTCTGAATTAGACAAAATAAAAGAAAAAATTAATGCTTTTCAGTGTCTTTTTTAAAATTACATTGGTCTGGGATTTTCAAAATAAGATATTGCCTTAGTAATACCTCTGGAACTGATATTTTGATTCATTAACCTAATCAAGGTAACATTAAACAGTGCAGAGTTTTCTTATATAAAAGAGTGACTGAATTAGTCAACTATTAAGAGATAATTAAAAGTAATTATGTCATTTTGTCTGGGAGCACATGATAATACCTAGTTAGTATTGCTTCCAGACCAAACATGTTGTATAAAACATACATTTCAAGGAATTTAGATTTGAGCTTAAATTTACTTCATTCTGAGACCTAAAGTATGTTGTTAATATTTATTTTCTTATTTAATTCATAATACGAATATCACAGTATTTCTGAAAATGTGGGAATAATAAATTCTAGAATTAATCCATCAGCCTTCTGATAATATGACTTGAGTTCATAAAAACTCATATTTGCATTTACAGATGGAGCTCTCTTTTGCATGGAAACAGTTTGTATCAGTGCATCAGAGCAACCAAATGCAATCCATTTTATAAATTAATCCATTCATATCTACTTAAATTTGTATCTTACTCATTTTCATTAACTTTAATTAAGCAGAATTCAAGCCTACTGAAATGAATGGCTTTAGTAAATCTGTGTTGGACTGTGGCTAGTAGGAATTGTGGTGTCAAACACATTTTATTTTAAAAAGTAATATAAGCTTTATGCATATATAAAATGAATGTATTGTGTACTACTGTTAAATATTTGCCTATTACTCAGAACTTTCTGTTGCTTTTAAAATATATGTTTACATTTGTATCTAGATCTAGGCTACTGATTGAACTTTGTTGCCTAACATATTAAAGGCTATCTCTTGATAGGGCTTCCCACTTACTCTGTTTCTTTACCTCAGATATGTGCTTTCTTAACTACGTTTGTTGTGGAGCAATTCTTGGAAACTTTTGTAGTATTTTCAGTCCTACATTCTGCTCAGTACTGATTCTTTCTGCAAAACATCATGTTGCTTTTTCTTGCTCATACATCACCTCTTATTTTCTTCCTTTTTTTCTTTGTCCCCTCCCTTCTCTTTTATTTATCCTTTGTCTTTAGCCTATTCTGCAAACTTGGAGTTCTTGTCAGGCATAGGATTTCACTGTTTGGTAAGAAGACCCTTGACAAATGCTTGTTTGAGCATCCCTTGTTTTTCTTACCATTATTTGCAACTCTGTGTGTCCTCTTTGTTTGCATGTTGCATGATTTTATGTATCACTGATAATATTTGGCGGCTAGCAAATCAAGGGAATTTCAGTAAACGTGCAGATTATATATCCACAGTTTTCCTGATAAAATGGCATAGCATTTTCATAGCAGTCACTTGGAATCCTGTGTATTTTGGGGTCATGACTATTTGGGGTCATGATCCTGATCTCTGTGTTCCCCATATCTATATGTACACGCACACACAGCATTTGCACAGCCTCTTTTGGAGTTATGTGTGCCAAAGAGATCAAATAATTCTATTGCTCTGTTTTTCATAAAATAAGTATTGCATGTTTGCCTCTGAATATGAATCATGAAAAATTCCATATAGATTGGCAGAGTAAGTTTCCCATCCCTATTACTCATAAGGTGGTGCGTGGTGTAAAATTGTTTTAAAAGTTCAATTATGTATATAGCTATATTGAAAGCTTATTATTACTATTCCTCTAAGAAAAGAGAATGATTATTGGAACTTGCATATTTGAAATATAATTTTGACCAGGACTCTGGCTATTTCACAGTAATTTGAGACAGATTATTGATGAATTATTTTGATGTGTATAAATATATTAGATTGTCATATAAGTGATCCTAATAGGACAGCAAGTGTATAACGGTTAGTATACTGAACTGATGATGCTAGGGAGACATAGATTCATGGCCACAGTCAGCTATGCAACTTAGTGAGTGACTCTGGGCCTATCATTGGCAAAAAGATTGTCAGAGGGGTCCACAAAATAGAAGAGAAGCTCAATAAAAATCATATACCACTAGATTGGCTGGATGGCTGACTGACTGACTTATTGATTGATTGGGTGGATAGGGATGTATGCCACCCTAATGGTAACCCACCAATCCCATTCCCCAAAGAATGTTTTAGGAGTAATTTAGGGACTATGCAGGTTTCTAGAGTTTTTTTTTTTAAATGTCTGTAGGTCACTGTTTAACTCTTCTTCAGCTGGAATGTTATATCCGGCCTTGCATAAAACGATCAGAAATCAGCCGAATAGACAACATAGCAAGCCCTTACTGAACATGCAGATTTTGAAATGAAAACTTAAAAGTAATGAAATTCAGCTTATTTCTGAATTTTATTTTACTGACTTAAATATGGCTTGTTGAAAACGTCTAGCAAATATGTGGGATTACTCAATAGAAAATGGTTAGCGGTTGATTATCTTTGATGCAAACTCCTATATCAAGTGTTGAGAGAAGGTAAAACAAGACTCATGAAAAGTAAGAGACCTGTATCAGCATATTCCACAGAGCTACAAGATTTAGAGAAGTTCTAAATACCTGAAACAGCCAAACATTTCAGTAAGGCACAGTCATGCTGAAAAACTCCAAAATACTGAATACTTGTACAAGGAGATAAAATAGAAATCACACACAACATCCCAAAGAAAGTACCCTGACTTTAATCCTTAAACAATTCACTTCTAATAGGAAAGAGAGATATGCTTCAAACATTTGTAAGAGGTCATTTTTGCATGATAGATGTATTGATTAAACTTTAATACATTATTATAATTAATGGAACAATGCACCTTAGATGTGTTTTATTTTTGTACCACAAATACAGGATTTATTTTGTCTTCATTCTGTATGTGTGTGTGTGTGTGTGTGTGTGAATGCAATTCTACATGCACTTATAGCAGATCAGCCATTAGCTGATGTCCCTTTCTAAATATCGCCTTTATCAGTAGTGAGAATTGGAAAGGGAGAAATGATTTTTCCCTAATGGTGCCTTAGTGAAAGTCACCTAACATCAATTTTGCTATTATTTTCTACTTCAAATGCTTTTATTAATATAGCATTTTTAAAAAAAATAAGCGCATTTAAAATATTTATCTGTGTGAAAGTATGACATTAATTGCACTATTATCTCCTTGTTACTTTTACTTAGGGTTTTTTTTGGTACACCTCTAAAAATGAAATATACATTCTTCAGATAACAATAAAACACCTACCAAACATTCATTCATCTACCTAGTATTTTTATAATGTAGTTCATTTCTTAATCATTTATCTATAGGCCTTTTAAGAATTTAGTAATTTTTAGCTTTATTTATACTTTCTCTTAAATTTTTTGTTCAATAGAATTCTGTATTAAGGGATTTTATTATTATAAAATATTTAATTTTTTGAGATATTCTTAGTAAACGTGAAGCTTTTATTGTGTTAAAAGTTTTTTGACATCCCATCTTTTATATAGTTAAACTTTCTTTTAGGATATTTTTTCTGAACATTATGGAAAAAAAAATCATGTACACTGAAATCTGTCAACATGGAAGTCTCAATTTGATGTATTTTAGGAGTTTTCAATTCAAAATGTTACTAATTAATTTTATATACATACTGCTCAATTATGATGGAGATGATATGGTTTATGTAAATGTAAATATAATAAATGAAATTATATTTCGTTAATACAGCTATGAGACAATGTACACTATATTCCTTAGTGTATACAAGTATTACACTTATCATATTTTCTACTCATAAGTGTATGCAGCTGGTGTAATTGTAGAAAGAAATGAGTCCTGAACAGTTCTTGAATTGTTTTCTGTAATGTGGTTCCAGCAACATTCATGCCAAAAGTCTAAGGACCATAAATTTCAGTGAAAAATATACTTGACTTCCTTAGTTTATGAAGGGCTAACATCACTTAACTATATACTGGGTTATATCCTAGATTATTACCTTTGTGAATTATGTAAAAAATATTCTTTGAGAAAAACTCTTAGATGTTCTTGGAGAAACACATTACAATTTTATTGTTGCCCAAAATTTTGAAAAATCTATTTTTGACATCTTCATTCTCCAAATTCTTCATTTAAACATCAGTGGATATCTTTTACAGTAATCAACTTTGCATGGCTCATTGCTTTCATTATTCTTTATCTGACAGCTTTAGATTCAGATGTGATTCATGACACATTATAGAACATATGTTTCTATATTAATGCATAAATTAATGTGATGAAAAGATTAATTTTTAAAGAATATAATCTGAAAATTTGAAATGTCAAAAAATATTCAGGGAGCATATCACATTCACATAAAATGTGTTTTGTTTATGCTAGTTAGATGTTTCTTTTTTTGCATCTACTGAAATCATTGAAATAATATTTTAATTAATATAATGTATAACATTAAATTCCATTTGCAAGTTCACCCGTAGTGCTGAAAAATAGAAACCGCATAATACAGAATCTCTAATTTTTCTCCTTTCTTCTGGTGCCCTTAGGAAATGATGCAACTTCAATAGTCAATTGTCTTCATATCTTGGGTCAGACCTTGGATGCAAGGTAAATTGCTAAATAGTTTATTAAATAATAAATTAAATTATTGTTTCAATTTGATAGGGACAACATTATTTTAAATGAATACTTAGTTGTGTTTATTCATTAATGGAGACTTGCTAAATCAGAAAGATTAATAATTCCAGGAGAAAAGCTATCAGTTCCTCTGTCCCACTGAAAATATGTTTGGATGACGTATCATCTATTTATATGTCCCAATTCTCAATTCTCATATTTAGTTTACTTGGAAATTTTATAGATTACATATTTATATATGAGCTATCATCATAATTATTTTCTCAATTAGGAATGAAGGACAATTGCATGGTGAAAATGTTTCACTACAAACCATGACATTATATATTATGTGAATGTTTTGAATGTATTTAAAAGTATGGTAATATTACTGAAACTTTAAAATTAGGTATTTATTTATTTAAATTTATATACCGCCCCCCTCTCCCTAAGGGACTCGGGGTGGTGAACAGCCAGGATAAAATACACATGTAAAACACATATACAATATTTAAAAATTAAAAGAATTAAATACATTGGCCCTTTCAAAAGATTAAAAATAAGGGAATTAAGAAAGTTAAAACCAGATTAAAAATTTAAAAACCCCTAGGCCAGACCGGCTTGCTGGAATAAATGAGTTTTCAACGCACGGCGGAAGGTCAGGAGATCAGGGATGGTCCTCATCTCCGGGGGTAATTCGTTCCAGAGAGAGGGTGCCCCCAATGGGAAGGCCCGCATCCTCGGGGTCATCAGCCGTCCAGCCGGCGGCACCCCGAGGAAGCCGACTCTATGGGAGCATATCGGTCAGCGGGAGGCCGATAATGGCAGGAGGCAGTCTTGCAAATATCCTGGTCCTGAGCCATGGAGCGCTTTAAAGATGATAACTAAGACCTTGAAGCGCACCCGGAGGGCCACCGGGAGCCAATGCAGCTCGCGCAGAAGTGGTGTAACATGGGGGCTCCTCGGGGAGCACTCACGCGGCCGCATTCTGCACCATCTGGAGCCTCTGGATGCTCTTCAAAGGCAGCCCCATGTAGAGAGCATTGGCATAGTCTAGGGAGGTTATCAGGGCGGAAGTGACCGTGCGAAGCGCATCCCGATCCAGAAAGGGCCGCAACTGGTAGATACTATGGACCTGGCCAAAAGCCCCCCTGGCGACGGCCGCCACATGGTCTTCCAATGACAGCCGCACATCCAGGAGGAGACCCAGATTGCGGGCCCTCTCTTTGTGGGCAAGAATTCCCCCCCCTCCCCCCAGCCAGCGATGGAACCAGCTGGCTATACCGGGGTGCCGGGAAGCACAGCCACTCAGTCTTAGATGGGTTGAGCTGAAGCCTGTTCCGCCCCATCCAACACCGCACGGCCTCCAGGTCATCACTTCGACGGCTTCATCGGGGTGGCCCGGGGTAGAGATGTACAGCTGAGTATCATCAGCGTACTGATGGAACTCTACCATACTAGGTATGTTGCATTAACACCATCCTTCATCATTCCAAAAATTTATTTTCTAGAAAATAATTCAACAGTGTATCCCTTGTTGTTTTACACTGTATGCTCTGAACTGGTTCTCAAAATTATATTTTCAGATCTTTTGAAGTTCATCTTTGACATAATCAGCTTGTTCCTATTCTTTATTGTTGGTTAGTCTAAACACATGCAACTGTTAGAGCTGCATACTGCTTTTTCCTCTTACAGAGATTCCTATATTCTAATAAACATTTATGCTAGTGTGTTCTGTATTTGCTACAGCTTCAGAGTATCCTGAGGCACAGAATTGACTTGAATCTAATTGTGATGTTATCAGCAGAATTATCAGAATATTATAGAGGCTAGTATGGCTTCATACAGAGCCAGTGTACATTGTAATCAATATATCAGAGTGGGACCAAATATACACATGTTTAAATTTCTACTTAGTGATGTTACACAACTCTATATGCATAGTACCAGGTAAATTTGAACCAGTCACTGTCTCTCAGACAACTTTACTTTGTAGATATGATAAAGTGATGGAAGATTCTCATGTAAAATATCTTGAATTCCCATAGAAATATAAATCATAACACCCATGCTAATCTCCACAAATTTCGTTAAAAGTTCAGTTTTAATTAATGTCTGGATGGAGCCAATCTCCCTTCTAGGGAGGAAGCAATGACAGAATTATCTCGACTAACAGTTTTGCTTACTAGGTTCAAGACTAATGAACTATTTATAGAGATCTATAATGTCTTTTTATAACACTTCTGTAACCAAAGTGTGTTCCTTGGTACATAGGAACTCTATGGAATTCATTTATAATAGAATATAATGTTATTTTATGTGCATGCGATATACAGGACAGTGATGAAGACAGGTTTGGAATCTGTTAAGATGGCTTTGAGAACGTTTTTGGATAATGCTGCAGAAGACCTGGAAAAGACAATGGAAAATCTTAAACAGGGGCAATTCACACACACCAGGAGTCAGCCAAAAGGAGTAACACAAATTATTAACTACACAACAGTGGCTCTCCTACCAGTATTGTCTTCATTATTTGAGCACATTGGACAGCATCAGTTTGGTGAAGATTTGATATGTAAGTATTAAAATGAATAATTTATACAATTACAACAATATATATTACGTTTAAGAACATTATAGCTTGGCTTCTAATATTCCAGACAATAATACATCAATACCTTGATTTTAATGGAGTTTATAAAAACAATTTTCAAAATACAATTGAAACTTCATTTGTTTAATTATATTATTGTATTTATCGATCTTCAAAATGAAAATAATTAAATGCTCTTGATGAGACAGATTCAAGTATTCTTCAGCTGTTTGTAATAATACTAGCATGTTTGCATGTCCAGATGTAAAATTTCAAATTGTTCTAAATTGTTTTCTGGTATGTTTATAGTGGTCTCTTAGTTACATTGTGGATAGCAATGAAAAGCAATGCACAAAATTGTTTAGTCTTTCTTCCTGTTCTTCTTAGTGGAAGATGTTCAAATCTCTTGTTATAGAATATTGACCAGCTTATATGCTTTGGGAACCAGCAAGAGTATCTATGTGGAACGGTAAGAAAGAAATATGCAACATTACAAATGTATTATGATCAGTTAAGTGAATTGTGCATGTGTCTTAGGTGTAGTGCCATGTTACAATTTCCTTCCACCTTCCTCGTTGACCTTGCTGGTGGGAAGCTGGCAGTCAAGATCACAAATGGGTATCAAGTGACCAGGGGAAAATAATTAAATGCTCTTGATGAGACAGATTCAAGTATTCTTCAGCTGTTTGTAATAATACTAGCATGTTTGCATGTCCAGATGTAAAATTTCAAATTGTTCTAAATTGTTTTCTGGTATGTTTATAGTGGTCTCTTAGTTACATTGTGGATAGCAATGAAAAGCAATGCACAAAATTGTTTAATTTTTCTTCCTGTTCTTCTTAGTGGAAGATGTTCAAATCTCTTTGAACAATTGTCATAATTACATGCTAGTTGCTAAGCATAGGAGTGCTGCAACTATTGCGACATTGAGGACTGGCTTTAAGTCTCATTTAGCATCATCATAACTTTGAATAGTCACTGTACAAGGATTACCTGTATCTCTGTCCAAGTAAGGAGAAGAGCTAATAATAGGCTCTTCATCTGTCAAAGAATCCATATATGGTATCTCTAATAGTAAAGGTGGGTCTGCTATAATAAAATAATGATTCATTTGGGGAGTGCAGCCTCTTCTGCAATATGGAAATCCATTAAAAACCTGATTCCCCCCCCCCCCTTGAAACCACTTCATGTTATTGGCCTTCATCCAGTCCATTTCTTCAATCAGGTCCTAAACACAAAGTGATCTAGAATAATGCATATGATTGAAAATAAAAATTAAAAATTAGTTTGGATATTCAACAGAATATAAAATTAGAAACTGGTGGAATTCTATAGACATTGCAAAATTGAACACAAACCGCATTTGGAATATTGTAGCCAGTTTATTAAAAAGATGTTGAGACTCTGGAAAAAGTGCGGAGAAGAGCAATAAAAATGATTAGGGGACTGGAGCCTAAAACATATGAAAAATGGTTGCAGAAATTAGATATGCCTAGTTTAATGAAAAAGAGGAAAAGGGCTAACATGACAACATTGTTCCGATATCTAAGAGGCTGCCAGAAAGAAGAGGGGATCAACCTATTCTTGAAAGCACCTAGACATAGCATGGATGGAAACCAATCAAGGAGGGAACCAGAAATAAAGAGACATTTCCTGAGAGAACAATTAATCAGTGGAATGACTTGCCTTCAGAAGTTGTAGGTGTTCCCTCACTGGAGGTTTTTAAGAAGAGATTGGACAACAATTTGTCTGAAATAGTATGGAATTGGACTAGAAGACCTCCCAAGCCCCTTCCAACATTTATATTCAAATACCTCAGTACCATCTTCAGGAGATGATATTTCGAATATGAGCAGAACCACTGCAGGAATACCCTGCCTAAAAATTCTCCAGAAAGGTATCAGGATATGTCATATTGAAAGTGACTGAGAAATCTTAAGAAAATCAGCAACATCAACCCCTCAGATCAAGAAGATAGTTTCAGAGCAAAACCTATGACTGAAAAATAAATAATGTTTATATTGTAATAATCTGAGTTAATTCTGTATCAGTGTCTACTTAGATACTATTGTTTGGCAATAATTACCAGGCAAATTGAACATCTTAGAAATCTTATTAACATGAAACTAAACTAATTATATTTGCATTGACTTTAAAAAGATGTTTTGTTTTACTTCACAGTCAACGCTCAGCTTTAGGTGAATGTTTAGCTGCTTTTGCTGGTGCCTTTCCCGTTGCATTTTTAGAAACTCATCTGAATAGTCACAATATTTATTCTATATACAATACGAAGACAACAAGAGCAGGTAACTAAGTATGAATTTACTGAATTATCCAAAATTAATTATACTGCATATTTGCTTTTCACTATTTGTTTGTTCTTTGATAATGACTAGTGTTGTCAAGCATTTCATTTTCTGTTCCAAAGAGGTTCCTTGGCACAGCTGCTTCTCCCCCCCCCCCCCCCGAATAATATTTTATTCTCATTCTCTAAACCATGTATTGAAAGTAGTGGAATGCTGATTTAATTTATCTACTTTCATTTTGGGGCTAGTTTTTTAAAAATGAAATCCAGTTGGATGTAATAGTTTAGAATTCTATTTCCATCAATGTAATTGAAGGAGCTTTGTTCCTTTTTGTCCCTGAATTCAATTCCCCCCCCTCCCCCCAAGACATTTTAGAAAAATCATTGTACTAGATTTGAAGAGTCTGGAAAAGAGATTATGCAAAAAAAGATCTATTATGCAAAGCAAAATCCACTCAAATTGATTTTTTTTTTATGTGAATATTGAGTTACATACATTCAGAAAATAGACGTGAATGATTAGTGAAATTGGAAATATATATGTATAAAATAATGTGTGGAAATATGTATCACAAGCAATGAACCAAGGGATTGTTTGCTAATACTGTTAAACATGTATTATATTAATATGCAATATTGTTCTTCTAGGTTTCAGTTTACCTAACAGCGTAAAGGAACTTTGTCCAAATATTCCATCTCTGGAAAAACTAATGGAAGAAATTGTAGAATTAGCTGAATCAGGCATTCGCTATACACAAATGCCTCATGTAATGGAAGTTATATTGCCCATGCTTTGTAGTTACATGTCACATTGGTGGGAACATGGACCAGAAAACAATCATAACAAGAGTGAAATGTGCTGCACAGCATTGACTTCAGATGATATGAATACTCTTCTGGGAAACATTCTAAAAATCATACATAACAATTTGGGCATAGATGAAGGAGCCTGGATGAAGAAATTAGCAGGTACGGGAAAATTTTTGGTTCACTTTTGCCTGCATTTAAAAAAAATGTAAGAAAATTGAGAAAAGCAAAAACAGCTAATTTCAATAGATGCATTGTTTAAAAAGGCTAAATGGACGATGAGAGGTAGAGGTTCAGCTTATCAGAAGATGTATGTGAATTTAATAATAGGAATAAAAAGAGGTGAGCAGGATTTGATAAACCTAAAATGAATGGAGAGGAACAGTGTATAATTTTGGTTTGCATTTCTTTGAGAGATGGCCAAAACTCTAATGTAGTAACTCTAATATAAATCTATTGAAGACTATAATATTTTTATTGTAGTTTTTCCATGCAGTAAAATTAATGGATTATTTACATAGTGTTTTCTCAGCCTATCATAAGCAAAGTGAAGCCGGAACTTCTGAAAACACATTTTCTTCCATTGATGGAGAAACTGAAGAAAAAAGCAGCTCTGGTGATCGCTGATGAAGAACACTTAAGAGCAGAAGGCAGGGGTGATATGTCTGAGGCAGAACTCCTCATTCTAGATGAATTCACTACACTTTCCCGGGACCTTTATGCCTTCTATCCATTGTTGATCAGATTTGTGGACTACAACAGGTATGCAGAGAACTTGTTTTTAAATCTCTTATTTTAAATCATATTATGGGAATGAGTTTTCTGATTCATAAATTGTAACTGCTTTATTAACTAGATTTATTGGTTGTTTGGCATTATTATGAATTAATTTAAGGCCAAGATTCTTTTTTAATTAATTGTATAGGAATTTAGTTCATCAGTGCAATATCTCTGTCATGTTATTATTGTTTCATCTATAGGTAATTCTTATTGTCTCTTCTTTTACTGATTTCTCTTTTTTACCATTTTTCTCCCTTCTTTTCTCTTTATCTGGAGATGCTATGAATCTAATCCTCTTGCTCAGGGCTATGTTCCATAAATCCAGAAAATTGAACTGTATGCATACATGTTTTAAAGTTGAAGATTCCAAAGTGTCTTTGTTATTTCTGCTATAAATAGAAGTGATAATCAATGTTTTTCTTTTTCTTTTCTTTTTAATTTCAGAGCAAAATGGCTCAAAGAGCCCAACCCTGAAGCTGAAGATTTGTTTCGTATGGTTGCAGAAGTTTTCATTTACTGGTCAAAATCCCATGTATGTATTTTCTAAATTGTGTAAATAAGAGTGTTTCTGTATTGAGCACTGTAGTATAGTGAATATTGAGCATCAGATACATCCAGATGGCTCTTGGTACAACAGCATAAAGATAAGATGTGCAATCCAGTCAAAGTCCTGACCTTTTGTACATATGCGTGACATTGGTATATGTACAAAAGGGATAGGGTTTAGATCACAGTGCTGCAAGTGCCATCTTGCTTTTT
Source organism: Bungarus multicinctus (assembly GCA_023653725.1). Taxonomy (NCBI): domain Eukaryota; kingdom Metazoa; phylum Chordata; class Lepidosauria; order Squamata; family Elapidae; genus Bungarus; species Bungarus multicinctus. The sequence goes on along the minus strand of CM042836.1, from coordinate 68,981,900 downwards.
TGACTCTCTGCTGCTTCAAAGTGTCATTGTGGGTATGTCTATTAAAAAAATAGAAACAGGAAAAAAAGCTCCCTTGGATGGTTTTCTTCATTTGCAATTTGTTATGCAAAGCTTTAATCTTACATCTTATAAATAAATGGCAAATACCAGATAATATCCATAAAGAATTCTAAGGTGTTGTCTCGGTTATCTTTTTTCTATTCTGATTTTTTTTCCAAATAGGATGATTAGAATCAAATCTTCTTCAAGTACTTAACATTTCTTGTATTTATGATATCTTAAGGATTCCGAAATATTTGTTTTTATTTGTCTGGAAAATATTGAAGACAGTTCTTTTGCAAACCATTTGAAAGGAAGCAATAGGGAATGTATACTTTCTCAAAAGAAAGATGTTGCTTATCTCATGTAATAAGTTCAATTTTGTTGAAAAAAGGAGAAATATTTTTATCTCTTTATACTATTATATAGATTAAGGTTTTATAATACAATTGTACAGCCTTATATAAATTTTAAGACTCAATGTGAAGAAGGCAATGGAAGAGACAGATAGTGAATTTTGTAATACTTTGTGTTTTTATGTTCTTTGTAACATTGCAGAATTTTAAAAGGGAAGAACAGAACTTTGTGGTGCAAAATGAAATCAACAATATGTCTTTCCTTATTGCTGACACTAAATCGAAGATGTCCAAGGTATAAGAATTTACGAATATTGCTGCATATATCAAAATATTGCTAAAATCTCTAGTTTTTTTAAATGATTAAAGTCTTTCACATATACTGGGATGTTGAAATAGTCCAAACATTTTAGAGTATTCTGAATATTTCTTAAACATGTTATTTGTAGAGATAAAAATTGTGGAAAGAATGCATATTCCTAGTTTGAAATTTCTTTAACCACTATAAAGTAATTCCAAATTTCACATCCATTTTCAGGGGAATCACTAGGCCCACTTCATCAGTGTAGAATGTCTGCAGTGCAAATGGCTATCAAATGTAATTACCATGTATTTTTTATTTATTTATTTTATTTATTTTGTCAATTGCTTACAAGATAATAGGTATAAGTAAAAACATAGTTATGAATACATGGATACATATAAGAAAAATAAAAAAGAAACAATAGGGCAGGGACGGTAGGCACGTGGGTGCGCTTATGCACGCCCCCTACAGACCTCTTAGGAAAGGGATGAGGTCAATAGTAGACAGTCTAAGGTTAATGTTTTTAGGGTTTGGGGAAGAAACCACAGAGTCAGGTAGAATATTCCAGACATTGACCACTCTGTTGCTAAAGTCGTATTTCCTGCAATCAAGTTTGGTCGATTAACCTTGAGTTTGTATCTATTGTTTGCTCTTGTGTTGTTATGTTTGAAGCTGAAGTATTCATTGACAGGTAGGACATTGCAATGTATGATTTTATATACTATACTTAGATCGGACCGAAGGCGGCGTAGTTCTAGGTTTTCAAGGTCTAGGATTTTGAGTCTGGTGGCATAAGGTATTCTGCAACGAGTAGAGGAGTGAAGAACTCTTCTTGTAAAATATTTCTGGACTTTCACAACTGTGTTAATATCAGATACGTAATGTGGGTTCCAGACTGATTATTTATTTATTTATTTATTTATTTATTTATTTATTTATTTATTTATTTATTTATTTATTTATTTCTAAGTTTTATATACCGCCCTTCTCCCGAAGGACTCAGGGCGGTGAACAGCCAACTAAAATACAAATAAACAAAGTATAAATTATTTAAAAAAGAATTAAATACTAGACTGTCCCAAATCTAAAAACCCCAATTAAAATCAATAAAACATCATACCCCGTCCCAAGTAATCTAAAAACCCCATTTAAAATCCCATTAGTCAGCTCAGGCCGGCCTGCTCGAAGAGCCAGGTCTTCAGGTCACGTCTGAAGGCCCTCAGGTCACTGGTCGTTCGTAATCCAGGGGGCATCCCATTCCAAAGGGCGGGTGCCCCCACAGAGAAGGCCCTATTCCTCGGGGTCACCAGACGACACATAGAAGGCGTCGGGACCCGGAGGAGACCCTCTCTGTGGGAGCGCACCGGTCGGTGGGAGACTACTGGCAGAATGCGGTCTTGTAAGTATCCTGGTCCGATGCCATGGAGCGCTTTAAAGACCAAAACCAGTACTTTAAAGCGAACCCGGAAGGCCACTGGCAACCAATGCAGCTCGCGCAGGAGGGGCGTCACGTGGGAGCATCTCGACGCCGCCATAACCACCCGCGCGGCTGCATTCTGTACCAGTTGAAGCCTCCGAGTGCTCCCCGCAGGGAGCCCCATGTAGAGGGCATTACAGTAGTCCAGACGGGAGGTGACCAGGGCATGAGTGACTGTGCGTAAGGCGTCCCGATCAAGAAAGGGCCGCATCTGGCGTATCAGGCGAACCTGATAAAAAGCCCCCCTGGAGACGGCCGTAATATGCTCTTCCAAAGACAGCCGTACATCCAGGAGGACACCAAGATTGCGTGCCCCTTCTGTGGGGGTCAAGATCTCATCCCCAATAGCCAGCGATGGAGTCAGCTGACTATATCGGGCCACCGGAAACCACAGCCACTCGGTCTTGGAAGGGTTGAGTCGAAGCCTGTTCCCGCCCATCCAGTTCCGCACAGCCTCCAGGCAACGGGCCATAACCTCCACAGCATCGTTGGGGTGGCTTGGGGTGGAGATGTAAAGCTGAGTGTCATCAGCATACAGATGGCATTTCACCCCAAAACCACGGATAATCTCTCCCAGCGGCTTCACATAGATGTTGAACAGAAGAGGGGAGAGGACCGACCCCTGAGGCACCCCACACATGAGGGGCCTAGGGGTGGACCTCTCCCCCCCCGTCAACACCAATTGCGAGCGGTCCGAGAGGAAGGACGAGAACCACCGCAAGACGGTGCCCCCAATTCCCAACCCCTCCAACCGCCGCAATAGGATACTATGGTCGATAGTATCAAAAGCCGCCGACAGATCTAAGAGGACCAGGACAGAGGAATAACCTCTGTCACGGGCCCTCCAGAGATCATCTACCAACGCGACCAATGCTGTTTCAGTACTGTGCCCAGGCCTGAAGCCCGATTGGAACGGATCTAAATAGGATGCTTCCTCCAGATACTGAGGGAGCTGATGCGCCACCACACTCTCAATAACCTTCGCCACAAAGGGAAGGTTGGAGACAGGACGATAGTTATTCAAAAGAGCCGGGTCCAGGGAAGGCTTCTTGAGGAGGGGCCGCACCACCGCCATTTTCAGGGCGGTCGGAAGCGCCCCCTCCGTCAACGAAGCGTTGACAATCCCCTGGAGCCAGCCTCGTGTCACCTCTCTGCAGGTAGAAACCAACCAGGAAGGGCACGGGTCCAATAAACATGTGGTGGCATTCAGCCTCCCCAGAAGTCTGTCCACACCCTCGGCGGTCACAGGATCGAACTCTTCCCAGATAACCGTCTCAAGACCTGCCCCGGACACCTCCCCTGGGACCACCCAACTGGAGTCCAGCCCATCCCGAATCTGGGCGATTTTATCATGCAGAAATCGGGAAAACTCTTCTGCTTTACCCTGCAAGAGGTCCTCCCGCGCTCTCGGCTCAAGCAGGGAGCGGGTCACTCTAAACAGGGCAGCAGGCCGATTTTCTGCAGACGCAATAAGGGCGGAGAAGTGTGAACGCCTCGCCGCCCTTATCGCCACTAGGTAGGTCCTAATATAGGACCTCACCTGTGTCCGATCAGACTCAGCACGACTGGCCCTCCAGATGCCCTCCAGACGTCTTTTCCGGCATTTCATCCCCCTCAGCTCCCCCGTAAACCACGGAGCCAGGTGGGATCTATGCCGAGTCAGAGGTCGCAAAGGCACAACCCGGTCCAGAGCCTCCACGGCCAACCTATCCAGGTGGCCACCAAGTCTGTGGCCGAGTTATGAGCCAGAGTTTCAGGAAATGGCCCAAGCTCCATCTGGAACCGTTCCGGATCCATCAGGCGCCTGGGGCGGAACCATCTCCTCGGCTCCGCCTCCCTGCGATGGGGGGTGGCGGCACCGAAGTCCAGTCTAAGAAGAGAATGATCGGACCATGACAAGGGTTTTATAACTAGATCTCCAACGCGATCATTCAACCACTGACCAGAGGCGAAAATCAGGTCCAGTGTGTGTCCCCCCGTGTGAGTGGGGTCAGAAACTAATTGGGTCAGATCCATGGCCGTCATGGAAGCCAGGAACTCCCGGGCCACCCCAGAGGTTTCCCCGAGCGAAGGCAGGTTGAAATCACCCATGACTAAAAGCCTGGGGGTTTCAACCGCCAGCCCGGCTATCACCTCGAGGAGCCCGGGCAGGGCCGATGACACGTGGCAGGGAGCCAGGTACGTTATCAACAGGCCCATCTGAACCCCCCGACCCCACTTCACAAAGAGAGACTCACAACCAGCCGTCTGAGGAACAGTGGCCTCCCTAGGACAAAGGACTTCTCTAATAATCGCCGCCACCCCACCACCCCTTCCCTGAGACCTCGGTCGATGGAATGCTTGGAAACCTGGTGGGCAAATCTCTACCAGAGGGACACCGCCCTCTGGGCCCAACCAGGTTTCGGTGACCCCTGCCAGGTCCGCACCCTCCTCCTGAATGAGATCGCAAATCAGGGGGGCCTTGTTAACGACGGACCTGGCATTACATAACATCAGCCGGGTACTCAGGGCCTGAGACTCTGCACAACCAGGCCTGCCAGACGGGTCGGGAGGGTCGGAGCGCGCCACCGCTTGGAGACAGCGGGCACGCGATCCCCTAACTTGATATGGCCCTCTACCCCCGTCATATCTGCCCCTCCCACTTATGGTGCCAATGAAACCCACCCCCTGTGTTTGCCCCCACGACTCATGACCCTCTGGGTTCTCCCAGACGTGCACTCCAGCCTGGCTGACTCCAAATCCCCCCGGGCTATCCCCCAAACCCGGACCGGGTACCCTCCCTAACCCCAATAAATTTCCATCCCCCAACCCTCTCTTCGTCGCCCTCCCTAACCTCGATAAAACCCCGAATAAAAATCTAAAAAGTTTAAAACCCCCTCTAAAAATCCTTTTTTGATGGCCATGCCACCTCTCCGGATCCCAGGAACCGTCCTTGAGGTAGGCCATCGATAGACCGGAGGGCCACTCCAGGGAGTGGGGGACCCTCCCGAGGGCCCGCAATTCCGCCGAGGAGTATGTTCTTCTAGCCCTCGCCGTCTGATGAGCTGTATTCGAGTATTGATCTAGCAAATGTTTTGTATGCTCTAGTTATTAGTGTAATATTACCAGAGGAAAAGCTACGTAAGATTAGGTTAACAACTCTTAACGTCTTTTTGGCTATGTAGTTACAGTGGGCTCTAGCCTTAGGTCATTTGAAATGAGTACTCCAAGATCCTTGACAGAGTTTGGATCATCAACAAGGTCTTGATTATTCAGCCTGTATTTTATTTTCTGATTTTTTTTGCCAATTACTCGAATATAGCTCATCAGTCTGGAACCCACGTTACGTATCTGATATTAACACAGTTGAGAAAGTCCAGAAATATTTTACAAGAAGAGTTCTTCACTCCTCTACTCGTTGCAGAATACCTTATGCCACCAGACTCAAAATTCTAGACCTTGAAAATGTAGAACTACGCCGCCTTCTGTCCGATCTAAGTATAGTATATAAATTCATACATTGCAATGTCCTACCTGTCAATGAATTCTTCAGCTTCAAACATAACAACACAAGAGCAAACAATAGATAGAAACTGAAGGTTAATCGCACCAAACTTGATTGCAGGAAATACGACTTCAGCAACAGAGTGGTCACTGTCTGGAATACTCTACCTGACTCTGTGGTTTCTTCCCCAAACCCTAAAATCTTTAACCTTAGACTATCTACTATTGACCTCACCTCTTTCCTAAGAGGTCTGTAGGGGGCGTGCATAAGCGCACCAACGTGCCTACCGTCCCTGTCCTATTGTTTCTTTTATATTTTGTTTTTCTTATACGTATCCATGTATTCATAACTATGTTTTACGTATACCTATTAACTTGTAAGCAATTGACAAATAAATAAAATAAATAAATAATATTACCAGAATAAAAGCTATGTAAGATTAGGTTAACAACTCTTAATGCCTTTTTGGCTATGTAATTACAGTGGGCTCTAGCACATAGATAATTAGAGATGAGTACTCCAAGATCCTTGACAGTTTGGATCATCAACAATAGTCATCATCTTGACTATTCAGCCTATATTTTATTTTCTGATTTTCTTTGCCAATATGTAGGACAGAGCATTTATTTGTTGAGATTTGAAGTTGCCATTTGTCTGACCATTCTGTTACATAGTCAAGGTCTTTTTGAAGGGTAGCAGTATTGTCTGTGGTGTTGAATAGCTTTACATCATCAGCAAAGAGGACGCAGTTGCTCTTAATATGGTCACAGAAGTCATTTATGTAGAGTATGAAAAGAGTTGGTCCCAGAACACTGTTATGGGGGACACCACTGTTGACAGGTACTGAATTTGATAGGGTGCTCCCAATTTTGACTATTTGTTGTCTGTTTGACAGGAATGCTTCTATCCAGTTATGCAGGTGTCCAGAGATACCATAAGATTTTAGTTTTAGGAGTAGTTTGTCGTGTACCATTGAATCAAAGGCTTTACAGAAGTCTATGTAGATTGCGTCAATTGCTTTGCCCTGATCGAGTTATGTAGTCCATATGTTTTTGCAGTGTAAGAGTTGGAGATTACAGGATAGTTTTTTCCTAAAACCAAATTGTTTATTGGAGAGTAGGTTGTTTGTTTCTAAGTGGAGGATGATGGATTGGTTAATAATTGATTCCATGACTTTACAAGTGATGCAGCATAAAGAGATTGGTCTGTACTTTTTAACTAGGCTGGGGTCTCCCTTTTTGAAGATGGGGATGACCGTGGCTTGGGACCATAGTTTTGGCAAGAAGCTTGTCCTGAAAGATTTTTCAAAGATTATACTTAGAGGTTCGGCTATGGCAGTGGGTAGTTTTTTTAAGAAGTAGGCACATATTCTGTCCGGTCCAATAGATGGAGATGGTTTTAGATTGCGTAGTGCTTTTTCAACATTGTCTTCTGTAAAATCTATATGTATTAGATCATTGCAGTTGTCTGTGGTTCGACTAGGAAATACTGGGCTTGTATCATATAAAGAAAATAATTATCCTCATTCTGAAACACTTCTCTCCCCAACAGATTAATTTTATATCTATCCTTCAGTAGATGTTTTTTCTCTTTTATTAAATATGAATTGTTTTTTATTTCTAACTTTTTGAAGTGCAGTGTCCTACAGAGAAAGCTGTGAGGTCATGCCCAGCATATCCATTTTCCAGGAAAACGTTTGGAAAACCAAGTTGCTAAGTGAAACTGCAGCTTCTCTGTACTGTGTCCAATCTTTTTACAAAAAGTAAAAAAAGAGATTAATAAAGGTGTCACTGCTGGTTAATTGAAGGAAATCAGTATGGCTGCTTGGAGTAGAGAAGCACCTCTATAAATGAACCGATTTTGTCCTGAGGAAGCGTCAGAAGTAGAGAAGAGAGAGATGGAGATGTGAATAGGTTCAGAGAGGCCAACTTACTTAATGGCCCCTTAGCTGTTATCCATTAATATTTTTCAGTATTTCAGTTGTTGTTCTTCTTTAGAAGTACATTAAAGTAGACTCAGTTGTATCTAATTGGTAATGCATATTGTTGACCGTTGAGACAACATAGGAAAACTAATAAAAGAGACTAGTAAAAATTTTACAAGGCCAGTACAAAATATTTTGCTGCAGGACATATAGGACAACCTACTGTTGTACTTTCTTCTCAAATCTACTAATGAAAGTTTACAGGACTGCTGAAGGTCCCAGGACAGCCCCATGCAATACTAGTTCTGGTTTCTAATACATTGGTTTGGTTGGGAAGCTACCACATTTATTCTTCTGGACCACCCATCACCAGTTTGTAGAATTGGCCTTGCATTACCCAATGTTAGGATAATCCAAGATTAATTATAGTAGCCTTCACAGTCCTGAACTCTGGAGTCCTACTAAAAGAATCACTAATTGCTTTGTTACTATTATCAGAGATTAGGTATTGAGTTTAAAATCCCTTCCCTTGGGTTGGATTAGTTTTTGAGGTTATATCATTATTTTAAAGTGGCACTTTAAAAATGTACACCTGATTATTATTATTATTATTATTATTTATTCAATTTATATACCGCCCCCCTCTCCCCGAAGGGACTCGGGGCGGTGAACAGCCAATAAAAACACATATACAGAGTACAAATACAAGAGACAACATAATAATATTAAAATTTAAAAACTGAATATAATATGGCTCTAATTAAAATGTAAACAAGTATTAAAAGAGATTAAAACCCGGTTAAAATTTAAAAAAAAAACCCCTAGGCCAGTCCGGCCTGCCGAAATAAGTGCGTTTTGAGTAACCGACGGAAGGCCATGAGATCAGGGGTGGCCCTTACCTCCGGGGGTAATTCATTCCAGAGAGGGGGTGCTCCCAATGAGAAGGCCCATGCCCTCGGGGTCACCAGCCGTCCAGCCGGCGGCACCCCGAGGAGACCAACTCTATGGGAGCGTACCGGTCGGTGGGAAGCCGATGGTGGCAGGAGGCGGTCTCGCAAGTAACCCGGTCCCGAGCCATGGAGCGCTTTAAAGATCGTGACCAAGACTTTGAAGCGCACCGGAGGGCCACCGGGAGCCAATGCAGCACGCGCAGAAGTGGTATAACATGGGAGCCCCTAGGAGCTCCCATTACCACCCTTGCGGCTGCATTCTGCACCAACTGGAGCCTCCGGATGCTCTTCAAAGGCAGCCCCATGTAGAGAGCATTGGCATAGTCTAGGCGGGAGGTCACCAGGGCGGAAGTGACCGTGCGAAGCGCATCCCGATCCAGAAAGGGCCGCAACTGGTAGATCCTACGGACCTGTCGAAAAGCCCCCCTGGCGACGGCCGCCACATGATCTTCCAGTGACAGCCGTACATCCAGGAGGACACCCAGATTGCAGGCCCTCTCTGTGGGGCAAGAATTTCCCCCCCCACAGCCAGCGATGGAACCAGCTGGCTGTACCGGGGTGCTGCGAAGCACAGCCACTCAGTCTTAGATGGGTTGAGCTGAAGCCTGTTCCGCCCCATCCAACACCGCACGGCCTCCAGGCACCGGGTCATCACTTCGACGGCTTCATCGGGGTGGCCCGGGGTAGAGATGTACAGCTGAGTATCATCAGCGTACTGATGGAACTCTACCCCAAAGCCACGGATGATCTCACCTAGCGGCTTCATATATATGTTGAACAGAAGGGGCAAGAGCACCGACCCCTGAGGCACCCCGCAGACCAGGGGTCTCGGGGCCGACCTCTGCCCCCCTGCCAACACAAATTGCGAGCGGTCAGAGAGGAAGGAGGAGAACCATCGCATAACCGTGCCTCCCACTCCCAACCCCACCAGCCGCTGCAATAGGATACTGTGGTCGACAGTATCAAAAGCCGCCGAAAGATCTAAGAGGACCAGGACAGAGTAATAACCCCTGTCATGGGCCCTCCAGAGATCATCCACCAATGTGACCAATGCCGTCTCTGTGCTGTGCCCAGGCCTGAAGCCCGATTGGCGTGGATCCAAATAGACAGTTCATCCAGGTGCTGGGGAAACTGTTGTGCCACCACACTCTCAACAACCTTCGCCATAAAACGAAGGTTGGAGACAGGACGATAATTAGGTAACAAAGTTGGGTCCAGGGAAGGTTTCTTGAGGAGGGGTCTCACCACCGCCTCTTTCAAGGCGGCGGGTAGATATCCCTCACTCAAGGAAGCGTTAATAATACCCTGAAACCAACCTCGTGTCACCTCCCGGGTGGCCAACACCAGCCAGGAGGGACACAGGTCCAATAAACATGTGGTCGCATTCAGTCCCCACAGTAACCTGTCCACGTCTTCGGGGGTCACAGGATCAAACTCGTCCCAAATGACTGTTTCAAGTTCCGCCCCCGATCCCCCACCCAGAGCTGCCCATTCAGAGTCCAACCCATCCCGGATCCGAGCGATTTTATCCACCAGGAACTTTGAAAAATCCTCAGCCTGTCCCTGCAAGGGGTCCTCCCGCGCTCCCCCTTCTAAGAGGGAGCGGGTCACTCTAAACAGGGCAGCTGGGCGGTTTCCTGCGGATGCAATAACGGTGGTAAAGTAAAGATGCTTTGCCACCCTTATTGCCACTAAATAGGTCTTGATAAAAGACCGTAAATGTGTTTGGTCGGGTCCGGAGCGAGTAGTCCTCCAAATGCTCTCCAGGCGTCTTTTCCGGGGTTTCATCTCCCTCAGCTCCCCGGAAAACCAGGGGGCCGAGCGAGAGCGGCGCCAGGTCAGAGGCCGCAAGGGCACAACCCGGTCCAGGGCCCCAGCCGCCACCCTTTCCCAGGTGGCGACTAGGTCCCCCACCGAGTCATGAGTCCGAAAGTCGGGATATGGCCCAAGCTCCATCAGGAACCTATCTGGATCCAACGTATTTGGTCCGCCTCCCTGCGATGGGGAGGAGCGGCCTGGAAGTCCAGCCTAAGGAGCGAATGATCTGACCATGACAAGGGTTCAACAGAAACATCCCCAACACCCAGATCATCCTGCCACTGTCCAGAGACAAAAACCAGATCCAGAATGTGACCCCCAGTATGCGTGGGTTCCTTAATTAATTGGGTCAGGCCCAAGACTGTCATGGAAGCCAAGAACTCCTGGGCAATCCCCGAGGCCCCACCGGCCGAAGGCAGGTTGAGATCCCCCATGACCATCAGCCTGGGGGTCTCAACCGCCAGACCGGCTATGACCTCGAGGAGCTCAGGCAGGGCCGATGTCACATAGCAGGGAGCCAGGTATGTGATCAACAGGCCCATCTGAACCCCGGAACCACACTTAACAAACAGGGACTCACATCCGGTCGTCTGAGGAACAGTGGATTCCCTAGGATCCAGATCCTCCCGAATAATTACCGCAACCCCCCCACCTCTCCCCTGGGCCCTCGGCCGATGAAAAACCCGAAACTCGGCTGGGCACATCTCTACTAGAGGGACACCCCCCTCCTGTCCCAGCCAGGTCTCGGTAATGCCAGCCAGGTCCGCACCCCCCTCCGTGACAAGATCGTGAACAAGGGGGGCTTTATTCACCACGGACCTGGCATTGCAAAGCATCAGCCGGAGGCCCAGGGCCCGATCATTCAAACAACAATATCTGGACGGCTGGCGACCCCGAGGGCGCGGGCCTTCTCATTGGGAGCACCCCCTCTCTGGAATGAATTACCCCCGGAGGTAAGGGCCGCCCCCGATCTCATGGCCTTCCGTCGGTTGCTCAAAACGCATTTATTTCAGCAGGCCGGACTGGCCTAGGGGTTTTTAAATTTTAATCGGGTTTTAATCTTTTTAATACTTGTTTATATTTTATTAGAGCCATATTATATTTCAGTTTTTAAATTTTAATATTTTATGTTGTCTCATATTTTGTACCTTGTTATATGTGTTTTTATTGGCTGTTCACCGCCCCGAGTCCCTTCGGGGAGAGGGGGCGGTATATAAATCAAATAAATAATAATAATAATAATAATAACTCAGGGAGCGAGACGTGACCTGGGGGCCGGAGCACACCACCGCTTGTAAAAAGCGGGGGTGGGCTCCCATAACTTGATAAGACCCCCTGTCAACACCATATCTGCCTCTCCCACCGATCGTAGGGATAGCCCTTTCATCCCCCTCCCCAGAAGAAGCCCCCATCTTCGGATCGACCGTCCCCGATCCCAAGGCCTCCCGGTCGCAGGCATACCCCGGTCTGGCCCCATCCCCAGACGGGTTGTCCCCCAAACCCAGTCTGGGCCCCCTCCCTAACCCGAATAATAAATTCCCTTTCCCTAACCCCATTAAAAATTTCGTCAAGAATTTAAATAATTTAAAAGACCCCTTAAAATCCCTATAATTAAAACCCCCAACTGCGCCATGTCTCCTCTCTGGTACCCAAGAACCATCCTCGAGGTTAGACAGGGAAAGGTCTGAGGGCCACACCTGAGAAAGCGGGGCATTCCTCAGGGCCCACAGTTCGGCTGCCGAATAAATAGACTTCAGTTTTTCATCACCTCTGGGCAGTAAGACCTGATCACGAAGCAAGGGCCGGAATAAGATGATTAGATATGCCATCTAACTCAAGAGTGTCAAACTGGCAGCCCGCGGGCCAGATGCGTCACATGCAGACCACTCCAGCTTCGTGATTGGGAAAAACATCACAGAATGTCACATGATGGCAACGTGACACTGTAAGTTTGACAAATCATTAAGGAAAACACTATCATGAGAGCAGAATAATAGCATGATGGTAATGGAGTTGAAAACAATAAGACAGTGGAAATATCATAGAAAGTTCCAACTGCTCTGTACAAGTGCAAATAAAAGATCGTAACAAAGTTTGTCACAAGAGTGAGCATAGATAATACAAATGAAAATTTATATTGCACTTCTAGATTACTGCCATCATGATTGATATAAAACATAGTAATTTCCCTGGTGTTTCTTCCTTTTTCATTTCAACATCCGCAAGAGATAATTATCTTTTCCTTTATTTTGTAATTTGAGAATCACTTATTACTTCTACATTGCAGACAGCTGTTTCTGATCAGGAAAGGAAAAAAATGAAACGGAAAGGGGATCGTTATTCAACTCAGACCTCTTTAATTGTGGCTGCATTAAAAAGATTGCTTCCTATTGGACTAAATATTTGTGCACCTGGTGACCAAGAATTAATTGTTCTGGCAAAAAATCGATTGAGCATGGTAGGTTTTCTCTATAAATCATTTCTATATGTAGAAGTTCTATATGTAGAAGTTCAACAACTGTATAAATTCTCCCTTTATGGAGGCAGTACTTCTATCTGTCTGACAGGGTTAAAAATGATGCAAGAGTCTTGTAGTGTTTATTATTTATTGATTTATAATTTATATTTCTTAACCACCTGTCTCACTTGGAAAGAGGCTCTATGCAGTATACAATACAGTAAATAAAATTAAACATTAAAATCAGACTAATTTTAAAATTTAAAATTATAAAACAACATTATAAAAAATTCAAAAGATGAAGAATTCCAAGCAGGGATTCTCATTGGGCCAGTATGTATCAGAATGTAATATTATATTTGTCTGGTTTATTTCTCCTTAGAAAATAATTGGCTCCTGCTGCGTTTAAAAAGAATGTTAATTATAGGGATTTGTCCATTATTCTACTCTTTTTTTTAAACATATAACTAGCTCCTTCCGAGATTGGTCTTTTCTTCTGGGACACACTTGGGTGACAACAGGTCTATTCAACAAGAATGATATTAGAGAAGAACCTTCCCCAAATGTTATCCCATTCCTATAAACAAGATGCAAAATGATAAAGAAACACTCTCCAAAATACAGTAAATATGAAGTTGAAGTAGCTTAGATATCGATAATACCAGATAGCTACTAACTAAATGGAGCTGGTTGGAGAACGGAAAAATCCTTTCCTCTAGATTACTCTTGTTATGGTTGTTACAAAAGAATATTTCACCCCAAGTAAAGATTGCTCTACTATGGAGCTCATAAGAACATTTATAATAATTTAATTATTATAGTTTATAAGTTTAATAGAATTTTGCATATTTATCATGGCATGCTATAATAATGAAAAATTGCAGCTTTGCAATTTTTAGAATTATTTTTCTGCAAGGGCTATTCCCTTCTTATATAATATTTTTCAGTAAAATATTTGGTATGTTTTCTTAACAGAAGGACACTGAGGATGAAGTTCGAGATATTATTCGCAACAACCTCCATTTACAGGGCAAGGTAGTTTTCTAGTATTAACAACTTTTGCTTCTGACCTAATCTTTTGAACAGCAAGTTATATATGAGTGCAACTTGATATGTATGTGTATACATCTGTTCATGTATCCATATGTGCACACCAGGTGTTGAGCCAAAAATTGTTCAGATATCTGTGAAATGTAAGCAATGATTCTAATGGTCTTATAAAGTTAAATGTGCCAAATAAGTATAGTGATTTATTAGATTATAACAGTAATTCCAACAGTCTATATACAATTGTTTGGTTATTCATAAGTTGAGACATATTTTTAGCACCTCATATATATTTTCTTGCAGCTTGAAGATCCTGCAATTAGATGGCAGGTGGCCCTTTACAAAGATCTACCGAACAGAACTGATATCACTTCAGATCCAGAAAAGACTGTGGAACGGGTTCTGGATATAGCTAATGTACTTTTCCATCTGGAACAGGTTAGGTATATTAGTGACATTTTAATATTAATTAGTTTTACAGATTCAACATGTACTGTGGAAATATGCCCTGATGATATACTTTTTTTTACACTGAAAGTATTTGTTTTACATTATGTTATTCCAAAAATGTATTTCACCCCATGCTAGTAGTCCTTGTTTAACAACCATTCATTAAGCTTCTTCACTCATCCTTACCAGAATACACACCTCTCCCCATGATGAGGCAGCATATAACAGAGATCTGGGGGTGCACAGAAGGGAGAAACAATATAGTCATTCCATTGTTTATGCCTGGGTAAATATTCAAAGTATTAATCAGGAAATGAATGAATGTGAAATCATTAGTCTGAAACATGCATACAAGCCACATTGGCTTTCTTGTGTCAACTGAAGTGATATATGATGACATTTAAAATAGCAGTTTATTAAAAGGCATAATGCTAAAATGACTTATAAAGTTGAATAATACAGTTTATTAGAAGGCATAATGACAAAATGACATAGTAGACCGTAAACTACTGCTTGGGACAGACAAGATCACCAGATGGATTTGGCTTACAAACAATATTCAGTGAGTTGTCCTTAATGGTACTACAGCTACATGGAGGGAAGTAAGCAGTGTGGCACCACAAGGTTCCATCTTAGGCCCAGGACTCTTCAATATTTTCATAAATGACTTAGAAAAGGGGATAGAAGAGGAACTCATCAACTGTGCAGATGACACTAAACTGGCAGGAATAGCCAACACCTCAGAAGACAAGCTCAGAATCCAAAAAGATCTTGACAGACTTGAACAATGTGTCCTATCTAACAAAATGAAATTTAATGTAGAGAAAAGCAAGCTTTACACTTAAGCAGGAAAAACCAAAGGTACAAGTATAGGCAAAACCTGGCTCAAAAACAGTAATTGTGAAAGGGATCTTGGAATCCTAGTGGATGATTACTTAAATATGAGCCAGCAGTGTGCGGCAGCAGCTAAAAATAATAATATAATCCTCGGTTGTATAAATAGAGGCAAAGAATCAAATTCATGTGAAGTATTAATACCATTTTATAAAGCCTTAGAAAAGCCACACCTGAAATACTGCATGCAGTTTTGGTCACCACATTATAAAAAAACAAGTTGAGACTTTGGAAAAAATGCAAAGAAGAGCAACTAGGATGATCAAAGGCCTAGAGTCAAAAACATATGAAGAACGGTTGTAGGATTTTGGTTTGGCTAGTCTAGAGAAAAGAAAGACTAGGGAGGACATGATAGGTGTATTTCAGTATTTGAGTGGCTACCACATAGAGGAGGGGGTCAATTTATTGTTCAAAGCACCAGAGGGCAGGATAAGAAATGATGGATGAAAACTAATCAAGGAGGGAAGCAATCTGGAATTAAGGAGAAACATCCTAACAGTGAGAACAATTAACCAGTGGAACAACTTGCCATCAGAAGTTGTGGGTGCTTCATTATTGGAAGCTTTTAAGAAGGTTCTGGAAAGTCACTTGTCTGAAGTGGTATAGTTTTCTGCTTGAGCAGGAGGTTGGACTAGAAGATCTCAAAGGTCCTTCCAGCTCTATTCCGAATGAAATTTCTGATTGACATTGTGCTCCAAAAAAAGACGATATGTCTTCTTGAAGTTCCTTTACTCTTTTGGAGAATTCAATTTAGTATTATTAAATGCGGTATATTTAACTAAATGGGATTCTTCCATAACCAAATCAAGGTGACAAAAACACACAAACAAACCTGTGCAACTTGAATGTGAGGGAATCTCACAGAAAAATATATTTCGGTTGGGAAAATCATCAATATTCTATTCTGGGTGAAAACATTAATCCTTGTCTACACACAGTCACCATGTTCTTAATGTGGCTGTACTAAATTTTAAAATATTTACACTCTTTCAAGTTACATATTTTTATATATGGTTTAGTACCCTTTCTATTATCCACATATGTAAAATTAAATGCATCATTTTGATTTTTTTTTACTTCATGTATTATTTTCTTTTATTATTTCCAGAACTTCTCTAATCGTGGACGGAAATGTTTCAGAATGGGAAGTATAGAGTATATGCTCATATGTTATGTTAGGAATGTTTTGGTTTTGCCTTTAATAATTTTCTTTATGCATTTTGATGTGTTAAATCTCTAAATATCTGATTTGTGATCACTATTTTTAGGTGTAATTTCTCCTAACTTGCTTGCTCCACTTTTCTTTATTCTTACGTTTAAAAGGTTCTGCACTTAATCTGACTGAGGGTTTTTGTATTACACTTTTATCTCTTTCTTTGTCTCTGTTATGACATTCACAATTCCTTATTTGGGTTTCAGTTATTCAGTGCACTAATCAATTTATTTTATGTCCTCACAATGTGTACTTTAAGTTCTAGCATTTGTTTTACTATAAAAAGCAATCAAATTTTCCATATATCCTTCCACATGCTGTAATTTTGTTCTGTGTTCAGAGTAAATATTTATTTATTCAATTTCTACAGTTGTCCATATTAACCAATGACATTATCTACTATGCAGTACATAGTATGTACTTAGTATGTAATGACATTAATAATGTAAAAAATCTACTGCAAAGGAACAGAATTAGTATAATTGTTACTTTTATAGCAACATGGTTATGCTTTATAGAATAGACAAATTACATTCTACTTGCATGGACAAAAAAGCAAAATGAAGGATAATGACAGCTAATTTAATACAGAAATAGTAACTGTACCATAGTAATGGGCAGCCAATAACTCAATCTGTAATGCATTCTACTGATTATTATGCCACTCACCATCTCAAGAATCCTATGTGTGAAAAAATACTTCATAATTCTCTGTACAGAAAATTATACGCTCATCCTGGTTATTTCAAAAGACAGTCAAAGTGAAGTGCTGTGAGCATAATTCAGAAAGATCCGAGCTGATCTTGCAATTATATATATTTAGCTTCCAAGATGGCGACCGGAAGCTCCGATCGAGGGGAGCTCCGCCGAGTGCCCGCGTTTGCCGGCTAAGCTGGCCTCCCCCCTCGGCCCCCATGTATGGTGGGGGTATCGAGGGCTGTGGGGGTGTCCGGGGTGTCGGACAAGCCGCCAGGAGGCCGCCCAAGTGGTTGTTTTGGGTGGCAGCGGCGGCGATTTCGCTGAGGCTGCGGCTGCCGCGATGGTGGCTGTGGAGGTGGCGGCTGCTGCGGAGACGGCTGCCACGGCTGCTGACATTGCTGGGGCTGCCCCCAGGTCGGGGGCTCTTTGGAGGTCCCCTGCCTGGGTGCTGGCGGCCTCGAAGACGGTCCACCTGCGGCCACTGCGGCTGCCGCGGACGGTAACAGCGGGCAGTACCACGGCGGCCGCGGGGGGGCGGAGGCCTCGTCGCGGTCGTTTTGCGGCTGGAGGCCCCGCAGCGAACCCAGACCCCACTTCACCTGGCTGCCCCATGGTTGGGGGCTCTTCAGAGGTACCCTGCCTTGATGCCGGCGGCCTGGAGGATGGCCCTGCTGCGGCTACTGCGGACGGTGGCAGCGGGCGGTATTGCGGTGGCCGTGGGGGGGCAGATGCCTCGCCAGGGTCGTTTTGCGGCTGGAGGCCCCGCCGCGGCTGGAGGCCCCGCCGCGAACCCGGACCCTTCATCTGGCTCTGATAGTTCTGCTGCGGCCTCATGCTCTATTTCCACCTGTCCTGTTTCCATCTGCTGCTCCAAGGACTTGGGCAATCTTGTTCTGGCCTCCGCGGCTGCTGCGGGGGGAGGCCGCCTTGCCGTGGAGGGTGTTGGCCCCCCTGGCATGGCGGCCCCGCCGGCAGCCGTGGAGACAACGTCTGCGTCGACTGGGAGACCTTTGCGATCTCGGAGGCGACGTGGACGGTGGAGCGGACGATGGCATCAGGGATGCAAATGGCAGTGGCAACAGCGGTTCTGGCCTGCCGGTGATCTTGACGAAGATGGCCCCAGGGACGAAGACAGCAGCCCCGATGATGTCGCCGGTGGCTGCTGTGCGACCCCGACGACGGCGGAGTCGGGGCGGGTCTGGTTCGGGGTTGGTTCATGGTAAGAAGACGGTGGTCCTCGATTCGGCGATGATGATGGTTAAAAGATCAATCAGTTATTCCTCGGCGGAACTACGGGCTCTTAGGAGGGTCCCCCACTCCCTGAAGTGGCCCTCCGGTCTATCGACGGCCTACCTCAAGGACGGTTCCTGGGATCCGGAGAGGTGGCACAGCCATTAAAAAAGGATTTTTAGGGGGGGTTTTAAACTTTTTAAATTTTTATTCAGGGTTTTATCGGGGTTGGGGAGGGCGACTAGGAGAGGGTTGGGGGATGGTAATTTATTGGGGTTAGGGAGGATACCCGGAGCGGGTTTGGGGGATAGCCCGGGGGGGGTTGGAGTCAGCCAGGCTGGAGTGCACGTCTGGGAGGGCCCAGAGGGTCGTGAGTTGTGGGGGCGAACACAATTCGGACAGCAGGGGGCGGGTTTCATTGGCACCATAAGTGGGAGGGGCAGATATGACGGGGGTAGAGGGCCATATCAGGTTAGGGGATCGCGTGCCCGCTGTCTCCAAGCGGTGGCGCGCTCCGACCCTCCCGACCCGTCTGGCAGGCCTGGTTGTGCAGAGTCTCAGGCCCTGAGTACCCGGTTGATGTTGTGCAATGCCAGGTCCGTCATTAACAAGGCCCCCCTGATTTGCGATCTTATTCAGGAGGAGGGCGTGGACCTGGCTGGGGTCACCGAAACCTGGTTGGGCCCAGAGGTGGGTGTTCCTCTGGTGGAGATGTGCCCACCAGGCTTCCAAGCATTCCATCGACCAAGGTCTCAGAGAAGGGGTGGTGGGGTGGCGGCGATTATTAGAGAAGTCCTTTGTCCTAGGGAGGCCACTGTTCCTCAGACGGCTGGTTGTGAGTCTCTTTTTGTGAAGTGGGGTCAGGGGGTTCAGATGGACCTTTTGATAACGTACCTGGCTCTCTGCCACGTGTCATCGGCCCTGCCCGGGCTCCTTGAGGTGATAGCCAGGCTGGCGGTTGAAACCCCCAGGCTTTTAGTCATGGGTGATTTCAACCTGCCTTCGCTCGGGGAAACCTCTGGGGTGGCCCGGGAGTTCCTGGCTTCCATGACGGCCATGGATCTGACCCAATTAGTCTCTGGCCTCACTCACACGGGGGGACACACACTGGACCTGATTTTTTGCCTCTGGTCAGTGGTTGAATGATCGTGCTGGGGATCTAGTTATAAAACCCTTGTCATGGTCCGATCATTCTCTTCTTAGACTGGACTTCTGTGCCGCCACCCCCCATCGCAGGGAGGCGGAACCGAGGAGATGGTTCCGCCCAAGGCGCCTGATGGATCCTGAATGGTTTCAGATGGAGCTTGGGCCATTCCCTGAAACTCTGGCTCATAACTCGGCCGCAGACTTGGTGGCCACCTGGGATAGGTTGGCCGCTGAGGCTCTGGACCGAGTTGTGCCTTTGCGACCTCTGACCCGGCACAGATCTCATTTGGCTCCGTGGTTCACGGAGGAGCTGAGGGGGATGAAGTGCCGGAAAAGACGTCTGGAGGGCATCTGGAGGACCAGTCATGCCGAGTCTGACCGGACACAGGTGAGGTCCTATATTAGGACCTACCTAGTGGCGATAGAGGCGGTGAAGCGTTCGCACTTCTCCGCCCTTATTGTGTCGGCAGAAAATCGGCCTGCCACTCTGTTTAGAGTGACCCCTCTCTGCTTGAGCCGAGAGCGCGGGAGGACCTCTTGCAGGGTAGGGCAGAAGAGTTTTCCCGATTTCTGCATGATAAAATCGCTCAGATTCGGGATGGGCTGGACTCCAGTTGGGTGGTCCCGGGGGAGGTGTCGGGGCAAGTCTTGATATGGTTATCTGGGAGGAGTTCGATCCTGTGACCGCCGAGGGTGTGGACAGATTACTGGGGAGGCTGAATGCCACCACATGTTTACTGGACCCGTGCCCTTCCTGGTTGGTTTCTACCTCCAGAGAGGTGACACGAGGCTGGATCCAGGGGATTGTCAACGGTTCATTGATGGATGGGGCTCTTCCTACCGCCCTGAAAACGGCGGTGGTGTGGCCCCTCCTCAAGAAGCCTTCCCTGGATCCGGCTCTTTTAAATAACTATCGTCCTGTCTCCAACCTTCTCTTTTTGGCGAAGGTTGTTGAGAGTGTGGTGGCGCGTCAGCTCCCTCAGTATCTGAAGGAAGCATTCTATTTAGATCCGTTCCAATCGGGCTTCAGGCCCGGGCACAGTACCGAAACAGCATTGGTCGCGTTGGTAGATGATCTCTGGAGGGCCCGTGACAGAGATTATTCCTCTGTCCTGGTCCTATTAGATCTATCAGCGGCTTTTGATACTATCGACCATAGTATCCTATTGCGGCGGTTGGAGGGGTTGGGAATTGGGGGCACCGTTTTGCGGTGATTCTCTTCCTTCCTCTCGGACCGCTCGCAATTTGTGTTGATGGGGGGGAGAGGTCCACCCCTAGGCCCCTCGTTTGTGGGGTGCCTCAGGGGTCGGTCCTCTCCCCTCTTCTGTTCAACATTTATGTGAAGCCGCTGGGAGAGATCATCCGTGGTTTTGGGGTGAAATGTCATCTTTATGCTGACGATACTCAGCTTTACATCTCCACCCCAAACCACCCCAACGATGCTGTGCAGGTTATGGCCCGTTGCCTGGAGGCTGTGCGGAACTGGATGGGCGGGAACAGGCTTCGACTCAACCCTTCCAAGACTGAGTGGCTGTGGTTTCCGGCGGCCCGATATAGTCAGCTGACTCCGTCGCTGGCTATTGGGGATGAGATCTTGACCCCCACAGAAGGGGCTCGCAATCTTGGTGTCCTCCTGGATGTACGGCTGTCTTTGGAAGATCATATCACGGCCGTCTCCAGGGGGGCTTTTTATCAGGTTCACCTGATACGCCAGATGCGGCCCTTTCTTGATCGGGACGCCTTACGCACGGTCACCCATGCCCTGGTCACCTCCCGTCTGGACTACTGTAATGCCCTCTACATGGGGCTCCCTGCGGGGAGCACCCGGAGGCTTCAATTGGTACAAAATGCGGCCGCGCGGGTGGTTATGGGGACATCGAGATACTCCCACGTGACGCCCCTCCTGCGCAAGCTGCATTGGTTGCCGGTGGCCTTCCGGGCTCGCTTTAAAGTATTGGTTTTGGTCTTTAAAGCGCTCCATGGCATCGGACCAGGATACTTACAAGACCGCATTCTGCCAGTAGTCTCCCACCGACCGGTACGCTCCCACAGAGAGGGTCTCCTCCGGGTCCCGACGCCTTCTATGTGCCGCCTGGTGACCCCGAGAAATAGGGCCTTCTCTGTGGGGGCACCCGCCCTTTGAAACGGGATGCCCCCGGGGCTACGAACGACTACTGACCTGAGGGTGTTCAGACGTGACCTGAAGACCTGGCTCTTTGAGCAGGCCGGCCTGAGCTGACTCAAATGGGATTTTTAAATGGGGTTTTAGAGTAGTTGGGGTGGGGTACGAAAGTTTTAATTTATTTTAATTGGAGGTTTTAGATTTTTATTGGAGTAGCCTATAATTTAATTCTTTTTTAATCATATTTATCTCTGTATGCATTTTAGTTGGCTGTTCACCGCCCTGAGTCCTTCGGGAGAAGGGCGGTATATAAAATTATGAAATAAATAATAATAAATAAATAATTACTTCACCTATTCTTTTAGTAAAACTGTAAAACAGATTATTCTGCCTATTTTGGATATTTATTCTGGGTTTTTTTGTTGGCACATTCAAAATCACAGTTAAAAACTTGGTGAAAAATAGGCAGTTTCCTTATTTTCCTAAATAGTAGAAGAGTGAAGACCAAGCATACTTCTGTGAAGTGCTTGATGCTCTCTGAAGTTGGTGGTTTTCTTACAGATATTTCATTATGAAAGTAAGTAACATCATCAATGGTACTTAGCACTGATGATGTTACTTGGTTTGATAATGCTAGAAAACCACCAAGTTGAGAAAGCACCAGGGACCCAAAGTTTCAATCCTGAGCTGCAAATATTCTCTTGCAAATGAAGGTAAATATGTGCGTCCCAGGATAATGTTGCCCAATGCATAGATTCTGGGGAGAGAGAAGTTTCCTGATGATGGGTCCAGCACAAGCCTGAGAGCTTGGAATAATAAACCTTTGGTCTCAGTGATCGATTCAGAATGGATCTTGCAAACATTCTCTTCTATCATCAAGTATACTTCCTTGGGAAGTGTATTCCACAACCTGAGAGCCACAAAAAAGAAGGACATTTATTTTCTAAACAAGCAATACACCTAGCAACTGCATTTGGGATTATTGCTAAGTTGTGTAATCATTAAATGAAACATGATTTTGTCTGACTTATGACATCAGTTCTGCTGCAATCATTTAAGCAAATCACTTGCAGTTGTTAAGCATGATGTTATATGACTGATTTGCAAATTTCTGCTGGCTACCCCATTGACTTCACTTGGTGGCAGCTGGTTGCAAATGGTGATCATGTGACCATGGGCTGCTGTGATGATTGTAAGATTACATATTGATCATATGTCCACATTTTCAGCACTATCAGAAGTGTCACTGAATGAGACAGTCCTGACTACTTCTATATAGAAACAAAAGATTTTTTCCCAATTTCTTAACCTATAATAAGTTATGCAGAAAATGTAGAGCAAAAGAGAACATTATTTTAGATATGTAGATTAATATTTGTGGCTTTAACCCTGTTTTTTCACATATTTACTTACAATTTCCGAAACCTGAATTTAAAAGCAAATTATTGCTGGGGTATCTGGCTGATTAAAACTTCCCAGGTGATATGCGTATATCTGGAATTTAACTTTTGTAACTTTTTACCCTGTTTTATCATTTTGTTATAGTTTTTAATCTTTCAGCCTTTATTTAATTCATTTTAATCTTTTTAAATTTTATATTTATAATTGTATTGTTTTTAGCTGGGCTGTACACCGCCCCGAGTCCCAACTTGGGAGAGGGGGCGGTATATAACCTTAATTAAATAAATAAATTAAATAAATTAACAGTTTAATCTATGATTGTCAATAGTTTGACAAAAAATGACTATAATTTTAAAATATTGTACTCTTAAGTTTGCAGCTTATACAATATTTGATTATATTCAGATTATATCAATGCTTGTTTCCCTTTTATTAAAGTTACTAGAGCAAAAGATAATAATTAAAATGGTTCTTGAGAGTTTATGCTGCACTTCAGCTAACTTGATTTAGTTCTAACATTTACAAAAATTCTATTTTAGCAGCAAAATCCTGTGCATATTAACTCAAAAGTTAAATTTTTTTATCCTGCTTTTATTATTGTTTATAAATAACTCAAGGTGATGAACATACCTAATACTCCTTCCTCTTTCTGCTTTCCCCACAACAATCCTGTGAGATGGATTGGATTAAGTGATAATTTAATTCAGTTTACATTAATTCACACTCAGTTGAATGGGATTTACCTTATGCCTTTAAAAATAAATAAGCATCTATGAAATGATTTCTGATTTTTATTTTTTTTGTTCTGTAGGTTGAGCATCCTCAAAGGTCAAAAAAGGCAGTTTGGCATAAACTCTTGTCGAAACAGAGAAAAAGAGCTGTGGTGGCTTGCTTCAGAATGGCGCCACTATATAATCTTCCACGGTATGTCCGATCTCTACAGAGAAGAGAAACATAACAAAATCACAGCGCAAAGCTCAGCAACATTAATAGCTTTAGAAAAAAGAAATGTCAAAAGGATGTGGCAGTACTTTTCATTCTATCTTTAGCATGAAGATCTGTTTACTGGGATATTATTTCTTATTCATATAAATTAGCTGAGAAATATATGCTGTTTCTGAATACAATGACAGATAGTTTATATAGTAAATATTTTGAATATTCAATAAGTTGGCATACATTTTAAAATACATATATTTTGTTAACTTTTTTTAAGGCATCGAGCTGTCAATCTTTTTCTTCAGGGATATGAAAAGTCCTGGGTGGAAACAGAAGACCATTATTTTGAAGATACATTGATAGAAGACTTAGCAGTATGTTAGAATTGATTGAATTTTTTTAAGATCAAACTGTTTATTTGTTTTGAATAGTGTTGTAGTATGCAACCTGGCCGAATTCAGCCATTAGTAAACTCTAGAATTTGCTCATTATTTTAGTAATGCCAAGCTTTTTAATTTTACTAAAAAACAAAACAAAACCAAAAATAAAAAAAGTTCAAAAATAGTGGGAAATATACTACATGTCCTGCTTCTTGTAGACTGCTAGAATTTTATATATCAAGATGCATAAACTGTAAATATATATGCTATTTTTGTTCCTTTCCAACACTGCAGCTGTCACCCTAGCCTTATATTTGCCAGTATAATTATAGAAGTCAGTTCTAACATTGATAATAATACATCATTTGAGTTTCAAAATGATATGTGTTTCTGATTTATTATCAGCCTAATTCTGATTTGTTTTACTTTTGACAGATGTTCTATCTTGTGTGAGCATTAATCTAGAATATGTAAAATGACTTTGTATGGCTTAATATGTATTTTGATTAAAAGTATGGTATAGCATTTTGGAAGGTATGCAAACTTATGAAAATTGAGTTAGTTTTTCCACAATGATTCAATAAATGTACATTTTGTGCAAATGAGTATTTTAACCATATCATCATTTTTTTGCATATTTTCCACCTCCAAGCTGTATAAACTTGAATGCTTAGTTGGCATAAGCATATCAGGTGATGTGTATTTGTGTCATGAGGGAGGGTGTGGTCTAAGGAGATCAACACCCTATATCAAGTTGTGCATAATTATTAGGCAGCTTCTCTTCGTCAGGCAAAACGGGCTAAAAAAGAGATTTAACTGACTTGGAAAAGTCAAAAATTGTAAAAGTCTTCCAGAGGGATGCAGCAGTCTTGAAATTGCTAAGATATTGGGCATGATCATAGGACCATCAAACGTTTTGTTCAGGTGTGGGATTCAACCGGTGTTACTATCGGCTCAGTGACTACATCTTGAACTATCAGAAATGTTTATTTTTAAATTTTGAGTTGCTTGTTTATTATTCTCTCTTGAACAGATGAAAATAAATGAGTGAGATGGGCAAATTTTCATTTTTCATTTAATTGCATAATAATTCTGCACACTAATAGTTGCCCAATAATTGTGCACACATAGATGCTCTCCTAAGAAAGCCATAATCTCACTTTTATTTTTTTAAATATTCAGGTTTGAGGTTTATTAATGTTTGGATTGACCAAGAGCATTGTGGTTGTTCAATAATAGAATTAATCCTCAAAAATACAGTTTGCCTAATAATTGTGCACACAGTGTAATTCAAGTCAGTTCATATTTAAATATCTTAAGATCATATTTTCAAGCATCCCTAATGTAAATTTGTTTGGAAATAAGTTTGATGGTTCTCAGTATGATGTCCAAATATGATTACGTCTCAGATCTCAAACATTTTCTTTTCATGTTCTTATTCTTCTTTTTCTTGCTGCAGAAACCTGGAGCAGAACCAACAGAAGAAGATGAATGTATTAAGCGAGTTGATCCTTTGCATCAACTTATTTTACTATTCAGTCGAACAGCTTTGACTGAAAAATGGTGAGATAAAAAAGAGAAGATATTAACGATTCTTCGTAAATTGTTTTCTTTTCAAATCTAGATACAAAATAATTTTTGCCCCTAAAAAAAGTGATGTGGAGTTAAATATCAAAGTACTATCAGGCTGATTCATGAAGTTTGAGCCAATTTTGTATTCAGGTATATCTACAAAATCTCTCATCAATAAATGATGGAAAATCATTATAGTTTATACAAATTTAATTAGCAAATAGGATTGAGCAAATAGGATTATTTTCTTACTGGTTAGGGTACAGAAGAAATTGCATGATTGATATTTCTCTGTTGTGTTATTAGAAAAAACAGAATCCAAAACAGTGTACCATATATATTTTTGTATAAGCCCTTAATGGATAAGCTGACCCTTGAATTTTTAACTAAAATACCATGAAAAGTGTTCTACCCATGGATAAGCCAACTTGCATTCTTCATGTATTTTGGTTAAAATTTCAAGAATCTACTTATCTGCAGATAGGCTTATATGTGATTATAATTGGGAAATAGGGGTACTTTAAAAATTATTACTGTATACTTGTAGATGAACCCAACTATAGATAAGTAAATTTTGGGAAGCATTTTAATACTTAAAATTCTCAGTTTATCCACCAATATATATGGTATCACTATTATTGCAGCTTAGTTTGTTTATAACTGACTTGAAACATATAATGTGTATGTGTGTGTGTTATATTTCAAGTCAGCTATAAACAGACTAAGCTGCAATAATAGTTATATATATATGTGTGTGTTTTCGTAGATTTTCACGGGTACAGGTATGCAGGTCTTGGTGTGTTCGAGTCTTTTTCCGTGTAAGATTGAGACTATCTGGGCAACGTTTCGATGAGATCTCACTCGCCATCTTCAGGCTGGTGCTTTCGGCTTTGTGCTTGTGCGAGCAAAGCATGATCTGAGCTGCTGACTTCCTATATACTGGTGGGGAGGTTGGCTGTGTTGTCATTTCTTGATTGGTTGATGGAGTTGATGTTTGCAGATTGGCTGGCTTTTTCTTAAGAACATGTGTGGCTGAGGTATTGGCTGTGTGTCTATCAGCCTCCTGTGTTGTAACAACTTGGGTAATGGGCTGTGTGATGACCTTCTGAGTTCTATTGTTTTGACATCCTGGGTCTTGTGCTGTAATCTCCTGGGTTGTAATGACCTGGGTAATGGGCTGTGTGATAACCTTCTGAGTTCTAATCTCGTGACCTCCTGGGTCTTGTACTATAATCTCCTGGGTCATAATGACCTGGGTAATGGGCTGTGTGATGACCTTCTGAGTTCTAATCTTGTGACACCCTGGGTCTTGTATTGTAATCTCCTGGGTTGTTCGCTGTGTTGCGACATCCTGAGGTTTTGTGGTGTAGCCTCCTGAGTTCTGTGATGTGATATCCTGAACGGGTGGCAGTGATGTGACGTTCCAGGTTTTGGTTTGGCTCCGAGTTTGAGGCCTGGCTCTATGTTCATGGCATGTGTCAGTTTGCTTGGTTTGGGGATCGCGGTGTGTGGCAGCTGGTGATGCAGCCATGGTCTGGTTTCTGGATGGTGGTTGCCTTTCATGAAGAATTTTCACCAAGACCTCTCTCTCTCTCTCTCTCTCTATATATATATATATATATATATATATATATATGCAGGTCTTGGCGTGTTTGGGTCTTTTTCTGTGTAAGATTGAGAGTATCTTGGCAACATTTCAGTGAGATCTCACTCGTCATCTTCAGCCTGGTACTTTTGGCTTCGTGCTTGTGCGAGCAAAGCCTTTGCTAAGATGGTCTAAATCTTACACGGGGAAAAGATCTGAACATGTCAAGACCTGCATACCTGTACCCGTGAAAATCTACAAAAAAAAATGTATATGTGTGTGTGTGTGTGTGTGTATATGTATATGTGTGTGTGTGTGTGTGTGTGTGTGTGTGTATGTATATGTATGTGTATATATATATATATATATATACATACACACACACACGCACACACATACACTTTGTGTTACAACACCCTGTTAAGCCCCAATCAAGGGAGGTAGCATACTGCTGTCCTTTTCTGTCTTTCGGCTCATCACCAGAGACCATCCAGACAGAAAGCTATTTGTTTCGTTGTCTTTTGTTTACATGTGTGTTAGGTTTTAAGCTGATAAATAAATATACATATTTCTTTTTCATTAGTCTTATCATACTTTCTTATGTATGTAAATTTTACTCTTGATACAGAACAGCTCAAATGATAATTGTAATCTCCTGTTTTTTCTTTTCTATACCACAGTAAATTGGATGAAGATTACTTGTATATGGCATATGCTGATATTATGGCAAAGGTAATTTTTTTCACCAAAATCCATAATTTTATTTTTTGTCACTTGTATCAGCATTCCTTGACTTGAAATACAAACGTTGATACTTTCTAACCAAATGAACATTACAAATTCCCTTCTTGTTTGCTGATTCACCTATTAATCTGACTCCTTCTGTCCACCATTTCTTGGCTGTAAGATGACCAAGATGCACCAGCAGTCTTGGGGATGTAGTTTTCCCATGGCATTAAAAACTGTTAGATTCTACATAATTGTTGGGAACTGACTACATAACTTTGATAGCTGACCCCACTAATACAGCAAACCCAGCAAAATTTCCTATCAGCAGTTCCCTAGCATTAGACAAGAGATACAATTTATGTCTCTGCTTTACTTTACCTTAATAAGATCCAGAAATAATATTGAAACCAAACATATTTTAATTAAAAAAAAACATTTGTGAGCAGAGTGTTTTTTTCAGAGCTGTCATGATGAAGAAGATAACAATGATGGTGAAGAGGAAGTGAAGAGCTTTGAAGTAAGATTAATATCGTTTACTTCAATCTTTTATTTTGTTCATTATTCCATAGTGTCCCATGTAGCAGCATTTGTTCATGCTTTTCAATAAGTAAAAATATAATTCTGAATTACAGAATGTATCTGTTTAATAAAATATTATTTTTAAAAATTCTAAAAATCTGAGCACATTAAAATCCAAAGTTAAAGTATTTTCTATTACTTCCATAACAATTGAGAAGAGTTTTGATGAAGAACTTCCAAAGTCTTGTTTGAAACTCTTAAGACAAATACTTGGCTATGGATTTTGTTCACCGAATATACTTAAGTAGCATCAGTACGATACTCTGATAGTCATAGAGATTACTGCTAGGTATTGAAGTATATTATACCCAGTATATAAAAGGTTTTATAGGGCAAGACCAACTTAAAGAATAGTGTTAAGAGACCTGTGCTGATTGTTATGTGATCCGGATTAGATATTTATGAGAAGTGTTGCTAGATTTGTATCATTTAAAAGTGTTAAATTAAGAGTTCCCGTATAGTTTATTACAGTCTTTATCTGTTCTTAAAAAGATATACAGATAGTCCTTGACTTACAACCATCCATTCAGCAGCCATTTCAAGTTACAATGGCACTGAAAAAAGTGACTTATGGCCTTGCACTTAAAACCATTGCAACCTCCCCATAATCACATGATCAAAATTCAGGTTCTTGGCAACCGGCATGTATTCACAGTGGTTGCAGTGTCCTGGGATAATGTGATAGCATTTGCGACCTTCCCAGCTGGCTTCTGACAAGCAACATTAATGGGGGAAGTGTCCATTTATCAATTGCAATTGTTGTTCACTTAACCATGGCAAAAAAAAGTCATAAATACTGGCTTGCTTAACAACAGAAATTCTGGTTCCAACTGTAGTAGCAAGTCAAGGATTATCTGTAAATAAAGACAGCCAGATCTGTAATCTTAATTTCTACATAAATTGTATATAAACTTATCTAAGTCCAACATACAAATGTGAATTCTGTCTATCCTCTTATTTTTCCCATTCCTCCAAGTATCTCACCTTACATATACAATATGTGTTTCTCAAATAAATCAAGATAATAATACCCAGAGGAATGGCTCAAGTTTGCTTTGCCATTCATGCATTTTGTCTTCTTGGATATGTACACGTATCATAAGACCAGCCCCTCTATATTCTATGTGAAGCAAAATATTTTTTATTTAACCACTTGGTGGAGTTCTGAGCAAAGTAGCTGATACTGGAAAAAAATCGGTCTGGGTTATAAACTTGTCTGTCAGAAAAAACTTATCTGTGTATTGAGCTTATGAGCTTTGGGTTAGATGAAGAGATGTTATCATCTTAATGAATTCAGTTATTTCAAGATATTACTTTGTACTTGTTGATAGGATCAAAGACTTTTTGAGATCACCCCTATAAATTTATACAGCAATCACTCACTATAATTCTGCATTTCTTGCCAGTAGTGAGTAGAAACAATTAGCACTTACTTGCTCTGTGATAAGTCAGTTGTCACAGTTTGTACATAAGTACATTTATGGCACTGTGTCTGTTATTTATTATCCAGTCCATTATCAAATTAGCAGTGACAATTGACATAGACAAATATGAAATTCAGTTGTACAAGACATCTTTGAATATATCAGCTGATATGGCACAGCTATCAGTGTTTTAAATATATCTCCTAGATATTGAAGTATTGGCTTTTTTTAAGCAGAATTTGAACTGTTTCATTTCTAATGAGTGTAGTGTAAAACATCTTTTTAAAAGTACAAGTAGCCAAATTATAGAAATGCAACAAAAATAAAATGATTTTCTCATCAAACACAAAATATAGACAATACTTATTTATACTAAATTTATACTGTTAACAACTCATTAAATTGCAACAGTTAAATGCTTCCCTACACTGAATTTCATATTATGAAAACATTCATTCATAAAATACTTTATTTGATGTATAAAGAACATAGGGATCTCTATATAATTCAAGTAATAACTATTTAAAACCTTAATGTTATTAATCAAAAAAGTTTAATTACATACTCAGATGCTTCCCATTTTTTCACCAGTCAGTAGGAATTTCTATTTCTGTTCATAATGTTGAAAAATGTGCTGCAGCAAGCAAAATATAAATTATCATAGATTAGAGATTTTGTATTATTTTAAAGCACTGAGTTTATAAGAAAGTTGATTATGTGTGTCATTGCAATTATATATATTTGTAATAAAGAGAAAAGCTTTAGTTTTGTTGTTCCCTCAGTGTAAATAAAAACAACAGAAAATATAAATCAAATTAAAATTATCTATATAAATCAAATTAAAATTATCTCTATTCAGAACTCTTCTTTATCGCTTTGGTATTCTCGTCCTTGCTTTTCATCTATTGTCTGCCACCACTAATCACTGTTGTCTATGTGAGAAGTATATATCTTTTGTTGTTCGTTTTCACTTGCCACTGTATTTCCATCTTTAAATTATTATAAACCTTGATAAACACATGTATATTTTCAAGGTATCTTTATTAGTAAGTATTCATGCAATTAGAATTTACAAATGAATCTGAGAGTTACCAAGTAAGAGTTATGGAACTTGTTCAGCTGAAAATTGTTGAAACAATGTTAATTATCAGGTTCTTTTAAAAACTAAGAGGACTGTTAAGCAAATCTATACTAGGACAGTCCGAGTTTCTATAGGAAATATATTGCGGGGAGGGAGAGTACGCATTAAACAATTGAATGTTAAATGAAGCCCTACAGGT
The DNA here is from genome assembly GCA_023653725.1 of Bungarus multicinctus. NCBI lineage: Eukaryota > Metazoa > Chordata > Lepidosauria > Squamata > Elapidae > Bungarus > Bungarus multicinctus. The sequence continues at coordinate 68,950,400 of CM042836.1, read as the reverse complement.
TGAAACTTTTCTGGGTTTTGCATTTAAATTTTAAATTGTCACGAAACATATATGGGAACCCAGCAGTCATTCTTCAAGAACAACAATTTGGACTGTGCATTTAGTTGATCAGCTATCGTCAGAGTACTTTGGACAGTTTTCTTATTGCTATTTCACTTCTTATCCTCACCTTTCCTTAAGGTCACAGGATCCCAACGCAGCAAGGTAAAATAATGTGTTGTGTGCTTATGTGGGGCTAATTTTGTGACATGTAGTTTTATTAAACTCAATATCTTGAACAAATTTTGTTAAACAGTTTTGATACTTTAAAGTCTTTGCAGTTCCCAAAACAGAACATTTTCCAATTAAATGATCAGCTTTCCAGCTGCATTCCCAATGTTGTAATTAGAATTAGAATAGGCCAATCATAACAGAGTATGATGGATGAAGCTTTTTTATTTACTCTCAGTAAATGCTAGATGATTACAGTCATTACAGTGAAAGTTTAACCATGATTAAGGATATTTCTTATTTCCAATCTTAATGTCTATGGAGATTCTCAGTCATCCAGATCATGGTTGTCCCAAAGGTGCTTTTTAAAAACACAACTGGACTTTGTTTTTCTTTGAAGATGTTTCGCCTCTCATCCAAGAAGTTTCTTCAGTTCTGACTGAATAGTGCAAATGGGCGTGGAAACTTCTTGGAGCTGCTGAAAGGACAACACAGTCCTTTGCACTATTCAGGTGAAGGCACAATAAACCTACAAGTGGCCTCAACGATTCTCATAAAGAATGAGAGATGAGAATAACAACCCAGATGACTGCAAGGAATATAAATCCTTCCATCCTCCACCATTAGTCAGAACAGAAGAAGCTTCTTGGATGAGAAGTGAAAAGTCTTCAGTGAACAACGAAGTCCAGTTGCCTTTTGAAAAAGCACCTTTGGGATTCCAATCTTAATCCATGTAATTTCTTGCTAGAATATTATCCAATCTTAATCCATGTAATTTCTTGCTAGAATATTATTTATTTATATAAAATGTTCAAGAAAATAATTGTGTCCTACATCTCAGTAAAATCTGATGTATTTCTTATACATAATATGTCTTCATGCAAAATCATGACTGAACTTTTGCAATACTAAAAGTTAGAACATTGTACAAATATCTGACTTTCCAGTTTTTATAGGTTATAGATATGGTAAATGCATGAGAAACAAAATTTAAGAAGTTTTTTTAATATTTCCTTAGCCATGATGAGAGTGTTTGTCAATAGAAACAAAGACATAAAGATTGCATCAATCTTTAATAAAGATGGCATAGGTACTTTGAGAACAAAATAAGCAAGTGATCCTAGAATATGAAAGCAAGATTTGAGTGTGGGACAGTTCTTTGAACTGTCTTTTCTTAGCTAGCTGCAAAAAACATTTAAATATTTAATATTTTTAATTTTTCCCCATTTATAAGATCATTCCATGAGTACTTATAACAACTAATATAGGAATGAGCAGTTTTTGTCAATGACTAAGAGAGAATGGTGGGGTGTTAAGATGAGGAATTATTGTATCTGTCAGAAATGGTGTGGGGTCTCCCACTTGGGGGGGGGTTGTACTAGATGACCTACAAGGTCCCTTCCAACTCTGATTATCTGTTATCTGTAGGAATCTACCAACTTGTGGCAAAGAAAACAAATCTCATTTTTCCTCATTGTAATTTGAGTCTCATTATATTTTAATAAATAGTAATAATATTGTGGTTTGAAATTCCTATCCAATTTAAAACAATCAAAATCTACCTTATCTTTTTTAAAAGTGATTCTATGGATGAAAAAAATGAAGGACATAATGGGAAATCAGAGCAGACTTGCAACAGAAGATGGACCACCATTATAGTCCTATGAATGTGGCTGAATTATTGTTTGACAAAAGCCTCTTCTGGAATATTCAAGATTTTTCTCAAAATATAAAGACATGCTTAGCATTAGAGAATATTTCCAATGAATTCTATACATACATAAACATTACTGAAATCAAGCTGTATTTCTCTGCTAGGTTTCTGCTCCTAACATACTGCCATGTTAACAGCAGAGAAGAGAGATCTTACAAGGCCATTAGAGGAATCTTACAGAGTTTTTGTTGTTTGTGAATTGCTGTTTTCTATATTTTTTGGCATTCCATCTAGATAAAGAGATATAAGAAGTCAGGCCTTTGTGTCTGCTGTCATTCTTCAGTACTCTTCTTGTAGGTCATCTTTTCATTTCTTTCCTCCAACAATGACACCACATGTACAAAACCAAAGCATTTTATTAAATTGGGCAGAATTAAACTATTTATATTTTTGAGGTTGCATGAAGCAAAATAATTTTTAAATAAATAAATAAATATGTAGTATTGCACTGCAAATGTTACAAACATACCAAGTAATATATTTTATATACAAATTAAGTTTCAAACATTAGATATTTATGGTGTTAAATCAATGACATAAGTATATATTTGCATTAAAGTATTGCGTACAGTTTTCCAAATTATTATCTCCCTCCCAGCGGATTTTGAATGCATGTAGAAAAATTTCCAAAGGGCTTTGACATTTCTGTAAATGTTACAGTTTTATTTGGGGCTTGGTTATGTATTTCCTAATTTAAAAGATGAATTGATTCTTTGTAACACTCTGAAGGAATTCGTTTTCTTCTCATTCTTATTAATACCATAAATATTTCAGTTTAGGTGATGATTTGATATGGAGTCTATTTTTCAGATTCAAGATAGATATTTAAAAATTTTAAATTTGATACAGTGGTTAAATATACCAGACTAGAAGCTGGGAGACTATGAGTTCTAGTCCTGCCTGAAGCACAAAGCTATCTGGGTCAGTTTGGGCCATTCTGTCTCAGCTGTAGGAAGAAGGTAATGACAAAGCCACTTCCAGAAAAACATTGCTAAGAAAATTGTAGGAATTTGTCTACAGTCAAAGGCATGCATACATACAGATACAAATTATAAGAAAAGTTCTTTGTAGCTGGGATGCTAGAAATTCTCTGAAAGCCAAAATGAATCACTATTGGGGGAGGGGGGGCATTTTTTAAAAAAAAAAACATGATAAATTATATAAAAAAAAATATTTAACAGTATTGATTGAGAGATGATAATTGACTGGTTTTTAGTTAGTTGATAACAGTTTTAGTTGATAACAGTTTTTTTAGTTGATTGTATTTCTCCAGGTGTTCCCAACCTAGTCCTACAGATTTTCCAATGATGCACCTGTTGGAACTTAATTGAAACCATTCATCTTGTTGATGGTCATCTCTTCTCTTTCTTTTCACCCTTCCCAGCAGTATAGATATCTTCAGAGAGCTAAATCTTGGCACACTGTGTCTGAAGTATGGTAGTTTTACTATGATCATTTGTGTCTGACATGAGAACTCTGGGTTGCTTTGTTCAATGACCATTGATTTGTTTTCTTGGATGTCCATGTTATTCTCATGGTATTCAAAGTTCAAAATCAAAGTTTAAGAGCATTAATATTCTTTCTGTTCTGCTTCTTCAAACAACTTTCCCTCCCTAGAGTGTCACAGAGAAAACCATTGCCTACATGAGTTTGATCTTTGTTACATCCTGACATCAAAACATCACTTTCAAAGCCTCCATTATCGCTCTGCTAGGTGCAGATTTATAGAATATTTCTTGACTGCTGGTTCATTTACTGTTGCTAATTAATCTTAATTATATCTAAAGGCAGAAGCTGTCCACTACTTCAGTATCTTCATTATTAGTTCTAAGTTCTAGTTCTGGTTCTTGTACTTTTTGTCATTCATCTGGCCTTTAATTAATTGAGCTTGCAGTTCATTTGCCTTTTCAATAATCTGACGTTTAACTCTTCCAAATTTTAAAATTTCATTCATTTTTTTTTCATTTTTCTATGTACATTCTAAACACATCCCATAGCTTGACATAATCAACACAATGAGAACCCTTGCATATCAATGAACACATCCTGATTTCTTTTTTTCAGTATTCTTTAGCTATCTTAATTATCAAGTACAACCAGCGATACTATTTTTTCTTCCTTGGTCTTTTTGAGCACCTGTCACCTTCCTTTCCAAGTAGGACTGTCATTTGTATTGGATGATATTAAGCATTATTTGGCTAGCTGGAAGTTAAGGATACCGTATAATGGTTTGTACACTGTTAGGTCTATTTTCTTTTATGTTGATAGATCGACCTCTTCCAATCTGTTGGCCACTGTGTAGTATTGCTTGACAGAGTTCTATACATATCCCATCAATTCCTGTGGCCTTTCCTCTTGTTAATGATCTAATCTAACTTCATCTTTTAGTATTAGAGATAAGTAGGGAATATTTTCTAAGGTATCTTAGATATTGACTTTTCTGTCTTATGGAATTTTAATATACTCTTTCGATCTTTATATGATCTTACTTGAAGCAACTGGTGTCTATTAGCCTCTTTTTATATGCCAGTCTGAGGTTGGTATCTCTTTTTGAGCTCAGAGCACATTTTCCTTATTTTTCCATGTCTGTTTATCTTTTACAGATATTGTTATAATATTGTCTCTTCTAACAGCACTCTGAAATCCTTTGTTAAATACCTTCATTAGATTGTTGTCTTTCTTCACTTCTGTTTATATTATCTTCTTGACAACACTTCTGAGGAGCTCCAACATGCTTTCTTCTGTTCCTAGGTCTTTGATTTTTTTTCTTTTCATATTTATCCCTAACAAATCCTTCGATTTCATTCCACAGTTCCTCTGGTTCCCCGTCAGAATATTTGTATTCTTGATATGTTACAGTCTTGGCTCATTTCTTCCAGGAATACCTTCACCCTCACCCTCACCAAAATAAGACCTGCAGCAGGACGTCCAGGGAAGAGATGATCAGAGTAGAAAAATACTGTTAAGAAGCTATACTTTATTTATCTCTGAATATGTTTTTTCATCTGTCATTTCCCTATTGTTATTTGTACTATGAGCCACGGTGGTGCAGTGGTTAGAATTCAATACTGCAGGCTAGTTCTGCTAGTTCTGCTGACTGCTGGCTACTGCCTGCCTGCAATTTGGCAGTTCAAATCTCACCAGGCTCAAGGTTGACTCAACCTTCCATCCTTCTGAGGTGGATAAAATTGTTGGGGGCAATATGCTGACTCTGTAAACTATAGTGCTATAAAGCACTGTATAAAACAGTATATAAGTCTAAATGCTATTAATATTGCTACTTTTATGTTTTTGTTCATATAATGAAATCTGAATTTAAATTTCCTTTATCACACTTTACTTCATCTTGACCATGTTCTTTCTCTCTCCTCTGTCTCACTATTTGCCCTCCCTTATACTGCATAATGCCTCAAAATTGATTTCCCAAAGATGTTTTGACATATGTGGAGTCTTGAGCATAGCCAAGTTTTTTAAAGGTCTTGTAGCTGTTACCTTTGTGCTTCAGAACACACAAAGAAAACATATTATTAATAACAGTTTCTCCCCGATGGTGCATGAATCGGTCACAATTAAAATAACATTCAGGCTAAAACAAAAATGAAAAATTGCATAATAGTGACTATAAAATCAATTTTCATCGTGATACATTTATAAATGTAACCATAAAAATAACACTAATGCAAGTATAGCATCCTACATCTACAGTATAAACTGACATTCTGATAAGATTTTATTCCACATTTTTCTTTGTATGTTTAAAAAGAGCCTTGTCTAAACTCTAGAGATAACTAAGTTAGCCTTAAACAGTATAAATTAATTATAAATATTATTTTTAAAAAAATAAAGCTTGAATTCTTGAGATGAATAAAGAATATTATTATATCAACTATGTCTACAATAACAATTATTGACTAAAATCAGAATTAATTGAAGAACTAATCCAAAGCACCGCAGAGTTCTAACGTGTGTTTATGTGTGTATGATTAGAGAGTAGTGATAGAGGCTGCTTGGGATATTCTTTCTGCTTTGCCCTCTATTTTGTAGATTTCTGGCTTCTACTAAGTATTGTGGAATTTTTGGTTCTACCTTTATTTACTGATCCTCAGGACTCCTCAGTCAAAACCACCCATAAAAGTTTGTAGTCTCTATAGAGCATTAAATAGCTCTTATCAGCAAAGTGAAGGTGCAAAATAATCAGTTCAGCCAAATTATCCTGGCACTTTTTCTAATACCTAGCTTTATTTTTGCCTTAATCAACTGTTGCCTGAGATGGATGTTCCACCTGCTTATGTCCATGCTGGCCAAGCACTGAATGTGACTCTGCACACCTTTGTGGAATAAGCGGTCATAACTATTGAGTCATTATAAAACTACCCGTTTATCTAGATATAATTTGTATATTGTTTTACAATTGAATTTTAATTATAAGAAATGTTTAAGTCTACTGAAGTTAAGACTTGCAGTAGAAGAAATACTGGAAAGTATATACACATGTATATGTCACCTGTGCTTGTTTTTTGTCACTATGTCTCTGTGTTTCAAGTGACTTTTCTTCTCTGTGTGTGTCTATGTATTTGTGTTGGTATGTGTTTGTGTATGTTTCTCATATTATAGACAGTTGGAGATTGTGTTTTGTAAGATGCAGCATATAGATGCTTCTATTATTTATTTATTGCCTTACATCTTCTATTATCAACAAAATTATCCAGGGTAGATCCAGACTAAAAAATATGGAATTATGTTCCTGAGGGCCTCCCATTCATGTAAGGAGAGAGGTATTTTTGGCATATGGCTCCTTTTTCTTTTCATCTCCTCAAGCTATCCTAAGTGATAGGCTTGCACAGGGTTGCAAGGGAAAGTGCATTTATTAAGATTGTTTTTCTCTTATTGCATTCAGAGAATTTGGTAGATCAGAGGTGTTTTTTTTCCACACAAAAGAAATAAGCATTGCCTTGGATAGGATCAAAATAATGCCCTTCCCTCCCTTCCCCTCTCCTCCCTACTCCCCTGCCCCCCTTCTCTCTTCCTCTGAATTAATCGTAGCACCCTATATTTCTTCTCTATAGTATCTTTATGGCAAACATTGTTGAAATGATGTAAAGCCTGTCATCATTACTGCTATTCTAGCACAACAATGGCTGAGTGATACTCAATAAGCTATAAATCACTAAAAGGGAAATAGCCTCTGTCTTGGATGCTTAATTCTTTCAATTTCATCATTTCTTCAATTCTGTTCACTTCAGCTAAAAAGAGAAAGATTTAAAGCTAATGCTTTAAAAAAAACCACCTCCCTATAAATAAGTGAAGTGTTTGATTCAATGGAAAGAAAAGAAGTTTTTTGGGCCTAAGAAGATGAAATGCATGAAGATCTTGAAGTAACATTGCAACTTCATTGAAATGGTGTTTTAGTTATGTTTTGAGTTTGTGCTTTTTTAAAAAAAATATTTTACAGAAAGAGATTTAAACAAGAAGACAAAATTTTTGAATAACCATGGCAGAATATCAGCATCAACGTTTGGTTCCTCTCTACTTTTTGTTTGTTTTAAAATATGCAGTAATGCTCAGTCATAGATATCCTCAGCAGTAGTTAGATGTTAAAAATACATAATGCATTTTGTTCCTACATTCTGTTTAACAAACCATTTATGCTTCAGAATAAATTTCTGGATAAAAATATGATTGATTTGCAACTTAAATCACCTATATATTTACTTGGAATAAAAGTCTATGTAACTGATTAATTTAATATAAAACTGAAATATAAAGTGTGAAAGTTATGCAATCTGACCTTTACATGTTCTGTAAATCTGCATTTTATTAAATAGGTCCTGATGGAATATGCTTTAGTTATAAAGTTTCTTGTTTAGGAATCATGAGCTGTGTATATTAAGCAATTTCTATGTTATATCATAATTTAATGCAGGATGAACATATGTGGCTTTCCGCATGTTGCTTTGCTGAATTGCAACACTTGTCACCTGTCACTTTTCATCATGATGGCTGAGGTTATGCTAGTTGCAATTCAGCAACATCTGCTGGGTCACAGAGTTTCCTGAATAATCTCCTTCAGATAATATGAACAAGTCAACCCCAAGTAGCATGCAGGGTTTTGAGAAAAAGAATATATATGAACCATAAATTCTGTGTTGATTAAAGTCTACACTGAAAAATCTACTCTAAAGCCTATTGTGTCAAAAGTGATGATTGATATTATACTGTCATGTCAATTGTTTTCAATTTTAAGTTGCCTTAGAGCCCTCCGGTATGAAAAATTACATAGCAAAGATGTTAGGAAAAGACTTCAATTTAAATGGTTGGGGTTTTTATTCAGGAAAAAGAAATGGAAAAGCAAAAACTCCTGTACCAGCAAGCAAGACTCCATGATCGAGGGGCTGCTGAAATGGTCTTGCAGACAATTAGTGCCAGCAAAGGTAAGTTAACCTTGTTTATTTTCTCTTAAGGACTTTTCTGCTGAATTAACATTTCCCAGTGGAGAATTTCACTGCAGTGTACTGTACATAAAACAGTTATGGAAAGATAGATGTTGTGTATCCTACTCAGGCTGCTGAAATTTTTACTCAGCTGATGCTCATAAGCATTAAATGAACACATTGCTGGAATTATTGAAATTAATGCTGGCACTAGTTTTGCCCTAATGATTCAGTCCAGTGCTCCTTATCCACAAGTGTGTGTGATTGGACTGGCTGAGCAGAAAATACTAAGTTGAAAAATATTTTTTTTTTAAATTGGTATCTAATGAATGAATAGAGAGGATACCGAAAGAAAGTAAAATTTAGAAAAACAAGCTATTTGTAATATACATACACATATAAATATACCTACATACACTCAAATGGACATATTTTAAGTCAACATTGTAATTGTTTTCTAAGAGAGAGAGCAGGCATATGTATATATACTATATATACCATATATGTATATGTTTATGTACGTATATGTGTGTATGTGTATAAATACATGTATAAATGAAATAATATTTGCTTTGCAGGTGAAATGGGACCAATGGTTGCAGCCACCCTCAAACTTGGGATTGCTATCTTGAATGGAGGAAATTCAACTGTTCAGCAGGTAACTTTTCTGACATTTAAAGTGAATTACTTCTTTCCGTTGACTTGGATTTTTGGATCTACATAATGCATATTTTGCTGGTGATTGAAATTGATTAATTCAGTAGTGGCTGATCTCTTTCTAAGAATCAGAATATTAGCTTTTAAAAAGATTTCTTGTCTCCCTTTTATGCTAAAATAGTCAGTGATCAGTGAAAGTGATCTTTTCAATTGTGATGCTGTAACTCTGGAATACTATCTCCAGAAAATTCTATCTGGCACCATTTTTGTCAGATACATTTTTGCATTCATCTTGAAGCCTACACTTCTCTTTTAAAAGCCTTAAAGCTTTAGTTTCAGTTTTTTAATGTATGTTGTTTTGCTGAGATTATACTGTATTTTTAAAATTGAATTGAATGCTTCTATTGTTATTACAGTGCTAGTTATTGTATCGAGAATTATTAAATGACCTCAGGACATTACTGTTATTGCTGCTGCTACCTCTAAAAGTGCTACACTTGCCAACTTGTTAAGGTTGTTGATCACAAGGCAACCAAAATTTGTCCATGGATACAAACATGTAAGGGCAGAAAAGTTTCAATCTGATTGGACCAATTTGCATCAAACTTAAAAATATCAAAATTAATGCCAGAAATGGGGAAAAGGCAATGCACAGGCAAAAGTAGTGAAGAAAGTAGCAAGAAGCAATTGTGGCATTAGTAAAACTGAGGTAGCAAGCAGAAAGGATGTAAAGAGAGACCTAGAGCCTCTTACATGCCTCCTTAAGAACTGGCAATATTACTGTCTATAACTATCTGGATTAAATTTTGAGTATGTTTTGTCAAAAAGCAAAAAAGAAACCTTTTAAAACAAAACAAAACCATGTTTTATTTTAGAAAATGCTTGACTATCTCAAGGACAAAAAAGACGTAGGCTTCTTTCAGAGCCTAGCTGGTCTTATGCAGTCTTGCAGGTAAGAGAAAAACATAGTACATTTTCAAACCCTATATTATATATCATCATGAACTACCCGGAGCAAGTAAGGAATGAAGTAGCATAGACAGCTTTGTAATGAATAATTGAATGAATGAATAGGCAAACAATTGAATAAATATTTCAATGCAAACTTTGATTTTCCTGGGTATGTTGTCTTATGCTAAGTAGGTTTGAATGCCTAGGGAAATCCTTCTATTAGTTTGAAAAGTAAAGCAAAAGAAAAGTGAACAAACTACAGTACAAAGAATTGAACAAAGAGTAATATGCCCAATGACTTTCAGAATCACAGAATATCAATAGGGTTCAATGATTTTTTTAAAATGCAGGCTTGTCTTAATTTCTAAGATATAATATTCTGATGGATGGGATTAGTAAAAATATTGGCTGAGGGGAAATCCCTGCAATTAAAAGATTGTAGATTAAAAGTTTTTTTTTCTTTTCAGCTTCTCAGAAACACTCTTCTTTTATGTATATTTAAGAATATATTATTCATTACTTTAATGTCCTGCAGCACATTCATTTCTTTAATGTTTTTATGATAAACTGTCCAAAGGTTGAGATGGGGACGTAGAGATTTCACATTTAAATTTTAATTTCATTTAGATTTCTCTAAGAGATTTCACATTTAAATTTTAATTTCATTTAGATTTCTCTAAGTGTATTTATTTTATTTTTTAAAAATAGATAACCTCAAACTTGAAAAATGTGACATACAAAAATAACAGTCAATCAAAAAACCCCATCAATCAACAGTACATTCAATAATAGATGTATATTCCCATTGTTAAGTGAAGATATTTTTTATAATTGTGTTCTGCTAGTTTACTGCTTTGATGTTGCAGGTAGACTATTATATTTTGCTCTCAGTGGCACCTCACATTGGTAGTTATAACTGTACAGTTGAAGCTGCCCTTTTATGTGTTTACTTGTAGAGGGTTGATGCAGTGGCTCAGTGGGTAAAACTGGACTTGTTGGCTAGAAAGCTGGCAGCCCAGGTTTGAGACCTGAGCACCACGTGGCAGGGTGAGCTACCGTCCCCGCCCAGCGCCTGCCAATCTAGCAGTTCGAAAGCATGCAAATGCAAGTAGATAAATAGATACCACTGCAATGGGAAGGTGCTCAGTGATGTCATGCTGGCCACATGACTGCAGAAATATCTTCGGACAGTGCTGGCTCTATGACCTTGAAATTGAGATGAGCACCCCTTCCCTCCTATAGTTGGCAATGATTAGCGAAGTAAAATTTATAAGGACTCCTTTTATAGATGGTGGAGTACCAGCATTATTTCTTTTTACACACTCTGACACTTGTATTATTTATACTAAGAAAAGTCTGGGCAATTTGCTTATTGAAGCCTGCAAAGGGGCCAATGTGTGCTCTGAAGGTAGGAAATGCAGCTGAGCCTCTGGTTTGTTTATGAGAACTAATTCTATATCAAAAACGTCCTCCTTGTACAATGTCAGAAAAAGACTATTTCTAAAAAAGATTTTGTTTACTTTAAACATGACCTATGAAGATTTGAATCTTAAATATTTTCTTAAAGGTGAAGTTCCTGTCTTCACCTTTAAGAAAAAGAAAGTGATGTGACTCCCCTTTGGTGAGCCAAATAAATGTTTCTGCCATACAGTGAAATGCATTCACACTTGTATTAACTCAGTTACATAAAGTGTAAATGCACAGAAATGTCTTGCTTACATATTTCAGCAAAATCAAATGTTTGTGATTAAAACTACAGTGTACATTTCATTATAGTGTTCTTGACCTAAATGCTTTCGAACGTCAGAATAAAGCAGAAGGCCTTGGAATGGTAACAGAAGAAGGATCAGGTACAGTTTTCTTTACCAAAAAGTTTGTTGCTTGATCCCTTTAAAGTCACTAAATAAAAAATAATTATAACTTTAATTTATCTTTGTGACTAGACAACCCATGATCATTATTTCAAAGACATTTCCTTACCAGATTACTCAATATCCTCTAATATACCTGAGCTCTTTAAAACTTCTTTAAAATTCAGGGTTTTATTCAGAAACTATCTGCCTTGAAAGTAGCTCATATTGAACTGTATAGCACAATCAAACATAGGGAGTTGAGCTCAGGAAATATTTTATGACAGTTTTATATTATGTCAAAAAATGCTTTATGATATTTTTATGTTAAAAAAATATGTGACCCAGATTTGGTCACATTCTGTGTGTTGGCACAATTTAGTTATCTTGGTTGAAAAGGTTTGGCCCTATAATGCAGCATTTTGTCCAATTAAACATTACAGACATGAAAATTTGGTATTATATCAATTAGACAACCCATGACCTGTTAGTCATAATTTCAGAGATATTTCCTTATCTAAACAGAAACAGAATGACCAAGGACAAAAAACAGTGGCCAGATTTCCGACTTCCTGCTGGCTTGACAGTGGCTAACCACTCTCCAGTAGCAAATGGTGGGACTGGAAAATCCAGGTTCTAGGATATAGGCCAAGAGGGCTAGGATGGGACCAGTCTATTGAATCTCTGTGTGGCAGCATAACAGCATTGAAGCGAACACAATATGCCAAATTTCAATCCCATGGCAGGAGTGGGTTCTGGATTTTGTATTCATTGTATTCATTCTGTAAATTAGCCCATTTGATACAAAAATTGTTGCCCTATGATGCATTGTTTCACCCAGTTAAAGGTCACAAACACAACATTTCTACTACTGTTTAAATTATAATAGTTTATAGGCCAATTGTCAGCAGAACATCCAGTCCATAATAAGAAATATCACAGGCAGAATAAAAACTTAAAAGTTTTTTAAAAAATCAACTTTCATAAGAATCTGAGACAACTTGTTAGCCTTTCACATGACATGGAAAGAATTGGCCACTTCTGCAATGTGTCTGCAGATGCATTGGCCAAAATAAAATGAGTTTTCACTGCACCAGATTAACTCAGATTTAACAACAGAAGGTTATTAAGTCTGGGCACCTTGAAGTGTAAAATGGGTAGCACAGTAAGCAAATTTCATATCACCCAACTGGCAGAAAGATAAGATCTCTCTTGGACTGAAATATCTCTCTTCTACTAGCATAGGTGACACAATATTAAATTTTGCTAGTATGTGGCATATATGAGACAATGATTGATATAAATTGTCTTCCTCCCAGATAATCTCGATATGCAGGACAGCTACAACTGATTACACACACTTTGGTGGCTGAAATTTGAATCCTATTTATTATTTTATTGGATTTGTTAAGCCCACTCCACTCCAAAAAGACTCTGAATGCCAAACAATAAGCTTAAGTCGATAAAGTATAACCTGTTTATCATTTTGCACTGGTTTGAGATTATTTTAATCAATGGAAAACTTGTGTCATGTATATTCTATTCTGAAATAAAATTACGTATCACAGAAAGAAATTCTCTATGATTTTTTTTTTGCTTAAAAGTGATATCAATGCTGATTTTGAACTTTGCTTAAAACTGAGAAAACTGTTGGCATTCCAGATGTTGCAGGACAGCAAATCTTGGAATTCTTTAGCTATGCTTCATGGGCTAGTAGACATAGGTTCAGCAACATCTGGAGAACCACCAATTCTTTATTCCTTTTTTTTTTTAAAAAAGTATCAGAACTTTTGATTTTGAACCAGTTCACCTTTTCTACTTTTGATCAGCTTTTCCACTGTTATTATTTTGTTGTATAAATCTGTTGTTTTCATCTAGAATCATTTATGTATTTTCTCTGTGACTAGTTATTTGTTTGTTCATTTATTTATTAAATTTATTTGCCACCCATCTCGCATGAAAGCAACTCTGGGCAGTTTATAGCAATAAAACCTCTGTTCTTTATCTTCATTCCCGATGGAATTTCTTCTATTATATACTTAAGCAAATGTTTAGTCGTCAAAATAAGAGGAAAAACTAAACTGTTTATTATTCTGTTAGACAAATTAATATATTTTAGCTATTTCCCTGCAATCATTTCCAACTTCTTTTGATTAGCTTGGTGTTTACATCAAGTTAAAAGAAGATAAACCTTTAAAGATTTTTAAAGCATTAAGGTATTGATTTTGTGTATTTTTGTCCTTAATTATACTCCAGTATTTATTTTAGCATATTTTTTAAAATGATCTTACTGGAAGTTAGCTCATATGAGTAAATTTTGGTATTTCATTTTGCTTCATTTGATTATCAAAAACTTGATAATCAAATAAATGGTTTTCAAGAATGGAAATATTTTTTTTGCATATATTTTTCTATAGCTGTTCATAGTAAGGTTTTCTTTGAAGAAGTTCATTTTCTTTTGGAACCTGGGCATATGTTATAAAAGAATACAACATGCATCTCTCTCTTTTTCCTTTCTCTCTCTTTCTCTGTTGAATTATTATTCTGATATCAAAATATTTTTTATTTTCTCTTTACATTTTTATGTATTTACCTAAATTGGACTTTTGACTTGATTCATGGAGAATTAAGTTATCAGAAGCAATGCTAAATCTATTTTTTTTAAACTCTGAAACAAGTTCTCACTTTTTCTTTTTTTCCATTTTCTTTTCTTTGTCCTGTCCTGTCTTACCCTACCTCAGTCATCACTCATGAGCGTGGTAATTATTACACATCAATTGACTTTCTTTTTTTCTGTTGTAAGCTTTGTGTCAGCACTGTACAGCTCCTGAACACCATGTAGCATGCAGTTCGTTTTTATTTTTAGAATGTCAAAGTAGGATTATTATTACTATTATTATTATTATCATGGTTGTATTCTCCGAAGTTCCATTTGTATGCCAACTTTCCCCACATCTTTGTTTTTTCCTCCCTTTCTCAGGATATGCACAGTATCTGGCACACTAGATGTAAGAGCAGCAAGCTTTTTGATTTTCTTCTTTTTTTTCTGCTTCATTTGGTGGTGTTATTTTCTTAGTGGGCCAAGTATTTGTGATGGTTGGTTGTAAATAAAATGTGTGCATATGACATTAAAATCCACCATGTGCTGTGGTCTTCCTGTAGCATTTCTGTTGTGTATTTAATGTGGCTTTATGGCTGCATTAGTTTGTGCAAACATAGGAAATCAGTGGAGGATCCAGACTTGACTTTGATGGTGGGGGAGAGGGGATGTTTTGTGATAAAAAAGTTATATTTTCATTGTAAACATTAACAGAATCAATGCATGATAGCCAGTTGTAATTGTCTTGATGTAACTCTCTCTCAACATTTCTTGGTGTTTGTGAGAATCTATTCTGTAAGGGAAACTTCAATATATAACTCAATTATCCCTTGTTTTTGTAAAAAATCTCCATTTAGGTAAAACAAGTTTCAGTAGCAAAGCTAAAGCCCTAACCAGAACTGAACACTGTGGAGATGAAGATTAAAATTTTGAAATATAATTGATTTCAGTTAGAGAGTTCATTATAATGCTACATTTGACTGGTTGAAAAAAAATCCATTAAGTTTAAAGTGTAATTTAAACTTTAAAATTCTTCAGTCAACTGTCTATAAAATAAATAGCCTATGAAATTAAAAATGCTTAATTCACAGTGAAAAATCATTCATTTTCAGCTATTTTTCAACTACCATTTATAATACCGTGTTTCTCATACAATAAGGCCAGGTCTTTTTTTTTTTTTTGAGCCCCGAAAAGACGGCTAGGCTGTCTTTTCGGGGGTGAATTAATTTCTCCCCCCCCCCGCACACCCTTGCCTAGAGCACCCTGCGGGCAGCCACACCTCGCCACCAGCCGCTCCTAACGACCGATCATGGCGGAGCGCTCCCTACCCCCGCCAGACCCGGGTATGGTGTTGGTTGCAGGCTGGGTCAGTGGGTGGGCAGCAGCGGTGTAAATGTCGGCCTTGGCAGTGCACTTTAAATCGCAAGACCTTCGGCGCCCGCCGCTGCTGCTTCCTCCGCCGCTCTTGCTTTCCCTTTGCATTCCTCCACCGGCAGCGTTTCAGCCGCTTCTCGGGTGGGGAAACCACCTCCATAGCTTCCACTGTTCCCGCTGGCGCTGGCGAGACAACAGTGGCAGCACTGGCAGGAACTGTGGAAGCTACAGAGGCGGCTCCCCTGCCTGAGAAGCAGCTGAAACAGTTTCCGCCGGCGCTGCCGCTGTTCTCTCGTCAGTGCTGGCAGGAACAGTGGAAGCCACAGAGGCGGCTCCCCCGCCTGAGAAGCAGCTGAAACGCTTCCACAGTTCCTGCCAGCACAGCTGCTGTTCTGTCACCAGTGCTGGCGGGAACAGTGGAAGCTACAGAGGTGGCTCCCCCACCCAAGAAGCGGCTGAAACACTGCCGGTGGAGGAATGCAAAGGGAAAGCAAGAGTGGCGGAAGAAGCAGCAGCGGCGGGCACCGAAGGTCTTGCAATTTAAAGTGTCCTGCTGAGGCCTACATCCATGCGCCGCCACTCGCCTGCTGACCCGGCCTGCAACCAGCACCATACCCAGATCTGCAGCAAAGGTGCTTGGCAGGGGTAGGAAGCACCACCGTTAGGAGCAGCTGGTGACAAGACGTGGCTGCCCGTGGGGTACTCCTGCCATTAGGAGCAGCTGGTGACAAGGCGTGGCTGCCCGCAGGGCACTCCTAAAGGCAAATTCCCCCCTGCCCTCTCCCCAATTTTGCATGTTTTAAAATAGGCCTAAATTTGGGGAGAGGGGCTTAATTTCATTTTATCCCTAGAATGTTGGGTCTTCCTATTGGGGGGGCGTATTGTTGGAGAAACACAGTATTATAAATCATGAATAATTGTAAGATACAAAGAATTACATTATTTAAAAAGAGTAACTAGATAGCCAATTTGCTGTATGGTTAAAGCATAGCAGAAGGCACTGAAAGACTGAATTCTGTTCCCACTTTAAACTTGAAGCCAGCTGGATGACATTAGGCCAGTCATTCTCTCTCAGCCCTAAGAAGGTAGCAGTGGTAATCCAGCCAAGAAAACTGCAGGGATTAGTCAGAAAGTTGCTGGTGGGAGTCAACACTGACTTTAATGGGTGGGACTGTGTACGTGCACACACATACACAGACTCACACACAATATTTTCAACTGAGAAGTACAATTTTCAAATACATAATGTTTTTTGTATGAATAGTTTTCCTCATTGCTTTAAATGCTTCAACATTGGAAAGAGGATATGGGATGCATATACAGGAATATTATCACATGTATTGGGTGATAATTATGGTAGTGCTTCCTAAACAATTTCATTCATTATCCAAAACCGTTATCAGAAAGTACTTTTTACCCAATGTAGATAAAATGTTTTAAGTGAACTTAAATGTCATTCCTATGATTGGGCATCAGTTTATGTGTTACTCAAAGAAAAACTACTTGTACCCTATTTGGGGTAATTTACCCAGGTTTGGAAAGCACTGATTAATGGGCTCTAGTAATAATGAACTTAATGCTTTGTAGAAGAGATCCAAGGCAAATGAGTAAGGCATACGAAGTTCAGTTTAGTCCATTGGACTGCTTCCTCCCCTCAAACAGGGCCATTAACTTCAACTGTTCCATGGCAATGATTCTTGAAGCATGACAGAGAGAAAAAGAGAGGGAGAGAGAGAGAGAAGAAAAGGTTTACTTTTGCCCTGATTATTATCTCTAGTATTAATAGTTGACATTTTTTGTAAACCACCCTCGTAGGATCTGAAAGGTGGGTGATCAGTAACAACAATAATAATTGCCACCAGGTAAACCATTGGATAATTGCAAAATGCACAAAACCTTTCTTAAAATGGAAACGATGAAGACTGTAGACATACCTTTTTAGAGAGATATTTTAAACAACTAAGCAATGGAATAGAATATATTTTACTGGTTTTTGGAAGGGATAATACCTTGCTTGTTTAAATCTATGGATTCTTTTCCTTCTAGGTGATAAAATAAATATTTCAGACAATGTTAAATTTAGGCCTTTTAACTGGTTCAAGATTTATTTATTATCGGTTGTGTCCTTTTTTATTGTTGACTGTACCAACAATCTCTTTATTCTGATCCTCACTCATTGTGACCAAGCTTCATGTTCTTAATGCTGGACCCCCCACTGGTAAAACATTGACAGTTCTTTACCAGATATGTATCTGATTTGTTTTTGTGACGTATTAAATGTTGCGTTTTTATGTGTAATGTTTTACTTGTTATGGTTATTAATGGAAAAAGGTTCAAAACCAAAGGTATAAATTGATTTACATTAATTTCTTACATTTTCATTTCCTCCTTACAATTTAAATAATGTTTTCATAGACCATGATAACTTGAAAGTGCATTTTCCCTCTCCTTTCAGTTTAAAAGTTATCTTTCTGATGTTTTCTTTCTTTGTTTTACATATTGACCTTTATCTCAAAGTTACCAAAGATAAAATTTTAAATGTTGACTATAAAATAACTTGAAATTACTCATAATTTTAATTAATTAATTAATACAATAAATATTTTGACTCATGAAATAGACTACACATTCCTCTGAGTTTGGGTGGAGTTGCTTATTTGTTGTTATTTCAGCCTAAGTTGGAAAGAGCCAGTTTGACTCAATGTTGCTTTCTACTATTAGCCTCTCCCATTCCTTGAAAGGATGGCTTAGTCCCAGAGGATCAATGATATCCCAAGGAGATGCCATGTAAGAAATATTCTGTCACCACTCAATTATTGACAGTGGATTCCCACAACATTATGCACCTTTTAGAATATGAATAAGACACATTCTTATCTAGCTGCTATTGGAGAAACACTAAAATAAAGACAAATTGAGTGATATATTTGTTGGTAATTCTTTCAGTAATTATATATAATATGAAATGTGCATATGATTAACAGTTTTTAATTATTTATAATTGTAAGTAAGTAGGTGCTTAAAACAAAAGTAAGGAACAACTTGAAAACAATAATCAGTATAGAAGAGAATGGTTAGGATGGAATGGCTTTTGGTATACGTTCTGTAACCAGAATCTGCATAACAAAATAAATGGTCAGAAATATTTCCAGGGAATTCATTTTGCCTTAGAAAGGAGAGATAATTAATAAACTGCCATTTAAGCACTTTCAAGAACTGCAACATCTACCACACCCATCTTTTTTTTTCTACCGCACATTACTTTTTAAAAATATATTTCCATCTCAAATGGTCCATGACAGAAACAAACACCTGTATGTGTAATAATGCCATTGAATAGTAGCATGGGCACAGGCAATATTTTAACTAAACTGCAATGTGTTAAAAAGTTTTTACTTTCTTACTTTTACTTAAGACTTCTTCTGGATATATAGCTATTACCATTGAACACCACATGATACACAAGAATATGGGTTTTTTTTTTACATAGGCCAACCTGTTTATCTATTTGTTTATTTAGTAAATATATAGGCCCTCCATCTCATTGACATGACTCTGGACAGTTTATAATGAAGAATAAAAACCTCTCCTTTTAATGAGACTGTAATCCCTTAATTTGGGGTAGAATCAGGGCAACTGGATGGAGCTGAGCATTTATTTATTTATTTATCTATTTATTTATTTATTAAATAGTTTTGTATACCGCCCTTCTCCCGAAGGACTCAGAGTGGTGAACAGCCAACTAAAATATATTATAAATTACAGATTAGAAGATTAAAACAGATTAAATTATGAGGCTGCCGTTAAAAGAGTTAAAACCCCCAATTAAAAATGAGCTAAAATTACCATACCCCAACCAAAATCAGTTCTAAAACCCCTTATTTAAAATCCCATTTGAAGTCAGCCCAGGCCGGCCTGCTCAAAGAGCCAGGTTTTCAGATCACGTCTGAACGCCCTCAGGTCAGTGGTTGTCCATAGCCCTGGGGGCAGCTCATTCCAAAGGCTGGGTGCCCCCACGGAGAAGGCCCTATTCCTTGGGGTCATCAGGTGGCACATAGATGCCATCGGGACCCGAAGGAGACCTCTCTGTGGGAGCGCATTCCCGCATTCTACTGGCAGAATGCGGTCTTGTAAATATCCTGGTCCGATGCCATGGAGCGCTTTAAAGGTCAAAACCAATACTGTAAAGCGAACCCGGAAGGCTACCGGCAACCAATGCAGCTCGCGCAAGAGAGGCGTTACATGGGAATATCTCGACGCCCCCATAACCACCTGCACGACCGCATTTTGCACCAGTTGGAGCCTCTGGGTGCTCCCTGCGGGGAGCCCCATGTAGAGGGCGTTACAGTAGTCCAGGCAGGAGGTGACCAGGGCATGGGTGACTGTGCGTAAGGGCCGTATCTGGCATATCAGGCGAATCTGATAAAAAGCCCCCCTGGAGACGGCCGTGATATGATCTTCCAAAGACAGCCGTACATCCAGGAGTACACCAAGGTTGCGAGCCCGTTCTGTGGGGGTCAAGATCTCATCCCCAATAGCCAGCGACGGAGTCAGCTGACTATATCGGGCCGCCGGAAACCATAGCCACTCAGTTTTGGAAGGGTTGAGTCGAAGCCTGTTCCCGCCCATCCAGTTCCGCACAGCCTCCAGGCAACAGGACATAACCTCCACAGCATCGTTGGGGTGGTTTGGGGTGGAGATGTAAAGCTGAGTGTCATCAGCATAAAGATGACATTTCACCCAAAAACCACGGATGATCTCTCCCAGCGGCTTCACATAAATGTTGAACAGAAGAGGAGAGAGGATCGACCCCTGAGGCACCCCACAAACGAGGGGCCTAGGGGTGGACCTCTCCCCCCCATCAACACAAATTGCAAGCGGTCCGAGAGGAAGGAGGAGAACCACCGCAAAACGGTGCCTCCAATTCCCAACCCCTCCAACCGCCGCAATAGGATACTATGATTGATAGTATCAAAAGCCGCTGATAGATCTAATAGGACCAGAACAGAGGAATAACTTCTGTCACGGGCCCTCCAGAGATCATCAACCAACGCTACCAATGCTGTTTTGGTGCTGTACCCCGGCCTGAAGCCCGATTGGAACGGATCTAGGTAGATTGCTTGGAGAATAAAAAGTAGATTCACTTACTGGCCAGATGCCCTTCCTGATGCCATACAGAGTTCGCAGCAGATAGTTTTCTTTGCGCCCTAGGAGAGAAATATCTGCTCCTATCTAGGATTGAACTCTCAACCTTCCAAGTCAGAAGTGAATGTCTTCACCACTAGGCCACCATGCCACTCAATTAAAGAGAGATTATTTTTTAAATGTTATTTTTGTTGTTTTTAATTCTGGTTGCTTTTTGTTGTTTTTATTCTTTAATTAGAGAACACTAATTAAAGAATAAAAAAACAAAAATAACATAAAAATAGCAGTTGAGAAGACTCACAGATTCTCAGGCAAGCCATGGCTTATCTTCACTCATGCTATCAGGGCTCCAAGCTGAATGACAAACCTCAGTTTTCAAGCCTAGCATTTTTGGAGCAAGTCTGATTCCTGGGAGACTGATGTTCCAGAGCAGGGCTGTCAAATACAAGGCCCGGGGTTGGATTCGGCCTGACGGGCTGCCTGGAAACAGTGAAGGACTGGCCCACAGTGCCTCTGCCAACAAAAATGGAGCTCAAGAGGACCGCACATGGCCCTCGTGAGCTCCGTTTTTTCTAGCAGAGGGTTGCAAGAACTATCTCACTCGAAAACTGAGCTCATGAGGGCAGCATGTGGCTCCCTCAAGCTCAGTTTTCACTGGCAGAGGATTGCAGGAAGCCGTCTCAGCCAAAAATGGAGCTTGGCAACCAGTTTTCTCTAGGACAGGTGCCCCCCCAACACGAGTGATGTCATGCTGGCCTTGCCCACCCTAGCCCTCCAAGGTCAAACAACCCTGATGCGACCGTCAATAAATCGATTTGACATCCCTGTTCCAGAGGGTGGATGCCACAGCAAAAAAGGGTGCATGCCTCTTCTGCAGATGTAACAGAATGGGTAGACACCATTGGGGAAATACTATATGGTCCTTATGTAATCCAGCCCCAAGCCATGAAGGCCTATAACAATCTTCTCTGCACCTTGAATTGTGCAAAGAAACATAGTAGTAGCCATTGCAGCTCATGGAGTAGAAGTGTCTCATGTAGTGAACAACCAGCACCTGTAACTGCTTGTGCTGCCATATTTTGTACAGCTGAAGTTTCTGAATACTCTTCAAGGGCAGCTTCATGTAGAATTGGTTTCAGTAACACATTCAGGAGATGTGTTACTGAAAGATGTCATTGAGTGACTAAGAGCACTCTATCCTTTTTGAAATAGAGAAACAGGCAATCCTAAAGAATTCAGTATTCAGTTACATTACTTTTCATGAATAGGAACTTAATATTAGAGATATATCACTTTATTTCATTGGCTTCAGTAACTTTATTCTGAATAAGTATTTTAGAACTTAGCAAATTTTCAATAAAGTTAATTTAGTTCAATTACAATAGCTTTTGCTTATTCCAGTATCTATCTGTAGATTACGTCCTTATTTAAGTAACCCATTTTACCTGCATCTAAATATTAAGTTCCCAATATTACATGTTCACAAATTCAAAATTCAAATGAGAGATAATTTCTAAAATGTTGCCAAGCCCACGCTGCTACATTTTTGGGAGATGCGTTTTCAAATTTTACTTTTATTCTCATGATGAATGAACATACCTACTTCCAAATAAGAACACTATGGAACTGATTCTGGGGAAATGTTACAAGATACAATTATGTCTATAATTTTTAAAGCAACAAGTGCTACATGTGATGTTCTAACGTTACTTGGCAACTTTTCATGATACTTATTGGGATTGACTTTTCCACAGGGGAAAAGGTGATGCAGGATGATGAATTTACCTGTGATCTCTTCCGGTTCCTTCAGTTGCTTTGCGAAGGTCATAATTCAGGTTTGTTCTCCTCTTCTTGTATTGCATCCAATGCTCTAAAATACCAAAGTAATGAAGGAAGCTTAATTTTGTAAACCAAATAAGTTTGGTGGATATAATTAATATATTGAAACAGTTAAATACATACAAAGAGGCATGTTATGATACAGATAATTTTCAGGAAATTCAAGATTAGGACAAATGTTAACTCCATCTCATTTTATTCTCCAAGGTTTTCAGAATTACTTGAGAACTCAGACTGGTAATAATACAACTGTCAACATTATCATATCAACTGTGGATTATTTATTGAGAGTTCAGGTAAAATATCACTCATTGTAAGGTTTCACTAAAGTTTGAGTTATTTTTGCAATAATCAAAATAAATGTATGGGTATTTGTAGGTTTTGAACCTTAGTTCAGAGAAATTTATTCAGTTTCACATTTTAATTAGTAATACTCAAACTTATGGGAACTGGAGAATAGTTGTACAATACATAAGCATCCACATTTTTCTAAATTTCCTAAGTGAGTTTGCCTCTACAAAACATGAATACACATATTAGGATAACTGTACATAAATATGATTTAAATTTTTCATTACAATTATTCCTTAACAATCCAAATTTGAAATTAGATCAAAAAAGTAAAAGTAGAAAAAGAAAGAGAAACTATTTATCCTCCAGT
Organism: Bungarus multicinctus; assembly: GCA_023653725.1. Lineage (NCBI taxonomy): Eukaryota > Metazoa > Chordata > Lepidosauria > Squamata > Elapidae > Bungarus > Bungarus multicinctus. The sequence continues at coordinate 68,926,969 of CM042836.1, read as the reverse complement.
GTGTGTGTGTGTGTGTGCGCGCGCACACACACACACACACAGACAGACATTTAACACTATCATTTTATTTTGCTAATTTGTAACACCGTTATGTATATTTTTCCACATTGGAATATTTTTATAAAAGCAAGATTGATAATGCCTACCAACTCTCCTTTATCCTTCTAAAATATTCTAGAAATATGAGAACAAAAAAGCAGTAAAAGGAAAAAAAGGTTTAATTGCCCTAGGTACATTAGTGACCCTCTTTGCGAAATTCTTTCCAACAGTCATCCAGTCTCCTCCCATGTTTGTACAAAATTTTCATAACCATCAGTTCGCATCCTCCCTTACCCTTTTTTGCTTTCTGTGTTCTCCTACATACACCAGATAAGGAAAGAATATAACAGCAGGAAATTCAAATGAAAGTTGAAGTTTCAATCAGAGTTTTCATGATTCCTATATGCAAAGATTCATGTGGACCTTATTTGAATTTCTAAGGCTGATGGAATCTTTATAGAGGTTATTTTTGTAATATTAATCTGTCTCAGGGTTTTGAAGAATTTAGGAACAATTTATTTCTTTAACTAATTTTCCAGATGCATATTTTTTGAATAAATAGCTAGGCCATATGCTTTATCTTTTTCTTCTTCCATTTTTAGGAATCAATTAGTGATTTCTATTGGTATTATTCTGGAAAGGAAGTTATCGATGAACAAGGACAACGTAATTTCTCTAAAGCTATTCAAGTTGCAAAGCAGGTCTTCAATACTCTTACAGAATATATTCAGGTAAATAAATTGTTTTCCACCTCATTTCATGACCCTCTCCTGGATCTCTAAAAGAATCTAATGAATAAATTGGGAATAACATGTTTATCAACAAATGAAGAGAAGCAGGCTCTGGTATGCAAGTGGTGACCTCTTAATTTCCAGAAAGTGAGCAATATGAAAATAGTCTGTAATTAAAATGCACCAAAGAACATGTATACCACTTAACAGTTTGAAGTAATTCTACCAGGCAGATAACTCATTGAAATTACTTAAGTGTGCTAATTAAATAACTTAAGTGAGTTATCTAACTGCTAGAATTTCTTCAAATTATTAAGTAGTATACATCTTCTTTGGTTAAGCTCTAAGATTAGAAAGAGAGAGATCTGTTATCTTATGTCAGTCATTCATACTAACATTCTGTGTGTACCATCCTAGAGTGTCCATTTGCACTACGTATTCCTATGGTTTTATGCATTAGTCCACCAGGAAGCAGACTACAACTGCTTTCATCCTTATGGGACTCAACAGGTACAAATAGCCATTAACATTAATACTGAATTTTTAGGCCATTGAGTTTTATACAATTTAATTATATAGAGTTCCATTCCTGGTAGAGGGTTTCGACTTCCAAAGATCTAAATCTAATTATAAAGGCTATATGGACATGATGAATAGAGTAAGGACAAAACCAATTTGTCCCCCTGGTGCTTAAATCTTTAAAAATCAAAGAGGATTATGACTTTTTATTTTATTAATATTTATGCTGTATATTCGTGTGTGTGTGTGTGTGCTTTATGACATTCTTTAATGTAGTGCTTATTTCTAACTCTAGATATAAATGGACAAATACATCTGTATACTTCACGTGCAAATGAACCTATCTGTATAATATAATGGCCTTTTATTTGATTGGGTAAACGCCAAATTGTTGAGGTGATTGGAAAGGCTGATTTTCACAGAATATCTGTACGGCCTTGATTTGAATTTAGAAATACATACTGTAATCAATGAAAAACAACTTTCGTGTAAATGTTGTATAAGTTGTTATTATTTGGCTTGATTGCTGCTTTGTAATAACAGTTCACTGGCAGAAGATAAATTTACATTAGATTCATATTCACAATAATAATTCATTACATTGATATTCCATCTGATTCCTAGTGACTTTTATACTGTATACTCTTTATTCTTTGAGATTATCATGTTTTTTTTCAGGGTCCATGTACAGGTAATCAACAGAGTCTTGCACACAGCAGACTTTGGGATGCTGTGGTTGGTTTTCTTCATGTCTTTGCCCACATGCAGATGAAGCTTTCTCAGGTAGAGAATGATTTTTAATGCAATTGGTTACTGTTGTTTAATTAAAGCAAATGTAATGAATATTCAGTTAATTGCCTCTCAGTAATATTATAACACCAAGAAATAGTACTCTCTTTGGAGCTGATTGTTAAAACAGGTTGGGCAACTGGATTGTATTATGCTAAGGGTAATGAAATTTGATTTATACCAAAGGAGAAGAACAAATAGTTCAATACTTGTTTCTAGTAGGGACAGTGCTTAAAAAGATAACAGAAATAAATTGAATAAATGTTATTCTAACATTAACAGAGATGGAAGGGAGCTTGAAGGTCTTCTAGTCCAACCCCACTGCACAAGCAGGAAACCCTATACCATTCCAGACAAGTGGCTGCCCAGTCTCTTCTTAAAAACCTCCAGTTCTGGAGCACCCACAATTTGTGGAGGCAAGCCATTCCAGTGGTTAATTGTTCTCACTGTTAAGAAATTTCTCTTAATTCTACTGTAGGTTGTTAGATATTAGATGTTAGTGAGAGAAATATGTAACCTAATGAACTATTGAAAAACAACTGCAGAACTATAAAAATTAGAACCCCTGGAAGGATTCAGAAAGTGGCAAAGGTAGGCTTTATTGGGTTAAAGCTGGTAGACTTCTTGATATTTGTCACTTTTTTGAGAAGGATTATTGTTGTCTGGGTGATTCAAGATGTAGAATCTTTGAAGAAATTAATGTAAATAATTTCACATGAATTATTCCTAAAGGAATGTTTGAACATCCCTGTCCTCTTCCTTTCTTATAAGTTATGGCAAGGCAGGAATAAGATTTTATCTCCTTGCAGCATAAAAAAAGACTTCTGGGAATCTTATATTTATCTTGACAGGATTCTAGTCAAATTGAATTACTGAAAGAGTTAATGGACCTTCAGAAAGATATGGTGGTCATGCTGCTATCTATGTTGGAAGGTAACTTTCAAATTATAATTTTAAACACATTTTATTAAATTATTTTTCAAATTGCACCTATGGGATGTTTCTTCCTAGTGTAAAATATATCTTAAAAATCCATGTTTATTAGGATCACAAAAGGGAAGAAAGTGGTTACACTTTCCTGCCTACTGTAGTGTCAATGAATAAAATGCAAACACATGATTAATATCAGCAAGTTGACTGAGAGAATATGTAGCCTGCCAATTTGTATAAATTACTGTGGAAAAATTCCAACTCTGGTAATCGATTAAAAATGTTAACATTTTCTGATTTCAGTGAGGTACATAAAAATGAAACACATTCTAATCTTTCTAGATATTAATTAAGGGTGGGGAAAGATGTTAAATACTGTGAAACTGTTCTTCTCTGGCAGACAGATCTATTTGCAAATAATAGTGTGGTAATCCCTAGTACTGTGTAGTCAGATGTACAGTGCATACTGTTGTAACGTTAGTACTGTACTCAGAAGGGAATTGGGTTATATCTAAACAGTTGTTCTCCTGGTGATAGATTATAAAGTAAAGTACTCAGGAATGTGCTGATCACAATTTTGGATCCCCTTAATTTATCATGCTTTTGATTCTCCAGTGGGCTACCAGTTTAGGCCCTTTACTAATGTTGATCTTGAGTGATCAAATTAAGTTTTCCTTCATTTCAGATGAGAAAAGCTTTCTTTAAGAGGCTTTTCTTGGGATAAAGGAATAGTGATACTTGTATTCATAAAGGTTATCTCTAATTGTAATCTGTGTACCATATACAATGCCTGAAATCTTCAGTCTGCCTCAAGGCATAATTCTCTTCATCAGCCAAAAATTTGGAATTTAGTTTAGTTGGTGAGTATGCACACATGGATAAGTGTCCACACAAATCACTTGCCTTTTTTTGAACTGTGCTTCCTCAATCTATAAAAATTATAATGAGCATAAACAAGGAATTCCAATACCTTGGAACAGATGCTGAGTAAGTTGATAGAAGCATGATAAACTTTTCCCTTTCCTGTTCATCTTCTTTGTGATGATATGTTTGTATAAAGATATAACCACAAAGATTGTACAGAGAGATGGGTCTCTAATTGATTCTCAGCATTTGGGTTCTACTGACCAGCAGCTGTGACCACTTCCACTCACCAACAGCTCCTGATAGCCTGTCAACCATGATATGTGCTCTGTAATTCAGAGCAGGGAAATTGGAGCATAAGTAGTTGAAATGTAATGCAATTATAAAATACTTTGTCTTTTAAATTTGAAATAAAAATATAGGCTGTTTCAAGTGTGGTATTAACTAGACATTATTTAGAAATACAGTATTGTTGTTCTCAGATTTGTAGTATAATTTCAATGTTTATAATTTTTCTTTGTGTTACTTAGATAATTTAAAGTAACTCAGTCAGTGAGATTATTGATTAAGATTATTGACACACTTTCCCACATTCAGGTAATGTCGTGAATGGAACAATCGGCAAGCAAATGGTTGACATGCTGGTGGAATCGTTCAACAATGTAGAAATGATTCTAAAGTTTTTTGATATATTTCTAAAACTGAAGGATTTAACTTTCTCTGACGCATTCAAAGAATATGATCCGGATGGTAAAGGAATTATTTCCAAGAGAGATTTCCATAAAGCAATGGAGAGCCACAAACATTATACTCAATCGGAAACTGAGTTTCTGCTCTCCTGTGCTGAAACAGATGAGAATGAAACTTTGGACTATGAGGAATTTGTGAAACGGTTTCATGAGCCAGCTAAGGACATTGGCTTCAACGTTGCTGTTTTGCTGACCAACTTGTCAGAGCACATGCCCCATGATACGCGGCTGCAAACTTTCCTTGAATTGGCAGACAGTGTTCTCAACTACTTCCAGCCCTTTTTAGGACGCATAGAAATAATGGGCAGTGCAAAGCGCATTGAACGAGTTTACTTTGAGATCAGTGAATCAAGTCGGACGCAGTGGGAGAAACCTCAGGTTAAAGAGTCAAAGAGGCAGTTTATTTTTGATGTAGTAAACGAAGGAGGGGAAAAGGAAAAAATGGAACTTTTTGTTAATTTTTGTGAAGATACCATCTTTGAAATGCAGTTGGCTGCTCAGATCTCAGAATCAGATCTGAACGAGCGGTCTATGAATAAAGAAGAAAATGAAAATGAGAAGCTAGAGGAGCAAGACCCCCGAATAGGATTCTTCTCTCTAGTAACCATCACGTCAGCATTAATAGCCCTCAGGCATAACATAATGACTCTGATGAAAATGTTAAGCATGAAAAGTATAAAGAAGCAAATGAAGAAGATGAAAAAAATGACCATGAAGGACATGGTCATGGCTCTGTTTTCTTCCTACTGGACCATTTTAATGGGTTTCTTGCATTTTTTATCAAGCGTCTTCAGAGGCTTCTTTCAAATTATGTACAGCTTGCTGCTTGGAGGGAGCCTGGTTGAAGGAGCCAAGAAAATTAAAGTAGCCGAACTTTTAGCTAACATGCCCGACCCTACTCAGGATGAAGTCCGTGGTGATGGAGAAGAAGTAGAAAGGAAGCCAGTTGAAGCTGCTTTGCCTGCAGAAGACCTGACTGATCTCAAAGCTCTATCAGAAGATAGTGACCTCCTCTCAGATATTTTTGGGTTAGATTTAAAACGAGAAGGAGGACAGTATAAACTAATTCCACATAATCCAAATGCAGGCTTGAGTGACTTGTTGAGCAGTCCTTCTTTACTCCCTTTACCTGATGTGCAAGAAAAAGTACAGGTACAAATACTGTTTTCATTTATCTGCCTTGTTTAAGTCTCTTTTTTCTTTTTTAAAAGCTGGTAAATAAGAATTTCATGTTTGTCAACCCTATTAAAAAAGAACAACGTTTTTCTTGTTTTAAGATGGGTTACAATATTTAGGTAATTTTAAGTAATTTTTTCCCCAAGATTGTAAGGGTTTAAAAATTAGGTTCAATTTCAAAATGAAAGAATCATTTTCAAGTGAAAATGTGTTACCTTGTTTTTGTACATGAGACAGAGAATGTATGTGTATTTTTAAAGGTTTTTAAAGTAACAATACCTTTTTGTTGTTTTATGCCATTTAAGTTGAAAATGGACCATTGTTTTCCTTTTTGTTTATTTTTATTTATTCAAGGACCAGAAGATGAATGAAGATGGAAAAGATGAAAGGGAAGATACTAAATTCAAACATGAAAAAGCAGAGTATGTCCCATTCCTTTTGGAATTAATAGTTTCATCAAGATTGGGGGAAAAAACATCCAAGGACGTTTATGAGAATTCATTCTAAATTTTGTATTGCAGTATAAATTAACAATAAATAATAAAGTTAAATAAATAATAAATAAATTAACAAACCCCAAAAACTTTAACCTTGGACTGTCTACTATTGATCTTACCCCTTTCCTAAGAGGTCTGTAGGGGGCGTGCATAAGCGCACCAACATGCCTACCGTCCCTGTCCTATTGTTTCTTTTTCTTATATGTATCCATTTCATGTATCCATAACTATGTTTATACTTATAGCTGTTATCTTATAATTGCTTGACAAAATAAATAAAATAAAAATAAAAATAAATTTGTTTGTATATATTTATTTTATTTTTATTGTACTTGAGAAATCAAGCAGAACACCATGTAGTAGTTTGTACCCTAGAATTACACCACTCTTGTTTTCTAATATATTTTAATTTTTAACACAATATTTTTCCATTTTAATTTTATTATAAAATGGTTATTGTTGTTAGATTTTCTAAGTTCTTTATATATCGTTCATTTTCCATAGTCTTTGTTCAACTATTACCATACCCATGCCCTTAAAAAAAAGACCTGTCCTTCCCATGGTGCAGTTGATTCTTTCTTCATTGAGATATTAAATTTTGGATTTAATTTGTTTAAAAATAAAAGATAAAGGAGATACAGAACATTATTCAACATGGGATAGGTTTTACCAGTGGTTAGATATAAGAGGTAGAAGTTAGAAGAAGAAAGATTATTGTTATGTGTATGTAAAGATGAATGTTATCTATGACTATAAGCATGCTGGTATAATTAATATGATTACAAATAAGCTAGCTAATACAACTATAATTATTGCTATAATTATGTATAATATTATTACTAGTATATGTTGTTTTTCGGTAAAATGAAGTGTCTGGATAATGTACTGTTTTGAAAAAAATTATATATAAATAAAAAATATAAAACTTGAAATATTTAATTGAGAAATGTGACCGATATTATAGTTTTGAAAAATATGTGTCTGCAGGGGAGAAGATGGAGAAAAAGAAGAGAAAACAAAAGAAGATAAGGGAAAGCAGAAACCAAGGCAGCATCACAAACATAGGCATGGTGAACTAGAATTGCAAGAATCTGCCTTCTGGAAAAAAATTATTGCATATCAACAGAAAGTCCTTGTAAGGGTTTAAAAATTAAAATAGACAAGAATTCCTTATAGTACATCGTTTTGTATACATATTTGTTTAAATGGTGATATTTGCAGCTTAATTCATTTTTATGTCTATATCTATTCCAAAGCTAGACATTATTTATTTTCACAAAAAAAGTCTTGGGGAAGGGAATGCATAACCATTTCTGGGTATTTTCTCCCTCATTGCAGATTACCAAACATCTATATGAAATATTATTTGTTTCTACTTTCTTATTAGTTTGGCACTGTTTAATATACAGATTGTTCAGATACAATCCTTAAACATACACATAATTTGAATAAGTAATTTTAATTGTCATAAATTATGTGAATAAGTAGAAGTGGAAAACTTTTTATGTAATTATTTAGAATAGCAGTGTACAAGTTATGGAGAGAAGATAAATATATTAAGTGTAACTAGCTATTAAGCATATTTATTTGTTAGATTTATGTCCTATCTTTGTAGTATACAATTCATGATGTTATCTCCTATTTTCTTTGTAATAACTTCACTGTGAGGTGGGTTTGGCTGAATAGAGAGATTAGCCCAAAATCACCCAGCCAGCTTTTGTGTCTAAGAGTCCTGATTTCTAATTCAATACTTTAACTATTACTCTAAACTGATTCAAAATTATTTCTTTTTTCAGAATTATTTTGCTCGGAATTTTTACAATATGAGGATGCTGGCTTTATTTGTTGCATTTGCCATTAATTTCATTCTTTTGTTTTACAAGGTAAAATCTTCACACTTTAAACTTTACCAATTAGATGTGAAATTAACTTATAAAAATTAATTGATTTTTAACTCAAAGTCTTTACTCAAATCAGTTATTTTACTCTTTTAGGCTACAATGTAGTGTAAAATTCTGACATAATATCCTGAATTTAGGGCTTGCTTATGTAGGCTACTTTTAGTATATGTATTTACTGCATAAATGTTCATTAAAGGTGATTGCATTTATTCTGTATCATTTCTCTGTATTCCAAGATTATAATTCAACAATGTTTTACATCAGTGCAATTTATACCATAATTTTATGAGGCAATGGTAAACATATGTAATGATTGGGGAGGATGCTGATGGAGGCTAAAACACTATTAAAAACACTTAAGCTTTGTAAAGCTGTGAATATTGCTTAAAGATACAGTTTGAAAATACAGGTAGTCCTTGATTTACAGTCACAATTTGAGTCAAAAATTTCTGTTGCTAAGCAAAGCAGTTGTTAACTGAGTTTTGCCCCATTTGTGACCTTTCTTGCCTCAGTTGTTAAGTGAATCACTACAGTTGTAAAGTGAATCTGGCTCCCCATTGACTTTGCTTGTCAGAAGGTCACAAAAGATAATCATATGACCCCAGGACACTGGAACCCTCATAAATACATGCCAGTTGCCAAGCATCTGAATTTTGATCCTATGACCACGGGAATGCTGTAGTGGTCATAAGTGTGAAAAACAGTAAAACATTTCATTCAGTACAGTTGTAACTTCAAATGGTCACTAAACAAATGATTGTAAATTGAGGATTATCTGTAAAATATGAATAGCATATGACTAAAGAAAATAAGAAATGCCAGAAAGAAAGTAATTGAGGGAATGAGATCTGGCAGAATCTTAGCTCAAGGCTTCCTGCTGTTAAATGTCAATGATCTACCTCTGGAATAGTCCTGTTTCCACCTTTTCTTTTGTGTGTAGCTTGTAGAAATGTGATATTTCTCTCAAATTGTTCTTCAACAGGTATCTACATCTTCAGTGACAGAAGAAAAGGAAATACAAGTAGTTAATACTGCTGAGAAAATGAAGCTAAACAGCCTGGAAAGTCCTTCTCATAGAATCATCACAGTACACTATGTCCTTGAAGAAAGCAGTGGCTACATGGAACCTACACTCCGCATTTTAGCAATTTTACACACTGTCATTTCCTTTTTCTGCATCATTGGGTATTACTGTCTGAAAGTAAGAGAACAAGAATGTCACATCTGCTTAATGGACTATTAATTCCCTTGGACTTATTTTTATGTTTGTCTCCCTCTGTCTGATAACTCATAATGTGAATGTGGTGTATTTTATTTTATTGGGTTGTTGTCAGAAGAAGTAACAATAAAGGTTATAAGTCAAGAATATGAATACAAACAAATCAAAACTTTTATTCTGAATTCTGTAATTCTTTTTGTTGGAAAAAAATATACTAGAGAAATGCACTGTTAATTTTGTGCACTGTTGTACACCTGTTAATGGTAATAAGAAGCAATGATTACTGCTAATTGTCCCTTCCTGCTGTAGTCCATCATAGCTTCTAAAACATTTTCTGGAAAGGACATTTTAAAGTAGTGTAGAAAATGAAATAGGAGATTGCAGTGGGAAAGGAGAATCGGTTAAAATTCTTCATTTTTCTCACCCTTGCCATCTCTCTTCACTGGATTATATCATCTTTTTGGGAGAAAATCCTTGTACATACTATTTTATTGATTTATTGATATATCAAATACAGAAATATCTCCCTCGCAAAGCAACTAAGTAAGATGCAAGTAAAACATAAAAGCTGTATATAAATATTATATTAAGAGGCAATTAAAACAAGAGTAGAGTAATTAAAACTCAATGTTAGAAAGGCAGAAGAAGGGCTTGCAAGATGCTAAGTAACCCAGTGGCTGACTGTTTCTCTGTGGGCTTCAACCAATGTCATGAGAGAGTCAGGGCCTGCCTCACTTCTGAGGGATGTTCCAAAGGGCAGGGGCAATGACACTTTAGAGAAGTAAGTTTATCAGTTCTTTGCATTTTTCTCAGCATCCAAGTTTTGCTCCAAGTGAATTAAACAACTTGTTGTCCTTCTATTTCCAGGTTCCATTGGTAATATTTAAGCGAGAAAAAGAAGTTGCGAGGAAATTGGAATTTGATGGGCTGTATATTACAGAACAGCCTTCAGAGGATGATATTAAGGGACAATGGGACAGACTTGTCATCAATACACAGTGAGTCTTTATCTTTTTTGTGGGTCCATGCTTTATATACTTCACTTTTAATTTTATCAAGAATAAATAGTGATTGCATACGTCTGGGACATACAAATTGTAAAAGTGGAAGCAGTTATAGCTCTCCTAGGTATATTTCAGTATGAAATTCTATTTTGAAAATAACAAGGGTATGCACTTAGTGTAATTGTGGCAGGAAATATTCACACTAGATAGATTTTATGTAGATTAAAAATGGTAATAAATGGCAATAAATTATCTTTATATTTCATCCCTTAAAATATTTTATAAACAACAATAGTTATTTTCTGGATTTCTCACAACTTTCAATTATTTTGTTCAGGTTTTGTCTCAGAAAATTGCAAAATTAGTCCTGTAATGCATTATCTTTAAATTCTGAGAATGCACACTTTTATATAATTAACAAATGTATGTTTTATTAGATGCCCTGAAATTTGTATAATCTTAATATTTATTTATACTTAAAGATCCTTGCTAAACTTTTTTTATCTCCCTGTTGATCTGGATATAAAAGAGCTGATTTATAAATAAATACATGTACAATTGATATAAATTAAAATAAATTGTCTACTTTTACACATAGCTTAATGGATTAATATAATATTTAACATTTACCAAGCAAATGTTTACCAGAACAATTTTGCATCCAGGCAGATAGCAAATTAAGCTTCCTGTAATACTGAATGCTGGGCAATGCGAGATTTCATTATGGCCATCATTACAGAAAACATTTATCAAGAATTATAAAAAAAATGAGGACTTCATGTGATATCGGATTTCAGATTTGAAAGTAATTCATAAATTTATTAGAAAAAAATGATGCCTTTTATAGTAATGCAATAAATCAATCAGCCCATATAACTGGAAAATGATTGAGAAAAGAGACATTTAGTTGCAATTGTATTTTAAGAAATAAAATATTTTTAAAAATGTAAAGGAAATAACTAGTATCAGTTTAATCTCGAACTTTAATTTCAGGGACAAAAAAAATTGAACTTGTATTGAATTAATTGTATTTGTTAAGTGATTATGTAACTGATCCACTGAGCATTATTTTCCAGTGAGAAATTGTAACTTCCGTAAGTCTCTTTATAGGTGAGGAAAACTTGGAACCTTCAAGAAAGATCCCTGTAAATTTGGAGTTCAGAAAAACTCTGTTTATTGATGTGAATGATAACTCATATTTAAATACAATTTCTTTCAAATCACAGGTCTTTTCCTAATAACTATTGGGACAAGTTTGTGAAAAGAAAGGTAAAATCTTTCATTATTGTTGAATTATATGTTTCAGTTTTAAATAGCATGGTCTAATTTCTCACTACATTATTTTCTACCATTATTGGTTGTAATTATAAGTTCATATGATCAGATTTCTTATCCATATTGAGTATCTATATTGGGATCCTTCACTCAGTTTTACATCAAACAGAGTACACTGCTCATGAAGCTTGTCATATATGTTCATGGCTCAGTGAATATTACTAATTCTCTGTTAAAGTGCTGATTGTTTGTGTGTGTATACTTTTGAGTCAGTATTGACCAGCCTCATGGAGTTTAATGGTTACCTCATTTAGCAAATGTTTGCAAATAAAATGATAATTTAAAAAACCATTTTCCAACCATGCACACACACTTGCAGCCTAATTTAATTTGCCTTACAACAATGCACACGGATGAATGAGAGTATGGAATGCTCAATGGAATGAGAGTAACACTATATATAGCTGCAAGAGAAAGAACTTTATCTAAATGAGGTGGCAACAACTGGTGACCTTCACAGTCTCTCTCTCTCTCTCTCTCCCTCCCTCCCTCCCTCTCTCTCATTTTAACTTAGCAACTAATTTGTTTCTGATTAAGGAATGAATTGTGGTTGTCAAATAAGAAGAGAGTATACCTTTCTCTGCATTTTAAAAAAAGGCGCTAGTGTGTTAGATTAAAATAAAGTTGAGTTGGCTCTATTTATGAGTCAGCATAAATGGAGTTAAAACTTTTATGTATGGCTTCATTCTCTCTTCCAACCAACATATATTCATTTACATGAACAAGGCTTGGTCAGTACTTTTATGTTCAAAATCATTATCAGTTTGTGATTTAAAGAGATATGATACTTTTAACCAGGTTCAGATGGGCCTGTTGATCACATACCTGGCTCCCTGCTATGTGACATCGGCCCTGCCTGAGCTCCTCAAGGTCATAGCCGGTCTGGCAGTTGAGACCCCCAGGCTGATGGTCATGGGGGATCTCAACCTGCCTTCGGCAGGTGGGGCCTCGGGGATTGCCCAGGAGTTCTTGGCTTCCATGACAGCCTTGGGCCTGACCCAATTAATTAAGGAACCCACGCATACTGGGGGTCACATTCTGGATCTGGTTTTTGTCTCTGGACAGTGGCAGGATGATCTGGGTGTTGGGGATGTTTCTGTTGAACCCTTGTCATGGTCAGATCATTCGTTCCTTAGGCTGGACTTCCCGCTCCTCCCCATCGCAGAGAGGCGGACCAAATACGTTGGTACCGCCCCAGGCGCCTGATGGATCCAGATAGGTTCCTGATGGAGCTTGGGCCATATCCCGACATTCGGACTCACAACTCGGTGGGGGACCTAGTCGCCACCTGGGAAAGGGTGGCGGCTGGGGCCCTGGACCGGGTTGTGCCCTTACGGCTTCTGACCTGGCGCCGCTCTCGCTCGACCCCCTGGTTTTCCGGGGAGCTGAGGGAGATGAAGCGCCAGAAAAGACGCCTGGAGAGTATTTGGAGGACTACTCGCTCCGGACCCGACCGAACAATTTTACGGTCTTTTATCAAGACCTATTTAGTGGCTTTTCCACCCTTATTGCGTCTGCAGGAAACCGCCCGGCTGCCCTGTTTAGAGTGACCCGCTCCCTCTTAGAAGGGGGAGCGCGGGAGGACATCTTGCAGGGACAGGCTGAGGACTTTTCAAAGTTCCTGGTGGATAAAATCGCTCGGATCCGGGATGGGTTGGACTCCGAATGGGCAGCTCTGGGTGGGGGATCGGGGGCGGAACTTGAAACAGTCATTTGGGACGAGTTTGATCCTGTGACCCCCGAAGACGTGGACAGGTTGCTGCGGGGACTGAATGCGACCACATGTTTATTGGACCCGTGTCCCTCCTGGCTGGTGTTGGCCACCCGGGAGGTGACACGAGGTTGGTTTCAGGGTATTATTAACGCTTCCTTGAGTGAGGGATATCTACCCGCCGCCTTGAAAGAGGCGGTGATGAGACCCCTCCTCAAGAAACCTTCCCTGGACCCAACTTTGTTATCTAATTATCGTCCTGTCTCCAACCTTCGTTTTATGGCAAGGTTGTTGAGAGTGTGGTGGCACAACACTTTCCCCAGCACCTGGATGAAGCTGTTTATTTGGATCCACGCCAATCGGGCTTCAGGCCTGGGCACAGCACAGAGACGGCGTTGGTCACATTGGTGGATGATCTCTGGAGGGCCCATGACAGGGGTTATTCCTCTGTCCTGGTCCTCTTAGATCTTTCGGTGGCTTTTGATACTGTCGACCACAGTATCCTATTGCAGCGGCTGGGGGGGTTGGGAGTGGGAGGCACCGTTATGCGGTGGTTCTCCTCCTTCCTCTCTGACCGCTCGCAATTTGTGTTGGCAGGGGGGCAGAGGTCGGCCCCGAGGCCCCTGGTTTGCGGGGTGCCTCAGGGGTCGGTGCTCTCGCCCCTTCTGTTCAACATATATATGAAGCCGCTAGGTGAGATCATCCGTGGCTTTGGGGTAGAGTTCCATCAGTACGCTGATGATACCCATCTGTACATCTCTATCCCAGGCCACACCGATGAAGCCGTCGAAGTGATGACCCGGTGCCTGGAGGCCGTGCGGTGTTGGATGGGGTGGAACAGGCTTCAGCTCAACCCATCTAAGACTGAGTGGCTGTGCTTCCCAGCACCCCGGTACAGCCGGCTGGTTCCATCGCTGGCTGTGGGGGGGGAAATTCTTGTCCCCACAGAGAGGGCCCGCAACCTGGGTGTCCTCCTGGATGTACGGCTGTCATTGGAAGATCATGTGGCGGCCGTCACCAGGGGGGCTTTTGGACAGGTCCGTAGGATCTACCAGTTGCGGCCCTTTCTGCATCGGGATGCGCTTCGCACGGTCACTTCCACCCTGGTGACCTCCCGCCTAGACTATGCCAACGCTCTCTACATGGGGCTGCCTTTGAAGAGCATCCGGAGGCTCCAGTTGGTGCAGAATGCAGCCGCGAGGGTGGTAATGGGAGCTCCTAGGGGCTCCCATGTTATGCCACTTCTGCGCGTGCTGCATTGGCTCCTGGTGGCCCTCCGGGTGCGCTTCAAAGTCTTGGTCACTATCTTTAAAGTGCTCCATGGCTCGGGACCGGGTTACTTGCGAGACCGCCTCCTGCCACCATCGGCTTCCCACTGACCGGTACGCTCCCATAGAGTTGGTCTCCTCGGGGTGCCGCCGGCTGGACGCCTGGCGACCCCGAGGGTGCGGGCCTTCTCATTGGGGGCACCCCCTCTCTGGAATGAATTTCCCCCGGAGGTAAGGGCCTCCCCTGATCTCATGGCTTTCCGTCGGTTACTCAAAACACACTTATTTCGGCAGGCCGGACTGGCCTAGGGGTTTTTTAAATTTTAACCGGGTTTTAATCTCTTTTAATACTTGTTTTACATTTTAATTAGAGCCATATTATATTCAGTTTTTTAAATTTTAATATTATTATGTTGTCTCTTGTATTTGTACTCTGTATATGTGTTTTTATTGGCTGTTCACCGCCCCGAGTCCCTTCGGGGAGAGGGGGCGGTATATAAATCGAATAAATAAATAAATAAAATAAATAACATTAATGATATATCTAGATGAATCTTCTTGCAGCGATATTCCAGCTCCTGTAGAATATATTTTATCTTGCACATTTCTACTAACAAAAGAAGTCCTAAGCAGGGGTGGGATTCAACATTTTTAACAACCGGTTCTGTGGGCATGGCTTAGGTGGTGGGCATGGCTTGGTGGTCATATGACTGGGTGGACATGGCTTGGTAGTCATGTTATTGGCTGGGCGTGGCCAACTCAATATCACTCACATCGAGGCACGCATCTCCTCGCCTGGCCTCTCATGACTGTGGGGATGCTGCAACTGTTGTAAGTGTGAAAAATGATGATAAGTCACTTTTTTCAGTGCCATTGTAACTTTAAATGGTCACTCCACACAAGCAAAGTACCAGCAAAGGAGGGAAAAAAACTCCAGAGATGTTCCTGAGACAGGAAGTCTAGTCCTGCCAAGAATGTAATAAGGGTTAATGGAGAGGCAGTTTCTATAAGCAACACCAGAATGTTTCCTTCCTACCTTCCTTACAGGATTAGGCCAGTAATTTTTTTCTAACAACCGGTTCTCCGAACTGCTTAGAATGTTAACAGCTGGTTCTGGCGAATAGGTGCGAACTGGTAGAATCCCACCCCTGGTCCTAAGATATGTTTCCCCCCTCACCCAGACTATCCAATAGGAAAAAGAATACCCCACATTTAAATACAAAAGGGTTTTAAAAAACATTTTTATTTATATGCAATAATTGGAAAGGACAATATAAGCAATATGCCTACTGATATAAGAGGAACTATATATTATGTAATTAAATTAACTATCTGGGAACACATTGGCTATCCTTCTGTACCTTCATAAATTGGCTCACTTTAATGTTCTCTGCCATTACTCCTGTAGTGGCTTCCTGGATGATAGCCTTCAGTCTAGTTTTCTCTTTTCTCTCTTGTCTTTGCACCTTTATTTTCGTGGAGCTAAATCTCCAAGTTGCTTGTCAGCTTCTCCTCACAGCTCTTCATACCATATTGATTTAGCTGATAGTACTTGTTCTAGTACTTTTTGCACAAAGTCTCATGTCTGCCCTTCTTCCCCTCTTGTTCCTCAATACTTATTAAGCTGGGGAAGGGAGGAGATTTCCTGCTATTTCCAAACACTCTTATATTCTCTTCTTTCTCTCCATCTCTGCTCCTTTTTCATCTCTGCTTTCCTTCTTTTTCCTCCTCCTTGCCAGATCCAAAGTTAAGTTATTGCCTCTTCCCAAATTAGTTTCCTTTCCTCATTTCTGTCACCGTTCCCATTGCCAGCACTAATTTAGAGCCAGCAAATCTAAGTTAAAGAACTTCCTGATTCTTCACATAAGAGTTTGCATTTAACTTCTTACTCATTGTAGAAGATCCTGCAATCCAGTTTACAAGTTCTCTTCAAACCACTGGGGTATAGAACCTATAACTTATCAGGTCAAAGATCCTTCTAATTTAATTCTCTCTGCCCCATTATCAAAGTTAGAGATATCTAAAAATATAGAATTTTATATAAAAATACTATCACTTGGGTTTAGATAAATAACATTTCAGAAGGAAATATAATTGTTACTATATTGTTTCAGGTTATGGATAAATATGGAGAGTTTTATGGCAAAGACAGAATCAGTGAATTGCTGGGAATGGACAAGGCTGCCCTAGATTTCAGTGATGCCCGAGAAAAAAAGAAACCTAAAAAGGATAGTTCTTTATCGGCTGTGTAAGTATTTAAAATAGTGCTTTAAAGATTACTCAAGCATTTCTTTTTTAAAAAAATTGTTTATTCAAAAGTTTCAAAAAAACTTAAGAAAAGAGAAACATGTTCTCACATTTTGCAGCGTTGTCATCACAGTGTACGTATCTATTAGTGTCAATTGAGTTCATTTACTACATATATATTTGAATCTTATTTGCTAAATCCTTACTTATTTGTATTATTATTAAGTTACAATATTCATTTATTTACATTACTTTACATATATACATATCTATATGTACATTTGACCTATTTTCCTATTTCTTTAATCATTTTCACTAGACAGCTTTACTTCCTTTTTACTCAACCATTTGTACCATATATTCTATATTATAAAGAAGTCTCCTTCTTCCTTGTTTTTTTAATATCTTAGTTAATCTTATCATTTCTGTGCATTGGTGAATTTTATTGATTACTGCCAAATCTGTGGGTACCGTTGTTGATTTCCAGTTTTGAGCAAAAGCTATCCTTGCCGCTGTAATAATATGTAATATTACATGCTGTTGCTTCTTGTCCCATGTCGGGTCTGACATTCCCAATAAGAAGGTCTCTGGGTTAAATTTTATCTTTTGTTTTGTCAATTCTTCTAGCCAGACCTTGGTCTTAAAACATTCACAGAACACTTCCACCACATGTGAAAATACGTTCCCTGGCTACAATTGCATTTCCAACATTTAGGTGACAGGTTGGGGAACATTTTAGCTAGTCTCGCTGGTGGCAAATGCCAGTGGTAAAACATTTTGTAAATATTTTCCTTATATGAAAATGATAACATTAATTTATAATTAGTTTGCCAAATTCGTTCCCATTGTTCTAATTGAATACTATGGCCACAATTTTTGGCCCATGTTATCATGTTTTCTTCACTGTTTCCTCTTCCATTTTGAATTCCAATAGGCAATTGTACATTTTAGTAATCATCTTTTTTTCACCTCCTTGTTGTATTTTATCTAATTCCTGGTCTGTGTAATAAAATCCAAATTGTTCCTTGTCTTTTTTGTGCCTCGTTTGGATTTGAACGTATAGCCAACACCCTATTTCAATACTTTGTGTTTTTAATTGTGTCTGTGTTTTCAGGTCACCTTCATCTGTTATAAGTTCTTTGTATTTTTTATTGTTTTATTGAAATCCATAACATTGGGATATATTAATGCCTCCATTGGAAATAGCCAGAGAGGTATTTTCACATAGTGGTTTCTTTTAATTCTTTCCAAAACATGTAACAGAGCGTCTCTTATCCAGTGTCTTTGGAAATAAGTATGACTTCTATTTTTCCATCCCAGAGAAACGCGTGCCGTGCCGGCCAAGCTGTAAATTGAAGCCTTCTATTGTCAATATTCGTTTATCTTCCAGGTTAATCCAATCTTTAATCCAAGTACTATCTGCAGCCTGATAGTATAACTCAAAGTCTGGGAGTGTCAATCCTCCCTTACTTCTACTATCCTGCATTAATTTGTATTTTACTCTGGCTTTTTTCTTTTACCAAATAAATTTGGCAATTCTTTTGTTCAGGTCTTCAAAAAAAATTTTCCCTAGTTTGACTGGCACGGTTTGAAAGAGATACAGTAATTTTGGTAGTATATTTGTTTTAATGGTTGCTATCCTTCCCATCCAAGAGAATTGTAAATTTACACATCTGTCTAAATCTTTCTGTATCTGGTCTATCAGTTTGTCATAATTATCAACCTTTATTGTGGAGCATTTTGCTGTGAGCCAAATTCCCAGATATTTTACCCTTTTTGTCGTCTGAATCCCCAATTCCTTTGTCAGTTCTTCGTTTTGCCTTTTGGTACAATTTTTAGTTATTATCTTAGTCTTTTCTTTGTTGATTTTGAGTCCTGCTACTTTACCAAATGCCTCTATCTCTTGCATTAAATTTTTGCTTACTCAAGCATTTCTTATTTGTTGTTGAATCTTTGACATTTCTCTTGCTTCTGATGTCTGACTTATAGCCTTTTTTCTTGTATGAACATGAATTATTCCAAAATATAAGTGTGCATAGACATCAGAAACATACTGTATATACGGGAATGGGATTGGGAAATTATATTTTGTGAAACAGAATGGAATAACTCAAGGGAGCAAACATAATTATGCTCCTTCTTCTTCCCATTTTTCCCCACTATTATTTTTTATAATGATTTTTGAAAATATTTTCATAATTATATTCATAATAAAATAATACTTTGGTTCAAAATCTTATCTAGCTTTTTGCCATTTATTTCAAATTCTTTAAGTTCTTAAACTTACAATTAGTTTCTTTTGCTCAGAAATGAAGATAGATTTACCAGGTAGCTATTCAAACTTACCTTTCTGAAGATCTGTGATAGCTTTAAGATAGTTAGATAAATAGTTTCTGAAAGGGATTAGAAGTGAGACTACTGAATTTATTGTCTCCAAAAGGCTCTGCTGCGACTGTGAGTCTGATGGTTAATTCCATCATCTCTGTGTTCCATCCCATGGTTGATTGCTGCCCTGCAGTCTCTTACAAAGAATGTTCCAATATGTTCCAGGATTATAACAATGAACCCAGTGTAATGCTGTGTAAAGTAATACACGGACATAAATCTTATATTACAAATATCAGCATTCACAAATTGGGAGTGGGGATGGGGAGAGGATGCTTTAAAATAAATGAACTAGTAGGTTCAACTCTATTTCCTATAAAGTAAATACAAATCAAAGCTTCTTATCATACTGCAAACTGCATATTTAATCAGAGATTGCCCACTGTGACCAATAATTAGTAGGGTTTATACCTTTTATATTTAATTCCATCTGTGAAAGGTTATGCCACAATAAAGGGGTTTATTAACACATTCTTAAATTGACTAATGAAACTCACTGCTTAGCAATAAAATATATATGGAAATTGTTTGGTTTTAACAAATTAGATTTTCAAATTATTTGAGCAATTTATGACTTGGACTTTCACACTTTAATAATGCTGATAAGAACTGGAATAATGCTCTACTCTCACTACTTTTGTTCTGAGGAGAAATGGCAACTCATAGTTATCAAAATATAACAGCTATTATCATTGGTTAGCTTGTCAGCATGAGTTCTTAGACTAGACCCATCAATTAAGAGTTGGAAGGGACCTTGGAGGTCTTCTAGTCCAACCCCCTGCTCAGGCAGCAAACCTTATACCATTTCAGACAAATGGTTGTCCAATCACTTCTTAAAAACTTCCAGTTTAAGAGCATCCTCTGTCACATAAGTAAGTCTAGACTCTGACATATATCTTAAATACTTTAATATAGATTTAGTGATTCAGTGAAAGAGGGAGGGAAAGAAGAGAGGAAACCTGAAAATGGTCTCTGTTTAGTGTAAGGAATCATCTAAAATGAATTAGTGCTTTCCAGGGGTGGGTTTCTACCGGTTCTGTCCACCTCTGTGGAACCAGTTGCTCCGAAGAGCAGCAGACATAAAACCGGTTCTATGTCTGCTGCTATTGTTGCCCACACCCCTGCCTGGGCTTTTACCTGACTTTTATTTCCTGCTTTTTCAACTCCAGCTGTTTTGCGTGACACAGCTGCAGTTGAAAAAGCAGGAAAAAAGGGCTTTTCCAACTGCTGCACACTTGCATGCAGCGCTGCTCAGCTGTCTGGGCAGCTCAGCAGGTTGTCAATTGCCCTTGCGCGACTCTAATGTGTGCACGACGCTAATAGCCAGAACCGGTAGTTATACCAGTCGGATTTCATCCCTGGTGCTTTCTATCCCCCAGAAGGCAAGAATCAATAAACTTGTGTAATACCATTGAGTAGTTCTAGGCTCTTGCCACATCTGTTACTTAATTTTGCCCAGATTGAATTTTTTTTCTGATCTTCTTTTGCTTCAAGATTTTATACATAATTTGTTTCCTTTGATTCATTTATTAAAAACATTTACTCCTTTCCTATCCTTATTTTCTAATGGCACTGGTAAAAATACAAAACTATTAAAACCAGCCTAAAAAAATAAAGCCTGAGGCAACCTTGAATACAAGTACATATTGTTTTTGTGGCTATAATATAGAAGTGTTTTGTTACTGCTTTTAGACCTTTTTTCAAATCTTCCCAGTTAGCCTACATTCAGTAAAGTACCTAGTGATTGATGATCATTGACTCATTTTTCCATGATTCATTTTATTTTATTTCTTCTTTTATATGTGCTCTTTCAGGCTGAATTCTATTGATGTAAAATATCAAATGTGGAAACTAGGTGTTGTTTTCACTGATAATGTAAGTATGTAATATTAAGTCAATATTAATTAGAGTACTAAAATATAATGTTTTAAATCACTTTTCAAAATTATTCATCAAATTCATGGGCAAATATATTGGACTGATGGATTCTCTAAATTTTTCTAGCAGAAGACAAATTCTTTAAGGACATGACTGGGTCTTAGCAGTAATAGTTAACATTCATGGGGAAATTTCCCTTATGTTGTTTTCTCTTGAAATTTAATTGAAGCATGGAATTAAGATGATAAAGTTATGTAAACCTTTATTATGAAGACTTTATGTGTTTTACATAATGCATTACTTGTTTTATTCTTTCAAGTTAAAAACATATGTTACTTCAAAAATTAATTTAAAAGTCCATTTGTATGTTACAATTACAGCTTCAGTATAAAGAAATTTTTATCTGACTGTATGTTCTTTTCTTAAATCTATTTTCTTCCTTTTCTTCTAAAGTCTTTTCTGTATCTGGCCTGGTATATGACCATGTCAATCCTTGGTCATTACAACAACTTTTTCTTTGCTGCACACCTCCTTGACATAGCAATGGGATTTAAAACATTACGAACAATTCTATCATCAGTGACCCACAATGGGAAACAGGTAATAGCTCTTTATTCTGTCATTAACTGTGTGAAAAGTTACATGCCTTTAAAATAAGGTTTACCAAGAGGAACAGTTATATAACTATGCCAACCATGAAAGAAATCAATTGTTTATTTAAAAATTTGGAGGAAATGTAATAAACCCTGAATTCTACTTGGAACTCTACTTTTGACTCATTTCCATAAGAGTCCCAATACATTTGATCTAATAATAAAATTTAGGTATACTCAGATCTATTTTTTATTTCTTTTCAATCAATATTACTCTCAATTCAGCATGATTTCAATTGCATGATTGTAATACATTTATCTATATATTTTGCTCATGTAAAAGTTTACAGAAAGTCCCACCCAACTTCATTTGGAATTACTGCCATGTAGCAGAAGATTATTGCTTTTCTTTACATAATTTGTAAATTGTTTAATATAAAGTAAAAATCAAATGAACATTGATCTTATGGTTTTTTAAAAATAAGCTTACAATCAAGGGAATTCCAAAATATTCATTGATTTATTCTTTTTTTTAGCTTGTACTAACGGTGGGATTACTAGCAGTGGTAGTTTATCTATACACAGTAGTTGCTTTTAATTTCTTCCGAAAATTCTACAATAAGAGTGAAGATGGAGATATGCCAGATATGAAATGTGATGATATGCTAACGGTAAACTTCACTTTTATTTTTCTTCTAATTTGTTAATATGATTCTAAATGGCTAAATTTTTAAGAGTGGAAACAGTTTCTGTTTACAAAACACAAAGGGATACATCAGCAACCCAAGCAACCTCTTCAATAAATTCAACACATGCTTCATCACAAGAACAGATATAATGTCATATTCCACTGAGAGAGAGTGAGTCATCCACAGTACCTTCCATGCCTATGGCAGGAATGGATTCCAAATTTCCTGGTTTCTAGCCTGATGCTTTTAACTACTATATCAACCTATCTCTTAAACTGTGGTTACATTCTGTAAATTAACGGAAGCAAGCGACAGAAGTTTGCTTCTGTTAAACTTATTGAATTGGGTAAAGTATTAAACTAAGAATCATTTAAATGGTTGGTATTCATTTTTCATACTTGTATAGTGTTTTGAATGTATAATGTTCAGGGTAACATATACATTCATTCTTCTAAATGAATGTACTAATATTATATTAATTAAAATAACAGTGTGGGGACCCCAATGCTCTCTGAGCTTGATTATTTTCTTGAAGACATTTAATTACCCAACTAGGTAACATCATCAATGCTAGAAGGGAGTGGAGTTTGCTCTCTGTTTAAATTCAGGTGGCTTGTCGTGTTGGTGTTGGCAGGAATATTCTTGGTGGTTCCTTAATTAGGCTATTGTTTACTGTTTGATCGTTAGTCTGAGTTGGTAATTACTTGATTAGGACATTTACTAGTTCAAGCAAGTAAGTCAAACATAAGTGTAGTTTAGCAGTAATTTTTCAAAGCTCTGAAATACTGATTCTTTTGTTTCAGGATTTTGTTTAACACATTCCTATATTTTTGCAAGCACTCAAGTATTTGTAGGTTTGATTATCTAAAATTAAAAGACAACTGAACTATAGCAAGAATTGAGTTCCTTCCCTCCCTCCTTTCAAATAAATTACCGATAGTAAATATTTACCAAAATAGAAGGTTATGCAAAATGTATTTTTTAAACTATGAGAATTTTTTCATGTTGCTTATAGTGCTATATGTTTCACATGTATGTGGGAGTGCGTGCTGGTGGTGGAATTGGTGATGAAATTGAAGATCCTGCAGGCGATGAATATGAAATATATCGAATCATCTTTGATATTACATTTTTCTTTTTTGTAATTGTTATTCTACTAGCTATCATACAAGGTATGCTTCCATTATTTTTATCAGTTTAAATGTTTTTTGTAATTACCAAAATCACACTTTCCTAACTGATAACGCACATCTATTTTTTATCACAGTGTGAAATGTATGGTGAAATATGTAAACTTCTTGTACCTAATATATTTGCTTCTGGTCTTCAATCTTTGAAACATAATTTCAGGTAGAAGACTAAAGGCAAATTCCTCTAGCAGCAGAATGAATTCTAGGGTTATTTCCTTTATCCTTGGTGGGAAAAGAATTGTTGAGTCCTTTACTCAATCCCTTATGAAGCAGATATTTTTTTCCAGGCATTGAATAGAAATATAAAATGGAAGGAATCATTCTAAGTCAAATTTCTTAAAATAAGGAAGACTGGTTTTTTTCTCTTGTGGAGGAAAGATAAAGATTTTGAACGCTTCAGTTTTAAATCTACCTGAAGATATTATATCAACCACATGCAAAGGATTAAGAGCAGACAGATGCATTTTCTATATTTCTCTCTTCCTTTGCTCAGATTCTGACTATGTAAATTTCTGCTTCGGCATGCAAATTATTAGAAAAGCAAAGGTTTACTTGAAAATGAAATTGCCTTTAATTTTGTTATCCTCTGCATTGTTCAAGCTTGATTTTGAGCCACACCACTAATAGATTTTATCATATGGTGTATCCTTCAGCAACTGCAATGTTTATTTTCTGTGTAAAAAGTCTTGTTGAGAGCGAGGAAGAGGTGATATTGAAAACAGGTACACATACATATACACACAGATATACATAAGCATACACACATGCATAGACACTGTTTCTCTAATTATTAATTGTATCTAAAAAACTTTGATTTAAATGACCATTTAATCTGTGGGGAGTCCTCTTTTTTCCTTAACAAATCAAATAAACACAGGTAATAAGTCTATTTTGAAATTAGTACTAGGTTTCAGGCTAGTGATTTCTGTAATTTTATGTATCAGATCAGATGCCCCAGGGGTCCCCCCCCCTCTTGTTTGGTAAGGTAGTCAGTTAAGTACCATTATAAATACAGTAGCAAATGCTTTCTTTCATTCCCCCCCCCCCCCCCCCCAAAAAAAAAAAAAAAACCCTTCAAATGTTCCCTT
Source organism: Bungarus multicinctus (assembly GCA_023653725.1). NCBI lineage: Eukaryota > Metazoa > Chordata > Lepidosauria > Squamata > Elapidae > Bungarus > Bungarus multicinctus. Next base: position 68,902,167 of record CM042836.1, on the reverse strand, counting down.
TGGGCAGACTTGATCATAATGTAAGGATGATTCCCATTGGGTCATTCTATAAATTTTGGGGAATACTGCCAGATTGCTAGATAGAAGGCTGCAACTCCTTAATTATTGAAAGAGGACAGAATTTTCTTTTGTTTTTTGAGTGTCATGAAATTTGCCACCAAACCTGTCAAGAAGTGCACTTTTCTTCATCTGTATTCCAGTTTATACCCAACCTTCTCAAGGTCTACAGAAAGTTTCCTCATTTATCATGGGTGACAAGTGGCCTCTTAAAATGGGGAAAACTGTGTACACATAATACTGTACGAAAATTGACATGACAGTTTGGAACAGCTTTCAAAACTCAATGCATACCATGGAAATTTTGTTGCTACAAAGAAGTTCAGTAAAGCTGTTGAATACTGTATCTAATAGTTTGTAGTATACTATCTGGCTATTGTATTTGCAAATCTCCACCAAATATTTTCAAACGTACGTGGCACTTCGTGGTGAAGCATAAATCTTCATATTTAGCATTAATTTGTTGATTTGGCAGTTTTTGTCCTAGTTCCTCAAAAGTTTAAATTATAACCTTATTGCCAGGCTTGATTATTGATGCATTTGGAGAATTAAGAGATCAGCAAGAGCAAGTTAAAGAAGACATGGAGGTAATAATTTTATGTATTCCCCTTTTGATTCATAAATATTTCTGCAAAATACCACCTTCTCCATGCAGTGGCTAGAAAATAGTTTCTTCTTTAATTAAGTATAGAATTGAAATGCGGAAGGCTACAGAATAATTGGAGCTGCTTCACTCCTGTGCATGGACTAGATTTGATTTGATCATGTGTTATAAAGTCATTATTGACTCTTATTGTTCACCTAGATAGATTTTCTGCATATCAATTTGTACTAAATTGGTCTTCTAAGTTTTCCAATTGTGCACCATCACCACTATAACTCAGTCCATTTACCTTGCTGCTGATCATCCTCTTCTTTTTGCTTCCATCTTTCCGAACTTTTGGTTTTCCCATAATGTATCTGAAGTAGGATAATTTGAGCCTAGACATTTGTGCCTCAAGTGAGAACTCATGGGTTGATTTGTTGAATGATCTATTGGTTTGTTTTCTTGGCTGTCCACAGTATTCTCAGGAGTCTTCTCCAACACCAAAATTCAAAAGTGTGTATACTCTTTGTACTGTTTCTTCAAACTCTGAAGCCAGTAAGATAGCCCTCTATGTAAAATAGGAAATATTATTATTAAGTATTTATTTATTTATTTATTTTTATTTATTTATTTATTTATTTATTTATTTATTTATTTATTTATTTATTTATTTATTTGTCAATTGCTTACAAGATAATAGGTATAAGTAAAACATAGTTATGAATACATGGATACATATAAGAAAAATAAAATATAAAAGAAACAATAGGACAGAGACGGTAGGCACGTTGGTGCACTTATGCACGCCCCCTACAGACCTCTTAGAAAAGGGGTGAGGTCAATAGTAGACAGTCTAAGGTTAAAGTTTTTGGGGTTTGGGGAAGAAACCACAGAGTCAGGTAGAGTATTCCAGACATTGACTACTCTGTTGCTGAAGTCGTATTTCCTGCAATCAAGTTTGGTGCAATTAACCTTGAGTTTGTATCTATTGTTTGCTCTTGTGTTGTTGTGGTTGAAACTGAAGTATTCATTGACAGATAGGACATTGCAATGTATGATTTTATATACTATACTTAGATTGGACCAAAGGCGGCATAGTTCTAGGTTTTCAAGGTCTGGAATTTCGAGTCTCATGGCATAAGATATTCTGCAACGAGTAGAGGAGTGAAGAACTCTTCTTGTAAAATATTTCTGGACTTTCTCAACTGTGTTAATATCAGATACGTAATGTGGGTTCCAGACTGGTGAGCTGTATTCGAGTATTGGTCTAGCAAATGTTTTGTATGCTCTAGTTATTAGTGTAATATTACCAGAGAAAAAGCTACGTAATAATATTCAAACATGTGTGTTTATCTATGAAGTGCCATCATTGTCATTGTCAACACAATAGGCAAGCAGGTGGTCTTTCTGGAGCGAGGTAGTAGAAATTTTCTTTTTAAACTCAAAAGTAGGCTGAAAAAAATCCAAAGAGATTGGCAATGGTGAGAGAACTTCTTTCCCTTTTGTTTTTCTCATACTATCCAACTACCCAATGACTTCAAAATTGAAATCATTCTTTGTTTTGCTCTCTAAATTGGTCATCAATATCAGGCATGCCTAGAAAGTTTCTCTCAGTGAGACTTTGGTGTTTAAATACCTGCTGCTTCAAATCTATATCCTAGGGCACATCTCCCAAGCTCAACCTGAAGCAGAAGGGACTTGGGGATTGCAAAGGGGGGTGGGGGACAGTCAGAAAGATCTAGATGGCAGCTTTGATCATAGTCATGGCTGTAATCTTGGTTTTTTAAAAAATCATGTACAGTATGTGCCTGATTAGGGGTGTGATTTGTCCTTGCTGATGCACTATCTCAGGAAACAAAATTCAAAGGACAGCAGTATTTTGCACATGGCAAAATAGTGCAGCATGAAGGTCTCTGGATAAGCACATTTTGTTCTGTGTTTGAAATAACTAAAATGCAAGAACAGAATAGTAAAAAATGCCAGCCTCAAGTTCAAAATTATTCTTGAAGTGTATGGAACGCTCACAAACACGTGCATGTACATATACACACAGAATGAAATTGAAGCAAATATGTTAATATGTATCTTTCTAAATTCTTTTTAGACTAAATGTTTTATCTGTGGAATAGGTAATGATTATTTTGATACAGTGCCACATGGCTTTGAAACACATACTCTACAGGAGCACAACTTGGCTAATTATCTGTAAGTAAACAAATCAATATTAACGTTCTGTGGCCTTTTTAAGGAAATAAAATTTGAACTGTAGTCTTTCAGTAACTTGTAATTTTGCAAATAATATGTGGTAATTTGTTTCTAAATATAAAGAGTATATAAGACATAATGATTGTATAGTTAGCAACATGTAAATTGTGTGTGCCTGTATGTGTTTTGATAAAATACTTATATCCGAAATTATGTTGTAAATTTGATGACTGGATTTGGAAATCCAGAACATTTCTCCAACAGAAATACTGCTAAACTGGCAATTCAGAAAATACATCCTATAAATCCTATTATATTACATATATGTAAATCCTTAAAGAATGCCTGAAATTTAGGGATGCTTTATTTTATTTCTAAATTGTGTTATCATTAACTTTTTATAATGAATTTATAATACTATTGATTGTACTTTCTTGAGAATTCTACTGATCTGAAACTAGATCTTGTTTTAGCATCTCAGTTTGGAGAATTCTTTTCAACCAGAACTTTCTAATTTGTCCAGTTCAAGAAAGTTTGATGGGAAGTGGGGAGAAAAGAGTCCACAGACATACAGCTTATTTCTGATCCAACAAACTTCCATGATTGTCTGAACTAAACTCAGGCAACCAATTTGTAAAATGTTCAAAATACTTCATGTCCCAATTTTATAGGGAATAGTCCATGTATTATTTTGTATGTTATCAGTAATAATGATCATGGTTTTGATCTTTATTTCAGATTTTTTCTGATGTATCTCATTAATAAAGATGAAACTGAACACACTGGTCAAGTAAGTCAACATCATTTGCATCATGAAAATTGTAACTGTATTTCTTTCATCTATCTTAATGATTCAAGCAATGGCAGCACTCCATATACTTTCATAGTACAATGCTCATCTGACCCTTGCTAAACTAGGTGAAGGCTTGAGATGTGCAGTTCAAGTAATCTTTCTTAACATTCACAATACCTCAGACAATATATCAAGATCACATGAAGTGTTAGTACCACTTTATAATGCCTTGTAAGACCACAGTTGGAATACTGCATCCAGTTTTGGTTGCCACAATATGAAAAAAGATGTTGAGATTCTAGAAAGAATGCAGAGAAGAGCAACAAAGATGATTAGGGGATTCGAGGCTAAGGCATACGAAGAACAGTTGCAGGAATTGGATATGCCTAGTTTAATGTAGAGGGACTGGTGGTGACGTTATAGCACTGTTCCATTTAAGGGGCTATCACAAAGCAGAGGGAGCAACCTATTTCCCAAAGCACCTGAAGACAGGACAAGAAGCAATGGATAGAAAGTAATCAAGTGGAAAACTAACCTAGAACTGACAATTAAAACAATTAATCAGTGGAATAATTTGTCTCCAGAAGTTGTGGATGTTCCAACACTAGATATTTTTAAGAGGACAATGGATAACCACTGTTCCTCAGACAACCGGATGTGAATTCCTCTTTGTAAAGTGTGGTTCTGGGGTTCAGATGGGCTTATTGATCACATACCTGGCTCCCTGCTATGTGACATCGGCCCTGCCTGAGCTCCTCGAGGTCGTGGCCAGCTTGGTGGTTGAGACCCCCAGGCTGATGGTCATGGGGGATTTCAACCTGTCTTTGGCTGGCAGGACCTCGGGGGTGGCTCAGGAGTTCTTGGCTTCCATGACAGCCTTGGGCCTGACCCAATTAATTAGGGACCCCACTCATACTGGAGGTCACATCTTGGATCTGGTTTTTGTCTCTGGACAGTGGCAGGATGATCTAGGTGTAGGGGATATAGTTATTGAACCCCTGTCATGGTCTGATCATTCGCTCCTTAGGCTAGACTTCCAGGCCGCTCCTCCCTGTCGCAGGGAGGCGGACCAATTACGATGGTACCACCCCAGGCGCCTGATGGATCCAGATAAGTTCCTGACGGAGCTTGGGCCTTGTCTCGATGTTCGAGCACACGACTCGGTTGAGGACCTGGTCGCCACCTGGGACAGGGTGGCGGCCGGGGCCCTTGACTGGGTCGTGCCCTTGCAACCTCTGACCTGGCACTGCTCTCACTCGGTCCCTTGGTTTTCTGAGGGGCTGAGGGAGATGAAGCGCCGGAAAAGTCGCCTGGAGAGTATTTGGAGGACCACCCGCTCCGAATCCGACCGAACACTATTACGGTCTTATATTAAGACCTATTTAGTGGCGATAAGGGTGGCAAAGCGTTCATACTTTTCCGCACTTATTGCGTCCGCGGGAAATTGTCCGTTTAGATTGATTCGCTCCCTCTTGGAAGGGGGAGCGTGGGAGGACCCCTTGCAGGGACGGGCTGAGGACTTTTCAAATTTCCTGTTGGATAAAATCGCTCGGATCCAGGATGGGTTGGACTCTGAATGGGCAACTCTGGGCGGGGGGTCAAGGGCGGAATTTGGGGAAGTCATTTGGGAAGAGTTTGATCCTGTGACCCCCGAGGACGTGGACAGGATGCTGCGGGGGCTGAATGCTACCACATGTTTATTGGACCCGTGCCCGTCCTGGCTGGTGTTGGCCACTCGGGAGGTGACACGAGGTTGGTTTCAGGGTATTATTAACGCTTCTTTGAGTGAGGGATATCTGCCCGCCGTCTTGAAAGAGGCAGTGGTGAGACCCCTCCTCAAGAAACCGTCCCTGGACCCAACTCTGTTATCTAATTATCGTCCGGTCTCCAACCTTCGCTTTGTGGCGAAGGTTGTTGAGAGTGAGGTGGCACGACAGCTCCCCCAGCACCTGGATGAAGCTGTCTATTTAGATCCACGCCAATCGGACTTCAGGCCCGGGCACAGCACGGAGACGGCTTTGGTCGCATTGGTGGATGATCTCTGGAGGGGCCGTGACAGAGGTCATTCCTCTGTCCTGGTCCTATTAGATCTCTCGGCGGCTTTTGATACTGTCGACCACAATATCCTATTGCAACGGCTGGAGGGGTTGGGGGTGGGGGGCACTGTTTTGCAGTGGTTCTCCTCCTTCCACTCCGGCCGTTCACAATTTGTGTTGGCGGGGGGGCAGAAATCAGCCCCAAGGCTCCTGGTTTGCGGGTTTCCTCAGTGGTCGGTGCTCTCGCCCCTTCTGTTCAACATTTATATGAAGCCGCTGGGTGAGATCATCCGTGGCTTCGGGGTAGAATTCCATCAGTACGCTGATGATACTCAGCTGTACATTTCTACCCCGGGCCACCCCAATGAAGCCGTCGAGATGATGGCCCGGTGCCTGGAGGCCGTGCGGTGTTGGATGGGGCGGAACAGGCTTCAGCTCAACCCATCTAAGACTGAGTGACTGTGCTTCCCGGTGCCCCGATACAGCCAGCTAGTTCCATCGCTGGCTGTGGGGGGGGGGGAATTCTTGCTCTCACAGAGAGGGCTCGCAATCTGGGTGTCCTCCTGGACATGCGGCTGTCATTGGAGGACCATGTGGTGGCCGTCGCCAGGGGGGCTTTTGGTCAGGTCCGTAGGATCTACCAGTTGCGGCCCTTTCTGGATCAGTGTGCGCTTCGCACGGTCACCTCCGCCCTTGTGATCTCCCACCTAGACTATGCCAACTCTACATGGGGCTTCCCTTGAAGAGCACCCAGAGGCTGCAGCTGGTGCAGAATGCGGCTGCGCGGGTGGTGTTGGGAGCTCCACAGGGCTCCCATGTTACGCCACTCCTGCGTGAGCTACATTGGCTCCCGGTGGCCCTCCGGGTGCGCTTCAAGGTTTTAGTTACCATCTTTAAAGCACTCCATGGCTTGGGACCAGGATATTTGCGGGACCACCTCCTGCCATTATCGGCCTCCCATCGACCAATACGCTCCCATAGAGTCGGCCTCCTCGGGATGCCACCGGCTGGATGGCTGGCAACCCGAGGGTGCGGGCCTTCTCGTTGGGGGCACCCTCCCTCTGGAATGAACTACCCCCGGAGATGAGGACCATCCCTGATCTCCTGACCTTCCAGCGCGCATTAAAAACTTATTTATTTCATCAAGCCGGTCTGGCCTAGGGTTTTTAGGGGATTTTAATTAGGGTTCGTCTGTTTTTTAGTTTTTAGCCCTCTTTTTTAGCTCTCAGCCTTTTATATTTGGTCTTTTAGTAGTTTTTAATTTTGTACTGTTTTTTGTATTTTAATGTGGCTGTACACCGCCCTGAGTCTTGTTAGGGAAATAGGACGGTATATAAGTTTAATAAATAAATAAATAAAACATTTGTCTGAAATGGTATAGGATTTCCTACCTGAGCAGGGGATTGGAGTAGAAGACCTCCAAGGTCCCTTCCAACTCTTGTTATTCTTTTATTTTGTTATATATGCAAGGAATGTATATAATTGTTTCTTTTAAAAGAAAAAGAAGAAAAAGCATGGTTTTGGGGAGTGTGGCTGGAGGATGTAATGTTGGGTTGCAGTGTGGTCTTTGGCCTTTGGTTTCATCTATCTCCAGGCACTGCTTCAAGGAAACCTCAATGGCCTTTTCTAAAATGCCAGTTAAGACAAAATGCCCTCCCAAGTGCAGCCTTTGGGCCTGAGAAGTGTAGATCTTCTATTCTTGCCTTGTCCAGATTTGGCCCTTTCAAGGATGGCCAAGGTAAGACAGGCATAAAGGGCACTGTTTGAGGCTATCAGTTGAAATGGGTATGGTTGATGGGTGTGACATGTTGGGAAGCTTTCTTCTGGAAGTTGAGGTTCGACTACAGGTCTGATTGAGGTTAGACTACAGGACTGATTGGATAGCATATCAAGAGTTCATGGCAAGAACTGGGTATTCTCATCATGCTGGGGCTCCTTAAAGGTCTCCATCAAATTCCTTTTAGCACTTCTATTTATTCTACATGTATTCCTTTGGATGTGTTCCTACCAAATTATGCAACTCATGTAATTCCTGTTTTTGAAAAAGTTAAATTTTAAAAAGCAGACAAATAAATGAAAACTACTAGGGATGCACCAAATGTTCCTTGATATTTTCAGTACAAGCCTTGTACTTTTGGAGTCTCCTTATGAAATGTTCCTCAGTCTTTTTTTCCTCCATATTTCTTCCTAACTTCTTTTGCTTCACTTGTTCAATTGTACAACATTATTCTAACCTATTATTTTATCTTGCCATCAGCTGATTACACTTTGATTCTTATTACATAACAATTCTACATTTTATTTATTTATTTATTTGATTTGTCAATCGCTTACAAGATAATAGATATGAGTATATACATAATTATGAATATATGAAATGGGTACATATAAGAAAAATAAAAGAAACAATAGGACAGGGACGGTAGGCACATTGGTGTGCTATGCACGCCCCTACAGACCTCTTAGGAAAGGGGTGAGGTCAATAGTAAACAGTCTAAGGTTAAAGTTTTGGGGTATGGGGAAGAAACCACAGAGTCAGATAGAGTATTCCAGACATTGACCACTCTGTTGCTGAAGTCGTATTTCCTGCAATCAAGTTTGGTGCGGTTAACCTTGAGTTTGTATCTATTGTGTTGCTCTTGTGTTGTTATGGTTGAAGCTGAAGTATTCATTGACAGGTAAGTCATTGCAATGTATGATTTTATATACCATACTTAGATCAGACCGAAGAAGGCGTAATTCAAGGTTTTCTAGGTCTAGAGGAGTAGAGAACTCTTCTTGTGAAATATTTCTGGACTTTCTCAACTGTGCTAATATCAGATACGTAATGTGGGTTCCAGACTGATGAGCTGTATTTGAGCATTGATCTAGCAAATGTTTTGTATGCTCTAGTTAGTAGTGTGATATTACCAGAAAAAAAGCTACGTAGGATTAGGTTAACCACTCTTAATGCCTTTTTGGCTATGTAATTACAGTGGACTCTAGCACTTAGATCATTAGAGATGAGTATTCCAAGGTCCTTTACAGAGCTTGGATCATCAATAGGTCTTGACTATTCAGCTTGTATTTTATTTTCTGATTTTTTTTGCCAATATGTAAGACAGAGCATTTATTTGTTGAGATTTGAAGTTGCCATTTGTTTAACCATTCTGATACATAGTCAAGATCTTTTTGAAGGGTAGCAGTATTGTCTGTGGTATTGAACAGCTTTACATCATCAGCGAAGAGAACGCAGTTGCTCTTAATATGATCACAGAGGTCATTTATGTAGAGTATGAAGAGAGTTGGTCCTAGAACACTGCCTTGGGGGACACCACTGTTGACAGGTACAGAATTTGATAGGACACTCCAATTTTGGCCATTTGTTTTCTGTTTGACAGGAATGCTTCTATCCAGTTATGCAGTTGTCCAGAGATAGCGTAAGATTTTAGTTTTAGTAGTAGTTTGTCGTGTACCACTGAATCAAAGGCTTTACAGAAGTCTATGTAGATTGCGTCTATTGTTTTGCCCTGATCGAGTTGTGTAGTCCATATGTTTTTGCAGTGTAAGAGTTGCAGATTACAGGATAGTTTTTTTTCTGAAACCAAATTGTTTATTGGAGAGTAGGTTGTTTGTCTCTAAGTGGAGGATAATGGATTGGTTAATAATTGATTTCATGACTTTACAGGTGACGCAGCATAAGGAGATTGGTCTATAATTTTCAACTAGGCTGGGGTCTCCCTTTTTGAAGATGGGGATGATCGTGGCTTGTGACCATAGGTTAGGCAAGGAACTGGTCCTGAAAGATTTTTCAAAGATTATGCTTAGAGGTTCTGCTATGGCAGTGGATAGCTTTTTTAAGAAGTAGGCACATATTCTGTCCGGTCCAATAGATAGAGATGGTTTTAGATTGCGTAGTGCTTTTTCAACATTGTCTTCTGTAAAATCGATATGTATTAGATCATTGTAGTTTAATGTGGTTCGGCTAGGAAATACTGGGCATGATCCATTTCTGTTTACAAATACTGAGCCAAAGAATGTGTTAAAGATGTTGACTTTAATGGTGCCGTCATTGCAGTCTTTGCCATTAGGTCCTATCAGGGGTGGGATGGACCTAGAGTCTTTTAGTTTGTTGTTTACAAAATTGTAAAAAGTGCGGGTGGAATTGGTGCGTAGAAGGTTTTCCTCTTGTTTAATGTGATAATTGATGCACTCAGTCTTTATCTGGTGGCATAAATTTTTGTATCGGCTTTTGAAGCTGGCAATGTGACCAGATTTGTTTTTCCGTCAGAGTGATCTCTTTTTGGATTGAAGTTTCCTTATTGTTATGGTAATCTGTTTTTTTGTTTTTGTTTTGGGAGTTGTTATTGGTACATATAGTTTGATGACTCTTTTGACTTCAAGTAAAAATATGTTGTAATGGTCTTCAACAGTATTGCATCCAGTGAATAGAGATTGCCAATCAAGGGATGAGAGATTGTTGTCTATAAGATCATAGTTTCCTTTTTTGAAGTTATAATTGGGGATTATGTCGTTGTGATGATTTTTGTGTGGGCGTATTTTGAGACAAAAGTCAATCATATTGTTGTCACTGTTAGAAAAGGGTTCTTTAATTTGTATTCCGTAAATTAAATTCAAACTATTGCAGAAGATGATCTTGAAAACAGCCTTTTCTGATCCAGTTATACTAATAGCACAATCAAGGTGGCTAAATTTGAACCTTGTTTTATCTAAATTATTTTTTGAGGGGGAAGGTGGTGTATTCCTTGAGATTTCCCACACTTCTTTTTTTTGCAAAATAGTTTCTGTTTTTAGCTTTATTTTAACTGAAACAAAAATGTTGAGTAATACCCTGAAGGGGAACAGGAAGAGGGTCTATTTGCAATTGACACATAAAGCCAATGTCTTACGTACAGTAGTTTGGAATATAAATACAGCTTCTGTGATCATTTCAAAATTATTTACTATAACAGTTGAAAAATTCCAGATGGCATGAAATGTTCTAGATGTTCTAAAGTTATCTTCTGTGTTTTGCAGGAGTCATATGTGTGGAAAATGTATCAAGAACGATGCTGGGAATTTTTTCCTGCCGGTGATTGTTTTCGAAAGCAGTATGAAGATCAGCTTAACTAATTGTAATTAAGGACCATCCCTTGAGATTCCATCAACACCTTTCCCAATTCCCTTGGGAACAATCATCAGATTTTCCAGACCCGTTAAACAGGATACTGTTTGGAGCACCAAAACCTTTTTTTTAATGACTCCTCTGTTCTTTTTCTTCCGAATTTGCTTTGAGAACAATGAGAACTTAACTCTAGCAAGAGAAGAAGAAAAAAATCCCACACAACAAATCCCCATATGTCACATGAACGCATTTACACAAAAAGAGACTTGTGACAGATTTTTTTTCCCTTCTGAGACTGCCTGATGACTTCCTTAAATAGGAGAACATATGTGGAATAATGTGATAGTCACATTTCTTCAGTCATTTATTTCATCATCCTGGAAGGAATTCTGTGGTTTGCAGAGGGCTTTAAAGGATTCTGGGGGACACTAAGTTGTGGGGAAATAGTGCCTTACTATATGTAGGTTGAGCTATGCAGAAGATGAGAGTGCATGATGACATCTTATATTTTCTTTATCTGTCCTCTCTTTCCCCCCAATTTAATATTTATTTTATCTTTTGGAGGGATTTGGGTGGGATTTGGTTGTGTACACCTTTTTAATAAGATGATGGCGTGTCTCAGGATAAAAAGTAGTAGTTGGATTTTTTGTCATTAAAATTAAATTCACAAGAATCTTCCTCTTTCACTCTTACACTTATTTTGGTAATGCTGTGATTCAGCACTGTAACTTTATGAAATCTTTGTATGAAAACAAAAACACTGCAGAAAAATGTTAAAAGGAATTATTTTATTGCATGTTTATTATGCAAGTTTAAACAACAGAAAGCAACCTTTTGAAGCAAGTTGATCAACATGAAAAAAATCACAATAATATTCATAGTAATCAAGTGTTGTGGGCTTTATCGTACATTTGAAATCAGTGTCATCAACCCACAAATTATGTATGTATTATGAACTTGCCAGTAGTTTGGTTTCATTTTTATTTTCTGTTCCTTTTGTTGCTGTTCATTTGGCCATTTGTGATCATTAGTGGAATTAAAGCTTTTCTTAAGTTAGTTTTTAAAATCAAAGGTAAAGCAATATCCATTCAGGGATTTCATTAGCTGCATCATAAAGCACCAAGAATGTGTAACACTCCATGTTGAGTCCTTTTTAATTGTAACACCAATCAAATAAAAAGAAAGATTTGGAATGGATGTAGAGTGGTTTTCCTCTCCCTTGGCTTCTTTGTGAAATCATTTCAAAATGAAGTGTTTGTGATTTTGGGTTTTTTTGGTGAAATTGTACAGAAAGTTCTATACTCCTAATGTAGTGTTACTTTGGTTCTCCTGAATTTTCCTCCTTTTCATATTAATTGTAAATTATTTGCTTATCCACAGTTTATGATGGAAAAAGATTTATTAATTCTGTAGCTAAAATGAAGATCCTCATTTTATCTTGTGCTAGCTTAACTTCTAAAGAAATGCCTTAAAACTCATGATTATATTTCATGTATCTATTGAATGAGACTCAGCAATTTGCAAGTTTTGCTAGAAGCCACAAAATTGTTCATCATAGGAAAAAATGAAAAATATCCAGAAAACGTGGTTAGCGTCTAGTAGTCAATAAACCAATTGGTTTGCGACTGTGTGTTGCATGTAAATGTTGTTTGGAACATTGAGTATTGAATGTCTCTTAATTTTTCAGTGATATTTTATTGTGTGAAATTTCAGGCTTCTAATCCAGCCTACAAGATCATTTTACAGTATAAGCACAGAGAAACTAGTTGCAAGTTTACCACATATTGGAAATATTCTGAATTAGGCCAAGTAAGCAAATTAGCTTCTACTCTAAAGGGATACTGTTTATTCAGTTTTGATTATCAGTGAATAAGAGGACATTAGAATATTTCTATTTCATATTTTAAGATTACAATGTTGAAATATGTTTCTTAAGGAAATAATTTCTTTAGCATTAGACAATCTAATAGTTGAAACATACTTTTGTAATGTAACATACTTTTCTGTTGTGCAAGACAAAATTAAGTCAGTGATCTATTTCTGGTAGTTAACTTTCTAAAAAGACATTTTAACAAGATACAGATCATTTCATCAACAATGTTGGAGGTCCTTGTTCAAATTTCTCTGTTACAGTATTCTGAGTAACTACGTTCTTCAAAATTGTCTTGGTATAATTGGGCTTATTGTGTAGTCTTCAGTGTTGGACTGTTTGTTTAAAGTTTTATTTAGAATCCTTATTGCATGTAAGGACTATTTTTTATTTACCTCACAACTGAATTTGCACCATCAGACCAAGTAATTGTGCCAAAGTTTCTTTGTATTTCCCTACAACCCAAAAGTTGCAGTGGATTGTGATGGCAGATAAATTGTGAAACTCAAATTATCTCTACTTCTTATCTCATGCCCAACTTTCTCCATACTTTTAGAGCTGCAATACTGAAACAATTAAAACGTTTTTTCTTACTGACCTTAATTTTTAAGGTGAGCGGAAAAGTTTCTTCTGCATTGATCATTATATCTCATTTGTGTTGTTCTGAAATTTCTGCTGTTATAATGAACTGCTGACCTCTTCTGTGAAATTACCACAACTAATAATATTACTTTTATGTAGGTCTTCTTTTAGTTCCCAACCATCTAAGACAATCTTCTAATTATTTTTATTTCCACAATGATTTTGAAAATTTTGAATGTTTCTGATTTCAGGCTTCTCTTTTATGAAGCCTGAAATGCTAGATTCAAAGGAATCTATTTCATATCTAATAAAAATGAAATTAATTAGAAAATTTAATGAGATTTAAGGATTAATTGATTACTATTGAGTAAAATGTTCTCCAGTTCTAGACTGAGAATGTTTCTGAAAAGATTGATTTGATCTTTAAACCACTGAGAAAGGGTTCAGTGGTTGGTGGTATGCCTAATAAATTAAATTAATTGACTGCTAAGAAAAGAAATAAAGAATCTATAATCATTACTTCAGTATAAATTAAACTGTTTCTATAATTTCTCTGTTTTCTACATTTTGGTTATGAAGAAATGTATGGAAAACTATTTGTAAATAACCAAGGTAGAATATAGAACATGGTAAAAAGTATCAAGTATGTGTACAGATCTTTAGTGTTAAAAGCATGTGTCCTACCCTTGAAACTAACAAGTCCCTTTAACCATAAAAAACGCCTAAGCTTTCAAAATAGTACTGTATTTTTTAAAAATTTCTGTGGTTTTTTTTAGTACCATCAAAACCTAATAATCTCTCTAGCAATTTTTGTGATCAGTCTTCTTGTGGTTTGATAACTAATCATTTTATTTATTTTTATTTTATTTTATTTTATTTGGTTTGTCAATTGCTTACAAGATAATAGGTATAAGTAAAAACATAGTTATGAATACATAGATACATATAAGAAAAATAAAAGAAACAATAGGATAGGGATGGAGGCACGTTGGCGCGCTTATACACCGTGCCTCCTAGGAAAGGGGTGAAGTCAATAGTAGAAAGTCTAAGGTTAAAGTTTTTGGGGTTTGGGGAAGAAACAACAGAGTCAGGTAGAGTATTCCAGACATTGATCACTCTGTTGCTGAAGTCGTATTTCCTGCAATCAAGTTTGGTGCGATTAACCTTGAGTTTGTATCTATTGTTTGCTCTTGTATTGTTATGATTGAAGCTGAAGTATTTATTGACAGGTAGGACATTGCAATGTATGATTTTATATACTATACTTAGATCGGACCGAAGGCGGCGTAGTTCTAGGTTCATCCTCACGCCTATATAACATTTCCTCCATCACAAAGCACAAATAATCATGAATTTAACAATTTTTCAAAGAACATCTCAACTCCTGGATTGTGAAGAAGAATCTTAGCCATGTGTTAAGTTCTAGTTAAGTTGATTTATTGCTTATGCTTATACATAAGAATCTAGTCAACCAATGATGAACATGAAATTGGTGCTAGGTAAGAGTTAACAGAATTTAATGCCTCTTGTAGAAACTAATGACTTCAGGCTGATCCATCTCTTGACTCTTCCTCCCGGCTCTGCTTTTCCTTCTCCTACATTGACCTTTGCAAGAGAAAACTCAATATTTTTTCTCCTGCAGATCAGCTTTCTGGGATAGATGTTCCATTTGTTCATGGGAGTTTGTGTGTGTGTGTGTGTGTGTGTGTGCATCCTTTGTTTAGTCTGCTGAATTCGACTATTTTGCTCCTCAGCAATAGTGACAAGTAGAATGCAATGTGAAAATGAACACTGGTTCCTTAAAACATTCTTTCTACAATTATTTAATAGTCTTTGATATCACCACAGCCAGGTATAGCGTTCTCAATTTTAATAGACTCTTAACAAAAGATTTCTGCTTGTATTGCTCCTTGTGAGACTGGCCTCAGTGGAAGTGAGCTTAGGAAATAAAGCAGTTTTGGGGATCTCATTAGTCCAGTCAATCCAGGCATGAAATCCACACACTTCAATTTGGCTCAGAGGATTCTTAAAGCATTGGAGCATGATACCAATAACTCATAAATATTTAGATTCCTGCACCAATCTCTATCCTTCTCTTCAAAGCAGAACTTCAAAACAACATACATGGAAAAGTTGGAGATATATTCAGGAAGTGATGGGAAGGTACTCAAGGAAAGAAAACATAGAAACTCCAAATTTATAAGTGAATTATTTCCTACAAAAAAAAAAAAGGATGCAGTAAGGATAACTCAAAAGGATTATATCTCAAATAATTAAAGAGAAAGGCTCAAGCATATAAAGCCTTGGTGTTCAGGCATGGGGGAAAAAATTAAAGCCATCTTGTCATGAATATGTTCCAAGTGTTTAGGATTGGCCTACAGAATTTTATTTACTAAGACTTTCTGGCAGGAGAGGAATTTGGAGGCATGGGGTGGGGAGAAGAGGAGAGCTGATGAACTGTTGGAAACCAGCTTTATCTCTACTACTAAACTCCAGTTGACAATTAAATTGGTATATACAATTGAGAACTGGCATGTGAAGAAACCTGTCCTAAAAGTATTGGTGTAATGGTTAAGGGAACAGGCAAACTGGGAGAACCATGAGTCCTAATCTATTAGTAACATACCCATCTGAATGCATACCACAGAGCAAAGCACCACTTAATAACATGGTATAAAACAGAGCTACTCTTTCTCTTTGCTGCCAGGACATAGTTCATTGGTATAGGCTTTCCCAATCGAATAGTGACTAAATAATAATAATACATTAATTGTACTGGGGAGGGGAGGGGGAAAACTGATTTTCTTTCTGTTTCATAAGCATTAGGAAAGTTTACCAGAAGGCAATCTGTGAAAGCAGTATTGCTAAAGATTATATAATAACCTCATAATAATAATTGGAATAAGAAAAATATTTTCTTTTAACTCATCCTAACCTATCCTCATTTAGCAGAACCAAGGAAGTGGTAGGACATTAGAAATAAGGTTCAATACGCAACTTGATTGTATCTTATTAATGGCTGGGTTTCATTACATAGCTTTAGCTTTTTGGAATGCTTTAATTCAAAGCACCCGCAGAAGTGCTATGGATTATAAAATAGCAAGCCTGTTTTCAGTGTAGGAAGGTAGCCAATAACATTAATTCTGAGTTTAGCTCAATTCAGAAAAATCTCCAAACATTTGTGCCACAAAAGAATGGAGCTTGATAGCCTCGTTTCTCATAACCACACCAAAAGGAAAGTATAACATCAGAGCTGGAAAAAAAGCACGTGCATTAACAGAGATTAAGTAGCAATGTGCTTTCCTGCCACAAATTAGAATCTGATCCAAAGAAAGCCTCCCTCAACCAATAATACTTGTAACTGGCATCTTAAGATTCTTTAGAGACTCTGGACCAGATGGTATTTCTTCATCATGCTTCAGATTCTGGCCTTCGGTGCTGTATCTAACACTGGAAAATATTTTTTTCCAGTTTTTACTATTGTCAAGACAAGTTTGAAAAAATAATTAATAAAAATATAAAAAATAACATGCAGAAAAAAGGAAAAGAAAAAAATAACCTTTGTTCCAGCAACTGCAGATAACCTTAATAACTTATCACAATTTTTTAAAGTGGAACAAACCATCTCTTCATTCCATATTCCATCCATTCTCTAGAAAAGATTTTTAAAGTCTCCACTCTATTCTAATCAGCAAAAATCCATAAAAATATGTTTATTACAAAATAAATGTAATTAACATTCTAAAAATTCTTTCATTTTATATCCAATTTTCTACCTTTAAAGACAGACCCCACTTCATCTTTCATAGCATTTCATAAATAGCATTTTAAAATTATTTTAATCTTAATCAAATTTATGACCTTTCTTTTCCTGTCTCATAGATGAACAAAGCTTTACATTACGATGTCAAAATCCAGTCCTAGTCAGAAAAAAACCCATTAAGAATGATCAGAGATAACCCATCTATTTTAACCTTGATCAAATAAACCAACTGTATATGCTTTCCCGTCTTCCCACAATCTTCAGATGATGTCCTAACATAGGGGTCGCCAACCTTTTGGACTTCATGATTTAAAACTCATAATTTTAAATCCCAGGGACCACTAACCAGTTCTGTGGGCATGGCCTAATTTGTGGGTATGGCTTGGTGGTCATGTGACTGGCTGGACATGGCTTGTATGTAAATATTATAAATATTTATATAAATATTGAACTTTTACCCAAAATTAGGCAAAGCAGGCAGGCAGATTGAGTTGCTTACAGAATCACAGATTCATTCAGAAATCTATCTATCTGCCATTGGCTAGCTCAGTCTGTCACATAAAATTTGCTTGCAAGCAAACTCACAAAATTAACTCACAAAATATCATGTATGTAAATATTGAATTTTTTATTTTAAAAAAGAGCAATTTTTACCCAAAATCAGGCAAAGCAGGTAGGCAGATTGAGTTGCTCACAGAATCATTCAATGATCTATCTGCCATCGGCTAGCTCAGTCTCTCAAATTTGCTTGCCGTGAGTCTGCACTGAATAACGGAGGTTCAGCTGTGCTTAAAAGCAGAGCTGAAGATCTAAAGACTAGTTAGAAAGCAAGAAATCCAACCATTTCCTGCTTCGTAGCTAATCTAAATCTCCTGGCACAGCAGAACAGCTGATGGTCGGAAAAAGGAAAAATAGCAATTTAGCAGGCAAGTTTACCTGGTAAGGAGTGAGTGGGCGGGAAGGGTTCCCATGGGCTATGTGGGCTGCACAGCCTTGTGTTTCTGCACAGCCTGGATTAATTGCTTTGAGGGAATGCTCTGGGGTAAGATTTGTCTGCGGCCCACCAAAATTTTCGCTCACCAGTTGGTGACTGCTGTCCTAACACACACTCTCTTTTAATGTTCTCTGTGTCTTTTCTCAAAATAGTTGACAAGTACCTTGAGCCCAAAAGCTGTGCTGGTGCAGTGGTTAGAATATAGTACTGCAGGTTTACTCACTGCTCACTTCAGGAGTTTGATTCTGGGCAGCTCGAGGTTGATTCAGCCTTCCATCCTTCCGAAGTCGGTAAAATGAGGACCCAGATTGTTGGGGAAAATATACTAACATTGTAAACCACTTAGAGACTTCTGTAAAGTATTGTAAAGCAATATAAGTGCTATCGTTATTTCTAAATCTAGTAACAAAAAGTTATTAACAATGCTCTTCTGGTTTAGTATTTGCATGTCTTTTTTTACCTGGTTTAGTTTATGTATCCAGTATTTCATGTTTTTCCATCTTCTTATAGCTGCTGATTTTTATATCTACACTTAAATCAATTTAGGTCTTTTCTAATGAGATATCTTCCTCTTCTGTGACATTATCTAGTTTATTTATAATACATAACTTTAAAATTAATTTCTGAGCCCAATATTCATAAATCTCTCAGTGGATGCATTGATGCATTTATTTCCTTCCAATCTTGTGTCCAATCTTCAAAGTTATCTTATTAGTTATTTTTTCCCAAATGCATAAACGAGTTTCCCATGGCAAAGATTCTCATGTTTAATTCAAACCTATCTGGATCCTCAGTCCATTCCAAAGTTTCTAAAATTAACGCTCTAATCACCCTTTAATGGTGTATTCTGATTTTGGGAGGCAAATTATTAAACTCATCATTAAAACTTATTTCTTAAAAGAATCAATAATTGAAGAATTTGGCCTAGTGGTTAAGGCACCAGGCAAGAAAGTGGGGGGTTATGAGTGCAAGTCTTGACTTAGCCATGAAAGCCAGCTGAGTAACTTTGGACCAGTCACTCTCTCTCAGCCTAAACCATCTCATAGGGTGGTGGTTATGAGGAGAACAGGAGGAGGAAATGTTCACTGCCTTGAGTTGTTTGTAAAAAAAATAATAAAGATGGTATATAAACAAGTGTTATCACAGATCATCTCCAAAAAGGATGCAAGTAATGAAATCTCTTGCTAAGATCAATAATTCTTGAAACATCTTATTAAAAGATACCGGTACTTTTCTCATCTGTGACTTCCTTCAAAGGTCCAATCTCTGCTAGAGTTCCTTTTTGAATCGTAGTTTTCTGCACAGTTTCTGTTCTGGGAAGAGAAGTCCATTCAGCTTCCATCCCTCGGTAGTGTGTACAGTGAATTAAAATAGTCAATACAATATTTGCTTAACTGATACTGAAGCAAGCCATCAGCAGGTTTAACAGCTCTCCTCCCTCCCTCCCTTTCTTGAATCAGAGCACATGTTTGGTACTGGGTATGTAGGGTCAACTATGTTTGTCTGTGTAGAAGAAGAGGAACTGGACATTTGCAAATTCAGGCAAAAATTGGGAAAATCCTTTACCTATTCTAAAGGGCATTCTCAAGATTGCAAAATGCTCGCCCATCCCTGCCCTAAGAGGAAAATGCTGCTATAATAATAACAAAAGATAGGCTGCCAAAATCGGCCATCCCCAAAGATAAAACATAGCTATCAATTAAATGAAATTGCCCAATATTCAGGAATATTGAGAAACTTCGAGTGCCAGTAATGGAAATATAGAAGTTACTAAATTTGTTCTGAGGCTTTGAAATGATTGATGGAAGCATGTTTGCTACCTGACTTTGATGCTGAACAGCTGTGGCTCTATTTCTTACAGGGCAATTTCACTGGTTTTAATGCAAAATGGAAAAAAAGACTTGTCTCGGAATATAGAATCCAAAATTACAGTTCATCCTAATGCATCTATTAGCAGATAACAAATTGCCATGAGTTTGCTCCTCTCAGGTTCATTTTATGAAAATAGGTCTTTGACTGGAGCAGTGTTGAAGGCCTTTAAAATGTCCTTATAGATTGAAAAGTATATTAATCTTTTGATCATTAAGGTTCCAGGAATGCATCTTTCTCGTAAGTGGAAACTATGCTTATCACATTAAAGATGGGGAAAGAAGCTCTCAGCAATAAGAGGTAAGCTTTGTACAGAACACCATGTCATTCCAGGAAGGGTAGAGTCTTTTTTTCCTACCTGATTGTTTGAAATAGGCAAAGCAATTTTTATATGGATAAAATGGAATTGAAAAGGACATTGTGTTAAAAATTTTACATGAAAGATAAATTGTAATAATAGAAATATTAAGAACAAAGTAAATGGACAAACCAAAGCAAATGAACCATGATATGGACCATGACAGATTAATACATCTAGCTAATGTGCAAGTAGCCTGGGTTCGAATCTCAGAAGGGTATGGCTAGATACAGATAAGAGTTTGAAATAGATCTATGCTAGTCTCCCATTATCTCTTTATTGGTAAACATAAAATTCAACACAAAAATAGTTTGTTGTGAAAGCGACTGCCTGTGAAAGCTCCTGGATTGGGGCTGAAAGGTGAAAATGGAAGCAGTATGCTCCATCCCATAATTGGATAGACCAGGTTGCCCTGATAGACCGGTCTCATGGGGAAAGAAAACATGGTAGGGCAGAAAAGAAAACCAAGATCATGAAGAGAATTAAAATGTGTAATTAAGGCATGAGTGATATGTACAGTAATTATAGTGTAAATAAAATAATATGAGCAGAATAAATATAACAAAAGTGCAACAACAGAATATAGAAACCAAGCTGTATCCATCCATCCTCCCACCCACCCACCCACCCATCCATCATCTTAAATCTTATGACTTTGCCTCTTATTGTTTTGAGTCAATAGACTCTGAGTCATTACTTCACAGCCTTTTGAGACTGGAATGCTTCATGTTCACAACAGTTCTGTTTGGTATAAACAGTGCTATTTCTGCCTCACCAACTTCAGCCCTCACACTGGACATAACATCCATGTTTTTTTTAACTTCTTAGTCTAGTCAATAGCCTTGGCATTTCTTGCAATCAACTCTTACCAGGTCTAATCCTACTTCACTTTTTCAGGATTGGCCAAGAATGACTGGGGACTGCCAACTACCATGTCAACTACTTAGTTCAGTGGTGGCAAACCTTTTTCAGCTCCCATGCCAATAATTGAGCACGTGCTCGTGCATGCTCGCTCACGTGCCAGCACCCAGAAGGCAATGTGTGCTGCCCCCCCACACCTCCTGCGCCTGCACGTGCAAGATTTTCCTTGCGCACTGCGCATCTGCGTCTGCGCGTGTCATTCCCCTTGCTACGCGCCATGCATCTGTGCCTGTGCACATGATTCCCCTTGCTGCGCGCCCCTTGCTGTGCACGCGATCATCTGTGCATGTGCGTGCTATCACTCTTATGTGCCATCGACCGGCGCATGTGTGCAAGATTCCAGCATGCAGTGTGCATCTCTGCACATGTGCATGTCTCCTTCACCCCTCGCCCCCCGTGCATGCGCACCAGATATCTGACAATCAACTGTCGGGCAGTGGCAGCATGCACACGTGCAGCAAGGCTCTTTCATGCGAACTCTCGCATGCCGAGGGAAATGGCTCTGCGTGCCACTTCCGGTACCCATGGCATAGGTTCACCATCACGGACTTAGTTGCTCAATTAATAGAAAGTGCCAAAGATTCTTAAACCGTTATTCTGCAAGGTCATGCATTTTCAAAGACCATCTGTTGAGATCTACCCCTACAGAAGAAGTTTTGCTTTTCAGATTGTGGTCTTAAATCCTTTTAATTGCATTTCATTAAAAGCAAAATCAGAAAAAATACAGCATTCAAAACCATCTGTATAGGCATCTCCTTTTATAGGCATCTGCAGCTTTGGCTGCTTTTGTCGAAAATGACAAAAGGAACATTATACTGTCACAGCAAAATCTACACCAGTTTTAGATATGTGCGCAATATCACAGGACAAATACAAAAGGGATGGGATTTGCATTGTGATTCTGCTCATCAGTCTGAATGGTTTGACACCCCACCCCACCCCGCAGATGACATTGTCACTGTCCCTTTATGCTTAATAAGAACCAATTCCAAATAAAGTCTTATTTTAGTTCTTTTTCTTCTATGCCCATGATGTATGTAAGTGAAGAGCACAGAATAAAATTGGGTTGTGTGATCATTTCTTCTTGGATCCTTATTAGAAGATGTGCTTAGTATGAGTACTAAGGTTTAAAAAAATACCTTGTTTAAAAACTGATGGTGGAGGTATTTATTGCTTAATAATATTTTAACAGATATTGTGGTTAAGACGTCTGGCTAGAAACTTAGAGATTGTGACAGGCTCAAAATCACCTTGGACATGAAGCCAGCTGGGTGACCTTGAGCCTGTTACTTTCTCTCAGCCCTTAAAAGGAGGCAATGGCAAACCACTTGTGAAAAACCTTGCCAAGAAAACGGCAGGGACTTGTCCAAGCAGTTTCTGAGAACCAGACATGATTGAAAGGAAGAAAAAATAAATAACCTAGGAAACATATGGGGTTTTGCAAAAAGATTCTGCTTAAAAGACATCCTAGAATTATTATTTTTTTTTACTGTGTGTGTTAACAGCAAGGATAATCTGTCTTGAATTTTCATCTCCCAACACTGTTTTTTTAAATCTTTATGTGCCCTTTCCCATCTTCAAACACTGCTTCCTGTTTGGCAGAATGTAAAAGCAAAATGTAAAACTATAAGCTTTATTCAAATTGCATTGTATAAAATTAGTGTATAAAATTGCATTTACGGTTACCTCTCCATTTGTCAGTAGATGGAGCTATTGTTTTATGGAAACTTCTTGGAGTTAAACGAATAGCCAACTTTGTTCTTTATAATCTGTGTTATAATGATCTGATAACCATCTCAGGTTATGATTGTAAAAAGGGTTGTGTTGTCCTACCCCACAAGTTCTTTCCTGGGACTAATGGCCTGTTGTATTAAATAAATGACAATCTGAGTGTACTATGGGCATGCACTTAGGAACAATAATATCGTGGCATTTTACTCTGTGGAAATTCTTAGTCATCCAGGTCACAGTTGTCTCAAAGGTGCTTTTTCAAAAGGCAGCTGGACTGTTTTTTCTTTGAAGAAGACATTTCACTTCTCATCTAAGATGCTGCATCAATTCTGGAAGGATGGTGGGGCACTGGAAGGATTAGTTCTGACTGGATGGGAGTGGTGAGTGGAAGGATCATCTTTCTCTGCAGTCATCTGGTTGTTAGCACTCTCCCTGAGAGCTCTTAAGGACATGATTACAAATAAATATAATTCTTCCAACCCCCCTGTCAGAATTAATCCTTCCATTACTCCCATCATCCTGAAAGAACCAGTGAAGTTTCTTGGACGAGAAGCAAAAAATAAACAAGCAAACAAAAACACCACCTCATAGTCCAATTGCCTTTTGAAAAAGCACCTTTGACATTTTAGTAGTGTCAGAATATTCACACGTTCAACATACTCTTCTTTTGTCCCCACTTTATTCCTTCAAAGCCAAACATCCCAAGAAGTGTTTATAGTAGTTGGAAGGGAAGTGATGACAGTACTATATAGCTATTTAGAACATCATTTAATATAATATCGTGTTGGGCAACATTTTTCAAAAGTGGCTTGCAATTGCTGCCTTTTTAGGATGGATTGAAGGTGACTAGCCCAAAGTCATTCAGCTAGCTTCATGCCTGAGGTAGATCTAAAACTCACAATCTCCCAGTTTTTAGCCTAGGACTAAGCACTATGGATCTAAATTCAGTTAAGTCGTAATTCAAACACTTAAACAGCTGTTGCTAATCCTCAGAAAATTAAAGTATCTTGGCTTATTTTCCCCACTCCTGTGAAATTTTAACCTTGCCACAGAATTTATGTATCAGAAAGGATCTAGTAAGCTATTTTAGTTTGATGGAACGAGATTATTACCAATGCACAGAACTCACATGCACCTATATAGTTTTCCTGAGAAATCCATACCAGGTAGGAAATGTAACTGCTTTCTGGGAATCAAAATATGTGAAGCTCAGTGAGCATACATGGAAAATTTAGCCCATTCCCAACTGCAAACTATCATCTTTTAAGTACACATGATCTGCTTACCTTGTCAAGAAGTATTGAAAATGTTTGTTTATTTGTTAGTAAGGAACCTCAAGGAAAATAAGACAGTCCTTCTTCTGCTTAATGTGCAAAAAGATTGGCATCTTCTTGTAAGTCTTGAGCTAATTGCAAATGAAGTCATTCTGCTTAACTACATAATAGATCTGGCCATTGGGAGGACTAGAGACACACAGTTTTGACAACTCTTTGGATATTTACATATGTATTTAAGCATGTGGGATATTAAAAATATAGTAACTTTATTATAAAATCTTTGCAGTGTTTTCACTTCATGAACTTTGTTAAGAAAGAACTTACTATGACAAAACTGAAGTTGCCTCCAAAATTCTACATATCTACTTTCCATTAAATTACAGTGAGAATCAATCTTTTCTTCAACCTCTTTAGTGACAGGTTACTTTCAAAAGAAGAAATTCATTCTTTGGCATTTGCTAGTGTCTCCCTGCTGAATTCTTTTTGCATGTTCTTTGACATTTACAATGTCATTTTCCAGTCATTTACATTTTTCCAGCAGCTTTTGCCATCTGAAGGTCTGTAAAATAATATAAATGAATTTTTATATGTGGACACTCTGACATTTATGGCTTAATCCATATTTAGAATTTAGAAAACTTCTGTATAGCAGTAGCCAAAAAGGTAAAATTAACAATAGTACAACTCTTGTAGATTGAGTCATTTTGATAGCGGGCACTTCAGATTTATTTTAGCCATATATCTTGTATGACTCTTGTTATACTGTGTTACTAGATTAAACCATTTTGCATTACTGGTGGTTTTCGTTCTGAGGATTGTCTTTTAAATTCAGGGAATGGTGTTTAGAAACAAGAATAGTAGCCAAGTTGGAATCTGAGCTCCAAATTATTTCATGTTAAAGCTCACAAGTAATCCTAAGATACTATAACTCATCCTGACACCAATATTGTACGCTTTGAATAGTAAATATGCCAGTTAAAACTTTTCAGAGGAAAACAAACATAAATAAATCAGAAGAAATCCCTTTGGACAGAGATTATGTGTATTTCTAACTATTTTTAAAATATTTAATTATTTAGAATAGTATAGAATACTTTATTGGCCAAGTGTGATTGGACACACAAGGAATTTGTCTTGGTGTAAATACTCTCAGTATACATAAAGAAGGAACATTTGTTAAGAATCAAGAATCATAATGTACAACACTTAATGATAGTCATAGGGTACAATCAACATACTAGGAAACAGAGGATACAAGCAACAAAGTTATAGTCACAAGTGGGAGGGGATGGGTGATAAGGAGTGATGAGAAGATTAACAGTAATAGTGGTGTACACTTTGTAAATAGTTGAACAGTGTTGAGGGAATTATTTGTTTAGCAGACTGATGGCTTTCGGGAAAAAACTGTTCTTGTGTCTAGTTGTTCTGGTGTGCAGTGCTCTATAGCGTCGTTTTGAGGGAAGGAGTTGAAACAGTTTATGTCCAGGATGTGAGGGTTCTGTAAATATTTTCACAGCCCTCTTTTTGACTCGTGCAGTTTACAGGTCCTCGACTGAAGGCAGGTGGGTGGTAATTGTTTTTTCTGCAGTCCTAATTATCCTCTGAAGTCTGTGTCTGTCCTGTTGGGTTGCAGAACCAAACCAGACAGTTATAGAGGTGCAGATGATAGACTCAATAATTCCTCTGTAGAACCGGATCAGCAGCTCCTTGGGCACTTTGAGCTTTCTGAGTTGGCGCAGAAAGAACATTCTTTGTTGTGCTTTTTTGATGACGTTTTTGATGTTAGGTGTTCATTTTAGGTCATGTGATATAGTAGAACCTAGAAATTTGAAGCTCTCTACTGTTGATACTGTGTTGTCTAGTATTGTAAGAGGTGGTAGTATGGGAGGGTTTCTTCTAAAGTCTACCACCATTTCTACGGCTTTGAGCGTGTTCAGTTCCAGATTGTTCCGGTTACACCACGAGGCAAGTTGTATAACCTCCTGTCTGTATACAGATTCATCGTTGTCTCAAATGAGACCAATGACTGTTGTGTCATCAGCAAACTTCAGTATTTTAACAGATGGATCATTTGAGATGCAGTCATTGGTATATAGGGAGAAGAGAAGTGGAGATAGCACACAGCCTTGGGGGGCCCTTGTGCTGATTGTACAGATATCGGATGTGATTTCGCCTAGCTTCACTTGCTGCTTCCTGTCTGTTAGGAAGCTTATGATCCACTTACAAGTGTGTTCAGGTACTGCTAGTTGGTTTAGTTTACTTAGAAGAGTGTCTGGAATGATGGTATTGAATGCTGAATTAATTTGATTTTGGATAACTAGGTAAAATAATCTTCTGCTGTAGATGAGTTATTCATATACATAAAGAAAACATTTTAGCTCTTAAAATATTTTTATGTTAATGATCTAAAATGAACGCTTGAGTTTATAAAATATCCACATTTATTACATAGCTACTGAAAAACATGGAAACCAAAGTTTTTGCTGTTGGTACTGTTGACAGGATGAGAAAGGAGGCGACTGTTCTCACCAGCCCACATGCTTCCAGAATTTTTCTCAGGACCATGTGGAGGCCTTCTCACACTGGTGTGATATTTTACCTCGTCAATCAAAACTTGAGTGTTTGCCTACTTTTTTGAAGATGTTCTTCTTCTATGCTTTGGACCTGAGACAACTGATTAGTCCATTGAAATCTGGTTATCTTGGAAGTGAAGTTTTCAATGATTTTTTTTTCATATGAAGATCTATCTTTAGAATATCACACATAAAACAATTGAGTGAGACAATCACAATGTAGACTCGTTGTATGGCCTTGTTTTATAAAGAAAGACTCAGTTAAGTTCCTGCAAGCTTCATCAGAGGCTTGTTAAACTTTCTACAATGATATCAGCAGTAGTAACAAAATACTGGGCCTTGATTTTTGTTCCCTTATGCGATAAGTAGGCTTCCTCATCTATTGGGCAAAAGCATTGCCATCTTGTTATCATAATGCTGAATAATGCTGATCACAGGAAAACCAATAATTGTTTGGAAAAAAGAGAAATTCTGAGCTACAAATCTGATATTGAATTCATTCATTTTATTCAATTCATTCCAACAATCCAGAGGCCTCTGCATGATATGTCAAAGGAGAACAAATTGTATTGTGCAGTTGTGTAACAAGCTTCACCTGTTTTGCATGTGTCGCGACATGCATGAATGAAAGATACTGCTTCTGTCATTTTTTTAAAGCAGCAGATGCTTCAAGGACTTTGCATTAACACTGCATGGGATGAACACTACGTAAAATTAAAGAAATCCCACACACTCAAGAGTGGTAGTGGTGCCATTATGTACACAGAAAAGTGACAATAAAGGTTATCTTATTTTATCATTAACTTCTAAGATCTGAAAAATGAACATTAATATCAGGGGTGGGATTCAAATGTTTTAACAACCGGTTCTGTGGGTGGCTTAGGTGGTGGGCATGGCTTGATGGTCACGTGACTGGGTGGACATGGCTTGGTGGTCGTGTTACTGGCTGGGCATGGCCAACTCAACATCACTCACATCGAGGCACGCATCTCCTCACATGGCCTCTCGTGACTGTGGGGATGCTGCAACAGTCATAAGTGTGAAAAAGATTCATAAGTCACTTTTTTCAGTGCCATTATAACTTTGAATGGTCACTCCACACAAGGAAAGTACCAGCAAAGAAGGGGAAAAAAACTCCAGAGAGGTTCCTAAGACAGGGAGTCTAGTCCGGCCAGGAATGTAATAAGGGTTAATGGAGAGGTAGTTTCTGTAAGCAATACCAGAATATTTCCTTCCTACCTTCCTTACAGGATTAGGCCAGTAATTTCTTCTAACAACCGGTTCTCCAAACTGCTTAGAATGTTAACAACCAGTTCTAGCGAATAGGTGCCAACTGGTAGAATCCCACCCCTGATTAATATGATCCAGAAGATCATTCCACCAAAATGCACACAATCATTCTGATAGTCTTCCCTAATATCTGTCTGCTGACAATACTCCCAGCTTCTGGAAGTTATGTTTAAAAAAAGTTTGATTCATTCAATAATGGTGATCAACTGAATAACATATTTGTGAATTCTGATCAGTTGAAATTTATGTGCTACACAAATTTAAATTTAACTCCTCTCTCTCTCATTCCTCATTTAGAACTGTACATTCTGTTAGATATTGCAAATGTATGCACCAACTTTATAGTGTATATTTTTAAAAAAATATACTTTAAGAGGATTTTTATCAGCTCTCTTCTATGATTAAGGGATTATGCAAAAAAAACTTTACAAAACAATATATGAATGTATAATGAGAAGTTCTGGCTATCTAATATTTAACAAAAAACAGTTAAAGTTGTTTTCAGAAATGATTTTTTCATAGCACTTTCATTGGAAAGCTGGCAAACAGACAGGACTGTATGCCTAATTGTCAGACAACTGTGTTCAACTTATTTTTAAGATTATATTTATTACAGTGGTACCTCTACTTACGAAATTAATTCGTTCTGGAAGCCGTTTCGTAACCTGAAAATTTCGTAAGTAGAGGCACACTTTACCTGTAAATATCCTAATCCGTTCCAAGCCCCCGAACTGTACTTCTTCGTTCTTACTTCCTGCTTTGCTGGATTGCTAGCGCGAGACTGAGAACGCGGCGCAGTGCGTGCGCACAGATCCCTCCTAGCCAGGAAGACATGCCAGGAAGTTAACCAATGGCAGTGCAGCTCGGACGCGCCATTTTCCAGGAAAGCCTTTCGTATCCTGAAACATATTCATAAGTAGAGACGATATTTTCTCGAAGACGCATTTCGTAACCTGAAACTTTCATAGGTAGAGGCTTTCGTAAGTAGAGGTACCACTGTATTATGGTTTGTAGATTGGTATTATAATGATATGTGAGAATGACTTTTTATATTTTATAGCATGTTCTTTTCATTGTGAATCACAGAAAATTAAAAAGCTATTATTTAGATCTACCAGTTGGTTATAAAATAGATGTTCTAGGACTGATATATTCTCTAAAGTAAAATACAAAGTCTTCCTCCTCCTGCTCCTGCTCCTCCAGTTGAAATCGAACAATTTCAACAATTTCAACCAAACTTGGTACACAGATGACTTACCGTTTGGAAACAAATACTGTGGGGGTAAGAAACCCCTAACCTTCTTTGGGTGTGTGTGTGCCTTAAAATGGCTTCTGTCATGGTAACAGCTTCATGGGGCTCCCTCCTGTGGAGGAATAGAAGAATTGCAATGCTGCGTGATAGTACAACAGTGTAAGTCGCGACTACAGGATTTTCATGTCTAATACAGGATTGGGATAAATAAATATCCAGGCACTGCCAGGTTATCAGCTAGTAATATAATAAAAATACAACATATCCAGCTTTTAAAGAAGCTTGCCACTTTGATTATGGAGATTCTCAGTCATCCAGGTCATGGTTGTCCCAAAAGTGCTTTTTTCAAGAGGCAACTGGACTTTCTGGGTTTTCTTTGAAGATATTTCGCTCTTCATCCAAGAAGCTTCTTCAGCTCTGAAAAATGAGAAGTGAAACATCTTCAAAGAAAACCCAGAAAGTCCAGTTGCCTCTTGAAAAAAGCACCTTTGGACCTGACCCATTGATCAATTGCTTGCTAATGAATTAACCATGACAATAGCAACAAGAGATGGCAGTAAAATTTGTTTGAACAGAACTTCATACCAGATTTCCACCATTCATAATGTTCTGATATGATTTCTAATGTATGTACAGTAAAATACATATATTCAAGAAACATTTCCAATAGGGAGAAATATGCTGAACATAAGGGCATGGGTGAATCTCCCAGCTTCATTTTCCATTCTAAATTTAGTTGGGCCTTTTTTGCATCATTTTCTTTTTTTTTTTAAAGCCCATATAAAAATAGGTAGTAGGTTGGTACGCTCTGTTTTCTCACGAATTTTGCATATAGCTTGCATAACATAATATTTTTGTACATAATAACAAATATGCATAATTTCCTTTATATGCATTTTTGTAGCTTCCACCCACATCCTTTATGGCTTTGTGGATGCTCCATCACTCACTGCCATGGATGCATCGTTGTGGTAGAGAACAAACAAATATACAGCTTCATCTGAAACCAGTGATAGTTACCATGGAAACTAGAAAGCAAGGTAAAGACAGCAAATAAGTAGACAATTCCAGCTCTGCACCCTTTAACAATATTTAAAAAGGCAAGGAATTCAAGTAGTAGTAGATTACTCTTTAACCTTTTCTTTAGTTAATTATTAGTTACTTTTATCTATTATTAATACAATATAAACATATGAAATTAGGTGCAAATCAATAATCTTTTTAGCTCAGGGTGATTTACTATTAGATTAAAACTTTCAAGCATATACCTTAGTCTCAGGTATAGACCTGAGGTATAGAGGTACGGGGGGGGGGGGGAATTAGAGGTATATAGGTATAGAGGCACAGGGGGGAATTAGGTGTCAAAATCTATAAGACTCTAGATATGATATGATGCTAAAAACCTTTACCTTCCATACATATGTGGGCACACACATCCCAACAAGGTGGGGATTTGTCTATGATGTTGGTACCTGCCATCTTGCAAATATTTACCTCCCCACAGATGTTCCTGAGATTTGGCTTGGCCTAACTGTATTGGCTACCAACGACAATGGGAAAGAAACTAAGAGTGGCCAAAAAAACATTTCTACTGGTGTCATGGCATGTTGCATCACCAAAGAAACCTCTCTGCGTTGGCTTTTTTTCCTGCTCTTCTCTTTCTTCCCAAAACAATGCTTCCAGAATAGTAGGATTTCATTACCACCCATCTCATTTCAAATTATTTCAAACCTGCAAGCATTAATTTGGACACAGACTGCCCAAAATGATCCATGGAATACTTTGTGAATTGAATGCTATATACACCATTGAAAACTCAACAATTGGCTAAGGTCAATTGTTGACTGGCCCAAGGCCATCTGGGTGGCCTTGCGCCAATCAACTCACCTCACAGAGTTGTTGTGGGAAAATAGGGGAAGAATGGTGGGTTGATGCCTTGAAATAAAGGAGCAATACAAACAAAAATTTCCTAGAGTTGAAAGCAACATACTGGGTAAAAATGCAAACTAAATTAAACAATGTGCATTGCAAAATACTATTACTATTACAAAGTTAAAGATTTACTCAACTCTAGGAAGACTAAAAGATATAAAAGAAAGGAAATATTCTTCATGAAGACATACACAAGCTGGAGATACATGTTCATGATAACATTCATTTGCGCTCAGTTTGGTGCTTCAGAAACTAGTTTATTTTCATTTGTACTGAATGAGATGTTAGCTCTTGACTCAGACTTGAAACTAAAGTTTGTTGCTTTTCATAGTCTAATATAGGAAATTATAAAAATACTTTTTGCAGAATGCGAATATTGGGAAGCAATATCAGGAAGTAGGTCTGTCTGAAGCGGATTGACCGTTTTTAGAGAAAGCTGTGCTTTCTGGAACAATATCTGTTTCTGGAACAATATCCTGTAATTCTGATTTTTTTAAAAAAGAAAAGATATGCTGCCTTTATGGTCCTTTTCCGATTGAGGCAGAATGAGATTTAACTGTAATCTTAGACAAGCCTTCTAGGCCTGCAAATTTCATATCTATAGAATTTTTTGTGTAAGAACAGGTTTTTAGAGATCTGTGTTGAAGATTCAACAATTCCTTTTACTGTCTGCTAGACATTATGGCCATTATAGAAGAGCTGCTTGGTAAGGACTGGTAAGTTCAAGAAAAAAGTGCTTTTTAATTAGAGTTGAACTAGTTTCATGATGGTTGGCTTTTTACAAAAAGTTATCTTGTGTTTAGATCAGTGTTTCTCAAGCTCAGCAACTTTAAGAGGTGTGAACTTCAACTCCCAGAATTCTTCAGCCAGCATGGGACTTGAAGCTCACACGTCATAAAATTGCTGAGCTAGAAAAACACTTCTATAGATGACTATGCAGCCAATGTAAGCCTGTCCATCCTTCTCCTTCACCAAAGAATTCCAATTGGAGAGCTTCTGATAATTCCTTATGAGTTTGTCAATCACTCCATTTAATTCCTCCTGGCTCCCTTTGTCCCCATGCACTTTAGAGAAAAATAAAAGTAAAAAGTAGTTCCAAAGTGCCCAATCCCACAGAAGGCTTCAAAAGAGTCCAAATTTACTCCAAACAAGAGGCCCAATCTTGCTTGTACTTTGTGGAGACAGAACTTTGATAAGAAGAGTTTCTGAGAAAACATAGGCTGTATATCAAGGTTGTTGAAATCAGGAATAGCTTTGCCTTTTTCTTCCTTTTATTATATCCTGCCATTCATCTATTCAGAAGGCTGCAAAATATGTCTGAATTACGTATGTATCCTGTTTCCCTGAAAATATGACCAACCCTGAAAGTAAGTCCTAACTTGATTGCTACACATGCACTTAATATAAACCCTACTCACAAAATAAGATCCTAATTAAGATCCCACCCACTCCAGAGTACAAAGGTGAAAATTAAGCTAGGGTGGAGATGGGGAGTGGAGCTGCCCTATTACTTACCTTTGGACAGTTGTAGCCAGGCCTTGCACGCCCCTTCACCTGCCCTGCCTGCCCATTTCTTCTGCAGCTGGCAAGGCTGGCAAGGCTTTCCTGAAGGCCTCTGTAGCTGATAACAAAGTTGTGGATCGACCCAGAGCTCTGTTATTGGCTGCAGAGGCCTTCAGAAAAGCTTTGCTGGCCACAGAAGAAGTTCTTGAAAGGCTTCTGACAGCAAAAAAGAGACCAGAGGCCACATGCACAAGTGAGGTTAATCAGTGGTTGACATTCTCTGCCAATAAAACCTGGTGCCTTTTTTTTGTGAAAAAAAATAAGACAGGGTCTTATCTCCAGGAAACATGTTGTGTTTGTGATCACAAAGTCATAAGGAGAAAGAAATCATCAAGATAAATTAGAAGAAGCAATCGGTTACAATACTGGTTGTTGGAAGCATTCCACAACCCAGCATTTTTGTTTTCTCTCTGGAAAAATTAAAACGAAGCACAAGAAAGTTTTACAAAGCTACAACTTCCCCACTCTAACCCCAGTAGCATTAACAATATCTATTGGGGAGGGGGAAAGCAATTATACAGAAATTATAAACAGCATCATTAACATTTCCCCCTCACTGGGGCCATAAGAGAGTCCCTTGAAAAGTGTCCTGATACAGCAGAGCCCCAGGCTTCATCTTGAGATTCTGAGTGCAGGAGGAGCACTTCAAATGAAGCAGCAATTTAAAAACTGTCAACTTCTAACTTTGCTTGAGATTAGTGTTTACAGTGCCATGTCTTTTTGATTCATGTAATTAATCTCAAAATATTAGATACAGTACTTGATACCAGAAGCTGTCTGGTAATTTACAGTTGGAATATCTGTCATATGACCTCTTGATTTTTTTGGATTCCTTCAAAAAACATTTTGTCATTCCATGTGAATCTGTAAAGATTTTAAAATATCCACATTTATAATAATTGTGGGTGAAACTGAGCTTTAAATGTCATATCCCTCTGGTAATAATTAGTTCTGGATGTGAAAATCCTTTAGTGCTTTTTAAAAATGAATCTGGAAATCATTATGCATGTCACCAGGGCTGGTTGCTATCAATTTGAAGGAGCTCCCGGGTTAAAATCTGAAGGATTTTAATAAATGCAGTAAATAATATGAACTTATGGAACCTTTTTGAAACTGTTCTTGAGAGGCACATATGTAATCCTCACTTAATGTCCATTACTGTTTATTAAATTACATGCTACCCATTTCAATATCAAGTGACTCTGGGCATCTCACAACAAATTAAAATAATAAATAATAAATTATTATAATTATTAATTTAACATAAAAAGCATAAAAACTAAGTAACTGAGTTGTGGTACTTTGTTTCATCAGAATCAGGATAGAGCTGGAAGGGACCAACCCAGGGGTGGGATTCAAAATTTTTAACAACCAGTTCTGTGGGCGTGGCTTAGGTAGTGGGCATGGCTTGGTGGTCATGTGACTGGGTTGACATGGCTTGGTGGTCATGTTATTGGCTGGGTGTGGCCAACTCAATATCACTTACATCGAGGCACACATCTCTTCGCCTGGCCTCTCATGACTATGGGGATGCTGCAACAGTCATAAGTGTGAAAAATGGTCATAAGTCACTTTTTTCTGTGCCATTGTAACTTTGAATGGTCACTCTACACAAAGTACCAGCAAAGGAGGGGAAAAAACTCCAGAGAGGTTCCTGAAACAGGAAATCTAGTCCTGCCAAGCATGTAATAAAGGTTAATGGAGAGGCAGTTTTTGTAAGCAACACCAGAATGTTTCCTTCCCACCTTCCTTACAGGATTAGGCCAGTTAACTTCTTCTAACAACCAGTTCTCCAAACTGCTTAGAATGTTAACAACCGGTTCTAGCGAATAGGTAAGAACTGGTAGAATCCCACCCCTGGACTAACCCCCTGTTCAAGCAGGAGACTCTATACTACTTCAGACTATTGAGAGTTTTGCAGCAATAATTCAGCGCCAAAAAAAATAAACAGATGACTGATGCTTCATTTAATATCTTTATAAACATAAGTAGATTTTACGAACCAGTTTGCTCCAACATGCTTGCTCCAACATGGAGCAAACTCAAACAGAAACATGTTGCAAGTTCAGAGCAGAGCTCCAGTCTTCAGCAAGCAAGCTAGTTTCATCTTCAATAGACAGTCTCAGAGCTCAACATAGCTTCAGAGTTGCAGAACTTAACATAGAGCCATGCCTAGGCTACTTTTAGTTTCAGTTTCCAGCCTAGGCTAATTCTAGGTTCAGTTTCCAAAACAGTCTTCATTGGCTGATTTAGTTGCTATGCCTATTCATTGCTGACCTTGTTACCATGCTCTATTCCAGTTCATGAATATACTCTGACACAGACAAGTGCCTGTCCAGTCTCTTCTTAAAAGCCACCTATGGTGAAACACCCACAACTGGTTAATTGTTCTCAACACTTAAGACATTTCTCCTTAATTCAAGGAGAGAAGCAACCTAGAACTCAGAAGAAATTTCCTAACAGTAAGAATAATTAACTAGCGGTACAGCTTTTTTTCAGAAGTTGTGGGTGCTTCATCACTGAAATGTTTATAGGGTCTTGTAGGAAGTTAACATCCACCCCTCTCCTAGAAAATTGAAACAGCCTAGGAAATATTTAAAAGGCAGAATATTATATCTCCCTGGATGAGAAAAGGAGAAATATGTTTTAAAGACAAAGCAGATTCCTGCAGCTCCCTGCCCCCCCCCCTTCAACTCCAGGGTGATGGGATTAAGGATGGCCCTCAGGAAATGATAGGATTACCCATCTCACCACATGTTCTGGGAAGATTACATTAGCCAGCACTCAGGTGAAGCCATGTGGTCTAGACCTAGCCTACAAAGTTAAGATCCCCTGCCCCTGGGAGTCTGACAGCCAATGGGATTCATTTCTTGCACAGGAACAGGAAACACTAAGATGGGGCCCAACAGAGGTTATATAAGGGTCTCTCAGCTTCTGAACTTCCTTTTTTTCTTGATCTCTTCTCACCTTGAGTATGTGATCAGACTTCTCTGGAGCTCTAGGCCATATGGCCCTGTCCACCATTAAACCTTCCAAACAGCCTCCATGTTTCCAGTGTCTTTTTCCCCACTTGGAACTGAACCCAGAAGGATATTTCTTTCAACAGTCTCCTGCTTGAGCAGGTGGTTGGACTAGAAGACCTCCAAGGTCCCTTTTAACTCTCTTATTCTGTTATCAGGCATGGGACAACTAATTAATGGAACATGTTAGCCACAATTTATTTTAGCCCCTTCAGTTCTATTCTGTTCTGATGATAAAAAGTAGATGAAAGGATATTGATAATAGTGCAGCTACCTGACTAGCTTACACGTCCCCTGGTATCTCCAGGCCTTTAGAAACCCCCTTCTTGAAGGAACCTTTGGAATTCTGAAGAGATGAGGCCAACTTCACTTCAGGAAGAAGAAGTTTCCAGAATGTAGGCACCACCTCAGAAAAGGCCCACTGTCCAGAAACTGCTAAATGTAGCTCCTTAGATGATGGAACCTCTAATTCAGGGCAAACATTTAATCAGTCATTGTTTAGCACAGCCTAAAACACAAACATTGCCAAGAATATTAATCAAATATTAACCACATTGGGAAGCTACAATATTCTTTGGACAGGGTGAAAATAAGTTCCAAGCAAAAGAACTGGCAAATATACCAGTAAGCTGGTACCAGTAAAAGAAAAACCACACCTTCCCTAATATATACTCCCTTCCGGTTTATAGATCCATCCCACTGGATACCTTTCCAAACAGTGCTGCGTTTTCAGACTCAAGAATGAGAAGGCAAGAATGAAGCCACCCAATTCACTATGTAGTAGAATTGGCTAAATGCTTCCTGAATGAGCCATCTGCTGAGAAAAGCCAAATCACATGGCTCTGCTTTGCTGGTTCCATTTCCATTTTAATTGTTAGCTGCAAAACCTTTAGAAGGAAGATAGCCCTCTTACTAGGCAAAATAATTACATGCCATCCTCTCTCCAACCCATCAGTATGCTGCGTGGTAATCCCAATGTTTTGAGTGCTTTTGGAAGAAAGCTCTGAAATAGCATTAAATGTTGGAGAACGTTCCAGGTGCTTGCTTCTGAAAGCTTCACGGGTGGTCTAATAAAACACCTGTTAGAATGCAGATCGGTATTGTAAAGTAGCAACCAATCTCCTAAATTCCCACCAGGCTTTATAATTATCACCGCTGTTTATTTATTGGTTGTAAAGCATTAGAATTTGGGTTTGATACCAACCAGACATTAAGGTACAAGCAGGCAAAAATGGCGATTGGCAAGGAACAGATGTAATTTGGAAATGTGTGGAGAGGCCATTCTTTTCCAAAGAAAAGATAAGCAGTTTTTCTGTGCTCAAGTGAACCAGGAAAAAATATAATTTGGATGCTTTTCTCTGTTGTGTACTGTATATTGTGTGTTTTGCAATTGCTGCTGCACACCGAGGTTTGAAAGCTTTGATAAACAAATGGGAGGAGACAAGCTGCGCGGAGGCAGCTTTATTCTGGTTCAAGGATGGGTGCACTTGCACTATGTATCTTAAACCTTAAGGTAGCTGGTTGTAGTATGGAATGCTGTGGGCTGCTCTGAATGTTCTCTTGGAAGGAAAAGAAAATATACAAATATTAAATGGAACGAAAATCTCGCAATTTTAGTTTATCAACCAAATGCTGAGGTAAACAAACATATTCATATAGAAAGCGTGACCCAATTGCCAAGGAAAGCATTCAGGCCATGGACACCACTATAGAAAATTTCCTTTTGGCCTCCAGCTTTTAAATTATGACAGGTAGTCCTCAACTTACAACCACAATTGAGCCCAATGTTTCTGTTGCTAAGTGAGACATTTGTTAAGATAATTTTGCCCCATTTTACGACCTTTCTTGCCACAGTTGTTAAGCGAATCACTACCATTGTTAAGTTGGTAAAAATGGTGGTTCAGGGAATCTGGCTTCCCCATTGACTTTGTTTGTTAGGAGGTCGCAAAAAGTGATCACATGACCCTGGGACCACTGCAACTGTCACAAATACATGCCAGTTGCCAAACATCTGAATTGGGATGCTGCAATGGTTGTAAGTGTGAAAAATGGTCATAAGTCACTTTCTTCAGGGATTTCATAACTTTGAACAGTCACTAGATGAAATGTGTAAGTTGAGGACTATCTTTATTTGTTTATTTATTTATTTATTATTCAAATTTGTATACCGCCCCCTCTCCCTAAGGACTCGGGGCGGTGCACAGCCAAAATAAAAACATATAAATACAAATACAATAATTTAAAATACATTAAAAGGATTAAATAAATTGGCATTAAGAATTAAAAAGGGAATTAAGAAAGTTAAAACCATTTAAAAACCGAATTTAAAACCATTACACATAACTCATACACATAAATTTCAGTTTTTAAATTCACACATTTTTGGTACAACTGCGGGCATAAGGTTTTTCTCTGACTGAGTTGTTACTGCCTCTTAAATATCAAAACTAAGCTCAATTAGAAGTGTGAGGAGACAAGAAATACTTGGAATACTTGCAATAGACAGCAGGAGTCCTCTGCCCCTACTTGCTCCTTATCACTTTCTTGCATTATTCTATTCTAGCACTGGAATGTACTTCTGATCACAAGGGTTGGTGCCAGGGGTGGGATTCAACCGGTGTTACTACTGGTTCGGTGACTAGGTTTTGTTGCACGCGTGTGTAAAAAAATCTTAAACTTTACCGTCCAAACAGCTGAAAAGTGCTGCGCACCTGTGAAAAGCCTCTTTTTTCCTGCTTTTTCAACCTCAGCTGTGCCATGCAAAGCAGCTGAGGTTGAAAAAGCAGGAAATAAAGGTCAGGTAAGAGCCTGGGTGGGCCGAACAGCAGCAAACACAGAACCGGTTTGGAGCCGGGCAGAACCAGTAGCATCCCACCCCTGTTTGGTGCACGTTGTCAAAGAAGAGAAGTTTTTGCAAGTATTTCTCATCCGGTCAGGGGATTAAACTTCAGTTTCATGTGAGATTGAAAAACAGGCCATTCAGAAGCTAATGACTTGAACACAATGCCTGGAGGAGAAGCAGATCAAAGAGCAACTCAGGAAGCATCTGAGGTTTTTGGGTTTTTTTTGGAAAACGTTCAGTGAATTTCCATCCTGATCTTCCCCTGAAAGACTGAAATGGCATCATTCCTCCTCCCCTATTTTTTTCTTTCACTCCGGTCATGCCTGGACAGGCTATTTAAAGGAATAGATTAACTCACCAGATGTAGATAATTCCCTTCAGAAATTAAGGAGACGATTTAGGAATACTGCTACTATCCAGAATAATGGATCACATGGATATTCATATTCAGCAGAGACTGAATAGGTGCCGGAAGTATTCACATGTTCAACACCGGATTGAACATGTGAATACTTCCGGCACCTAGTCTGGTTGTTCTACAGAATTCTTTATTGCAATGTATATGCTACACAATTTTCTTTGCAAGATGACTTACACACATTTTATACACAAGTTGTATATGCAATTCAGCCTTCAGTGCATGCTGAACTGTGCAGCCCAGTATGCACAGCTTAGGTCTATATATTTATCATGTTATTATCTTTTGGAGTAAGCTATGCAAAACCCAGAAAAGGAATAAGGAATATTAAGCCATAAAATAACAGGAAGAGATGAGAAAAATAAGACATTTTCCTTTTATTTCAAACCTCATTGCTTCAGATTACAATACCAGTCTTCTTGTTTTCTATGTGTACTAGTTAAACAATCCTTTCCCCATGGAACTCAAGCTACATATTACTTCAAAGGAAGGTTACGAAGGATTTTAATGAAATCTGGATGGTGTTAATACAGTCACCTACACAGTTTCATGAATACTAATATCATTCAGTAAATCTTAAGGAGGGAACATAGGGAGCCCACAGTCTGCATGTAGTCCTCCAACTGTCTGTGAAGACATAGCACAAATTTAATGACAATTTGAAAATATTATCATACATTTTTCCAGATTTGGATGGTTTTATGGATGGGTTTGGAAGAGATTAGCCTTTGAGAATTCTGCTGCCATCCTAATCCTTAGCTCTAATCCAAAAACAAAACATGATCATCAAATTATTTCCTGTACTCCTGCTGGTAATGTTAAAATATCTTTGGATGGTCTCCTGAAGTTGTTTAAAAAAATGGAATGTTGAATTGTGGATCCCAACTTTCAGATATTCTCTGTTTACAGATATACATCCTGGTAACCTGGAAATTTTTTGAGTGCCACAGTAGGTCTAGACTCTTCCCAGACAGCGTGGGCAGCCAGAAAATGGCGGGGGC
Organism: Bungarus multicinctus; assembly: GCA_023653725.1. NCBI lineage: Eukaryota > Metazoa > Chordata > Lepidosauria > Squamata > Elapidae > Bungarus > Bungarus multicinctus. Next base: position 68,862,130 of record CM042836.1, on the reverse strand, counting down.
CAGTGGCCTGCCTCCTGGACAGTGTGGGCAGCCAGGAAATGGTGGGAAATGGCAGGAAATGGTGGGGGCTAGTGTCCTTCCTCCCAAACAGCCAGGAAATGGCGGGAAACAGCAGGGGTGAAGGAAAGGCCACACACAGCTGGGCACACTTGGCAGTAGGAGGAGGTACAGTGCAATAGGGCTGTTTTTTTTCCCTGAGAACAGTGCCACTGACTGCAATGTAGAAATGGGAAATGGAGCAGCTAGCATGAGGGAAGGAACAGGAGCAGGGAGAAGAGAGGGAAAGCAGCCTCCTCACCTCGTGCCAGCCGCTCCATTGCCTGAATGCAGCGCTACGCCATGGAGCTTTCCCCACCCACCACTGCCCAGATGTCCTCGCTTCTCCCAAGCTTTTCTTTGCCTACCTGATTTCCAGCTCTGTCGTGTTTCTTGCCATCATGTGCAGGAAAAGAAAAGTTTGTTGGACTAAAAAATATTCAACCAATCAATTCCAACTTCGCGAGATCTTTTTTTTTTTTGTGAGAAGTTGGAATTGATTAACTGAACATTTTTTTAGCCCCACACACAACAACGAGAAACACAATGGAGCTGGAAATCAGGTAGGCAAAGAAATCCTTGGGGAATTTGGGGAAAGTGAAGGCATCTGGGCAGTGGTGGGTGGGGAAAACACTTCTGCCCCCCAAAAACATCATCTTTGCCAGCTGACACCGAAAGGCAGAGCAAGAGCTTCCTGGAAGAAGCCAGTTGGGCCAGGAGTCAGGAATATCCATTCTCTCAGGTTGGGCCGCAGTGACCATGTGGGAGGCTGCAGAGAAGGCGCAGGCAAGCAGGCTGGGCTGCCTTGGGAGGCAGCTGGGCGAGAAGCGAAATAAGACTCACCAGAAAGAGATCAGCTGGGCCACATGATCGAGGCAAATGAGGGAACCACAGAGCAGCAGCAGCTATGTCTCAGGCGTGACTCTAGGCACTGGCCAAGGCAGGCGAGGTGAAATAAGGAGTGACTAGGAGGAGTGGAGAAGGCGAGGTGGGCAGGGCCAGCCAGTGGTGGCATTTGCCAATTCACCGAACTGTGCAGAATCTTAACAACCTTGGGAAACCAGTGCAGACTGTCAGAAGGCCCCCTCTGGCCTAGAGGTAAAGAAGCTCACCTTTCACTTGGAAGGTTAAAAGTTTAATCCTAGGCAGTGATAGATGTTTTTCTATCAGGGCGCAAAGATAAATTATCTGTTGTAAACTCCACATAGCCATCACAAAGGGCATCTGGCCAGTAAATACTCAGCTCCACTCAGTTGTCCTGGCTCTACTCCAATAAAAGGAATTACAGGGTCATAAAAATAAAAATTGGAACTTCTTTAATTTTAGGAGTTCTGAGTTCAGGAAATTTGAGAGGGAATAAATTGGGGTGCGGAAGAGAAATCTTGGTTTTGAGAAAGTGTTAGGATAAAATGTTCTGGTACAACGCAGACCATAACCTGCTATACTGACAATCATCTTGAAGAAAAACTGTGCATTTAGCAATTTGAAACTGCATGCTTCTTATGTTTCTGGATAAGCATTAACTACATTTTGTCATTTTATTTTAGTCGTGTCTCTGTACTTTTATTCAGAAAACATTTGCATCTCTCTCCCCTACTAGGGATGCTGCTTAATCAGATAAAATCATATACTTTTTCACTCTAAATCCCTACTGTAACAAAAGTAATCCGATGTACCTTGTATTTGAAAACAAACTGTTAGGAAGAGTTCCAATTTTGCAATGCAAAGTAAGAAACAGAGAGAACATTAAACATTTTAATCCTATTGATTGTATTGAGAAAAATATTTCTTTCCCTTTGTCATTGTATAGAACGCTCACTTTCAGTTGGATTACGTTTACATACTTTGTTGATAAGAGCGCCCACATCACTTTTCCATCAGCTTTCTTTATCAAAGAATATCTATATGATCCTGCCAAGGGATGAAGAGGATATTAGCAATCACCATTTTTTATGTCTCATAGAATGTATGTTAAGATGGCTGACAGCATCTTTCTTTCTTTTTTTCTTTCCCCTATTGACAAAATAACCTTGTGACTTACTGAAAGAACCAAGTTAAAATGCCATATGTACTCTCTGAGATATCAAGGAAAAGAACAGCCAGTTATCATCTTTTTGCCAAATCATATGCATATTTGGTTGCACAGATAAAGATGATTTGTCTGCCTGAATTACTAATGTTCCACAACATATAAATGCTATTATCTGCAGACAGCAGCAATGAATAAAGAATTAGTAGAAATGAAATGGAGATAGTCCAGACAAGAGCTTTGCAGTGTCTAGAATAAGTCTTGTAGATTTAAAACTGGGCTCTGAGAAAGGAATAAGACTGATGACCATTTCCTAGCAACTACAAAACAAAGTAGTGCTTTTTAATTACAGAAAACCAGCTGCATTTAATAATATAATGTTGTCTGAACAGCACATTTCCAAAATATCAATTTCCATCACATACAGTATCTATTTATAAAATCATAGCACACAAAAGTAGGCATATTTTTTATTACAAACGTGGGACATTTTGCTTACATGCCCCAATCCATACTCTACAAAAGGCACATTTCTTTCCTTTTTAAAATCTTCTTCAATTCATTCATAGCTTCATTTTTAAGGGCTGACTTATATTTGATCCTCCATCAAGATTGCTGCTTCTACATAGCTTCCCATCAAACCAAATCCAGTTTTAGCTATTTAGCTAAGGTTCTGAACTCTCAGTGGCATAAGAATGACCTAGTAGTAATCTTACCATTATAGTAGGGCTACTGTATTTGGGTTGCAAAAGTCCAAATGACATCTATGGGGCAGCAGAGACAATGAGAAAACCTGATCCCTTTCCTCCCATCTATTGGACATTTGGATTTTTTTTTAGTCTCGCTCTTGCAGTTTTATATTATGGCAAGATGTAGCAGGCTTCAGTTTTAACTGTTTTATTTGCAACTATACCTATACATTAAACTTTTATGCAGATCTTGACCTCTTTCTGGATGTCAACTATCTTTTTTTCCAGGTAATCTGTCTAAGATTTGAGAATGCTGTAACCAGTGGTGGGATTCAAAATTTTTTACTACCGGTTCTGTGGGCATGGCTTGGTGGGAAGGATACTATAAAATTTCCATTCCCACCCCACTCCAGGGGAAGGATACTGCAAAATCCCCATTCCTTTCCCACTCTACTAACCTGCTTTCCAGCTCTATTCTCCTGTGCATGGCAACAAAAGAAGACTCAGCCAATCAGCTGAAACTCAGGAGGCAGAGAATAGATGCGGGTGGGACCAATCTGAGGTGGTATTCCAAACTACTCAAAATTTCCGCTACCGATTCTCTGAACTACTCAGAATTTCTGCTACCAGTTCTCCAGAACTGGTCAGAACCTACTGAATACCACTCTGGCTGTAACCCTTTCTCTTTCCAGATTGGTCTGATTAGCCAGAAATCCAGGCTGTGTATCTCTACTTGCTAAGATTTGGGCTTGGAACGAAACTGATCAGGGATAGCTACTTTGTTGTTTATTTATAAAGATCATGGCTGCAGATAATTAGCCATATGAAAGAAATGAAGGCATAATTTTGCTCCCGTGTTCACAATCCTTTTACATTAATAAAGTCTAAAATTCAGTTTCTCTTTTCTCAGGATAAGATTTGCTATTTGCAGAGAGCCACTAAAAGTCCATTAATATTGCTGAACCATTATCAGCATGTTGAGCTTCAGATTCTAAAGTCATACACCATTGTTAACATATTCCAATTACTATTAATCATACCACCCTTTGTTAAAGTAAGCATTTGGACTCAATAGGATTATTAGCGACAATAAATCATATAATTATGTAAAGTAATTCTAAGTCTATTCTAGTGTAAGGAATAAATTCATATTTCAACTCGGAGGAAAAGTCTGAGGAAAGAAATCAGAGATATTTACATTTTACCAAAACCTTTCAGCAAATGGTCATGGTCAGCCTCCCCCACCCTTTAAAACCCCAATTGTATTAAGAGGTCTCATGCAATTTTGGGGTGGGGAATTACATTTTGAGTTTTTGACAATAATTTCTTCAATTATTTCAACAAATCTGTTATTAGGGTTTTTTTTGAAAAATGAATGAGCAGAGAGTTATCCTTTGGCAATACAGAAGTCAACCTGATTCACATATTAGATTCAACGTGAAGGGTATTCTGGGAAGTTTTTACATGTAAGGACTGGAGTACCAATTATTGTTTAAAAAAAGAAAAGAAAAAAGTAACACTGAATTAAAGCTTGTTTTAATTAAACATTATTGCCTTTCCTTTTATATTTAATACACCATTTATAAATCTTAATGGGATGAATGAATGTTTGTATATTTTATTTATGCTTGGGGCTCAATCTTCCATTACAGTGTTCTCATTCAAGTATGAATTCTTTAAAAATGTATTTACCTGGTCATTTTGACTAAATCCTAATGCAGAAGGAGCTCAAAATATATCTGTGCGGCAAAATCTTTAGAAAATTGAGAATTGATCCAAAGCTCTTCCCTTCCATTAACAATTGCAGAAATAAAAAATACAGATAGCAGGGATGTCTCAGGGAGGGGTCAAAAAAAGACAAGATATTGGGTCTAATGGTAGTTGAAACCCCACCTATTTTCCATAAGGATTGCACATAAAAATGGACAGAGCTTTGATCATCTTGTGGCTACTATCTTGATTTCTTTGATCCCCTCCTAGCAGTCACTGGATTGATATTGAGAAAGAGAAAGTGGGGGAGGGGAAAAGGAGAAAGCTAAAGTCTCCAGAGATAGCTTAAGTGAATATTTAAACTCTTAGTACCAGGAAAGAATGAAGGCAATTCTACAGAGTTTTCACCTGAAAATTGGCTGTCTTTGTCCCAAATGCTTGCAGAAATTGAGAGGGGAAAGGGTGAAGCTGGTCAAGTTGTAATTAAGTGAGAAAGAGCTGTTAAGGCTCACAACTCTCAGACAGGTGAGTTGCAAGGTCGTCTTATCTGCCAAGGGAACTCTCTTGCTCTGAAAAGCTAAAAAAATAAGCGGGAGATGTGAATAATGGTAGGAAGAAGGGAGTAGATGAAGTGGTGGAATTCAAATTTTTTTACCACTGGTTCTGTGGGCGTGGCTTGGTGGGTGTGGCAGCGGAAGGATACTGCAAAAGAGCCTTGGTGGTGCAGGCTGTTAATCATTTAGCACTTAGCTCAATTGCCTGCAATTAGTGCAGGTTCGAAACCCACCAGGCTCAAGGTTGACTCAGGGTAGGTAAATTGAGGACCCAAGATTTTTGGGGGGCAATAAACTGACTTTGTAAAAATGCCGCTTGGGGGAACCAAAAAGCCCTAGCAATAAGCAGGCATATACAATGGAATGAAGGCTATTGCCGAACACTTAGCATGGTGCTCTAAAGACTGTAAGCTGCCCTGAGTCTCCGGAGAAGGGCAGCATATAAATGTAAATTTAAAAAAAAATCCCCATTCCTTCCCCACCCCACTAACCTGCTTTTCAGCTCCGTTCTCTTGTGCAGGGCAACCAAAGAAGACCCAATCGATCAGCTAGGACTCGGGAGGCAGAGAATAAATAGGGGCAGGGCCAGTCAGATGCAGTATTTGCTGGTTGTCTGAACTACTCAAAATTTCCGCTACTGATTCTCCAGAACTGGTCCGAACCTGCTGAATACCACCTCTGAATAGATGCCAAGAGCAGCATCTGCTTGACCGTCCCATGTGATCATAGGCAGACCTGTGAACTTCCTTCTGGTGACAAACCTAGCCCTCTTTTTGCCAAGCACCCTTGTTCTCTGCTTCTCACCTGTGTCTCCCCAAGGCATTCACAGTACCTCTTCTAAGCAGCTTTACAAGACAAACTAAGTTTCTTCTCCTCGTGCTTGTTGAATAAAGTCTCCTTTAGTCACTGGGACCAGATTTTTAGTCTTCAAGGTTTTCATATTTGTGCTGGAGCCCATCCTAAGGAAACTTCTTTCTCTCCAGAATATCTGCACTGGGTTGTTTTATATTGTTAATTGATGGGGATTGATGACCGGCTATTAAGTTGTTGGTTGTTGTTTTCTTGTGCTGCTGCAGATTTACTACCAGTTTATCAGATACGTAGGAGGCTACAGTGCAGCAGCATGAAACAGCAACTAATATCAGCAATCAACACCGCAATTAACAACTAAAAGCCACACACAATCAGGCACCCCATAAATAATGCACATGGAACAGTCCAATGTACGTATATATTCTGGAGAGAAAGAAGTTCCCTGCGGATGGGCTCCAGCATGAGTCTGAAAGCTTGGAAGACTAAACTCTGGTCACTGACTCAGATTGGATCCTGAAACATTATCCTGGGATACATATATTTGCCTTCATTTGTAAGAATGTCTCCATTTGGCATTTTCTGCTTTTTATCATCACATGCTGCGACAGAAGTAGGTTCCTCACCTCTCAGGGAGATGGGAGGTTTAGAAATAGGAAATGTAAATAAATATAAATAAGTATGAATTTAAACAAAATAATTACCGCTGATCTAGTTTTTAATTTATTTTTACATCAAAAGTCACCGGTATCTGTGAAGTAATGTTTGGATGGAATACACAACAGCAATAAGTAACAGAGTCTGATGGAAATGTATGCAAAAATTGTACAAAAACGATTTTGCTGTTAGGGAATCAAAATTTTAACAAAGGATATTAAGGGTTGTTTCATGTTAAATTGAATATATATATCAGTCAATGTTGTCTTGGAAAATATATGTTGGAGTTACTGCTTGTATGTATTAATTATACCACAGAAAGACACTGCCCAAACCCATGTAAAATCAATGCAGCTATAGGGAAAATATTTTCTTTTTCTATTAAACCACTTTTAATCTTTGGAAAATGGAATGAGAGGAGACCTCATGGGACCCATGTATGAACTAGGAGAAGACTCATCATCTAGGCTGTTGACATCTCTAGATCAGAGGCATCCAGCTTAGGAAACTTGCTTAGGAGCATAGGGACCCCAAAGTCATCTTCTGCACCATTATAGGAAACTGGTTTCTGGATTTAATGTGGACTTTTTCTAATCCACGACACAAATCTGCAATCAAATTAATTCTTTCCTCTTGCCGCTGCACAAACTTTGTGTAGCATATGGCATCATGATGACTTCCTATGGAATAAGGTAGTATGTAAATAAAGTCAAGAAACACATATGAGGATAGCTAATCATGCCAGATAAAATATTTTTAAAAAGGTATTTTTGAAAGGATGCTGGATATTTGGGGAAACCCCCCTCCCAACATAGAAACCACTGCATCTTCTGGAAGGTGGCAAAGTAGATTAGTACATATTCAACAATCTATGTATTGAGTTTTCTTCACTAAATGTTCCAAAATATATTTATAAACTAGTTCAGTGTTTCTCAAACTTGGCAAACTTAAAATATGTGGATTGGGTATGTGCTGGTCAGGGAATTCTGGAAGTTGAAGTTCATACGTCTTAAAGCTTCTAAGGTTGAGAAACACTACTTATTAATATTTTTCCATACAGTTAGAGATAAAATCAAAAGGCCATGGTCAAAAATAGCAGCTATGGTTATTAAATAATGTATGTTACATGAAGCCCTTCAAGGTAGGCAATGTCAAGAAGCAGTTGCAGCTGCAGGGATTCCAGGAAAGCATTCTTGGCTTGTATCATTTCATTCAGTGACCATTCAAACCTGCAGCAGTGTTGAATGAGGGGGACTTAAAGCTGGTTCTTGGAGTTCCAACATCCCACTATCTTGCAATCATATGATTGTGATTTCTGATATTCCCACAAAGTCAAAGGGGAAGCCAGCAGGACATCACAGTCACAGTCTTATGAGTCTTCACTTAATGGCTCAGGTGCTCCTTGCTTAATGATGCCAATTGGGATTGCTGGAACTGCTGTTGCTAAGCAGCATGGTCATGTGATATTGCACTTCATTAACTGTGTCATTTAGCAAAGGCAATTCTGGTTCCAACTGCCACTATAAACCAAGAACTAGTATATTGTAGAGTAAAATCACAGAATCTTGAAAACCCCACCAGAGTTTTTGCTTATTATAACAAAATCACAGTGTGGTTATTTTAGTTTTTTTCTCATATTTTTCCCTCTTTCTCAAGATGAGCTTTTTATTTATGAAACTGTTCCCTTAATTGCTTTAGCATTTGTTTACAAGACCAAGCCTAAAGTCTTTCACTGAACTTTAGGACGCATATTTGTAAATGACTGTATGCTACCTTTATTCTTATAGTTTCCTGTTTGAAGTTAAAACATCTTACATTATCAGCTTCCAAAGAAGATTGACTCCACTCAGTCAAGTAAGCAGACAGCTGTATAGTTGCTGTCAATCCAATCCTTTCTACATAAGTCATCTTAATATACTTTAGCTTTTTTAAGGTAAGTTATTTTGAATATGAAAAATAAAAGCCAAATGAAGGTATAGTTACCTATCAGATTTAATTCTGACATAAAGATATCTTTTTACTTTAATCACATATAAACATTTATTGACATTTAATTCTCCAACATTTAATTTTGCTTACATATCATTTTTAATTGACTTGATGTGTAGAGAAGATTACGAGTTCAAATATGCATTTCATTTATATGTTTGCTAAGATTAAATTCAGACAATGTCTATTTAAGTAGAACTATACCAAACAAATAAAAGATAGAGATTTATTAAAGGAAGGGGTCATAGGATATTGTGAGCCTTTGGAACTGACTCTCAGTGTGCCAATTCAAGCATACTGAAGACTTTTAACTGCAAGAATAGATGGTCAGTTTTAACTAATTGGTCAGGAGTGCTGAAATATCTATTAGAGTTTTAAATACATTTTTAAAGGAATAGGGTCATGATGAAGATTTTATCATACCTCAGGGTCATGAAAAGGATTTTATCATATTCATGGGAAAAATAATTTCAACTAATGGAATAACAGGTATTATAGCTGGGAGGAAAGCATTAATTTCTTTATAGATAAATTATACTAGTTGTCTACTAGACTTAATTTAGCAGGTCTGTGTTCATGTTGCCTATAGATCAAATGGAAACAAGACAATTTGATGAAGTCCAGGATGAAGAATTTGCTGAGAATGGTGACCTATGTATACTTTACTCTTCTCAAGTCTACTTGATACTTTGAAAATTCATTTAAAGCCACTTTCCTTGGCTAACGTAATGTATCTTTAACTTAGGCACTTATTTATATGTTGGTAATATCCATTTGAGCATTAGCAAAATTATCCTCATATGTCATCTTCTGCTGTTGCTAAGCAGAAATTATTAACATCTTCCTCTGTGATAAATCTGAAAACATGAGCCATTACAAGCTATAACCTTGCATGAAATAACCTAAGATAAAAAAAAAGGAAAACACAAAGGCCAAAGTAAAATTCTTGATATTTCCGCTGCCTTTTAAAGGATAGGATGAATGCTAAAAGGCAATGATGCTGTGAATAAAGCAATATTCAGACACTCATCTGAGGAAAGGAGGAAATATTTCTGTGCAATTTAAATACACTGAATATTAATGACCAGCAATTATTTTAAATATGTTGTCAGGGCAGCTTTTATCAAGTTCTTGAAAAGTGATTGTTTTACCACATAGGTCGAACAATAACCTCCTTTTCAGCAGATTCTTTAGTAATCCAAAATTAGCATAGCAGAGTTCGACAAAGATGCTTGTCCTTTCTTTTGTGCTGTTGAATTCCTGTTTGTGAAAGTTACTTTGGATGCTATTTTTAAAATAAAAGTGGATTTGTTGTTAGAGCAAGTTGCTAGAAGTTACTGAATACATGATATCATCCATATTAGCATCTCATTATCAGCTTGCATCCACAAGAGCTTTCTGAATAGCATTTAGAACTCGGGAAGAAGTCTCTTTTTGCACTACTATATAGATACTGGTATAGATTTTGATTCTGATCACTTACTTTGCTCAGAATTTCATCATTCTATTGAAAGAAATATCCTTCTGGGTTCAGTTCCAAGTGGGGAAAAAGACACTGGAAACATGGAGGCTGCTTGGAAAGTTTAATGGTGTACAAGACCACATGGCCTGGAGCTCCAGAGAAGTCTGATCACATACTTCAAGGTGAAGAAAAAAAGGAAAAGAAAGGACTGAGATACTGAGAGCTCTGGGTTTTATACCCTCTGTTGGGATTTGAATTGGAGCTTGTATTCTAATTGGTTATCAGATTCCCAGGGGCAACTCTGTAGGCTGTCCTGAGTTCCAGGCTTAGTCTAGCCTTTCTGAGTGATTATGCCCTTAAAAGGGCTTTTGGCAATTTCTATAGCTTTACCTGGAGTTCCTTCTTATGTAAAGTATTCTGGCCTAGGCCTTAATGGCCCACCCATTAACAAAGGTGGGGGTGAGATTCTCCTTCTGGGGTGAGTTTCTGCTTTGAGTGAGTTTCTGCTTCTTGAGTTTCTACTCTTTTTAGGGGAAATATTTTGCCTTTTTAATATTTCCTAGGCTATTTCAATTTTCTAAGAGAGGGGTGGGTGCTAACTTCCTTCAATTCAAAAAGAGGAATGTGAGCCACTCATCTACTTGAGCAGTTATGTTTTTCATTTGGACGTGAAAAGAAATGATTGTGTACATGTAAATTCAGTGAAAAATAAAAAAGACAGTCTACTTGCTAAGTAAATGTTCTCAGTTCCTCCACTAAGTTTGAATTTTGAGGAACTGGAGACTAGGATAACTCTAGGCTAAGATAAAATCACTTCCATTTTATTACTGATTTGCAGAGCTAATGCCAGAGACCATAGTAGGCATAAGAACTTAATAGCTATCTTACGGATAGAAGAATCAGATAAGTTCATAATAGAATAATTATAATGTAATTTGAAAAAAAGTGGGGGGGAACCAAGCAACAGCTTTTACTTAAAAGAAGTAAAGTTCAGCAAATGATTGGGATAAAAGAGCTGGAGCCATATTTCCTCAACCAATTGTCCTCCTGAAGCTACATCTTTCAAAATTGTCCTCCTGAGTCCCCTCCACCCCAAAGTTCCTGTTAATAACTCAAAGAAAGCTTAATTGCATCTCTGTTCTAAACTTGCAAAGACCAGGAACACAAAAACATACTTCCTTTCCATAAATTCACTGAATATTGTTATCCTGTGCAGATATTGGACCACATAAGGGTAAAGATGATGATAATGGTCAGAAAATGGTAACTCTATCATGAAATGTACAGGGTTAAAACAAAGCTTCTCCTTCATATTAAATAGGCATTAAATCAACACATGGATGATTGCTTCTAATATTTGAGTAGACAAAAGAGATTCAAGAAATTTCATGGTTGCTTGGCTTCAAACACAAGCAGAAACTCTTTTAGGCAATACTCACTTACCTGAAATCAGCAGCACTTCTGAGTACACAAACCTATTATCCTGTAAGCTTATTATTTTAATGAAGCTGACAAACTAAAGTTGGAGGTAGAAGTCACCACCTCCTTTCACTTTCTTTATTGTGACAGAAACAAGCTCTCTGTTCTATTCTATTCCATCTGAAAAAGAAAAATATTAAAGTTACTGTGTAGGCGATGATTTAAGTAATGATCTTAAATTATATCTGTTTAACTTTTCCACCTTATCAGTTTTGATGCTCCTATAAAATCATAAACCAAGAAAACATTGGAAGAAAAAGCAAAATATGTTACTATTATTTTTTTCCCAGGAAGGCATTTTTCTATTTTCTCCTATTTTTCAAGAACTTCAACTTTTCCCATCAGCTCAGATAAAACCTGTTAATTTTTTTTACCATTATAGACACCAGGCATAAGCCACGATATGTTCGAGGCTAAAACTCCCAAATTGTTTCTAAAGGCAGCATTGCACTCAAGAGCTTCCAGAGCAGTGAGAAAGTTGGTGTGATAATTAGAAATACTATGAAGTTTATCCATTTTCTTTTGCAATCTGCTGTGGGAAGAAATATCCATCTGGTTGAGTTTCAAACTGGGAGAAGGACACTGGAAATATGGAGGCTGATTGGAAAGAAGGTTTAATGATGAACAGAACGTTCAAGCACATGGTTCTGGTGCAGTTGACAAAATGAAGTTGAGAGTGAAGGGTTTTAATACCTTCTTTGAGCTTTGCACTTGAGCATCCTGTTCCTGTGCAGGAACATGTATTCTATTGGCTGTTATCAGATTCCTATGGGGTCATACAGGGGTTTACAGCTGGATCTACAGGCCAAAGCGGAAATACAAATCCAAGGTTTTGTCTGAGCAAAGTTTGGTTGAAGTTTGGACTGCTCTGAGGGTGATGCAATTATTCCTATTGTGGATTAATGGCTTTGTTTTATGTTGGATCTTGAGTGATGGCTGCTTCTGATCCTACCATTTTGCCATTGTTTCAAAATGTCTTGAATGGATTACCAAATCTGCATTTCAAAAAGGTAGCCTCCTCAGTTTGGTTTCTGAATAGGCTGGCCCAATCTTTCTTAATGGGCACCAAAATATCTACTGGGGGCTATTAAGAAAGACTTGAGGGGTGCTTTCTGTCTCCAAGAAAACATCTTTCTCCATTTCTCATTTAGGGAAATATCATACTCTGCACTTTTTAAATATTCCTCAAAATATTTCATTCTTCTAGGAGGGCAGTGGCTTTCCACATTGCTTATGAAACATAATTCCCTAGTCAAATAAACCCCCAAAACTGCATCTGGTTTGTGGAATAAAAGTATCATCTTAGCAATAACAAGCAAATGTACCTTACAGAAGAGACGACACCTGAAAGTATTGCTTTGATTTTTCAGGATTAGCATTCATATAGGGTCATGAAGAATCATGCACTTGTCTGCCTCTACTGACTTCAAAGCTATCTGTGATCTCTCCAAGCTGTTTCATATGGATGTAATGGCCCTGCCCACAGGAACACTGCAATCCATCTTCCTAGGAGTTGAGGTAATTTCTGAAACAGCATTTCCACTTGTTGCCCGAGAGATTTATTACATGTCTCAGTTAAGGATAATGGGATTTGTAGTATAATACATCTCCATGACAAGTTGATCAGGACAGGGGAGAAGGAGATGGAGAAGGAGAAAAAAATGCTTATTTTATCCTCAGTTCAACGATTCTAATTGTCCCTTAATACTCTTATCTGAAAGTCCTCTAACTGGACCCTTAAACATTTCTTTGTATGCAGTCATGTATTCAGTGCCTAGCACTATGCCAGAAATCTGGGGAGGAGGTTAATTCCACACCCAGATATATTCATTTTGCACACTGAATTTCATCTGCTATTTTTGTGTGTCTGAGTGTCCTCGTGAGAGTTTTTCAAGCCTTTCTACTATCCTCAGCTCTAGGGGGAAAAAACACTTGGAATTGGAAATGAGTAATAATTGTGAGATAATTCTTGTTGCTTCTCATTATTCCCCAGTTGCTGTGGTAAAATCCCATATCTTGCCTGTGGCTCAATGAGAGTCAGATAGCACTTCATCCTTCTTCCGTGACACTCAGAGTAAAATAAAAGAGTTACTTGCTTGTCAATCTGCAAAATTGAGCTCTTTCGCTTATTATATAATGCCATTGAATAGTTCTGGGAAAGTTCCCAATTCTAAAAGGCACACAATTATTTCCATTTAAATGTCACTCCGTGCTTTGTTTAAAGTAGTCCTGAAGATGGACAAAATTATTTTACCTTTCTGACAGTGCAGGTTGGGAAATAACTACAATGCTTTAAGTTCTTATCCCCAGCTCCATTAATCTCAACTAAAGGTGAGAGCCTTTAAAAGAGAGGGATGGATACTCTGCTGTTTCCAAAATGTATGATTAAAATGTGATTTGATGGAGTCTAGCCTGATTCACTGTATCTAAAATGGCAAGGAATTTTGTTATTTGAGGGTTTGTCAATTACATCTACCAGCAGGAAGAGCATATTGCAGGAAATACACACACACACACACAGACATCATATGACAGGAGCCAGAAGGAAAGCCTTGTCTGCCATTCACCCTCTGGAACATCATTTCCCTTAACATCAGGCTGGCCCTGTCTTGCTTTTCTTTCAGGAGAGTCTGGAAGACATGGTTTTACCATCTGGCCTCGGGGTCTAGAAGCAAATGGTATGGAATATGCAAAGGGTTTATATTGTACATGGATTGACTGTGCTTTTCTGGTGTCTATGCTTTTATGTTTTAATCATTTTATTGTTTTACTGTTTTTGGTGGTTGTTTTATTTTGTATTTTTAAAAATATTTTTTAACTTTGTTACATAAGGCCAGATTCACATATGTGGGATAGGTGGCTATATAAACTGAATAAATAAATAATTTTTGGATTTTTGTAGGAATAGCCATTGGAAAGAGAATAAAATAGTTTTTCCCTCATACATAGTCCTTAAAGAGAGGCAAATTATACACCCAATTGCAGAAATACTTAAACCTAATCCTGCCAATAAAACACAGTAGCGTTTTCCTTCCTTCCTTCCTTCCTTCCTTCCTTCTTTCCTTCCTTCCTTATTTACTTATTTAACACAGCTATCTAATCATTTGTTATCTGTTAATGAAATCTCCTGCAAACTCATTTAGTCAAATGGCAGGGTTAGCTTAGGAAATTCCAAGAAATGCTAAGAAAAGAGGGGGTTTGGATTTTCCAGATTTGAAATTGTATTTTGATGCATTCTGTTTGGCCTGGTTAAAAAAGTGGGCGAACCATCAGAACAAGAGGCTACTTGATTTAGAGGGCCATGAAGGTTTGGTTGGCATGGTTATTTATGGAATGACAAAGTTAAATTTAATGTTGATTTTAATAATCACTTGGCTAGACGTACCGTACTAAGAGTTTGGAATAAATATGAAACAAGGTTTTCTATGAAGTTGCCTCTGGGTCAGTGGTGGGAATCCAAAAAGTTTACTACCGGTTCTGTGGGCATGTCTTGTTGGGCATGTCTTGGTGGATGTGGCAAGGGAAGGATACTGTAAAATCCCTATTTCCTCCCTATTTCTGGGGGGAGATTACTGCAAAATTCCCATTCCCTCTCCACCCCACTAATCTACTTTCCAGCTCCGTTCTCCTGTGCAGGGCAACAAAAGAAGACCCAGCCAATCAGCAGGGACTCAGGAAGCAGAGAATAGATGGGGACAGCGCCATCAGAGGTGGTACTTGCCGGTTCTCCGAGCTACTCAAAATTTCTGCTACCAGTTCTACAGAACTGTTCAGAACCTGCTGAATACCACCTCTGCTCTGGGTGTCTCCGCAGGGAGCACTTATCAAGAAAAGAAATGGTGGTGAAGCCAGACTGGTGGACCTTTGGTAAAATAATATCTTTCAACTCTGGTAACCCTACCCTAAAGTCAAGGGAAGAGCTAGAATTAGAAGGTTGCATTTGCCATTGATTTACATATGAATAATTGAAAGATAGATTTAAACTAGATAAAAAGAGTCATGGGTTTGATTTTGTTAAATATGAACTGGAAATCTTACTGTGTGGTAGTGATGAACATATTATTGCTATGGTTTATAAAATGTTGCTGAAACTGAATTTAGAAAATGAACATGTATGATTCAATGGGCAAGGAACTTTGGATATAATATGATGCTTGAACAATGGGAAAATATGTGGATGAAAGGTTTAGAATTCACACTAAACAATAATTTAAAAGAAAGGTTTTATAAGATGATGTATAGCTGGTATTTAATACCTTTATCTAGAATAAAGGTATTTCAAATGAATGTTGGAAATGTAAAACTAAAGAAGGGGCCTTTTATTATTTATGGTGGATATGTGACAGTAGTGGGAGTCAAATTTTTTTACTACCGGTTCTGTGGGCATGGCTTGGGGAAGAATACTGTAAAATCTCCAGTCAGAGGTGGTATTTGCCAATTCTCCGAACTACTCAAAATTTCCACTACTGGTTCTCCAGAACTGGTCAGAACCTGCTGTATACCACCTCTGATATGTGATAAAGTAAAGAAATTTTGGAGTAAGATTCATATTTTAATACAGAAAATTCTTGAAAAGAGGATAAAGATGAAACCAGAAACTTTTCTTTTGAGTTTAGTGGAAAAAGACTTGGGGAAAAAAATTGAACTATGATCTTATATATTGCTGAAAGAAATATCCTTCTGGGTTCAGTTCCAAATGGGGAAAAAGACACTGGAAACATGGAGGCTGCTTGGAAAGTTTAATGGTATACAGGGCCACATGGTCTGGAGCTCCAGAGAAGTCTGATCACATACTTGAAGGTGAAGAAAAAAGGAAAAGAAAGGACCGAGATACCGAGAGCTCTGGGTTTTATACCCTCTGTTGGGATTTGAATTGGAGCTTGTATTCTAATTGGTTATCAGACTCCCAGGGGCAACTCTGTAGGCTGTCCTGGGTTCCAGGCTTGGTCTAGCCTTGCTGGGTGATTATGCCCTTAAAAGGGCTTTTGGCAATTTTGATAGCTTTACCTGGAGTTCCTTCTTATGTAAAGTATTCTGGCCCAGGCCATAATGGCCCACCCATTAACAAAGGTGGGGGTGAGATTCTGCTTCTGGGGTGAGTTTCTGCTTCTTGAGTGAGTTTCTGCTTCTTGAGTTTCTACTCTTTTTAGGGGAAATATTCTGCCTTTTTAATATTTCCTAGGCTATTTCAATTTTTCTAGGAGAGGGGTGGGTGCTAACTTTCTACAATATATTGATGGCAGCAAGACTACTGTATGCACATAAATGGAAGGACATTTCGATTCCCACCATGGATGAACGGCTACCAAAGTTGATGGAGTTGGCAGAGATGCCTAAATTGATTGTTTTTGATCAAAGAAAGAATATAAGTACTTTTGTTGCTTCATCGAGACAGTTTCTGGACTTGTGCTTGAGGTGAAAAAAAATGAAACTTTGATTTTGGGTTTTATTCATTAGATTGGTTTGTTGTTATAGAAATGGCTAGTTTATATTATTATGGAAAAATAAAAAGTTGAACTTCAATGTTAATGCTTTATTCTACTGCAACTGAGAGAATGGGAAGTCAATGTTTTTTTTTTTCTTTTGTCCCTCCCTTCTTCACTCCCCCCTACTTTCCTCCCCACTGTGTTCTACTATTTGCTTTTGTATTTTTGTATTTTATTCAATAATCTAATCAAATGGATTTTTTTAAAAAAAGGAAATTCCAAAGGAGTATCACATAGTCTGCATCATAGGTGACTCTAATTAATTTATATTTTAAAGGGTGAATGGAAAACTTTATATTACATATTCCCAAAATCTGCAAACAACACTTTTGAAATAGAAGCTGCTTTTAAATTCCTGCAAAAAAGGCAAAGTGTACCATATGGAAGAATAGATGTAAAATAGAGGATTCCCACTGAAGTAATTTGATAGTGGAAACAATAACCAGAATGATATGTTCCTTTTCACTGCATGTTTATTTATTTGTTCAATTTATATATCAGGATATGTTCAACCAGGCTTCGACTCAACCCTTCCAAGACCGAGTGGCTGTGGTTTCCGGCGGCCCGATATAGTCAGCTGACTCCATCGCTGGCTATTGGGGATGAGATCTTGACCCCCACAGAAGGGGCACGCAATCTTGGTGTCCTCCTGGATGTACGGCTGTCTTTGGAAGATCATATTACAGCCGTCTCCAGGGGGGCTTTTTATCAGGTTCGCCTGATACGCCAGATGCGGCCCTTTCTTGATCGGGACGCCTTACGCACAGTCACTCATGCCCTGGTCACCTCCCGTCTGGACTACTGTAATGCCCTCTACATGGGGCTCCCTGCGGGGAGCACTCGGAGGCTTCAACTGGTACAGAATGCAGCCGCGCGGGTGGTTATGGGGGCGTCGAGATACTCCCACGTGACGCCCCTCCTGCGCGAGCTGCATTGGTTGCCAGTGGCCTTCCGGGTTCGCTTTAAAGTACTGGTTTTGGTCTTTAAAGCGCTCCATGGCATCGGACCAGGATACTTACAAGACCGCATTCTGCCAGTAGTCTCCCACCGACCGGTGCGCTCCCACAGAGAGGGTCTCCTCCGGGTCCCGACGCCTTCTATGTGTCGTCTGGTGACCCCGAGGAATAGGGCCTTCTCTGTGGGGGCACCCGCCCTTTGGAATGGGATGCCCCCTGGATTACGAACGACTAGTGACCTGAGGGCCTTCAGACGTGACCTGAAGACCTGGCTCTTCGAGCAGGCCGGCCTGAGCTGACTCAAATGGGATTTTAAATGGGGTTTTTGGATTGGTTGGGATGGGTGTACAAAGTTTTAATTTATTTTAATTGGGGTTTTTAGATTTTTATAGGGACAGCCTAGGGTTTAATTCTTTTTTAACTATTTATATTTGTATACATGTATTTTAGTTGGCTGTTCACCGCCCTGAGTCCTTCGGGAGAAGGGCGGTATATAAAACCTAGAATAAATAAATAAAATAAACCAATCCCAGACAGCTATCTCTTTTAATTTGGATCACTGAACTGAGAAGGGAGTTGGACTTGTTCACTTATATAACCCTCTTCAATTCTGTGATCTGATGATGCTTGATTTATTTCAGCATCTTGAATGCAAAGATATAAGTCAAAGATTCAATTCAAAGGGATGATTAAATTTAATCTCCTTCATATTAAGTCATCCTTAAAGCTCTGCCATGTCCTAAAATGTATATAATAGTTCTGAAGAAAGGTTGACGTGCGTTTTCACAGATTGATAATTCCAGCAATAGGCAAATAGCTGTTGGTTTGAACATTGCTTCTGACACATGAAAAAAATTGTTATGCCCTAGCACCTAACTAATTGAAGATCATAACCATCCATTTCACAGTTGCTACATCTGTCAGACATAAGAATGCACTTCTCCCTCGAAGCAGAACCAACATCTTGTTTACATGGATTTCTGGCTGGTGGTGTATTTAATATCTGCCTAGTGATTTACACAAGTACTGTAGAAGGATTGTAGATAGAGAAGAGATCACATGAGGTCTATTATGAGTAGGATAAGTAAAAATGTTTTTTGTTTTACTGTGAAGCAAAATGAAAGTCTTGCTTTAACTGCAAGAATCTGAATCCATGTGCCCAATTAGTCTAATTTTCTATTTTTGTTAAGTGTAAACGCTGCAGTAGATCAGCTAGATTATTTGAGAACCTGAGCTCAGTGGGGAAGGGACATCTTTAGATTTGCCACTTTGGAATAATATTGTTTATGTTTATACATAAAAAGAACTTATGTAAATAAGTAGATGCCTTGGCTCTAATGTGCTTTTTATTTTTAATTTTTAAACAGATTAATAGGGCCTTGGTGGTGCAGGCTGTTAATAATCTAGCGCTTAGCTCAATTGCCTGCAATTAGTGCAGGCTCGAATCCCACCAGGCTCAAGGTTGACTCAGCCTTCCATCCTCTCGGGGTAGGTAAAATGAGGACCCAAGATTGTTGGGGGCAATAAGCTGACTTTGTAAAAATGCCACTTTGGGGGGGAGGGGGGGGGGCAAAAAACCCTGGTAATAAGCAGACATATGCAATGTAATGAAGGCTATTGCCGAGCACTTAGTATGGTGCTCTAAAGACTGTAAGCTGCCCTGAGTCTCCGGAGAGGGGCGGCATATAAATGTAAATAAAATAAAAATAAATAAAGATTTTAATGGTTTCCAAGAAACCACAGTATTTCAGGTACTGATGTAATCCTGACTGCTACTGCTTCTTCCATCATCAGCAATAACAATCTAATCCTAATTCTAATCTAATCAAATCCAATTGTTGGAGAGAGGAGGATGACTCAGATGGGGAACTAGTCTGGAGTGTATATGTAGAGGGCAAAGTCTCTCCCCTTGAGTGCCATTGAACCTTACCTAGGCCCAAGTGTAAACTGCCAGTCTTAGAAAATTGCTGTGAAATAGGCATTGAACAATAAAGTAGCCAATTTGAATTCTTCATATATGGGTTCAGCATTAATCTAATCTAATCTAATCTAATCTAATCTAATCTAATCACTCTGATTGCAGGATGAGATATCTGAACTTTATTTGTACCTGCATTTTTGATGTACTGGGAAGCAACACTAGTTAGCTACAACTTTTGAATTGTGAAAAGGACTGATTGCTCCTGAAAAGTGCATAACGGAATTTAGGGAGAAAGTAAATATTGAAAGTAAATATTTGATGTCATTGTTTGAGGTCAGTAAACTAACTCAGATATGTCTCATTCATATACTTATTGAAATTGTAGCATACTGTAAGTTGCTGTTGTAGGAGGAGAATAATCTGTAGTGGCAAAACCATATAATCCTATTAATAAGCTACAACCAATATTGAGCTTTAAAACTTTAACTTCTCTGGTACTGGGTGGCAGGCTCATATTTGGGTAAGGCAATCACCCAACCTGAAGCAAGTTCTCCTAGACAACAGGACAGGGAGATGGCAATCATCACAGGTCCAACACAAAGATTAGAGGTCTGTTCATATGCTCTTCCTGGATTGTGATATATGCTTCATTCATCAGTGTTGCCCCTCTTTGTAGAACAAACAGATATAAACTTTATGCAAAACAATTAATGGACCCAGGTTTGATATCAGGACTCAAAACAAGGATGAAATAACATCGGAGTTTTTTGATTTCTACAGTAGAACTTAAAGTAACTGTGTTGGAAAAACAGGATTTTAATAACACCCAGGTACATATGTAGTTTCACTTTAAACAAAGGAATCCTAAAGAGCATTGTCAGCCATGCAAGTAAATAAGATCCATTTAAACTTTGTTTGGAAGCTCAAAACTGTAGTGACTAGACTACTGCAACATGCTGTGCATGGGTCTGCCTTTAAAGACAATTTGGAAGATGCAGTTGATACAAAACATGATGGCCAGATTAGGAGTTATGGAAACTCATCACTGAGGAATAATATTCGTCTTGTGGATATTGTACAGATTGCTATTTTCAGTCGTAGGAAAAAAATTGCTGGTTATTATTTATAAGCCTCTCTATAATTCCCTTAAGAGAATTGTGGTTATGTACTAAGCTAGTTTGGTAATAATAATAATGTATCCCAGATCTTTGGGAAGGACTTAATAGGTGGATAAAAATGCTGAATCCAGATTAAACATTTGGTTGATAATAGTAATAATAATCATGCTTTTGGTTTCTTTTAAATTGTGGAGATATTCTTGAGATATTATAATATTTAAAAAACTAGTCTGCATGGCATCCAAATATTTAGTGTATCCAGTTATAAGAATAATTGAGAAAATATGCTCAAATATAAAAACATCTACTATATTTGACTTAATTCTGGACACTTGAATGGGAGTAAAATCTTATCAACAGAGTTCTTCCTTTATCTAGATATTTTAAAAGTTCATAAATAAAGCAATCTAGTTTAGTGATCTAATTTAATCTTTTTCTAAGACATGAATTGTTGAAAGCAACTCCTTTCACATCTACAGTATAATAAAGCTAGCTTCTTCAACAATAGGTTGGATTCTATTAAAAAAACATCTTCAAAGGCGAGCAGGAGTAGTTATTTAATTATAATTCGTAGGTCTATTTCTACATGCTCTCTGAACAATGAGAAAAAGAATTTAAAAACTGAAACAAAGCATGCAGGGTTCATTCCTGGTACTTCACCATCAACAACAGCTGATTTATACATAGGTCTATGGCTAAGCCTCCAATGTCTTGTGAAAATGGACTAGGTCTATAATAACACTTAGAAGTATGTTTTCTAGAGATAAAAACAAAACAGTTGTTTTTATTGATTTTGCAATCCTGGCTGAGTTTGAAACAAAAACAAAAGAGGGTTGAACCTGGCTCGTATAGTATATGGAAGAGAAAAATTCAGGAAACCACAGAATGAAATAGTAGATTGGGAAGGTCTACTATCGTCCTAGAGAAGAAAGCAGACTACTTGCATTGCTATATTATAATATGAATTCACCAGGAGTTGAACTCAGTTTAGGGACACTTGACTTTTACAGACAATATAGGAACAAGAGGATTACTGTGGTTTGAAAATGACCTTACTGCAAGGTCTACTGTTTTATTATAAAATGAAGAATAGACCTAGGTCAATGGTGGAAGAGTGCGCGGCCGAAAAGGGAGAGCGCGCGGGTGGGGGAGCACTAGAAATTGGAAGCTCAGCTTCTTGGTGCATTAATGCACGTCAGCCATCTGGTCTGGTTTCTAATGTGCATGTGTGTGCAAAGATCAGCTGGCCGGCGCGCATGCGCGTGCCAGAAACTGGAACAGCAACAGGCAATAACTGCAGTGCCTAGAGAGATGGCTTTGTGTGTCACTTCCAGCATGCGTGTCATAGGTTCGCCATTATGGACCTAGGTGGACAGATTTAACATTTATTTATTTATTTATTTATTTATTTATTTATTTATTCATTCATTCATTCATTCATTTATTTATTTGTCAATTTGTCAATTGCTTACAAGATAATAACTATAAGTAAAAACATAGTTATGAATACATGGATACATATAAGAAAGAAAAAAAAAGAAACGATAGGGCAGGGACGATAGGCACATTGGTACGCTTATGCATGCCCCCTACAGATGGTGCGCTTATGCACGCCCCTCACCCCAGGAAAGGGGTGAGGTCAATAGTAGATAATCTAAGGTTAAAGTTTTTGGGGTTTGGGGAAGAAACCACAGAGTCAGGTAGAGTATTCTAGACATTGACCACTCTGTTGCTGAAGTCGTATTTCCTGCAATCAAGTTTGGTGCGATTAACCTTGAGTTTGTATCTATTGTTTGCTCTTGTGTTGTTATGGTTGAAGCTAAAGTATTCATTGACAGGTAGGACATTGCAATGTATGATTTTATATAATATACTTAGATCGGACCAAAGGCGGCGTAGCTCTAGTTTTTCTAGGTCTAGAATTTCAAGTCTGGTGGCATAAGGTATTCTGTAACGAGTAGAGGAGTGGAGAACTCTTCTTGTGAAATATTTCTGGACTTTCTCAACTGTGTTAATATTAGATACGTAATGTGGGTTCCAGACTGATGAGCTGTATTCGAGTATTGGTCTAGCAAATGTTTTGTATGCTCTAGTTATTAGTGTAATATTACCAGATAAAAAGCTATGTAAGATTAGATTAACAATTCTTAACACCTTTTTGGCTATGTAGTTACAGTGGGCTCTAGCACTTAGATCATTAGAGATGAGTACTCCAAGGTCCTTGACAGAGTTTAGATCATCAACAAGGTCTTGACTATTCAGCCTGTATTTTATTTTCTGATTTTTTTTTTTTGCCAATATGTAGGACAGAGCATTTATTTAGAAATTTATTTATTTAGAAATGTAACAGTTTGGAGATACAAAATTTTGGAGGTAAATTTGTTAAAACGTATATATGAATGCAAGAATGTTTCTGGTGCTTCTTGACCCGTTCAGTGCTGGGACATGGCTATCCAATCTTTCATCCTGCTGTTGATAGCTTGTAAAGATCATTTATGTCTATTTTACTAGACTCTTAGGAGCAGTAAGCTTTTAAAATCACTAGCTGAGTTGGTGACTTTGAAACAATGGTGAGCTTGATGTTAGTTCTAACCTTTATTCCCTCTTTGGCAATAAGGGAAAGTAACTTTCACTTTCTTGCTTTCTTTTTTTTTACTGCTGTTAGAAGGAGGGATAATAATGTCACAGTTCAAATGCCTAAACACTGATATGGTCCACATTTATTCAGGGCAATTCATGTACATGTCAAGTGGAAACAATAGTGAGAGATGAAGCCTTAAAGAAATCTCAAGTCTTCTTTGGACTTGATACAGCATAGCACTTCTCTTCTCTGGGTGCTTGTGAACGGCAAAGGGAGACATCAATCAGCTTTTATTAGAGCTAGCTAGTCAATCAGCAGGGATGCTCTTTAATTTAATCTTATGATTTATACATTGTATCTTTGCCCAGAAGGTTTGTTTAAATAGGCTTTTCTTAAAACTAGTATCTTCCATCTGTATTGGAATTCTAAGAGACTCTTCCCATCCTGCTTACAATCTTTACGAACTGTTGCCTTCTGGCAGAAGATACAGAACAATTAAAACTCAGACCACACGTTTTCTGAATAGTTTTTATCCCAGAGCTATAATTGTACTTTAACAATGAACTTAAGGACCACCATCATCAGTGAGCTGTTGGACAGTGTTACTTGGTTTGTTGTGTGGATGCCTGTGTATTTTTAGGAGGTGGGCAATTTTGGTGGGTGGGAAGGTATTTGGGGATTGTCATGTGTGTGTGCATGTTGAGTCTGGTCCGAGTGTTATATGAATTTTGTTGTATGTATCCTATGCATATACGTACAATGACAATAAAGAATTCTATTCAACTCAATTATAATTGCAGATTTTCCTGCATATGGGCTGTGCAGACTGAAAGTTCCTGGAATTATAATCCCAACACATTGGAGAATGTCAGGTTGGGGAAGTTTAGTTTAAGCATACATTGGTTGGGATGGTGTGCTTCATCACTGGAGGTTTTGAAGAAGAGACTGAACAGCCATTTATGTGGAATCTTCCTGCTTGAGTGAACCTGATATTCTGTGTTTTATGTCCTTGGACTTATGTTAAAATGTCATGAGGCTGTTTTGTCACATGTGTGACAAATACATACTCCTATGTAAGAGTGGGAGATCATCAGGGCCTCCTTATAAAAGTAATACCCTCCTCTCTCTTGTGATTTTTGTAACCCCACTCTTTCAATAGTTCTTGACTAAGGATGTTTTCCTTGTTTTATCCATCTACATATATCCTTTTTTCTTGAAATGCAAAAGTGGTTCGACTGATGCTTAACTCTGTGTCTGGTGCAAAGTCATTTGGCTTTGTACTGAGATAACAGATTAATTGGCCTTTTGAATTTGACTGGCTTCAACATTGGATAGTAATGTTATGGGCCCGATTCAATTTGGATTTTGAGTAGAAAACAGTTCAAATATCTATATGCAGAAAACTAAAAATTCAGTGGTTGGAACTTTCCCCCCAATTTTGCTTGATTTAAAATAGGTTTTAACCTGAACTTGAAGCTATTGAACTCAATTTCAGAATAGACCTTCCAGATAGGTTCACTAAACACATCCAATTATATTTAGAAAAAGGAAGAGAAATGCTTAATTATAAGTTACTAATACATTTCAGAGTTCCATTCTCTTATCAGTAATGGCTCCTCTCTGCAAAGAAACATTATTTTTGGGAAACCCCCTTGCAAGGAAAAAAAAAGAAAGAAAGAGATGAGATAGAGAGAGGGAAAGAGAAAATTGTGTGTTAAGGCCTGAATTATTTTCTAAATAATTCCATTCAAAGCTTCCAAGGCTTTGAATGTTCCAAGGATGAAATCTACCAATTTCCTCTATTTTGATACATAAAACCAGAGAAACTATTTAGAAAGTATAAAACCATTCTAAATATATGTTGAAAATGTGAACAATACGAAGGGACATTCTGTTCATTGGTGGACATGTACAAAAGCTAACAATTTTGGATTCAAATACACACATTGATACAGAGGATTTTAAAAACTAATATTCAATTGAAGCTAGAACTTTTTCTTTTAGGACTGCTGGATACACAATTAGAAAAGAGTTATGAAAGATTATTTCAATATATGATAACTCTGGCAGTATTATTATATGCACAAAACTGTAAGGATTACTCACCATGGAGGAAGGGTTAATGAAATGGACAGAACTTGCTGATTTCTTTCATCGAAGAAAAGACGATATCTGCATTTATTGGTGAGTGGAATACCTTCATGCATTTTTTTTGTGTAAAAATGATATTGTGACTTATGGTTTTGATGATTAGAAAGAATAAGTTAGAGGAAGAAGAGAATTATAAGGTAATCCTAGAGAGAGATTTGATATGCTTTTCTTTGAATGTACTTCGTACTATATATTAAAATCTTACAATAAAAACTACTTTAAACAGAAAGATTTGGAGAGATATGCTACAAATATCTTATTTACTTCTTCCTATCAACCAAGTCATGTGAAACTATAGAAATCAATGATGGCCAGGAACATAAGTGAATTGGAGCTTATTCCTTATGAAATGAAGCTACTGATATCCAAGTTTCAGTAGAGAGAATTCAATTTGTTCTGAAACAGACTGGCTATCAATTGCTTATGGAACATGCTTATAGTTTCAGGAATTTCTATATCCATCACCAATCACTTTCAGATCTGAGTGCACATCATCTGGACAAGGTGTCAGCGTTCCAGAAAACCTCCACTCCAACAAATAACTCCAAGACAGACATCCTCTCAAAAGTTCTGTTTTATTTGGATAGTAAACTGGCACATCTGATGAATCCTGAATCTGAAAGTTCTGGGGTTCCTTGCAATAAGTAAAAACTACAAATCCACTCCCTGTACGCATCATCACATCACACGCCCCAATCACCATCTGTCCCAACTTGAGACATTCCCTCACCCAGGTGCAGAATAACATGACCTTGACTTAGAAAAAGAATGCAATCATGTCTATACTCCAATACACTCCAAGAAATTTCCCCCTCCCAATTTCCCAGGCTCAAGAATGTTGCAATATCGAAGCGTCTGGTGTCAATAAGACTTCCAAAGCTGACACAAGGGCAGTTTGGCTACAGTTTTTGATGTCCTAGAAATTTTCCATTAAACAATAATACACCATAGATGGGGTAATGCTTATTGCACTATTAAAGTGCTTCCCCCTTTGAATATATTCTAGAATGCCCATTGGGGGAAAAAAACAGAACTACTAATATTGTCATAATATATGGAAATGAAAAGACCTTGTCAATATCAAAAATGTTTGGCTAATAGTTTGTCGTTAACAAGGCTTCTCCACTACCATCTTGCCTCTTAACGTCATCAACCAAGTTTTTTTTCCTTCATTAGGCTAATTTGCCTAACATGAAGTGGAAATATCTAATACATATAGTTTTCAATTTACAACCATTTAATGACCATTCAAAGTTACAATGGCATTGAAAAAAGTGACTTATGACCGTTTTTCACACTTACAACTGTTGCAGCATCCTTGTGGTCATGCAATCAAAATTTGGACAATTGGCAACTGACTCATATTTATGACAGTTTCGGTGTCCCTGGGTCATGTAATCCCCTTTTGCAACCTTCTGACAAGAAAAGTCAACGGGGAAGCTGGGTTCACATTACAACCATGTTACTAATTTAACAACTGCAGTGTGGCAACAGAGGTCATAAAATAGGGTAACTCGCTTAACAACTGTCTCACTCAGCAGCAGAAATTTGGGGGTTAATTTTGATTGTAAGTTGAGGACCATCTGTATTCATTTTTGGTTTTGTATCACTGTTTACTGAACATCATCCTAAAGAAATATTTGGTGCCAGTTCTGCTTTCTAGGAGTACCAGTCAAAACTCTTTTTAATTCTCTTAGTCCCTTTTTAAAAAAAATTCAAATGTTTGTTGATGATAGCTTTAACTACTATTGTTTTACTGTATGCCTTTATTGCTGTGAGGATAACAAATGAAGCTCTGGAGAAGTTTGCACAGGCTTGTCAACATAGGTTAGACTGAAAAATAGTGACTTGGTCAAAATTATCTAATGATCTTTGTGCCTTAATGTGGTTTAAAAGAATTTAGGAGATTATAAAATGAGGCAATGCTCTAATGTCATCTAAACATGGGGCTTAGCTATCTGGATGGTATTGAATGCCCTCCTTCTTTGGTTGTGGAATATAGCTATTTTATTTGGCTGCTATTGATAATTTAGGTGAATTCTACTTAAAAGTTTTTCTTTTTTCTTTTAAATGCAATTGTAATTTCTTTTGTCACTTTCTTACAAAGAACCAACTGTTCTTTGCTTTGGAAGTTCCTTCAGATATACACCCATCCACTGAGTTTTGTGTGCAAAAATACCCAAGAGTGACCTAATCGTTCTTATTTTAGCAGAGGAATTTCCAGCTCAATATATTTAACTTTATAAGTCTTCCGCATTTGATCTTCACTGCTGAAGATCTTTGCTGGTTTCCATTATGCTCACCTTTTTGGGCTCCACCTACCTTTTACTGTTCTGATCAAGATAAATCTTTATTAAGTTGGTCCTCACAGTGCTATTTCTGTGACATTTGAATTATTGCTAAGCTAAGCCATGCTCTGAAAATCCCTCTGATCTTCATCCACTTTCTTTCAACATTTTTTTTTATTCTGCTGCTTTGCTGGAATTTGAGTGATAATAGCCTTCATTAATGCAACTTGTAAGCTATTTTCAGATACTTTCAGGTAGCTTCAGTCTCTCTCTCTCTCTCTCTCTCTCTCAAAAAGCATGTCACTTGAATTAGAAAAATGATAAGCCCTCATACCTTATTCTTGGGACTGTGAAACACTTATGTGCGAACACTTGAAAAAAATGTTTTAAGATAAAAGTCAAGGACTGATAAAAAATAAAAAGAGATTTGGGTCTTCTGATATAGACCTGCTTCTAGAGATGAAAAGAATAGTGGAATCTGATAGACTGATAGTCCTCTAATATGGGCCCAGCTGTAGTCTGGGAGTGGGCAGGAAAAAAACCTATTTCTTTGATTGCTGTAGAGGTGAGCTGGTTAAAAACCACTGCAGTGAACAACTCTATTGCAATGATAACATCCTTTATAAAAGGTTTTGGAAACAAATTCAAAAAAGTTGTTGTTAAATACAAATAAAAGGAAAAAAAAAGAATAAAGGTATATATAAATTTAATTTGTTGCAGGTTGGCAGTTTATAATAAAATATAGTGGCTTTAGTAATTATACCTTAATGCGGGGATTTTTTTTTTTAATGTGATCCAGAAATATCAAAGTAAAACAAAAAAGTTACTGTACTGATATGGAGCCATCTTATTATTTCTCATTGGTAACAATAGCTCTTGTTTTTCAATCCTTGCCACTATGCCTAAAATATAAAAAAAAACTGACTTAGCTGCGTGAAATATCAGTGACCATAACCCTGGGTCTGATACATCAAAATATTGTGTGAGATATTCCAATCTTTGAATATTGTCTTGCAAATTCGGAATTATCACGAGATTTCATGAAACCCTAAGATTTCTAATGCGCTTCTAGTGCATTAATTTGAGAGGTTGTGGGACCCATTTTGAGGTAATCATCCCAAAACTTTTTAAAAAATCACTCTGCATTCTCTCTTAGTCTTCTTATATTAATTGTTGCTTGCTTTCTTTTGTGTTTTTAGTCCACAAAGCGTCATTTTTTCATACTTCCCCTTAGTGTGAAGTAGCTACCCAAATACTTTCAGCGTCTCTGTGGCACACCTTCTCTCCCCTTCTCTTCTCTTTCTCTTGTCTTTCAAGTAGTCTTCAATTCTTGTTCCTTACATTCATTTTCTATTCATTCCATTCTATTCTTTGGAGGGTATTTTTAAATGGAAAAATAGGGTATTTTTTTTCCATTTAAGGCTCATACTTTGCTTTTTTTTCTACACTCATTTTCATTCGAATGTCTTTCATTTCTTTCCTTTTTGATCATCTCTTTATTTTCCTAAGATCCATGCTGAAAAATCACAGCCTGTCCCATAATCTGAACTTTTCATTATTCTGGCACCTTTTATTAATTCCTACTACCTTTCATCACAAGCAGGCTTTCAGGTTTCATTTTATTCCTTTGCCATGTACATATAGGAATAGCTTACCCCATCTATTGAAAGCAAACATACATTTCTCCAAGCAGATCCTCATCAAAAGACACCATTCTCATTAATTTGTGAGTGTCCAGAGAGCAATCTTTTTGGGGTGTGTTCTTTCATTTCATTTTCACCAATCTTTTCATGTCACTTAACAGACATGATATTTTCACATGAGACCTTTTTAGAGGATTGTAGTAGCCCATTTTCTGACTAACACATTATATTAAAAGGTATAAGCTTTTGTGAACTGCAGCTCATTTCATCAGATGCACAGAGTGGCTAGACTGAGGTAGGATTTAAATTGAGGTGAGACCAAGTGGGGGAAAGGGAGCGGAAGATAGGTTGGTTATACAGATGCAGGTTACACGGGGAGACAGATTACAAGTACCTTATCAACCAACTATGTTAATGTGTTAAAAATTCATTTTGTTTGTTGAGATTGCCTGCAACTCTTTGATGTGTAAGTTCAGCCATCTCTCATTGAATGGCACCGTTAAAGGCCCGTTTTTCCAAAATAATCACTTGGAGGTCTGCCATAGAGTATCACATATTGTACATAGAAAGAAAAGAAGTTCCTACTGCTGTATACTTCTGTTAACAGGACTTTGGAAAAGCAGCTATAGTGGGGAATAATGTTGAAATTATCTCTTGAGGATATGAAGAAACTGTAACTGTAACACTATATTAACTGTAATGTGTTGTTTCTTTAAATAGCATCATAATGAATCAAATTTTATTATAGTCATGGATCAGAATGCAGGGAAGATACAGGTTGATGAATGTACAGCAAAATATATATTTATAAGAAAAGATAACAAACAATATATATTTACATTTCTTTATTCTCACTTCAAACATTTGAGCCAGTTCTACGGGTTCATCTGACTCAATTTCATGTAATTCACATGGGCCAAATCTCTAGGAAGCAGGTATAATCAAATCTGCCTTTTAAAAGATACGACATTAAATTAGGCTCTGCAAAATGCCCATAATTATTTAGGGTGCATAAGAGAAAAACTACTGAAATAGGTCCTGGAAAACTGTGAGAAGCTGATACTTCTTTAAAGTTTGACTTAAGTCATTCTTAAAATGATGATTTATATTCCAGATCCTTGAATTCATGATCTTTATAACTTTGTTTATCTTTATAGCTTTATTTCTTGCTTGACATAATAAATATTCCAGTAAAAAGCCATAGTAATATAATTTACTTGAAATACACTTCTATCAAATTGATCTAATGTTGTCAGGGAATATTAGGAGAAGCAATCCAATTGGTGCCAAATTTAGCCTTAGCCGGATTGTTAAAAATCACTTGTCAGATTTGTCAAAAATCACTTTGATTTTTGGGCATCTCAATTTCTATTATTAATACTACATTTGGGGAAACGTCTGAGTATTGAATCAATAATATCACTACCCAAACCAAATTGTAACATGACTTAGAAGGCTGACAAAATGCAATAGGTGTGCAAATGCATTATGCAACAAAACGGAAAGAGAAAATGATTCTAGAGTTGGAAATATAATTAGATCCCCTGAAAATCCCTTGCCTTTCCCCTGACCAATAGATTTTGACCTAATAACAACAACAACCTCTTTTTGTTCCCTATCTAGGCAGACAAACATACTAACCCCTTCTCAGAAAGGTTTCAAATTAGCTTGTACAGAGATCTGAAAGAAAAAGCCAAAGGGATTAGCTTAGGCATTGAAGAGGAATATGCTGACAGAGATGACAGATAATTAAGAAGTTGAGACTGATATTCCCCATAGAACGAGTGCACTGCTTTCAAGTCATAAATCTTGTAATACATAAGCTAATGACCTATCATTCAGAAGTGTGTTGAACAAACAAAATCCCAATGTCCACCTTCATACTGATGTTCACATGCAATGTTCACATCTATAGATATATAGCTATATATCTGCAGAAAGACCCCCGTGACATTAATACTCATTGTATGTTGGCTAAACAGAGTGACTCCTTGCATATAGTCTAGGAAGTCTTCAAAAAAAATGTGATTTCCTATTTGGGAAGGTCATCCAGAATCTCAGTGCTGGCACTATACCGATTTCAACCAGCTCTATTGCTCCTTACTGTCTAATGCCAAGAGAGCATCTCTGAACATTGCCTAACCTGGAAAATGGATACAATGAGAGAAAACATGTTGAGATTTAAGTCCAGAGAAGACAAAAAAACTCCTGGTAACAAATTCTGATACTGAATGAAGCTTACTCAAATTGGTGGTGTACTCCTTTAAGAGAAACAAGTTGAGAGTCTGCAAGTGTTCTTGATCCCTGCCTATCAATTTGTACATGACAACTCTTTAAGGATCACATTTCTATATTACGGCTAATGCACCAACTTTAAACCTTTTGAGTCACTTGGATGTAGTGATAATAATCCACACCTTAACCCAACTGAATTACTGTTATAGGCCATGCATGGGGTTGGCCTCAATAGAGAATCCAGACTACTGACTGGTGCAAGATTGAATGGCTACTGACTGGTGCAAGGAGCATATGATTCTTCTACTGAAGATACCCATTGCCTACAACAGCCAATGGGCACAATTCAAGATATTGGCCCTGACTTTTAAAAGATATGACATTAAATTAGGCTCTGCAAAATGCCCATAACTATTTTAAAACTCCAAACTATTTAGGATATTGCTATCTGACAGATTACCTCCCCTTCTGTGACCTGCCCAGCTGCTCAGATTAGCAGAAGGTGCTCTTTCTAAAAGTATGTTGACTACCAGAGGGTCCATATCTGGTACATGAAAGGCCCTTTTCTTATGTGGCTGCCAAGCTAGCAGAATGTACCTCTCAAGGAAATTTACTTGGCTTCCATTTTCCCAGTATTTTGGAAGTTCAAAAAAACAGATCTCTTTCATTAAGCTTGTAATTGTTCATTTATTTCAATTTAATTTAGTTCATTTCAATATTTGATTTGTATTTAGATATTAATTGTTTTAATGCTATTCTAGTTTATATTTTATAGTGCATTCTTTATGGCTATAAACTGCCTTGACTGTCAGATTAAAGGATGCATATAAACCCAATTGGAAAATTAAAGTAGTAAAAAAAAATGAAATTGCTATGCAGGCAGTCTCAGATAATTCCATGAAAATGGTAATTAAGCAACATCCCAAAAGCAACTTGTTTTCCTTCATTGGGATTCATTATACCCCTTAAAAAAAAAACCAAAGTAATGTACTTTAGAAAAATATAGTTATAGTAAGTTGCCACATAGAAGTTGCTGAATCTCGACCTGCTTATGATTTCCCTCAAGTGCACTCAAAAAATAAACAAAGATGAACCTAATCAAATGCATTGATTATCCAATCCCGAATGGATTGTTTCATCCTTTTTTTAACAAACATCCTTGAAGGGAAGCACTCAGTATCAAAGTTATACTCAAAAAGATTTTGACTTTCAGTGTCATAAAAATAATTAGCAGAAAGCTTCTTGTTTACATGCCAGATTTCACTGCATTTTGTTGCTACATTAAGTTTTAAAATAATTAAAAAGGGACAGGTGCCTTTCTTTTTTTTTTTAAAGAAGAGTCTCAGACAGTGAAATGGCTTTACTTGCCCTTGGGGTTCCTTGGAGGAAAGATTAACAAGAAGTTAATGTCAGTTCAGGTGGCTTTATCATACTCACCCATGTGGCAAAGTAGAATTCAGTGTGAATTACAATTGGTTTTTATGTTCGTTTGTTTTTTGCTTTACATGTCCCCGACTAAAATAATAGTATCTATTTATTTATTTACTAAATATATAGACCACCTGATTCCCAATGACCATAGGAGGTTTACAAATAATTAAAATGAAGGAAAACAAATTACCATGTTTATTTAATATGCCCAGAGCTGGTGAACATATGCAGAGGTTGGGGGTTAGTTTCTATGACTGCTTGAAATAGAATTGGAACAGAATTCAAAAGATATTTAATTCAATCTTTGCTGAAGGTAGATGCTATCACAATTTCCCCTACTGGGAGGGAAAATAGAGAGATATAACCAACTATGTCTGTTACTTTGCCAAACAACTTTTGCTACCCAGGGTTTCTTCTTGTTTAAAGGAAAAATATTTATTTATTTAAAACATTTGTTATATCTTGTAATTCGAACTCACTCATTCAGATTATCTTCAATATATTGTGGATACACACACACACACACACACAATTTATATTATTTATATTTATTTATATATCATAACAGTGGAACCAAGGTTGCTCCACTTTTTCACCATCCATTTTCTTCTGTTGAAAGACAACAATTCTTTCAATTTTCTGTTGTGCAATTTTGTATAACTTGATTTCCAGGACCTTCATGACTTTAGACATACACAGAATTACTGGAAAGCATCAATAAATCTCTCTTATTCATTTTAACCAATCTGTTGAAGTATTTATGTGATAGGTTTCTGTCAGCCAAGGAAAACTGGTATTTTTCTGTACAAAAAAAAGTATGTTTGTTAATAAGCATTTACAAAACCAAAACCAAAACAGGTGCATTGGTTCTTTAGATGAAACTAGCTCTAATTTCATCTTCCTTTCTTGTTCTTCTTTTAAATTTAAAATGATTTCAACTGCAGCGAAAATTTTTCCTTGTCTTTAAAAAGAATGCTTTTTAATCAAAGGGATTGTTAATCATGAAAAATAACAAGGGCAAAAAGGATTATAATTAAAAGGTCCAAAACAATAGACAGTGTTCTTGCCTATTCCTGACACAAAAGAAACCGAAAAATAAAAGCTTTCTACATTTTAAACATGCACAGCATTGAATATTCTGCCACCACTTTATCCACCTCAGAGGATAAGCATTTGGAATCAGAGAATCTTCAAAGTAAACTGACAATTGATTAGACTGTTAAAAATTAGGCGCCTCCTTTTAAAATAGTAGTTCAAATAATGTCAGCCAGAATAAATGTAACACACAATCATTCTTATAATTGGAGACAATGAAATCAACTAGCCTGGCTTGACTGAAACCAGCAAGAAACATAGACTGGAGGAGCAGTCAAAGTCAAGCTGGTTTTGTGGAAGACTTATTTGCTTACCCCACATAATCCCGGTTCAGACCAATGGGAGGTAATCAAAACAATTTGATTATAATTATAGGTATGTTGTTGACCCTACTGTTCTGTTCGTTAATTTTACCTCTATGAAAAAGATAGAAATTACATGTAAGTGCACACTAGAGGGCAGCATCTGGCCAGATTTGACTAAATAGAACAGCTAAGTAGGGTCAAACCTGAGTTCAATTTGGAAGAGAGCCCAAAGAAACAAGAAGTTTTTTAAAAATAAAACTTGGGTAAACACACCTTGGCAAAATATTTCCACACAATTCTAAGAAAGCTAAATGAATAGTGTCCAATTAAGTTACTCAAAAGAGTTTTTATTTTTCACTGCAGAACAGGGATGCTAACTTTGTACCTAGCAAAGGCAAGGAAGTGGCAAAGAGAAGAAGGAGAAATAAAGAACTATAAGTGCTTTGTGCAATTTGTCCTGATGTATTATCTTTTTTAGTCAGAAATAATGAGGCAAGTGATGCCATTGTCGAATAGAACCGTATTGATACAGAAAGATTTATCTGTTTGCAATCAGTGTAGTCTCAATCCACATTAATGAGTTATAAAGTCTGAGCCGATTCTAAAACTAACAGATTAACCAATTACTTAATATTTTAAATTTAGTAATCACACTTTTAAAATCCCATTGCAATAGTGGAATAATAACAATAAAAGCAATAATAACTCTCAGCAACTCATAACATGTAGCAGAATGACATACCGTATAATATTAAAAATCAAAATTACAAAAACGTATTAAGCCGATCAGCATCTGGTGTCAAGCCCCAAGTGCTCTTCAGAAAGCTCCATTTTCAGCTCTTTTTAGAAAGAAACTGGTTGGGCCAATCAAATGTTCATCAGGAGACTCTTCCAAAGGGCTAAGCCAGCCTGATTATCATAAACAACATCTCTGCACCTTGGCTCATCTTGGCCTTCCAAAAATCAAGGACATTTATTTTCCCAGCAGAATAAAAGTGAAGAGATAAGTTCCTGCAGCTAACCTGGCACTCAGCCATAAAATACGTTATAGATTAAAAAATTGGCATTTTCAAGCACTTCACCTGGAAGCTAAAGAGACCCTCCAGTGCAGGGCTGGCAAAACAGGCTTCTAGCAAGTACTTGTGAACACTGGACCATCTGCTTTCCCACCAAATGAAGATTCCAGGTTCAAGTTTCATGAAGGGCATGTTCAGTGGTGGGATTCAAAATTTACCACCACCGCTTCAGTGAACGTGGCTTAGTGGGCATGACTAGGTGGTCATGTGAATTGGTGGGCATGGCCAACTCGATGTCACTCACGGGCAAGGTGAGGCTGCACCTTGCTGTGAGTGACATCGAGTTGGCCACAGCCACTCAGTCACATGACCAATGCTGCAGAGACACGGTGATTGCCTATTTATGTACCTTCCCCCCCCACCCGCCCTTGGGATGACAAAATAAGGAAAAGGAGACTTGGCCAAACTTTTCTGCCTCCTGCCTCTTGCTTCTCGTGTGCACAAATGGGACAAACAGCAACCAACAGCTGTTTCTTACCTTCCCCAGAGCGCACCAAATGTCCGATTCATGTGCACGCAGATAACAGCAACACTGACCATCAGCTGTTTCTTGCATTGCTCCATGCTCCAAATGCATGATTCGCGTGTGCAGATATAAGCAACATCGAGCACCAGCTGTTTCTTAGCTCAGCTGAGGTGCGGCAATCCACTCTGCTGAGCTAAGAAACAACAGAATATAGGGGAAGTGAGAGGTAAGAGCAGGGGTGGGTGGGCGGGGCCAGTCAAAATTTTCCCTACCAGTTCTATGAACCACTTAAAATTTTCCCTAGAGATTCTCCTGAATGGGTCTGAACGCCCTGAATACCATCCCTAGGCATGTTGCAATAATCTAGGGCAGGGGTGGGGAATGATGCCCTCTTTTATGACTTGTGGACTTCAACTCCCAAAATTCCTGAGCCAGCCTCAGGAATTCTGGGAGTTGAAGTCAACAAGTCAAATAGGGGCCATCATCCCTCATCTCTGATCTAGGGGAATGGTAATGAGGATGGAATTTCTTTTACACAGTTTCTTTGCTTTTTTGATCTTTCAGCTGTTCTGTGTTGTGATTCACAGCTGGACTTCTATGTGGCCTTCTGCCTCCTTTTTAATGGTAGAGAATCTTGCAGGTAGATAATGAGATGAGCTACAATCATCTTGAGACTAATGTGAACGATGTGTGTTTTATTTTTATAGTTATAATGTACACTGAAGATGGCATTCAATTTCATTGTATGAGGTGAGTGACAATAAAGTAAACTAAACTAATACCAAAGCTTGCTAGCTACAAAGATGGAGAAACAGTAGTTTTCCAGAATGTTCATCAGGAATTCATTTTTTTTGTGTTTGATACATTTTTAAAAAATACAGTATTCTTTTGGATAATAATGAAACATGGAAATGAGCTGTCATGAGCTGTGGTTGTTCATTCCTTCAGTTAACATTAGTCTTAAAAATAGCATTATAGAACAAACACATTCCTATATCTTCAACTAAGCAAGTGCTATATAACCAGCGTTGATGATACAGCTCAATGTGTATATTGTTCATATATTGTTCATATATTAATGTATTTAAAAATTCTATGCATTTCATGATTCAGTATACTCAGAAGTAATGGGCCCATTAGATTTAAAGGAAATATCCCTGATTTTTCCCTATGCAAACTTTCAGGCTTGAAAAATTAACAGTGATATTCAAATAGTTTTTACTGTCTTCTAAAGCAATGTTGGAATCAGTCATAACATCACAGCATTGGAAGTGGTAACAATCCAAATTAAAGCATCCCTCAATAATGGTTATGTAATTGTTGTTTGAATATATTCAGTGAAGGAAGGGCAGCAGAGGTGATATTCAGCAGGTTCTGACTAGTTCCGGAGAACCAGTAGCGGAAATTTTGAGTAGTTTGGAGAACCAGCAAATCCCACCTCTGACTGGAGATTTTACAGTATCCTTCCCCTGCCACACCCACCAAACCACACCCAAAGAACCGGTAGTAAAAAATTTTGAATCCCACCACTGAAGGGCAGCCTATCATTTTGCTGAGAAAACGATTCCTGGGGAAAGCTGTTCTTAGGTTTGTTTTTGTTATTGGTGTTGCTTCTGGTGTTAAGTTACAGGTCTTTCTGTAACTTAAATCAACTATTCCATACATCTACTCTGGATCAATGAAGAAAAAAGTCTTGAATTTCATCCGTATGGAGCCATTTCAGGTATCTAAAGGATGCAATGATATGGTTCTCTCCCTAAGGCTACACTTTCCCAATTGATATAATCTATCTCTATGTGATGACCCAGAGTGTAACACAAATGTAACAAAATCTAAAACGTAAATAAATGTCCTTTAATGCCTCCAACTTGGCCCTACTGTTCAATAATACTCAGTTGGAGATAAAACATATTCAAAAATAGTCTTCAAAAGACAGCAATACAGTCCGAATTTAATGAGCAGATAGAGGTGAAATAAAAAAACCAAACAAATTGCAATGATGAAATTTCCACAATGGAACAGGAGAAGTATTTACAAAATTCAAGGAGATAACAAGGCAGTCTGTTGGAAGGACGCCAACCAAGATAACTTCAGAGCAAAATAAAACACGTTTTGCTTCTGGCAACCTATGTTTTAACCATCTCTCTTATATACTCGGCCTTTCAGCTGCAACCAATTAGGAGAATAATTGCCGCTTCCTCTCTCGCAAGCCAAGTTGTTGCCTTTTCCGTTCCTCCTTGCATGCCCTAGGATGGATAGGGGATGGGCCTGGGTCCTCCTCTGACTGCCCAGTCGGCCTCTGCCCTTCCCCAGCCTCCTCCATAACCTCTGGAGCCACATCTCCACTCCCTGTCGGCTGTTCCTCCTCTCCCTCAGAGTCTGACTCTACCAAGGGCATGACACTCTATAAACTGTATTGTTGACTTCTCTCATTGCTATTCTCTGAAAATCTTGCAGTTTGACTGCATTATTCTTATGGTATAATATGATACTCAAGAAATGTAAGGAATAAAATAGAGCTATCTTTCCTCTGATTTCAACTTATACGCATGTCTTCATTATTTGTGGGGGATTCTGTTCAAGCCAAACCATCATAGATAATGCAATCATGAAAATCATATTTTACATCATATTTGTTGTTGTGCATGTTTAAAGTGAACCAAAACTCTCATTAATATGTGAAATTATTTTTCACAGATACTGAGTTGTGGTATGTGTTTGCTAACCATGGAAAAGTGAAACTATAGACAACAAGATATATATATATATATATATCAGTTAATGCAGTTTAAATTGCATCTGTTTCTTTGCAACAGCCTCATATTTCAAAGAGAATATAAGTGTGTCATTATTCTATGATTTACTGAAGCAGGTGTCTCCCCTCCTATACCTGTGCATTTGATTTATGTATTGTAATTTTATCTTGTTATTTTTATATCATTTTTATAACCTATCAAGGTCATTTTAAATTTTATTTCTCTCTTCTAGGGAATTTGCTATCTCACCTAATTTATCTGTCAGCTGCAATAATTTTCATCCTTCTCATGAATAAAAATGTCAGAAGTAAAGGCCTCTGTGAATTCCAAAATAACTTGGTTTTTAAAAAATGCTATCCTGATTGGGAAAATAATGAGAGCCAATGTGTTACAGAGAAAAAGAAGGACAGCTGAATGACTGGACATTTTGAGGCAACTTCACCCTCCAATATTATAATTCCAGGAACAGTTAATATGATAAAATTCCAGATACAGGATATCTCATCAACATTGGAGGTCTTCTGTAGGAGTCACCTGGAAGAGGTAAACCACAAGGCTATGGCTGCTACAGGAGAGAATAAAACATTCATTTCTTTATTTTCCTTGCAGGGAGAGAGCTACATTTCTTTTCTTTGAATTACATGTATGGAAGAAAAGGGAATTTAGTAGAATAACCTAGCGTTCCTCAAAGCAGATGTCAGCTATCCAAGGTACTCCGTTCTTACACAGCTTGAAAAGAATTGCCTATCTAACTCACATTACTCTAGCAGATGTGATGTAAAGCCTCCAGGTACTATATTTTCCAGTGGTAAAACTTTGAACTGTTGCAACAACATGCCTGACTGAGCCCCACAGGCCTTAGAAAGATCAGATGTGCACCGAATGTATAAAGCCGTACACACAGATTAAATCCAAACACCCTATTTCCTTTGACTATTTCAGGAATTGAAAATTAGTGACATGGTTAGTTTAGAGACTGATTCCAAAAAATATGTTATTGTAGTGCAGTGATCTAAACTAGATCCCTTCAGATGTGTTGGGGGATCCCCAGAAGGGTATGTCTAGCTGATGAGAGTAAAATAGCTCAAAATAGATCTATACTAGTCTCCCTTTATTTCTTTGTTTCTTATTTCTTCTTCTTCTTTCTATAAAACATACATTTAATGAATAAATAAAAGAATAATTAAAGATTTGTGTTTCCTGTTATGAGAAAACGATACTGAAGTTTTATCCTTGAACTCAACCAAACCAAACTTAGTTAGAAACTGTGGTTTCTTCCCCAAACCCCAAAAACTTTAACCTTAGACTGTCTACTATTGATCTCACCCCTTTCCTAAGAGGGGGCGTGCATAAGCACATCAATGTGCCTACCGTCCCTGTCCTATTGTTTCTTTTATTTTTCTTATATGTATCCATGTATTCATAACTATGTTTATACTTATACCTATTATCTTGTAAGGAATTGACAAATCAAATCAAATCAATAAAATAAATAAATAAATAAAATAAATTATATATGTTAGCAAATGCAGTTTAGGGCTTTATCCAAGCAATAGCTAACTCTCTGCTTTGCCTAATTGGCTGTATATTCTCTAGCAAACTATATTTGCCTATTTCCATGCCAGACATCTTGATGTTTATATGTTTGTAGTATCTTTTCAATCTGTCTAACTTCTAGTGATGGATTCCTTATGCAGGGTCTTGGATTATGACTGTGCCTCCTTCTTTCCATGCTGGGCAACCTTTATATGGATTTTTTTTTCTTTATTACCATCTAGATTCCTGCCTAGGTTTTCTTTCAGTATTCTTTATTATTTAAATAATAAAGGAATCTGTATTAATGTGTGGCTGATTACAGCTCCATAAACTGATAAGATAATTTCATGAAAATATAGAGAATTAGGGATCTGCTTTTTTCCCAAATGCAGGAAAAGTAGCATTTAAGAATCAAGACATTTAATCTTGCACATTATAACGGCAGCCAGAATAAGTTATGCACAAAATTGGAAACTGTCTACTGTCCCTTCAAAAGAGATGGTCATTAAAAAAAATTCACGAGTGCACAAAGATGGATAGCCTAACTAAATTATTAAAAAACAACAAAGATAGTGACTATTATAAAATTTGGAATTGTTGGTATGAATGATTAAAGAAAAAGCAATATTTGACAACTGGATAAGTTATGAAATTATGGAAGATGTGCGTTTAAACATAAAGTATTGTGTGAAATCAAAACATTAAAAGAATGAGGAAGGTACTGTAACAAGGCAGATCACATCAATGTTAGGGAGTGAAAAAAAAAGTGAAACCAATGCTCAATACCTGCTGCAAAATGTATATATGTATATATATTTGTTTATATGTTTGTTTTTTTAAATGTTTTAAATATATGAATCTTAAATAAACTTTATTTTATTTTTTAAAAAAGAATAAGACATCAATAGCAGTTCATTTTGCTATCTGCACTATTTTTAATAGGGCCCTAAGAGCAGTATTACTCTTGTGCAACAATATCATGGAGAAAATGATATTATTAAAACTGATTTATCTAAGCCAAATGTAGATTTTGTAGCTGAGCAGGAGATTATGCCAGTGTTCCCTACAACTTGGATTGGTTTCCACACTGACATAATTCCTGCAATAAATCTTTTCTTTAATATGGAATTTTAAGAATAGGTGGAGGTACAAGAATATTTATGAGTTCCTGATCCAACTAAATCAAGAGCAAAGGACCAGCCTATTGTCTGATGAATATAAAGGAAAGTTGAAGGGAGAGATTTAGCAAAAAAATAAATTGCAGGCTAAATGGTCAAAAGTTGTGAAATAAGCTACAAATTGACCTAAATATTATTATAGTTTCTTTTTTTGTTCTGGGGGAAATAAATAAAGGTTTATAACTCACTTCTGCAATGATTCCATGAAAAAAAAAATCTTTCCTATGAATATTTAATAAGATCTCTGAAAGGCATCAGGTGATGATTAGCGGATGCAATCCATTTTTCCATGACACCGTTTGAGATAATTTTTAGAATGGTTCACTATTCAATTCTTTTACTCTGTTAGCTTAACCATGTTTAAATTTGAATTTACACAATGAAGCTTCTTTCTCAGCATGCTTTTATACACACAATGTGTTTTTTCATAATGATGAACAGTCCTTTCTATTTTCCCCCTTGGAATCTACCACAGACACTTAATGATTGCAAATCTATTAAATTGCAAAACAAATGCAAGCTTTGTCCTTGCCAAAGAGTAAATTGAGTGTAGATGAGCTCTGCAAACTCATTTAAACAGGTGGTCTTGCAGCTGCCTTCCAAACGTAAGTCAATTATACACTTAGTCTAATTTAAATGAACAAACATGGATTTTCTGGGTTTTTTTTTCCCATTCATGCCTAAATATTGAAGGAAATATGAACATTATGCTTAAGACAGAGATATATGAACATGTCATATGAAACTATTCTGTGTAATTAACTCTGCTGGAGAATTAAATTAAATCACTATACAATGTCTATATAGAAGCAAAGTAAATTCAATTTTTGAGATTTATATTAAGGATGTTTGAGTGATTCAATCTTTGTGAATCTCAGTGAGTTAACCTTCTACAAAATGGGTTTCGCACTGACTTTTTGGTCTTGATGAATATTCTGGTTCAGTGCTCGGTGAAAAAATACACTGAGTTCTCTTAAAATGCAAATGAAGGTGGCAGTAAAATATTTACTGTATAGCTACATACTTTGAAGGAAAATATGTGCATAGTATTTAAAAACAGATAATGATACAACCCTTTACATAATTTGCATCACAGCACCTACTGCAGAACTCAGTTAGAGTTACTTTATAGGGATATGTACTATATATAGTTGTGGTACATTAGAGAACTAGTAGACATTTTAGGGATCTCGTACATACATGACAATGACTACTAATCAATTGATTTATCTCTTTGAAGTTTAAAATTAAGTAAATGGGTGACAAAACAGATCAGTCTTTATACCATTGCCATATTTGCATTGATGCAAAGTGTGCTTATGAAGTAGAATAAGTTCAGAAAATATTAAATATATAAACAGATTTCTTTATGTATTGATAAAGAGCCATGGTGGCACAGTAGTTAAGATGAAATATTGCAGGCTATTGGGGATACAATATTGCAGACATTTGGGGATACAATCTCCAAAATGACAGAATGATCTCAGTTCATATCCAAGGCAAACCATTCAATATCACAGTAGTCCAAGTCTATGCCCCAAACGCTAGTGCTGAAGAGGATGAAATTGACCAGTTCTATGAAGCCCTACAACGCCTTCTAGAATTAACACCAAAAAATGATGTCCTTATCATCACGGGAGATTGGAATGCTAAAGTAGGAATCCAAAAGATAACTGGAATAACAGGCAAGTTTGGCCTTGAAGTACAGAATGAAGCAAGGGACAGACTGGTAGAATTTTATCAAGAGAATACAATGGTCATAGGAATTTTCAACAACCCAAGAAACAACTCTATATATGGACATCACCAGACAGTCAACACAGAAATCAGATTGACTATGTGCTCTGCAGCCAAAGATGGAGAAGCTCTATACAGTCAGCTGGCTGTGGCTAAGTTCATGAGCTTCTCGTTGCAAAATTTAGACTTAAATTGAAGAAAGTAAGGAAAAGCACTAGGCCACTCAGGTATGAACTAAATCAGCGGTTGCCAAATGGTGGGCCGTGAGAAAATTTTGGTGGGCTGCAGAGGAATCTCACCCCCAGAGCACATCCCCAAAGCAATTAATCCAGGCTGCGCAGAAACATAAGGCTGCTCAGCCCACATGGCCCGCGGGAACCCTCCCCGCCCACTCACTCCTTACCCGGCAAACTTGTCTGCTAAGTTGCTATTTTTCCTTTTTCTGACCATCACCTGTTCTGCTATGTGGGGAGATTTAGATTAGCTAGGAAGCAGGAAATGGTTGGATTTCTTGCTTTCTAGCTAAGCACAGTCAAACCTCCCTTAGGACTGAAGGTTTGCTTGCAAGCAAATTCAGTGCAGACTCATGGCAAGCAAATTTGAAAGACTGAGCTAGCCGATGGTAGATAAATAGATCACTGAATGATTCTGTGAGTAACTCAATCTGACTGCTTTGCCTGATTTTGAATAAAAGTTGCATTTTTTATAAAAAATTTAATATTTACATACATGGTGTGTTGTGAGTTAATTTTGCGAGTTTGCTTGCTTGCAAATTTTGTGAGTTTGCTTGCAAGCAAATTTTATGTGACAGACTCAGCTAGCCAATGGCAAATAGATAGATTTCTGAATGAATCTGTGATTCTGTGAGAATTCAATCTGCCTGCCTGTTTTGCCTGATTTTGGGTAAAAGTTGCTCTTTTTTATAAAAAAATCAATATTTATATAAATATTTATAATACTTATATACAAGCCATGCCCAGCCAGTCACATGACCACCAAGCCACACCCACAAATTAGGCCACTCCCACAAATCAGTTAGTGGTCCCTGGCACCTAAAATTATGAGTTTGGTGGTCCCTGAGGTCCAAAAGGTGGGCGACCCCTGAATGAAATCATATCCCTGATGAATATACAGTAGAAGTGACAAATAAATTTAAGAAATTAGATCTGATAGACAGAGTGCCTAAAGAACTATGGATTGAGGTTCGCAACATTGTACAAGAGGTAGCAACTGTTGTGTATTGACTTGAGTCTTCACTCAGGTCCGTGCTTTAAGCGGGAAGCATGGACCTCTCCCATTGGCTGTCGCCGTTTGACAGCCGGCTATAAAAGGCAGCTGTCAAATGGCATCAGCTGTTGCCGCTCCAACTGGCTGCCGTGTTAGCGCGGCAGTAGCGGTAACCCTTTATTCATTGTAATAAAGTTTGAGCTGAAGCCTTGCCCTGGTCTCTGCCTGAGTATTTCCGTCGCTCCACAACACTGGCGACGAGGACGGGATACTAAATAAAGGCAAGCCAGGCAAGGAAGAGAGAAAGAGCGAAATCACTAGCCGAGAGCTGAAATCGCTACAGAGTTGCTGTCACTGTTCGCGAAGCGC
Organism: Bungarus multicinctus; assembly: GCA_023653725.1. Taxonomy (NCBI): domain Eukaryota; kingdom Metazoa; phylum Chordata; class Lepidosauria; order Squamata; family Elapidae; genus Bungarus; species Bungarus multicinctus. The sequence goes on along the minus strand of CM042836.1, from coordinate 68,817,160 downwards.
CGTCTCTAACTCGCCTCAGGAGAAGCAGCACAGCTGACAGAAAGATGACTTCGAATCCTGCATTCCCGCCTTTCAGACCGACGGCAGAGACATGGGAATCATACAGGAACCGGTTTGACTGTTTTTTAGACGCTATAGACCTGTCAGAAATTTCTGAGCATAGGAAAAAATCTTACTTCCTAAGCTTTTGCGGAGCCACGGTATTTGACACCGCAACAGCATTACTGGCCCCACGATCTATTAAGACTATTCCCTGGGAGGAACTGCAAGAAATTCTCTCAAATCATTACTCCCCTAAGCCTTCCAGAATTGCTAGGCGCCATGCTTTCAGAAGGCGCATTCAGTCAGAGGGAGAAACAATTAGTGACTATATGGCAGCACTGAGAACAGCTGCCTTACATTGCGGGTTCAGAGATTACCTCGATGATATGCTGTTAGATCAGCTGGTATGTGGCGTTAGAGATCCCAAATTACAAAGACGTTTATTAGCTAAAGGGGATCTAACCTTAAAGCAAGCCATAGAAGAATCCCAGGCTGCTGAGCTATCAGCACTCTCAGCAGCTGAAATACAGGGAAACCCCAGCAGACTAGAAAATCCAACAGTATATTTTGATGAAGCCTCCACAGAGAATGGCTCAGAAGAGGCTACTGAAGTAAACCTCCTCAGACAGCCCAACGCAAATCAAAAAGAGTTCAGGCAAAGTATAAGCCAAACCCCACGTTTACAAACTACCTGTTTAAGCTGTGGGGGCAACCATCTCAGGGCATCCTGCAGATTCAGGAATGCCATATGCTTAAGATGTCAAAAGAAGGGCCATTTGGCCAAAATATGTCAGGCAGGAAAAACCTTTAATCAGCCACAAAGGCCCCAGAAACTCATTCAATATCCAAGGCAAATTGAGGACTGTTTCACATGCTACCAATCTAAGATACAAAAAAACAAATCTAACAAAATTAGTGTCACTGTTTCTATAGAAGGTAAACCCTGCAGAATGGAAGTAGACACCGGCTCTGCATTATCCATCATCTCGTGGGACACCTTGAAGAAACTACTCCCCAGGATATCAAGACAGAAGATTCCAGCCTGCAATCTAACGCTTCGGACTACCAAGGCAGAGCCATCCCTGTCATCGCAAAAGGCAAGTTTCTAGTTCATTTTCAAGGGTTTAAGGGTCACTTGCCTCTAGTGATAGTGGATGGCGTCCTCCCAAGCCTATTGGGACTAGACTGGTTCCCGGCCCTGGGCCTCCACATAGGGGGAATCCACGCCATTGCAAGTTCAGAAGTTGAATCCCTGTTCAGGGACTATGCTGACGTATTCAGCGAAGGCCTAGGCTGCTATGTGGGAACCCCAATATCCTTCAGAGTAGACTCCCAGGCAGTACCAATACGTTTGAAGCCCCGCAGAGTTCCTTTTGCAATTCGTCCTAAACAAATTAATTAAGCAGGGCATACTGCAACCTACAGACTTCTCAAAATGGGAAACCCCTATAGTGACACCTCTAAAAAAGGACGGAAATTTGAGAATCTGCTCTGATTATAAATCTTCGATAAACAAATATTTACAAGTTAGCACATACCCAGTCCCTGTGGTATAACATCTACTCCATTCCCTTGAGCCTGGCTCCATTTTTGCAAAGTTGGACATGTCCCAGGCGTATCAACAGTTCCCTGTTGATGATGAAACTGCTGAACTGCAAACAATAGTAACTCACAGAGGGGCTTTCAAATGCACATGCCTACAATTCGGAGTTAGTGTGGCCCCTGGAATTTTCCAGTCCCTTATGGAAAGAATTTTGCAAGGGTTGCCGGGTGTCGTGCCATACTTTGATGATATTCTGGTATCTGCCACCAATCAACAGCAATTACTACAAAGGGTCAGAAGTGTACTTGACCGTTTTAGACAATCTGGTCTTAAACTAAAAAGGGAGAAATGCACCATAGCCACTCCACAAGTGGAATTCTTAGGTTACAAGATTGATGCCAAAGGTATTCACCCAACTGAGTCAAAGGTCAAGGCCATTCACGATGCGCCTACTCCTACTAACAAAACTGAGCTTCAAACTTTCCTGGGCCTCTTGAATTTCTATGCTTCGTTCCTGCCCCATAAAGCTTCTGTTGCCGAGCTCCTTCATAGGCTTTTAGACAAGAACTCACCATGGCACTGGGGACCAAGGGAGACTATTGCTTTCCAAGGAGTCAAGTCATTGTTAACGTCAAAAGCCGTCTTAATCCAATTCAATAAAGACTTACCACTAATTCTAGCAGCCGATGCTTCTCCTTTCGGAATTGGGGCCGTTCTGAGCCACAGACTGCCTAATGGTGCAGAAGCACCTATAGCTTTCTTTTCCAGGACACTATCCTCCACTGAACGCAACTATAGCCAGATTGACAAGGAGGCCTTGGCTGCAGTAGCTTCAGTGAAGAAATTCCATGAATTTCTCTACGGGCATCATTTCGAACTCATAACTGACCACAAGCCACTGTTAGGTATTTTATCCGGCACTAAACAAACTCCCCAGATTTTTCCCCAAAGATGACCAGATGGGCGGTTTTTCTGGCTGCGTATTCCTACACTCTAATCCATCGATCCGGAAAAAGCCTTTGCCATGCTGATGCACTCAGCCGTTGCCCCCTGCCAGTTCCAGTCGAGGACCCAGCACCAGCAACTACCGTTTTCCTCATCGATGAACTCAGGCTGCCGGTCACCGCTGCTGACATCGCTGCCCATTCGGCCAAGGACCAGGTAATCTCCCAAGTCCTTGACTGGGTAGGGAGGGGGTGGCCTACAGCCCCTTATCCTTCAGATTTCCTACCCTACAAACTACGCCAACAGGAACTTTCCTCTTTGCAAGGCTGTTTACTGTGGGGAACCAGAGTAGTCATTCCCCACAAACTGCAAACCTCAATACTGAAGGTGCTGCATGAGGGTCACCCAGGAATTGTGCGAATGAAGGCCCTCGCCCGCAGCTACGTATGGTGGCCAGGCATGGATGCTCAAATCTCTAACTGGGTCAATTCTTGCCAGGCATGCCAGGCCACCAGGGCATTACCACCAGCAGCCACCCCTAGGACCTGGGAGGAAGCCGGCAGCCCCTGGTCCAGAATACACATAGACTTGGCAGGCCCCTTCCATGGGCGCACTTTCCTGGTGGTAGTAGACTCATTTTCAAAATGGGTGGAATTGACCTTAATGCACTCCACCACTATGGAAGCAGTCAGCAAGGCACTGACTAGGATGTTCGCCACACATGGCCTTCCTGATTCCATTGTATCTGACAATGCCCCCCAATTTACCTCCTGTGAGTTTGAGATGTTTCTAGCAAGCTTGGGCATCAGACACATATTAGTAACCCCTTTTCATCCTGAAATTTCATTGCTGGCTGAGAGGGCAGTCAGATCTGCCAAGGAGGTGCTACAGAGATTGGGTCCCATAAACTGGCATGCCAAGCTGGCCCAATACCTGTTGAGCCAACATACTACACCCTGTGCCTCCACAAATAGGTCACCAGCTGAAGTATTAATGGGACACCGGCTGAGGACCACTCTGGACAGGCTGCACCCAAATTATGCCCCATTGCTTCCCCTTGGGTCAAACAGCCAAGACAGAGGGTTCCTAGTAAATGACAAAGTGTTTGTCAGGAATTTTGCTGGGCAACCACTATGGTCACCAGGGCGTGTGATAGCAGTAACTGGTCCTAAGTCTTATAGAGTCCAGTTACCTGATGGACGTACCTGGCGGCGCCACGTAGACCACTTGAGGAAGCGTTGGAGCACGGCACCCAGAGGTCATCTAGACGGGCCCCATACAGGAACAACCCCACTATCCGACGAGACCAGTTTCCAGCCCACCAGGAACAACAGCCTACCTGATGAAGAAGCTGACCAAGGTGCTGACCCGGCTCCAGACAGTCCAGCAGCCTCACTGTCATTAGAAGACACGCAGAAGGCACAAGACAGCAACCCGGTGCCATTTTTGACCGAGCCGAGAAGATCCGGACGAGTACGCAGGTGCCCAACTTACTTGCAGGACTACGCATGCTCCTCACTGGGAGAGAGGAGTGTTGTGTATTGACTTGAGTCTTCACTCAGGTCCGTGCTTTAAGCGGGAAGCACGGACCTCTCCCATTGGCTGTTGCCGTTTGACAGCCGGCTATAAAAGGCGGCTGTCAAACGGCATCAGCTGTTGCCGCTCCAGCTGGCTGCCGTGCTAGCGCGGCAGTAGCGGTAACCCTTTATTCATTGTAATAAAGTTTGAGCTGAAGCCTTGCCCTGGTCTCTGCCTGAGTATTTCCGTCGCTCCACAACAGCAACTAAAACCATTCCAAAGAAAAAGAAATGCAAGAAAGCAAAATGGCTGTCTGAGGAAGCTTTACAAATAGCTGAGGAAAGAAGGGAAGCGAAAGGCAAGGGAGAAAGAGAAAGACACACCCAATTGAATGCAGAATTCCAGAGAATAGATAGAAAAGATAAGAATGCCTTCTTAAATGAACAGTGCAAAGAAATAGAAGAAAACAATATAATAGGGAGGACCAGAGATTTCTTCAATAATATTGGAGATATAAAGGGAATGTTTCATGCAGAGATGGGCATGATAAAGGACCAAAATGGCAGGGACCTAACAGAGGCAGAAGAGATTAAGAAGAGGTGGCAAAATTATATAGAAGAACTATACAAGAATGAACTTAACATCCCTGATAACCACAATGGGGTGGTCACTGACCTAGAGCCAGACATCCTGGAATGTGACCTTAGGAAATCTGAGCAATAACAAAGCTAGTGGATGTGACAATATTCCAGCTGAGCTATTCAAAATCTTGAAAGACCATGCAGTAAAATTGCTACACTCAATTTGCTCAGCAGTGGCCACAGGATTGGTAAAGGTCAGTTTACATTCTACTTCCAAAGAAGGGTAATGCCAAAGAACGTTCAAACTACCGCGCCATTGCACAGGCTACCAAAGTTATGCTCAAAATCCTACAAGCTAGGCTCCAACTGTATGGGAACCAAGAACTACCAGAAGTACAGGCAGGATTTCAAAGAGACACAGGAACTAGAGATCAAATTGCCAACATATGTTAGATCATCGAGAAAGCTAGGGAGTTCCAGAAAAACATCTGCTTCTGCTTCATTGAGTATGCTAAAGTCTTTGATTGCGTGGATCACAACAAATTGTGGCAAGTTCTTAAAGAGATGGTAGTACCAGGCCATCTTATCTGTCTCTTGAGAAACCTCTGTGGGGGTCAAGAAACAACAGTATGAACTGGACACAGAACCACTGATCGTTTCAAAATTGAGAAAGAAGTTCAGCAAGGCTGTATACTGTCACCCTGCCTATTTAACTTAAATGCAGAGCACATCATAAGAAAGGCAGGGATAGATGAATCACAAATTGGAATTAAGATTGCTGGGAGAAATATCAACAATCTCAGATATGCAGATGATACCACCCCAATGGCAGAAAGTGAAGAGGAACTAAAGAGCCTCTTGATGCAGGTGAAGGAGTAGAGTGCAAAAGTTGACTTGAAACTCAACATTAAGAAAATGGCATCTGACCCTCTCAATTCCTGGCAAATGGGGAAGAAATGGACAGCTTTTATTTTCCTGAGCTTCAAGATCACAGCAGATGGGGACTACAACCAAGAAATTAAAAGACACTTGCTCCTGGGGAGGAAAGCTATGGCATACTATAAAGCAAAAACATCACCCTGCCAACAAAAATATGTATAGTCAAGGCTATGGCTTTCCCAGTTGCAATGTATGGCTGTGAAAGTTGGACCATAAGGAAGGCTAAGTGCCAAAGAATTGAGGCCTTTGAACGATGGTGCCGGAGAAGATTCCTGCAAGTCCCTTGGACTGCAAGGCAATTAAACAGGTCAGTCCTAGAGGAGATCAACCCTGACTGCTCTTTAGAAGGTCAGATCCTGAAGATGAAATTCAAATACTTTGGCCACCTAATGAGAAGGAAGGACTTACTGGAGAAAAGCCTAATGCTGGGAACAATTGAGGGCAAAAGAACAAGAGGATGACAGAGAATGAGGTGGCTGGATGGAGTCACTGAAGTAGTCAGTGTGAGTCTAAATGGACTCCAGGGGATGGTAGAGGACAGGAAGGCCTGGAGGAACATTGTCTGGGTTCATGATGGGTCAGATATGACTTTGTGACTAACTACAACAACAATAATTGCAAACTAATTCTGCTGATTGCCAGGAATTCAATTCTGACTAGCTCAAGATTGACTCAGCCTTCCATTTTTTTGAGGTCAGTAAAATGAAGACCCAGATTTCCAGGGGCAACATGTTGACTCTGTAAACCACTTAGAGAGTTCTGTAAAGCACTATGAAGCAATATATAAGTCTAAGTGCTATTGTTATTGCTATTGCTATATACTGAGCACGGGATGTATGGGGTGTTCAGGGAGGAATAGCACCTTTGGTGTAGGGACATATGGTATCCTCTTAGGGCAGCTCATCCACCTTTGGTCTCCACCTGTCACTCAGCTCTCACCTGTGACTCCTAGTAGCTGCAGCATGCACAACGGCCACACTTTGGGCAACAGCTTCAACAGGCTGAGGGTAGCCGCCAGGTCATTGAACTTCAGTGAGGTAGAGACTTGTCTATCTTGAGCATGTGAAGACAGATTCTGATGGATTGAGCAGATGAAGCCTACCAGAATAGGACAACAGTTATGAAAGCTGTCTCTGCAAGAGATGTGTACATCAAGACATGAAAGATGTCCTGGTCAATCACTTTGCCCAGCCCATTTTCAACTGTCTTGACTTTTGCCATTGAAGCAGGATGGAATCCGGGAAGAGAGAGTGAGGCTCACTATGCACACCTCTCCCTCACTTTAATCCAATTCATGCGCCAGTCTTAACATCCCCCAACTCCCAAAAATCTTTAAAGTCCTATGGCATTGGGCGAATGATGAAGCAGCAGGTGTGGATACACTGGGAACAGTGATGGGATTCAATTTTTTTAACTACCGGTTCTGTGGGTGTGGCTTGGTGGGCATGGCAGAGGAAAGATACTGTAAAATCTCCAGTCAGAGGTGATAATTGCTCGTTCTCTGAACTACTCAAAATTTCCGCTACCGATTCTCCAGAACTGGTCAGAACCTCCTGAATACCACCTCTGGATGCATTAGTCCCTTGCATGCATGGATTGTTTCTTTTTGTATACAGTTTACACAGAGGTGGTATTTAGCTGATTTGGCTGAATCAGATGTTAACTTTGTGTGTAGTTCGGATAACTGGCTGATCTGACTGGGAGCTGTAGCTGCAGACCTGCAGCTCAGGTCTAATGGTCAACTTGCTGACAGAAGCAACAGCTGAATTTGGTCTCTATCTGAGTGACTGAGCAGTCCTTTTTAGGACTGCACTGCTTACCTCCGTAGTAAGAGGAAGGGGCTAGAAAAGGTCCCTAAACATTATTGCTGTTATCAACAGCTAAGAAAAATGCTTGCAACAACACTTGCAGGACTGCACAGAGTAAGCTTCGCAAGATACAGGACTCCTGGTTGAGTGCCAAAGCAGATGAAATTCAGAAGTTTGCTGATAGAAATGATGCTACAAAGCCCTCAGATCCTTGTACAGACCTCAGTCCTCACAGAGGTCCCCTTCACTGGACTCACATGGTGCAACTCTCATTACTGAGAAGATTTTGATTCTATAGCATTGGGCTGAGCATTTCCAATCTGTACTGAACCACCCATCTTCCATCAACAATGAGGCAATTGATAGAATGCCCCAGGTGGATATCAACCACAGCTGCCCCACCATCAAAGACTGAAACCCTACAGGCCATCAGCCAGCTGTCCAGTGGCAAGGCCCCAGGATCTGAGGCGATTCCAGTAGAAATTTATGAGGATGGTCGTGCAGTGCTTGCCGACAAATTCACTCAGTTTTTCCAATCCTTCTGGTATCAAGGATCCATTCCTCAGGAACTGAAAAATGCATCCATGGTATACCTCTATAAGAGGAAAGGAAATAAACAAGTCTGTGATAATCATAGAGGAATATTACTGCTTTCCATTGCAGGCAAGATCCTTGCATGAGTGTTGCTGAACCGCCTGACTAACCACCTGGAACAGGGTCTATTATCTGAGACACAGTGCAGTTTTTGCAAAGAGCGTGGCACCATGGATATGATCTTGTACACTACCTTTGTGAATCTCACCAAGGCTTTTGACACTGTCAGTCATGAAGGTCTGTGACACATTACATCAAAGTTCCACGATGGCATGATGGCTCATTTCTGGACAATGGAAAAGCTTCAGAGGCTTTTCCATTACAAATGGCGTCAAGCAAGGGTGCGTATTGGCACTGACCCTGTTCACATGTTTTCAGCCATGCTGTCAGACGCCTTCTAGAACAGTTCCTTGGGAGTTAGCCTGAGATACAGGACTGATGGAAAACTGTTCAGCCTATGAAAACTCCAGGCTGTCATCAAGATAAAGGAGACTGTGCTATGAGATCTCCATTTTGCTGATGACTGTGCCCTGAATGCTGGATCAGAGCAGGAAATGCAAGCCAGTGTGGACAAATTCGCAGCAGCATGTGACAACTTTGGCCTCCTCATTAACACAAAGGAGACTGAAGTGATGCACTAGTCATCTCCGAAAGCCTAACACCAAGAGCCTACCATCACAATGAAGGGACAAAAGCTGCAAGCAGTGGACCAATTTATATATCTAGGCAGCATCCTCTCCCGTGCAGTGACAATTGACATTGAGATCAACTGCAGAATAGCCAAGGCAAGCTCTGCATATGGCAAACTACAGACAAATGTGTGGGACTGCCATGGAATATGCCTTGCTACAAAGCTCAAAGTTTATCAAACAGTAGTGCTAACTACTGTGATGTATGTCAGTAAGACTCGGATTGTATGCAGGAGGCATGCTAGGCAACGTAATCACTTCCATACAACCTGCGTCTGCAGACTTCTGAGGATTCAATGGCAGGACATGGTGCCAAATACAGAAGTCCTCTCTGGAGCAGGCCTGCCATCAGTCCACACCCTGCTGATGAAAGCCCAGATATGCTGGGCAGGCCATGTTGCAAGGATGCCAGACCATCACATCCCTAAACAGCTCCTCAAAATGGTGAGTTGTCTCAAGGAAAGTGATCATGAGGGGGACAAAGGAAGTTATACAAAGACATGTTGAAAGCCTCCTACAAGTCCCTGGCCATCAACACTACCTTCTGGGAAACCTTGGTACAAGATCGATCGACATGGCACACATTGATCCACCAAGGCTGCCAGACATTTGAAGACAAAAGAACTACTACAGCACAAAAGAAGCGAGCACTCTACAAAACCAGAACTGCAAATGCTGCAACAATGGTGCCCACACATGTCTGCTTGACATGTGGCAAAACATTCTGTGCCTGTATAGGCCTTATCAGCTTACCTGCGGACACACTATGGACAACCCACAATCTGTTAGATGTCAAGGTCCTCTTTGAACATGATGGACGGACATCATCATACTGAGCACATGTTAATAGGATATTCAAACATAACTGTTATGTGTCATGTCCCTGTCAGAATCTGATTCGGAGGGGGACGCTGAGCAGCTGACAGGGGGAAAAAACTGGGGAAGGGCAAAGGCCAGCTGGGCAGAGCAGGAGAGAGATAGAGCAAGAGAGAGGGAATTCAGAGGAAGACCCATGCCCACCCCCTCTTCATCCTAGGGCATGCAGGGAGGAACGGAGAAGGAAACAATGTGAGTTGCATGGCTTATGGGGGAGGAAAGGGCCCTGATTTCCTTTATTAGCTGGGAACACAGAGTTTAAAAAGGGAGGCTGCACACAGCAAAGTTGTTGGGAGCAAATCGTGAATTATCTGGTATCATTGAGGCTTATCTGGATTCCTGGCATCTTCCCAACTATGTATGTTTTGCTGGGCTTTCAAGTCTGCAATTCCTTCTCCTGCCCTGTCAAATTAATTACTGCAGCATGGTTTGTGTGGATTTTTATTTACAGCTTGTATGTACTTTGTTTTTGGACTGAATTTCTTCCACTTAAAGACTATTCTTGGGAGAGGATTTTTCTCCAGCTGAAGGTAACTTGGACATTGGGGGCAAAGTTGGAAGTATCAAAGGGACACTTCTTGCTTATTTGACTGTGTTGCCTTTGTGCCATACCCTGGGTCATCACATTATGTTTCTTATCTGATTAAAATGTTCCTCAGCAGAGAAATAATCTCCCAGATGTCAAAAAATCAAGAAAGTCCAGTTGCCTCCTAAAAAAGCACCTTTAGGATAACCATGACCTGGATGACTGAGATTCTCCATAGACACTCTTCTATCTGATGTACTCTAAAAACAGCACTAAAGGCCCAGAATTAAATGTCATTATGGCTCAAACACATCTGGTTGAAGGATATAGGGAAAGTTTACAAATAGAAAGCTATTTGGACAAGGCTGCCCTGGCCTATTTCATATTAAGAAGACATGGAGTTTGTTAAGCCAGATATTTCATCAAATATCCTTGAGAACGGTGTACCCAAAGCTTAATTTCCCTCTGTAAATATAAAAATAGAACTTCAAGGCATATGATTATGACTGAAGTGCTTCCCCACTGCTTTGTTAAATTTTAATACCTTTAATATTTGCTCTACGTTTCTATTATTTGTGTGTTAAAAGACTGACTTGTTTGGTTTCTATAAACACACAAAACGGTATGACTAATAATTGATGGCATATGTCATTTTGGAAAATATGATAGCAAATAAGCTCTTGATTTTAAGGCTGAGGTTAATTGATCTTGTAATAAGATTGTGAGTGTTGTTATGGTAATAAGGTAGGTGCTGAGATTTAACATGTGGCTTTACAACTATTTTTGTATACACACAAATATTTGCAAGACTAAATGATTGCCAAGTGAAAATTGGCCTAATATTCAAGTAATTATTATTTCTACAGAAGGCTGTACTTAACATTATTTTTTCATATTCTACAAAACAGTGAATATTGCATGTTTTAAAAAATTAAATGGGGAATATCTATCTTGTATATATTACATTAAGGCATTTTTCCTGGAAAAATTCCTAGATCTACTCTTTTATGATGTTAAATAATGTTCCATGAACTATTTTCAATCATGCAAACAGTTGCAATTATTTCTTCAAACTGAATCTGAGCTTCAAGTATGAGTAGAAATATAATAATTTCTAAATACTACCATATAATTTACATCCACTTAGGACAAAGGCCTGGCTGGAGAATTCTGTGAGTTGAAGTTCACGCATCTTCAAGCTGCCAAAGTTGATAAATATTGTTATAGAATACCAATATTATATTAAGAGAGCCTTTTAATTTACAGATTTCAGACCTAATTTGCTATACCAGAACACCTCCCATTAATGCTAGAAAGTTATATCCAGACAATTGTTACCTAAAGAAATATTATTGTGATATTAAGGCTTCTTTGGAAAAGATGAATTGAATTTAATAAACTATTGAAAACTGAAGATTATTTTTAACTGATTTATTCAGGGTGGAGTGTTGTTTTCTGTGAGAAATATTCTTGACAATTCAATGAAATTGAATTGAGAATTAAATATTCTTGTCAAATTGGCATTTCCTTATTTATGATGTACACATTAGAAAGATGAATAAACCAAATGATCTGTTTGTTCCTATAAAATTTTTAAGTTTACATGGAATTTAAGCTGTTTGTTCTTGTGTTAGGCATCAGCAAGTGATGTTCAAGTTGAGGATTTCAATAAACAGGCAATTAATTTTCTGTTTCTTGGGCGGCGGATTGATGGGTGAGCGTTTTTGACGAGGGTGCTCAGACTTTCTCCGAGCCTAACCCCCAGGGTGGGTATGTGAGGTTCGGTGGGGCCAGCCCCCTTTTCCCACTGCCCTGAGCTTCTTTAATCCTCCAGTACTGCGTGAATGAAAAGTGTCCTGCAGTCAGCGAAAGTCCCCCATGCAAGGCTTAAAGTCGTGGCTGGGCACTGTGGGCCTGTCCCCCTTTCTGTCATCCCCTCCTCCTGAATCCCATTCTCACCATGCCAGCCCTTGTGTTAGTGAGGCTGGGGTGCCTCAGGGGTCTGTTCTCTCGCCCCTGCTGTTCAACATTTATGTGAAGCCACTGGGTGAGATCATCCATGGTTTTGGGGTAGAATTCCATCAGTATGCTGATGATACTCAGTTATACATTTCTACCCCAGCCCACCCCAACGAAGCCGTTGAAGTGATGACACGGTGCCTGGAGGCCGTGCGGAGTTGGATGGGTATGAACAGGCTCTGACTCAACCCTACCAAGACCGAGTGGCTGTGGTTTCCTGCGCTCAGATACAGCCAGCTTATTCCATCACTGGCTGTGGGGGGAGAAACTTTGACCCCCACGGGGAGGGTGCACAATCTTGGTTTCCTCCTGGATGTATGGCTGTCGCTGGAAAATCACATAACAGCCATTGCCAGGGGGGCTTTTTATCAGGTCCGACGGATCTGCCAGTTGTGGCCCTTTCTGAATCTGGACGTGCTTTGCACAGTCACTTCTGCCCTTGTCATTTCCCGTCTCGATTACTGCAATGCTCTCTACATGGGGTTCCCCTTGAAGAGCATCCAGAGGCTCCAGTTGGTGCAGAATGTGGCTGCACAGGTGATTCTGGGGGCTTCTCATAGTTCCCATGTCATACCGCTCCTGCGCGAGCTGCATTGGCTTCTGGTAGCCTTCCAGGTGCGATTCAAGGTGTTGGTGATCATCTATAAAGCGCTCCATGGCTTGGGACCCGGGTACTTATGGGACCACCTTCTGCCACCATTGGCTTCCTGTCGGCCTGTGCGCTCTCACAGGGTGGGGCTCCTTGGGGTGCCGTCAGCTGGACGATGTAGCTGGTGAGCCCGAGGGTACGGGCCTTCTCTGTGGGAGCACCCTCCCTTTGGAACGAGCTGCCCCCGGAGATACGGACTATCCTTGACCTGTGAACTTTCAGGCACGCATTGAAGACTCATCTTTTTCAACGAGCTGGTCTGGCCTAGTAATGTTGTGGGGTTTTAAATTTGTTGTTTTATATACCCTTGTTTTTATTATTTTTATTATTTTTAACTTCGGCCACTGATTTAATCTGTTTTTAAATTTTAAATTTCTTTGTATTGTTTTAATCTGGCTGTACACTGCCCTGAGTCCCAAATGGGAGAAGGGGCGGTATATAAATTAAATAAACATAAACATCAGTCGCGCTGGTTTGGACCAGCGTCTCAGAGTGGGAGAAGGTTGTGCATCTCCCCAAAACAACCGAGGCATGCCCAGCACCAACGAGGGCTGGAAGAAGCACACATGAGATCCAGCAAGAGATGAGGCATCAGAGAATCAGCCCTGGTCACTTCTTCATCTCCCACCATTGCCCTTACTTTTCAGGCAAGTGAGGGGTGAATGGGAGGGGAGGGCAAGGGGCAGGGCCAGCCAGTGATGGGATCATCCAACAGGAAGCCACAGCAGAGGGATGAAAGAGCTGCACGAGGCTCCAGAGCCACAGATTGCCGACATCCACCCTATACCATTTCAGACAATGACTGTCCAGTCTCTTCTTAAAACAGTGATGAAGCACCCACAACTTCTGATGGCAAACTATTCCACTGGTTAATTGTCATCATTGTCATTGTTGGGATTGTAAGTCAAGTCCCCTATCATTTGGAGAGCATCTCCTTGAGGGAGATATGCTATAACCTTTGATTTTATTCTTTGGTTTATAAAGAAAAGATAAGAGTGTTGGGCTGATTATCTCAGCATAGCTATTTGAAGATTAAATACACTCAAATCCTAGCCCAATACTGCTATTTGCTTTCAGTGCCTCTGAGAAAAGGATTGTTCTGATTCATGTTCAGTAGCTGGGCTTTATAGAGTTTTGCAGAGTTTTGCTCTTTGAAATCTTATAGATAGTTGATTTGTAAAACCTCTCACACAAGATAAAGGAAAGCCAGCAGCATCTGAATGACTGAAGTACAAAACAGAGCTGATAAAATTCTAAATTAAGGCAAAATTCACAAGCATTGCGAACATGCACATGGCTGCTCATTAAGCCACATGGGGACCTACTTTCCAGGTTTTTGAAAAAGGCAATCATTGTTTTTCTCTTGTTTGTTTCCTTCAACACAACAGAAGTATGCGGAGGCTTTTAAATTAGCCTGAGTGTTTATATTTGATTTCTTGCTCACACCTAACCCACCTTACAACCTTCAAGATTCTATTTGTGTCAGATTTGCATGGCCATCTGGTCCACAATATGCTTTCTTGATTTTAAAATGTTTGGTTTATGGCAGAGCCTATTATTTTCTGAGACAACAAAGAATGATCAAAATACATACTCTACTATTTCTGCCATACTTTTATTTAATACAATCACAAAATCCTGATAAAATCTTTTGTTTTTTTAACTCTGTGAGGGAAATGGGCAGTTTAGAAATGTGAAAAACAAATAAATAAACCACTAAGTAAATAAGTAAATCAAACATTCAGCATCTTATTTGAGATCATAGAGACTGAATATGTTGAATTTGAATTCTGAAGAACTATTTTAATGTAAGAGAGCCTATGTGAAGATGCCAGGAGTTGAATCTACCACCTCTATGCAATCTTGCGCATTACCAATCAGAAAAGAAATAAAAAATATATATAGGGAAGAAATCTTTCTGTAAACTAGTTATCGTAGAATAGGGATGTCAAACTCATGTCAACACAGCAGCATTACATGATGTATCGGGACTTTTTCCACCTTCGCTAAACTGGGTGTCAGCAGGGCCAACTCATGATGCATCTGGCCTGCGGGTTGGGAGTTTGACGGCCCTGTCATAGAACATAGAATATTAAAGCTGGAAGGGACCTTGGAGGTCTTGTAATCCAACCCATTGTTCAAGCAGGAGATCCTATACCATTCCAGACAAGTGGCTGTCCAGTCTCTTCTTAAAGGCCTCCACTGATGGAGGATCCATATGCAGATATCTAGGCAGATGTTTCAAGAAACATGTCTTTATTCCCCTTTCTGTACCCCTTACAGGATAAGTCCATAAATCTCCAGATATGTAGGCAATCCTAACATCAACTTCTCTTTAAAAAAGAGGTCAGACTTTAATTTCAAGAAAAATGCTTGATTTAAGATTCCAGGAAGAAGATACTCCATGATGTGTGTTTGTTTATTCTTGCCAAGCACAGAGATGTCTGCCACTTCAATATAAATGCATTGCAAAAGATCTCGCATTTCCCCTGGCTTTCAATTCCCTTGGTAGAATTCATCCTGTCACTTAGGTTCTTGCTAGAGGTAAAATAATCATCAAAGTTCTCTGTTATTCTTCCAGTTCAGGTAAAATGAACTGACTGATTTTGCTTTGTTTCTCTTCCTAGGGGAAAATAAGCAGAACAAATCTTTATTTCTATGATTTTAAACCCATGGGCTATAGAGGTTGCTAGTGAAATTGATTAGATTAACATAAACTCCTATGGAATGCCATAAAAATGCCCTGAGTGTTAACTTAGGTTTTATAACCCTCACACTGCATTGGAAGAGTGTTTTCTTGCAGTCCTTGGTGCCCACAATAATGTCATTTCCATACTTCATTTTAATTTCTGTTTTTCTTGGTACCCCTGACTTGGCACTGTAAGACTGCTTTTTCCTGCCTGAGTCTGCTAAACAAGAGTTTTTAGTTGGCAGGACATGGTTGCTCTGTATGCTGTTGAACTCTGTGGCCCCCTTTCTTTTCTATCATCCATGGAGAAATACAAGGGTGGAAAATGAATTATTGTGCAGTACCTGTGTAGCAGTGGTGGGATTCAAATTTTTTTACTACAGGTTCTGTGGCTTGGTGGGCGTGGCATTGTGGGCATGGCAGGGGAAGGATACTGTAAAATCTCCTTTCCCTTCCCACTCATGGGGGAAGGTTATTCCAAAATCCCATTTCCTCCCCAGTCCACTAATCTGCTTTCCAGCTCCATTCTCCTGTGCAGGGCAACAAAAGAAGACCCAGCCAATCAGCTGGGACTCAGGAGGCAGAGAATAGATGGGGGCAGGGCCAATCAGAGGTGGTATTTTCCAGTTCTCTGAACTACTCAGAATTTCTGCTACCAGTTCTCCAGAATTGGTCAGAACCTGCTGAATACCACCTCTGCTGTGTAGGTGCCTTTAAAAAATAATCCGAATGAACATGTGAGTGGTTCTTCATTTGAAGGAGTTTAAAAGCTGAGCTATCTTTCTTTCAGCTTATCGCAGAAGCCCATGAGTCCTTGTTCATAGTTTCTCCCCTTTTTTTCCAGAAAAAGGAGAATAGAGTTGTCAAGAAATTCAACATTGCCAAAAGAAGGAGAATCTTTCACAATTTAAAATCCCAGAATCTCTCTTAACCTCAGACAAATCCTGTGTGGCTTCAGAACTAAACCAGCTGTCAAAAAAAGAAAAAAGAAATAAAAGGTCAGTAGCAAAGGAGAAATGAAAAACCAGAGTAAATGTTTAGATTTTTAAAACAGGTACAGTTTTTGTTCTTTTCCATATATCATACATATAATCCTTTAAGGACAAAAATGTTCAGTTTTGATTGTTGGAAAGGAAGACTAATCTTTTAAGCTGTTTTTTTTTAAAAAAAGCCTAATTCAAAGGAATCTTCAAAATAAATTATATAAGAAAACTTTTTAAAAGGAGGTAGATGCTGACAAAGGTAAGTTCAAACTTGAAAATAGGCCATATTAGACTTGGTGGAGAGAGAGAGAAGCATTGCAGAAAATAAATCTCCAGTGAATCCCATTGGGAGAGAATAGAGAGTGATGCCTTGGATTTCTTGCAATTGTTCCATTCTAAACCCATCTCCATCCAGATGGGGACTTATGCAGCCCAGAGGGTGCTTCCTAATGGATAGATACCCATCGATGCCACACATATACATAACATGTGCTATTACTAGCCACAAGAAATACAGACATCACCTGTGCCCATTGCTTGGTAAACAGATTGGAAAGAATGCCAGATGCTTTGTTCTGCCTGTTTGCCTTCTTTGTTTAACTCTTACAAAGGAGAATTCCAATCAGCAGCGCTTTCGGGGGCAGTCAAAAAGGAAGAGAGACGGAAGCCTCTCTCAATGAAAACAGGTTCATGGCATTGTGACACAAGTCCTGCCCTTTTCTTTTGTGCATTGTGACATTGGATGCACAATGGAACTGTGGAGCAGAGCTTGCAGTGTGACCCTGACTTCATTTTTTTCTGACAAAAACAGCAAGATCTTGGAGACACCACTGACTACAACAAAACTGAACTGTTGAATGGATAAACACTACATTTTACAAGCTTCTCTCAGACTGTCTTTCTGCATTTACAGTGCATCTAGCTCACAAATTCAAGGATTTAGGAACTGATCCATTTGTGGACCTTGCCTTTTCCTCTATATCTGCATTATAGTCAAGCCACAATCATCAAAATGGGGGAGGGAAGTGGTGTAAAAGGGGAGAAAGTCAAGTCTTTAGGAGGAGAATTAGAGAGGAATAGTCTCCATTAAAAGACACCTAAAAATAAACCTGACACTAGGCAGAAGTTGGAATCTTATATATAACCTATTATTCAGTGGTGGGATTCAAATTTTGTTACCTGTTAGTTCTGTGGGCATGGCTTGATGGGCGTGCTTTGTTCGTGCACATGAGCTTCCTGCATGTGCATGCCAAATGCCCGCTTTGTGTGCACGCAGAGAGTTTGCTACTTACCTTCTCCTGCAATCCTGCAATCTCCTTGTGTGCTAAACAGCTGACCACAGCAATCAGCTGTGTTGCATGAAGCAGCTGAGCTTCAAAACCAGGAAATAAAGGTCAGTATAGAGCCGGGTGGGCAAGCCCAGCAGCTGATCATCAGGGCGAACCAGTTTGCCCAGCAGCTGATCATCGGAGTGAACCACTTTGCTCACAGATGATCCTCAGTTTGTCACCAGGGCCGCACTGGTAGAATACCACCCCTGCCATTATTATACTTCAATAATACCTATTGAAAACAGTTTTGCAGTACATAATAAAGAAGCACAGCTCTATCCAAAGCCCCTTGATATCATATATCTTATCCATACCTTCTCTATCCATAGCTGATTTAAGAGAACTGTAGAATGGGATACCAAGGCTGAGTTTCTCCTTTACTTGTCAGCACTTCTGCTTCCCTCAGGAAAAAAACCCTTCTTTGAAGCTTGACTGCAGCCAGTGTGACCGTCAACATTACAGGAGCTGAACCAAATCCCTCTGTTCTGGTCTTTTAGACTGAAATAGCCTGAAAAGTTGGTTTCACAGCAACAAACTTCATCGCTGAATTCAAAATCAGCCAAAGAAGAAATATACCAAGCTTGATCTGGTTTGTGTTCTGGCTCAGTTTGATTTTTTGGACGTGCGTAAGCGGTTTAGTAATCTTTGGAGCTAATGTTTGATGAAAGAAGAAGTTGATAGCTTTATCAAAAATCAAACACAGTGCACTGATGGCATTTGCACTGAAATATTACAGCAATTTGATACAGCTGTTACAATACTTATAAGACTTGCCAGGAAATTTGGAAGACAACTTCATAATCCACTGATAGGAAAAGTTGAGTGGTCAATCAATACTGAAGAAAGGTGACCTAACTGCCTATATAAAATATTGCATACAAGGCAAGCAAGATACTACTGAAATCACTTGCTTATACTAAAATTATATCTTGAACAATAACAGCTTGAAGTACAAACAGGATTCAGGAAAGTATGAAAAACATGAGGCTTCATTGCAAATCCAGATCCTTGAAGACCAAATATCGAAAAGATATCCACATTTGATCAATTGCCTATATTAAGGCTTTGGGTTGCTTAAATTATGAAAAAATCTGAGCCACAAGAAGAACTGTGGCATACCAGAACATCTGATAATTCTTTATATATTAATAAAGAAGTAACAATCCCTGGAAACGGAGAAATGGATGGTTTAAAATTCTCAAAAGTGTATGAGAAGACTGCATAAATTGACAGAGAAACAGGACTGTGTGAAAAAACTGATAGGTGAAAATTGGTGGAATGTTTGTGAACAACTTTTGCCATACTGATGATACTATATTACTAGCTAAAAGCAATGAAGCCTCTGTTGATGAAGAATGGGGACATAATCTTAAATGGACCTACAGCTAAAAGTGAAGGCAACAAAGATTCTAACAACTGGAAACATCAATTGTTTATCCCTTGATGAAGAAGAAATAGAAATTGATGATAACTTCAATTTGTTTGGATCACTAATCAATGCAGAAAATACAAGAATGCAATGAATCATTCTTGAGAAAACAGCTATAAAGTAATTAGACAAACTCTATGTACAAAATCTGAAGTACACAAAGATTCCACTTCTTCAGACCATGGTATAATCAATGTGAATGGTGAACAATGAAAAAACAAGACAGGAAGAAAATAAATACTTTTGAATTATGGTGCTCCTAAAGGATATGAATATGAGTCACAAATCTGAGGTGAGCAGCTACACAAATTGAACAAATAAACAAGGATACTGCAGGTACCATGGATTGCCTGACAAATTAATTAATTAGTATTGGGATAAATCAAACAAGTGGTGGGATTCAGCCAGTTCGCACCAGTTTGGGAAAACCAGTTGTTAAATTTCTGAGCATTTTGGTGAACTGGTTGTTGGAAGAAATCATTAGGGCAGAGAACCGGTTGTTAAATTATTTGAATCCCACCACTGAATCAAGCCTAAATTTTCAGCCTTAGAAGCAGAAATGAAAGCCCACGAGTTTTAGCTCTAGCTTGCCAAGAGAAAAATCATCACAGAAAGAGATCATGCTTGACAAGGCTGACGGAAATCAGCAAAAAGGAGACAGACAATGCAACAACAGTCACGAAGAATGCCTGTCTAGCAACAATTAACTGCTTAGTTGAAGACTAAACTGAATTCAAGACAACAATCCACAGGGTTGCCATGAGTCAATACTAACTTAACGGCAACTTATAAGAGAATAGATGCAGTGGGCGGGTCCAGCTCATGTTTGTTCAGATGTCCATGCCATCTATGATGATGAACATAATGAAGGGCCAACTGTGTCTAACTAAACCCAAATGTCAAACTATTATTAGGCTTCAAAAGATTTTTGTACAGAAATACTCTACCAAGAAAAGAAACCCGAAAAAAAAACAATTCTCTGTACTAAAACGTTGACAGTTAGGAACATAATGTTCGGTCACCATTGTCTCCATTTTCACGCTTTTTTTCTACACACTCCACGAGATCACCCAATATAAAACAATACTTGCTCTGAACGGCTTATTTCTATGGCAAACTGCTAGCAGTGTTGAGAGAATCAATGCATAGTTTTGCTTTGTTGTACTTTATTCTTTTTGGAAAGCCATGGTTTGAGATCTTCTATTGGAGTTTGGGATAATTGTATTATATTTTGAAATGTATGCTTTTGGTCTCAGTTTTACCTTTATCCTAATTATCTTCTATTTTTGCTTCTTCCTGCAACCACACATAATTCATTAAGTTCTGTTATCTAGTTAGATGAAAACCATCCTTTGTGAAAAAAATAATAGAAGCTTGCCAATCACTATTGTCATTCATATTCTTATTTGTATTAGAGATAAGTGGATGTTTGCTAGATTTTTTTTTGCATTTGTATTAAAATTTAGAAAAGAATTGAACAAAGTGATGTCTGAAAAAGTTAGATGAAATAATTAAGCCTGTGAAACTCACTGGCATAGCTTCATACGGAAAATCTCCCATTCATTGTTATGTTTTACCAATTTATTTCTCAGCTGTTTATTGTCTATGGAGACATTAAATAGCTGACCTGAAGAAGCTTCTTGGATGAAAAGTGAAATGCCTTCAACGAAAAACCAGGAAGTCCAGTTGCCTCGTCAAAAAGCACCTTTGGGGTCTCAGCTGTTTACTTTTGGTAGGTAAATTATCTTCTCCAATCCCCAAAAAATCTCTTCTTGCTTGAACTCAACTTACCATGTTAGTGAATAAGGAGAATTTTATCTTTCACTGCCAATGTCAGTCCTACCAGAAAACATGACCAGATCAATTGATTCCACCTTATTGCAAAACTATATTAACAGAATCTTGCAATTTTGAATGCAAATTTCTCCCACCACATCACCTTTACAATTCTAGAACTTAAAGATTATTTTTCCTGAACCTCTTACTCCACTGTCTATGCAACTGTCTCATTCCCTAGGCCTGTGATGATGAACCTATGACTTGTGTGCCACAGGTGGCATGGAGAGTCATTTGTGCC
Organism: Bungarus multicinctus; assembly: GCA_023653725.1. Classification (NCBI taxonomy): domain Eukaryota; kingdom Metazoa; phylum Chordata; class Lepidosauria; order Squamata; family Elapidae; genus Bungarus; species Bungarus multicinctus. The sequence continues at coordinate 68,795,922 of CM042836.1, read as the reverse complement.
AGCATGCAAGCCGCAGGCAAACTTACCTCACTATGCATGCGTGCTGATTTTTGGCTGGTTTGAGGCCTTTTTGGCCTCCTAGAGGCTTGAGGAAAGCTGCTGCAGGCCTTTCAGGCCAAATAATAGGCCCGTTTAATCACTTCCTGTATTTCCGGAAATACTGGAAGTGACAAAACGGGCCTATTATTCACCCTGAAAAGCCTGCAAAGGCTTTCCTCAAGCCTCTGGAAGTCCAAAAAGGGCCTCAAACCAGCCAAAAATCAGCTGTGATGCATAGTGCAGGCAAGGGGGGCAGTGGGGGAGGATTGCACGCACATGCTTAGGGGGCAGACGCATTGCATTCTGGGTTCTGGCATGTGAACGTGCAAGCGCAAGGTCACACACAATTTTTGGCACAGGAGCTCAAAAAGATTAGCCACCACTGCCCTAGGCAGCATCTCTTGGCACATCTTCTAAAGTCTTACCATTACAGCCCTGGCTTTATCAAGTACTAGTGACAAGGAACATCCATGCCCTTATTTTTTAAAAAAGAAAAATAAGCAGGGAAGGATTCATCATCAAAGACAGGGTAAAAATCTAGAAAAAACAAAAAATTAGGAACTGAATTTATTTGTGGGAAAAGAGCTCGGAGGCTGACTCAGATTCATATATGAAATGAAAGGCCAGTGAACTGATTATTTTTTTCCCTTTTTCTTTTCAGTATTCTTTTTAACCCTAACATTTGAAATATAACTTTTTAAAAAACATCTGTACAATGTTCAGAAAGGCTTAAGCATACTGCTTGAAGTTTCAGGGAATAATTTCTACTCTGGTATCTCATTAGCAACAGAGGTTCTAGGTGTCATAGAAAATTCTGGAATAGGTTTTAGGGCAGGCCCTGTTGATGTGGAAGGCTGTCCATGCTTATTATGTCCCTCTCATTATTGTACACAGGTAAATCTTCAACTTACAACAGTTCACTTAGTGAGCATTCAAAGTTACATTGGCACTGAAAGAAGTGATTTATGACATTTTTCACACTTACAACCTTTGTAGCATGATGATGTGAGCAAAATTTAGATGCTTGGCAACTTGTTCATACTTATGACCATTACAATGTCCCGAGGTCATGCGATCCCCTTTTGCAACCTTATGACAAGCAAAATCAATGGAGAAGCCAGATTCACTTAACAACTGAGTTACCAACTTATCAACTGCAGTGACTCATTTCACAACTGTGGCAAGAAATGCTGTAAAATGGGACAAAGCTATATTAACTTTATCACTTAATAAATGTCTCACTTAACAACAGGGCCAATTGTGGTCATAAGTTGAGGACTACCAATATCCCCTGAAAGTAGGCTTAAAACACAGCAACTACATTTGGGCTGGGAGAGAGTTGTGGTGCTTCTTCTTCATACATGTCATCCATTTCTCATTAAAAATGATGTCATTTTGTCAGCTGGAGATTCTGCACAGACAGGTATCTTTGTGAAATGTTCTGGTCAATTATAAAGACACTATACAAAGAGATTTTGCACACGGAGGAACCATTCCGTGCTCTTCGTATCTTGCACTAGTAGGAATCAAAAAGTTTGATTGTATCAAACTTGGAGAGATGACAGGAAATGCATGTTCTATTAATTACAGTAATTTCAACCAGCATTCAGTAATTAACATTGCAGTGTATAGTACTAAAATGCAGTAGACAGTGCCATCTTTGATCTGCAAAGCAACATCATAAATTAAAAAAACTCCACTAAATCACAATGTGGGAAATTTTTTTCCATGGGAAATATAGTGATTCACCAACAGAAATTTTAACTTTGGAATACCTGGTCATTTTGGGGGGCTGATTCACCAACAGAAATTTTAACTTTGGAATTGCAAAATAGAAATGCTACAGTATAGTATTTGATCCGTATTGCTTGTAATCTCTTTGATGTTGCCTGGCTGCTTGGGTTGAAATTTTTTCCTCAGGGGAAAGAACACATGAGAAAAATTAATCTCAAAAATATATTTGTTTCTGAGCTTAGGATAAAACCCATAGATTTCTAAATATATAAATCCTAAATATATGTTCTTTAAAATTCATTCATTCATATATCATTGAATACAGGGGCTCTGGATCCTCCTGAAACATATGTAACAGAAGTGAGGGCTGGAGAAAAGGCATTTTGTACCTCCATATTGCTCTGTGGACATCTATGAATCCTAGGTACATGCAAAGGAAAATTGTGTTGATGCTACTTTAGCTCATTTTTGATCATGGGCTTAAATGTTTCCTTACACTGCAACTGAAAGGCAATAAACACTGAAACATGAGTACCTAAAGCAACAATATCCTACAAACCTATCTATCCAGCATTTCCTTTGGTGTCCAGTAGTACACAGAAAAACATAATAAACCAGAAAAAATTTAAGACATAAGATGAGTAAAAGAAAACAGCTGAAATGAATGTATCTCAACATTATGAGGACCCAGATTGTTGGAGGCAATATGCTTAGAGAGGACTGTAAAAGCACTGTGAAAATGGTATATACGTATAAGTACTGTTGCTGTTTGCTATGTTTCTTCATACCTTTCTAATTTTGGAAACCATCCACTTTAACCACTTTTTGTATTGGTAATCCATTTTGTATTCAATCTATTTTAATTCATTCCCAAATCTCACATTTATACAACAAAGTGGAAAGGAATGCATTCCAATACACAACCACTCTAGCTTTTTTCAACAAATATTTAATCTTTTCATTGCCCACATTTTATTTTACTTACTGAATTTATTTTACTTAATAAATTTACATGCTGCCCAACTTGCCTCCTTTTATCTTTCTATAAATATTTGCATGCATTAAAAATTGTCCATCCATTTTCCCAACTTCCACCATGGTACATACATTCATCTACAGGTTAAGGTTTTTTTTTTTTACCATTTACTGTATGTATAATTTGCGATTGTTCATTTTTCCTACCCCATGCAATTTCTTTGGTGTTTGTTATATGAATGTTTACAACTAAACCCCACATAGCATCTTATAGTCTATCTTACACTGAAAATCATTCAGCTTCTCCTTCTCACTCAGCTTTCAACTCCATTATGCAATCACATTATCACGTACTTTCTCTAAATCAATAAAAGAACAATACATTTTTCTGCATTCATTCATTTCTCAGTAACATATTGAAGAATCTATATTTGGTTGCCACACCCCTCTGTCTAGCATAAAACCACCCTGCATTTCCCAAACGTTGCTCACTGTCACCTCTTAAGCCTTTTGAAACAGAATTATGACAAACATTCCAAGATTAAACTGACCTCCTTAAAGTTTTTGCATTCACCCTTGCTATCTCTTCTCTTTTCCATAGAGGGCAACAGTATCTAAATTTTTATAATCATTAGGCACAGATGCAATTTTTGCACACTTGTTAAACTTGTCACACAACTTATTTATAAGCAAGCCACTTCCTTATTTTAACATTTCCAATGACACCATCCTCACCTATAGTCTTATAGTTTTATCAACATTCGCACAGCATGTTCATCATTTTTCTTCCAGACACTTATTTATGTAGCCTTCATTTCAATCCCTTCCACTGACACAGCATTATTATTCCAATTCAGATCTCTAAAATGCCTTTTTCATTCAGTTTCATCTCAAATAATTTCATCCCATTTATTATTAATTCCTTTCACTCTGCTGGAGGCTTATTTTTTAGCCTCTTCACCCGCTTTCAAATTCCCACCCCCATCATAATTACTCTGCCTTTCTTCTTCCACTTTCAAACTTAATTGTCCTTGCACAATATTTGCAACTATATTTGATTTGTTGCATACATTACAGGTAGTCCTTGCTTAATGATGGATGTTTAACACAATTCAAAATTATGGCTACTGAAAAATTAACTTTGTGACTGGACCTTGCACTTACAACCACTGCAGCGTCCTCACAGTCACATGACCGAGATTTGGGCATTTTGCATCTGGTGAGCATTACAGTGTCCCGCAGTCATGTGATTACCATTTGTGGGCTTTGCAGTTGGCTTCTGACAAGAGAAGTCAGCGTTATAATCGCAAATGGTGATCGCGTGTGATCACATAATGACTGTGATGGTTCACTTAATGACTAGGGAAGATACAATATTGTAAGTCTAGTGCAGTCATGTAAGATAAGATAACCTTTATTGTCATTTTTTACTGTGAGCACACTGGCTCACATTAAAAATGAAATTCTGTTGCCTGCTCTCAAAAGAAGAGTATCTTCAAATACCCATACATAACACACACACACACACGCACATACACATATATATGTACATATAAATATTAAATATTATAAATATTAATCACTGTCCATCTTGAATACAAAGCAGAAAGAGAAACCTTGAGAGTTTACAAGGTTGATGCTACATGGAACAAAGGGGCCTGAGGCATTGGAGAGTTGGCAGTGGGGGGGGATGGGGAGAGATATCAGTGGGGAGAGGTGGGACATTGCCAGTGGGTGGTATCAGCAGAAGGTTGGATAGAAGCCGGAAGTGGTAACAGTGGTTCTCCACAATAGTACTCATGTTTCTCATGTGGACCCTTGGGAAAATTAATTGTCCATCCCTGATTTAGATCATCTCTCATAAAAATGCAAATTGTAACACAATAAACTGTGAATCTTATTTTCTTCCCACAGAAAGCACAGAAAACTACAAACTCATCTTTGAGTGGTTAGAAAAATAATAAAATAATCGGATATTAAAAAAAATAAGAAGCAGCCCATTAGGCTAAAGTTGTTTGAGCTTGTTATATCATACGTACAATAGTATTATTTATCATTATTATGTAAAAATGCTTTCAATAAACTACATTATTTAGGATGAGTGTAAACGCACAACTCAATAGAGAATTAATTTTCATTTAATGTGGTTTCTATTATATATTAACTGAATATTCACTGAACAAGAAATTGAAATCACTGAATTTCAGATATATTCAATAAAGGCATGTGACATTTGTTTTATTAATAAGAATCTTAGAAATGTTAAACATTTCAAGTAATTAGATTTTCATACCCTGCTACCCATTCCATAGTCATAGTCATTTGAGACTGCAAAAGAAAATTAAATTGTAGCTTCTAGAGGTTCTAATTAGTAATAAATTTATTTTAATGTCTTTCTTTTTAAGTTATTTCCATCATATTAATGTAGAATAGTAAAAGCCTTTGGGAAAGGGGGATTAGGAATGAATACATATATAAACATCCAGCAACATTTCTATTTCACTTGCAATGAATTTTATTTCTTCAAAACATTTATTTTTCAAAGTAGTACTAAGCTAGAATTATTTTCCATGCCAAGCGATTTTGAAGTCCGTATGTTTCCTCATGAATTTTGCATTTTAAAGCACACTTGTGAAGAATTAGCAGCATTAGTTCCATGAATGCAAAGGAGCTTGGGGCATTTTTTAAATCCAACCTACTTTTTCATGTGGAAAATTGCTTTTAAATTTTTCCATATTTCTAAACCTTATCAAAGAATATGTAAGCCAAAATTCAGATTCACTGGATCAACCTTCCTGAAGGTTAATTGCAAATACAGTTTCCCTAACTCCTACCCAGCCTCACTGATGAAAATCCACACGTATCTGAAGGGCATCATGATGGGAAGAAATAATTTGGATTTAGGTGTAAATCCTCAGTGCTCTGATAAAGTGCAAAATATTCTAGTTGTATAAATGATTGATTCTGGAAATTTATTTACTTTCTTATTTGTTTATTATTATTTTACCCAGCATTTTGATTTTTAAGAACAATCTCATTATCAGATGGAAAAAAGACTAAACTAACTTTTGTCAATAAGCTCCACCTTACTCAAGAAGTCTATGGTGCCTCTTATTTAATTTGACATACTGGAGGCATGAGATCTGAATATATGAAATCAGAAAACTTTAACCTTAGACTGTCTACTATTGACCTCATCCCTTTCCTAAGAGGTCTGTAGGGAGCGTGCATAAGCGCACCAACGTGCCTACCGTCCCTGTCCTATTGTTTCGTTTATTTTTCTTATATGTACCCATTTCATGTATTCATAACTATGTATATACTTATACCTATTATCTTGCAAGCGATTGACAAATCAAATAAATAAAAAAAATCAAATAAATAAATATCCTTAAAGCAATTGTACTGATGCTTGAAACAAGGGGGTAATCCTGGCTATCTGTTTAGTGTATTCAATATATTAATGCCTGGTCCATGGTCATGAGATGGATCTAATTTTGTCTTGTATGTTCAGAGGAAACTTCTTCATAAGCAGTGTCAGACTAAGGCTCACTGGTGCCCTAAGCACTGACAAATCTTGGTGCCCCATCTCCTCCTTTCTACATACTGTACAAATGAAGCCAAGCTCAGGCTACATAAAAGATTTTGTGGTGCCCCCTTTGGGCCTGGTGCTCTAAACACGTGCTTAGTCTGCTTAATGGTTAATACATCAGTGTTCATGAGGTTGGGTAAATCACAAAATAGCATTTCAATATACAGTTCTGATAGATCAGATGTGTTCAACCTGCAGCTCATTGGCCTCATGCAGCCGTAGACAGCTAGTAATGTAGCCCCACGAGAAAATAAAAATATAAAAAAAGTAAGTTTGCTATTTATGAGCATTAACTACATCATAAACTATATTATATATTTTATATGTGGCCCAAGACAATTCCTCTTCACTCAAGGCTTCTCTAGTAAGTCAAAAAGTTGAACAACTATGTGATAGATCATTCAACCATACTATTTTTATTATAAGTAATTAAAAACTAGTGTGGTTTCTATATGTGCACAGAATGCATAAAATGAGGGGACTGAGTAATTTTTTTTCCAATGACTCCTGCAAAGTAAGTGATGCGTATCTTATGCATTGTAGGTTCAGATGAGGTTAGATCACTTGGTTAACCAAGAAAATGAGCTACAGAAAAACAAATCTAAATAAACCTAATTTAGGGCAGCCTCTAAGGTTTGACTGCAGAGCTGATATCCTTAATAGCTTCTGTGATCCTTTTAGAATATTTTTTAATGCAAGGTGTTTAAGTTTCATTACTTCAGGCAGGGCTCAGCTACTGTTCATATTTCCCCTGATTTAGAATTGGGGAGGTGACCTCTTTTTTTCCTAGACAGTTTACCAGGGTCCACTGGATAACTGAGGTTATCTAGGGTTTATTTTTAGGATGTGAGCTAGCCCTTCATAATTTTTAAAATTGTTTGCATACAGCCAACAGATGAAAAAAAAAATGATTCTAAATTAGTATTTTTACACAGTTCATCTTAAATATTCACCTAGCCTTTATATCTGATGTCTTGTTCATTAACAAGAGAAGATTCGTCTTTATCTTTAGCATTTAATCTGTCCCAGCAGTCATTTCCAGTTTTATTTGCCTAGATTAATACTTAATTATAGTCTTATCCACAGTATGATATGCTGCTGATAGAAAATATATCTGTCACCGAAAAGGAGTCAACTCAGCATGTCAGCATTTCAACTACCCTGAATCCATTTCAAAATTCTTTTTAGGAATCCAACTATGCGAGTAAAATATGGAAAACCGAGAGTAGGGGCAGCTGGTGCTCTACAGAGAGAGTTAGCTAATTCCAGGCAAAGCCATATCTAATGAACAGCCTTTTATCCATTGTGGGTTGCTTTCCAGTGCAATCTGTTTATTTGTACCACCACATGTTCCAATAATACATCAGTTTTCAGTAATGAGTAGAGTCAGAGCCAAAGTCTAGACTAGTATATCTCCCTTATCTGTGCTTTGTCCTCATTTCCTAGATAGATTTCTTGCTTGCTTGTAAAGGGCTTTAGAAATTGATGGGTGCAAGTGGCTCACCCATCTACAGGCAGAGGAATTTCACAAGCAATTAACTTCAAAAACCAAGCATGCAAATTAGGAGAATTAGAGCAAGACAAAGTTTTTTGGGGTCCTTTTTTCTAGTCTGATCTCAAAAGAACATGATGTGTATATGTGTGTAGCAGTATTATATAAAAAAGCATTCATAAAACAGCTTAGTAAGAATTGTAACTTTCATCAGGATGGACTTTTAAGTGCTCTATTATTCTGATTGTATCCTCTAAATTTGTTCCAGTTGTTGGCAAACTGTAGCCTAATGATTTTCCAAGAACCAGTGGCATGTCACCTCTTTATATTATTTCCACTTTATTTTACATCATGATAGCTTTCTTTTTCTTTGTTGCATCACCAGTACTTGCATGGGATACATAACACAAACATTTAAATCAAATACAAAGTGACATAAGCAACCTAGAATTAATGGCAATTTGATCCAAATGATGGATGACATTCTCCTTCCTTAAGCTGATGAACTACTGAAGCTGCGGAATGTTTTCATCACAAAGTGGATTTTGTGTTCATTACTGCAAACTATTGTAATTAACTCACATTTTAATATAATAGGCTTTATGGCAATCTGTTTGTAACTATGAGTTGTCACTAAGTTGGATATTCTTAACCCAGGGATAGCTTGTTCAAACTGTCCCAAGGGCCTGATTGGGAAAGTCAAACTCCAGGAGAAACCTTTGAAATGCCACCTGAGCTGAAAAAGACAACTTATTCATGCAGAGAGAGAAGAAGACAATAGAAAGATACTAGTTGCACATATTTTGATGCTGGGTGGGGATAATTAGCACTTGAAAAACACCCTGCTGTTCTTTTCATTGTATATGCAAATAAACACAGGTATCTCTAATAAAGGAGAATATTTGTAGCTTACAGTTGACATGAGGGCTCTTTGGTGCTCTCTGAGCTTGCTTATTTTCTTGAAGACATTTCTTTACCCAAATTAGGTAATATCATTAATGCTAGTGATTAGAGAGTACCAAGGGCCTCACAGGTATCTCTAAATGGATATCTTTTTTCCACATCTCATTCATGGACTGTTCATATATTGTGAAATCTATGAGATCTTTCAGGCGTGCAACAGTCCACTTAATTGTTTTTTGAGTCCACTTTCAGCTGGGAGGACCTCCAAGTAAAAGTGTTCCCAGCTTTCATTAGAAGAACTGAAAAAATTGACTATAATGATTAATTTGCAAATCATCACTGAATACTGGACTTTGAAGAGCAATCGTGCAAGAACTCACTATGTCCTATAAAGAAAAGAAATGAAGCTGAATATGCCATCAACCCTATTTAATCTTAGTTCTTAGGAAGAAAAATGTGAGAGCAAACACAACTCTTTCTTAGGTTGTAAGTAATCAAAACATATGCAATTTGTCATCTTAACTCTTCATAAAAATTGTCATCAGTCAAGAAGCTAGAAAGGTGAATATATGCAAAAAATGTTCTCATAATCTTTTCTATTCATTTTTCTTTGTATGGTGTCTCAGTGATGACAGAATGTTTTTCCTCTCCTCTAGAATATAAGGACTGGAACAATTGTTCTCATTCTGATTTGGCATCAGGAACACAGATATTTGTAAACTGATGAATTTCAGAAGCTGATTTAGAATGAAAGTAAAATCAGAACCATGTCTTTCCATTTTCAAGATAAAACCTTATGAGAATGATAGAGGAACTACAATGTGGACTTCTCAGATCATCTCTCATAGCAGAATCTGAGGATGTTATACAAACTGTCCCCCAGACATGATGCCTTCACCTTCTGAATCCCACGCACTCCCAGAGATGTTGACTGGGTTATTTGGCAATTGAAGTTGACACAAGAAAGAGTGCAGAGAAGAGCAACAAAGATGATTAGGGGACTGGAGGCTAAAATATATAAAGAGCAGTTGCTGGAATGGGGTATGACTAGTTTAATGAAAAGAAGGATTAGGGGTAACATGATAGCAGTGTCAAGCCCAGTATTGACATATGTGTAGCCATTTTAGTTAGGCTTAATATATATTCTTTTTCTTACTTTCTCTTTGGCAGTTATGCGGGAAGGGTTTCAGGCTTGCCACATTCCTAAGGGGGGAGGAGTGGAGATAGAGTTGTTCAGGCTAGGTGATCATTCTTCCCGTGGGAACCCGAGCTGTCCGTGCCTAGGCACTGGTGGTGGAGATTTATTACATCAAGCAATGTTGAATTACTTCTATTGGAGAATGTGACTATTGGGAAGTATTTTCTAACTTCTAATATGAGGGGTAATTCTGAGTTGTGTCAGATCCGGAATTACTATGGACTTTGCCAATTTTTAACATATTAACAATTGTTAACCTAATCCTACGTAGGATTAATATCACACTATTAACTAGAGCATACAAAACATTTGCTAGCTCATCAGTCTGGAACCCACATCATTTATCTGATATTAACACAGTTGAGAAAGTCCAGAAATATTTCACAAGAAGAGTTCTCCACTCCTCTACCAATTGCAGAATACCTTATGCCACCAGACTTGAAACTCTAGACCTAGAAAACCTAGAATTATGCCACCTTCGGTCTGATCTAAGTATAGTATATAAAATCATGCATTGCAATGTCCTATCTGTCAATGAATACTTCAGCTTCAACCATAACAACACAAAAGCACACAATAGATACAAACTCAAGGTTAACTGCACCAAACTTGATTGCAGGAAATACGACTTCAGCAACAGAGTGGTCAATGTCTGGAATACTCTATCTGACTCTGTGGTTTCTTCCCCAAACCCCAAAAACCTTAACCTTAGACTGTCTACTATTGACTTCACCCCTTTCCTAAGAGGCCTGTAGGGGATGTGCATAAGTGCACCAATCGTGCCTACCGCCCCTGTCCTATTGTTTCTTTTTATTTTTCTTATACATATCCATCTCATGTATTCATAACTATGTTTATACTTATTCATGTTATCTTGTAAGCAATTGATAAATCAAATAAATAAATAAATAAAAATAAATAAATAAACACAGTGTTTCCATATCTCAGGGGCTGCCACAAAGAAGAGGGAGTCAACCTATTCTCCAAAACACCTGAAAGCAGAACAAGAAGCAATGGATGGAAACTAATCAAAGAGAGAAGCAACCTAGAACTAAGGAGAAATTTCCTGTCAGAACAATTAACTAGTGGAACAACTTGCCTCCAGAAGTTGTGAATTCTCCAACACTGGAAGTTTTTGAGAAGAGATTGGACAACCATTTGTCTGAAATGGTATAGGGTTTCCTGCCTGAGCAGGGGGTTGGACTAGAAGACCTCCAAGGTCCCTTCCAACCCTATTATTCTGTTACATGTAGTTGGAAAATTATCTGCTTTGGAAATTAGCCAGGTAACACAAAGAATTACTCACATGGCCCAGGCTTAATCGTGATTGAAGCAGCTGCACAATTCTAAGAAATTATGTGTTTAGTTTATAGAATTGTAGCCAGGTACCATATCCATCCTCATAGGCACTCTGGAGCATTTTTTCTTGGCTTTGAAATCCAAAACACCACATAATCTTATTACAGGAGAGGCAGGATGTGGAACAATGAGGTGAAGAAAGTGGCCTGGCCTAATCCTAGTCATCTTCTTTTTATGATATCTCTAAACCAGATAGAAGAGGCAGAAGAAGCATGCCTTGAAGTAGGAAAATACAGTAGGTATTAAGGAGGAGTTCAGGTATACAGTATCTGCAGTTTAAGATTGTCTAAATTTTTGAAGCAGATCTGTGGAATGCAGGAGAGAAGGATTCATATTTAAGTCTATTGAAAATATATTTACCTACTTTTAATTAACCTTTTGTTATTTTCCCCATATCTTCAAAATAATAGAGAAACTCATATAAAAAAGGAAGGAACATAAAAACCAAAACAAATAGTAATCCAATTTATTTTCATTTGAAAACTAATTTCCTTTCCTTTGCTTCTGAAATAACTCTATTTCTTTTCACTAAGAATTACAAAAGAAAATCCTATCTGTGTTTGGATAGAGAAACTCATCAGTTTATATTCCTTGGATATTAAAAATCTCAGAAATGTTAGGAGGGAAGGTTATAGTAGGTGCAAAATATGTAAGTATCCAGTCTAAGTTAGAAAAATGTTTCATAGCAAACATCCTTCTCCTCCTTCTTTCTTCTTTCCTCCTCCTCTCATATCAAGTAATTACAGAATACATTAACAGTAAAGGCTAAATATGACCCTCCCACTTTACAAGTATTTTATTTTATTTATTTATTTGATTTGTCAATCGCTTACAAGATAATAGATATAAGTATAAACATGAGTAAGAATACAGGAAATAGGTACGAATAAATGGGGACAATAGGACAGGGATGGTAGGCACAATTGTGCACTTATGCATGCCCCCTTACAGACCTCTTTGGAATGGGGTGAGGTAAATAGTGGATAGTTGAGATTAAAGGAGTGGGGGTTAGAGGATGTAACAACAGAGTCAGGTAGTGCATTCCAGGTATTGACCACTCTGTTGCTGAAGTCGTACTTTCTGCAATCAACTTTGGAGCGGTTTACATTGAGTTTGTATCTATTGTGAAGATGTTATTCTTCACCTATAGAATATAATAGAATAAAATAAAATACTTTATTGGCCAAGTGTGATTGGACAAACAAGGAATTTGTCTTGGTGTAAATACTCTCAGTGTACATAAAGAAAAGGTACATTCGTTAAGGATCAAGAATCATAATGACAGTCATAGGGTACAATCAACAATCAAATCATACCTGGACATAGTCAATATAAATCATAAGGATACAAGCAACAAAATTACAGTCCTACAATGGAGTGTAGTGGGAGGGGATGGGTGATAAGGAGTGATGAGAAGATTAACAGTAATAGTAGTGTCACTTTGTAAATAGTTGAACAGTGTTGAGGGAATTATTTGTTTAGCAGAGTGATGGCTTTTGGGAAAAAAATGTTCTTGTGTCTAGTTGTTCTGGTGTGCGGTGCTCTATAGCGTTGTCTTGAGGGAAGGAGTTGAAACAGTTTATGTCCGGGATGTGAGGGGTCTGTAAATATTTTCACAGCCCTCTTTTTGACTCGTGCAGTATACAGGTCCTCAATTGAAGGCAGGTGGGTAGTAATTGTTTTTTCTGCAGTCCTAATTATCCTCTGAAGTCTGTGTCTGTCCTGTTGGGTTACAGAACCAAACCAGACAGTTATAGAGGTGCAGATGATATACTCAATAATTCTTCTGTAGAACTGTATCAGCAGCTCCTTGGGCAGGTTGAGCTTTCTGAGTTGGCGCAGAAAGAACATTCTTTGTTCTGCTTTTTGATGAGGTTTTTGATGTTAGGTGTCCATTTTAGGTCATATGATATAGTAGAACCTAGAAATTTGAAGGTCTGTACTGTTGATACTGTGTTGTCTAGTATTGTAAGAGGTGGTAGTATGGAAGGGTTTCTTCTAAAGTCTACCACCATTTCTATGGTTTTGAGTGAGTTCAGTTCCAAATTGTTCCGATTATACCACGAGGCAAGTTGTATAACCTCCTGTCTGTATGCAGATTCATCGTTGTCTCGAATGAGATTAATCACTGTTGTGTCATTAGCAAACTTCAGTATTTTAACAGATGGATCGTTTGAGATGCAGTCATTGGTATATAGGGAGAAGAGAAGTGGAGATAGCACACAGCCTTGGGGGGGCCCTGTGCTGATTGTACAGGTATCGGATGTGATTCCACCTAGCTTCACCTGCTGCTTCCTGTCTGTTAGGAAGCTTATGATCCACTTACAAGTGTGTTAAGGTACCGCTAGTTGGTTTAATTTGCTTAGAAGAGTGTCTGGAATGATGGTATTGAATGCTAAACTGAAGTCTACAAAGAGGACCCTTGCATCAGTATTTGGAGATTCAAGGTGTTGTAGGATGTAATGCAGAGCCATGTTAACAGCATCATCTGTCGATCTATTTGCTTGGTATGCAAATTGCATGTGATCTAACAGTGGATCTCTGATGGTTTTCAGGTGGGACATCACAAGCCTTTCAAAGATTTTCATAACTACCGATGTTAGAGCAACTGGTCTGTAGTCATTCAGTTCCTTGATGGAGGGCTTCTTTGGCACTGGGATGATGGTAGAACGTTTGAAGCAGGAAGGAACCTAGCACATCTCTAGTGATCTATTGAAGATTCGGGTGAAGATGGGGGCCAATTGGTCAGCACAGACTTTTAAGCAAGAAAGAGTTATCTTGTCTGGCCCTGGTGCTTTTCCTGGCTTCTGTCTGTGTAATAGATCTTGCACTTCTTTTTCTGTGATCACCAGAGGTTGTGGATTGGGGCTAGTTGTAGGAGGCTTGGCTGTTGTTGGTATGTTTGAGATGTGGGTTGTGGAGATAGGTGGCTGTAGTTTCTTTTCAAACCTGCAGTAAAACACATTCAGGTCATCTGCTAGTTGTTGATTTCCTTCTGCCTGGGAAGGAGGTTTGCTGAAGCCAGTGATGTTTATAAGAGTTCTCCACATGTTTGCTGGTTCATTTGTTGAGAGTTGATTCTTTAACTTTTCAGAGTAGCTTCTTTTTGCTGCTCTGATCTCTCTTGTTAATATGTTTCTGGCCTGGTTGTATAGCATTCTGTCACCTTTTCTGTAGGCTTCTTCTTTGGAACGACGTAGCTGCTTAAGTTTAGCTGTGAACCAAGGTTTATTGTTACTATATATTTGCAGGTTCCTTGTTGGTACACATAAGTCTTTGCAAAAGCTAACATATGATGTTACAGTATCAGTGAGCTAATCTAGGTCTGCAGAGGCATCTTCAAAAACATTCCAATCAATGCAATCAAGGCAGGCCATTTTGCAGGAAGTTCTCAATTTAGTGACTGAAGTTACAACTGCACTGAAAAAAAGGATTTATGTTCACTCCTCACATTTAAGACTGTCATAGCATTCCCCCATGGTCACATGATCAAAATTTGGATGCTTAGCAACTATGATGATTGTAACATCCCAAGGTCATGTAATCACTATTTGTGACCTTCCCAGCTAGCTTCCACCAAGCAAGGTCAATGAAGAAAGCTGGGTTTGCTCAACAACGAGATTCACTTAATAGCAGTGATTCATTTAACAACCATAGCAAAAAGATCATAAAATTGGATGTGACTCACTTAACAACCAACTTGCTTAGCAACGTATATTCTGGTCTGATTCTTAGCAATGAAAATCATAGTTGTAAATCAAGAACTACCTGTATAATATTCTGAGTCACTTAGGTTAATGGATGCACACACAGTCCATTGGGACAATGGACATATTTGTAATTTTGACAATATATCCTAGACATGTTTTCAAAATTACATGAGATGGGAAACTTGAATATTCAGAAATGACTGACATGCTGAGGAAGTTGTTTATTTATTTTAATTATTTATGGTTTATGTTTCTAGACTGTCCATTTCCCTCAAGGGCAGGCTCTAAATAGTGTTCCCATTCACTTCCTCTATGTGCGCCTAATTTATTCTAAGCCAACTTTGTTACCTTTGTCTTTTGAAAGGAAGATGGTCTCATTTTTCCAAGCAAAGCACTGAAATGCCACCCTTTACCATTTTTATTTCCTAAGAATATTGTGGGCTCTCTCTCAAAAAAAATATTGGAAATGAAGATGATAGTAGAAGCTTATCTGCAGTAGGCAAGATTGTACACATTTGAACTAAATTCATGTATTTGGGAAGAAGCTGCTGGGCTCTTAGCAAAAAGTAGGTCGAGCCACTTGAAATATGACTAGAGAACTTTGCAAATGATTGTTCAATCATTTATATTTTCACTTCTAGTCTCACAGAAAAGAGAATGATGCACAACTTCATGGAATATGTAGGAATGTTTGGTAACCCTCCAGTAACAAGGCAATAAGTTTCAAGAGCACCAGCAATTGTAAGAGGCAGTTGTAATAGCCCTGGGCTCTTATAACATCCATTATAGCAATATGACTGCTATATTCTATTTACAGGGTTCTCCTTAAGAAGATTATTTGAAGTAAGTGGAAGAAGAAATATCATATTTAATTTAATGTAATTCAAAGCTGCCCAACTCCCAGATGACTCTGGATGACTTCACAAACTAAAAACCCAATAAAATGCAGCAGGAACAATTTATGGCAACACAGTTGGCACATGAAGAAAAACCACAACTCATTACATACCTCCAAGAAGATATGCCAAACACCAACCCAAACAACCCAGGCCCATTGAAAAAACCAAGTTTTTAAAATTACCTGCAGGAAGGTAAGATGGGTGGGCTGGTGGGGGGTGGGGGGTGGCACACAGTTGTGGGAGTGTCATCACTTGAGACTTTCAAAGAAAGAGATTGGACTGCCATTTGCAGAAATGGTGTAGGGTGTTAAGAATGATAGTCACCTAAGAGTTGGGCTGGCAATATATAAACCAGGATAGTCTTTAAGAGAATGCTGTAATTGTAATTTGATGTGGTTCCTCCAACGGCCATAAGATGGAGCCAGAAACCTGGTTTGTTCTTGCATTTCCCTATTGCTTTTTGCCTGATTGTCGTTTTGCTTGGATTGCTGTGAGTCTTGCAACTGTTAGCAAACTATGTTTACTGAACTTTGTTTATGATATTGGACTTTGCTTTGGGATTATCCCTGGACTGAATACTGGCTGCTTTAACCGTGTATGACTTGGACTGTTTGTTGGACTTGCTTACCCATTTACTGGAAGTAAAACCTACATTTTACTATTCAGTGTATCTGTGTGCTAGTTGTGTGTTATTCATCACCACTCTCACTACGTTTCTCTGAGAGCACTCATTCTCCTAACAGGGAATACCTCAACATAGGGTCTCCTGCTTAGCAGGAGTTGGACTAGATGACCTCCAAGGTTCCTTCCAACACTGATTATCTGAAATATGAAATCAGTTAATCAATAAGGTGCTTTTCCACAGGGCAAGTGTAGTGACCAAGGAAGCCCAGATGCGTGGTCCCATTAGAAGAGATTATTGTATTGATGGGACTTGCAGCAGGTGGACTCTATGGGACTGAAAAGGACAGGCAGAATCTATAGGAGACAGACTGTCCTTCAGACTTCAAGCCATGTAGAGCTTTATAACCAGAACATTGAATTGCAATTGGCAGCCAATTGGTAACCAATACAACTTAGGTAGCAGAGGTATTTCATGACTATAGAAAGGCTTACTGTAATTGCTTGTGCTGTTGTAATTATAAGGCTGTCTTCAAGGACAATTCCATATAGAGTGTGTTGCAAGTATCCAGCTGTGAGATAACTATGTTGTGAGTAACTGTGAGGAAAGCCTGTCATTCCAACAAGTTGAACCTGTAAACAGTGCTTTCTGGCTACAGTTGACATTTGCTTTCGGAGCAAGAGCTGAGAGTCCAGGAAGACCCTAAAGTTGCACATAATTCATGACATTGGGACAAAACCTTAACAGCATTACTTTATCAAGGAGGTGGGCCTCCTTGGGGTGCTGCTGGCTGGACGGCTGGCGACCCCGAGGGTATGGGCCTTCTCCTTGGGGGCACCCTCCCTCTGGAATGAGCTGCCCCCAGAGATGAGGACCATCCCTGACCTTTTGGTCTTCCGGCGCGCATTGAAAACATACTTATTTCATCAAGCCGGTCTGGCCTAAGGTTTTATAGGGTTAATTTGGTTTTAATGGGTTTTAATCTTTTATATTCTTGTTTGAATTTTATTTTGAGCCATTATATTTAATCTTTTTAATTGTTTTTAAATATTGTATTTGTATCATTTTTTAAAATTTTGGCTGTACACCGTCCCGAGTCCCGGTAGGGAGAGGGGCGGTATAGAAAACTAATAAAATAAATAAATAAATAAATTCAAGATATACAGCTGGTTATGATCAGCATTCTGATAATGCTTGATCTCAAACTGGTGAATGGCTTTCCCCAATGCTCTTATGTCAATATTAAATAGGAGGTGTGAAAGCATTAAGCCCTGAGGCACACCATAAACCAAGATTTTGAGGCTTATCCCCCCCACCCCCAACCTCAAATAATGAATTGTGCACAAGGAAGGAAAGTTACTGCAATATTGTGTCCTCCATTTTGTGTTCTACAATCAGTATAATTTGACTAATGATACTGTAAGTCATAAAAAATTCAGTAATGTTCAGGATGGATATTCCACCTTACAACCTGACTTAGTCAGTGGTCATCAACAAGCGTGAGCTATGTCATCTCAGTTTAATGTCCTGACCTGAAGCAGGATTAAAAAGGATTTTAATAATTTGTTTCAACCAGGGTTGTCTGTAACCCTGGTTGCAGACTACTCTACTACCTTCCCCAGAAAGAGAAGGTGGAAATTGGACGAGTGTTGTCTAGAGCAGTAGGTCTATTGATGGTCATCTAGGAAGAAATGTGGGATATAAACAAAAGATATAAATAATAAAATGGATGGAATTGAAGGGAGAGATTCCCACTATTTTACTAGATTTGGATTCTACTTTCACAAAGACTAGCAAAAGTTCATTATTTCAAATTAAATGCCAATCAATTTTATTTCTAATATTTTCCTGCAATTGGAGGGTCTGCTTTTTTCCCAGATTAACAAATGTTGATCCATTGGTTGTGACAAGAATTGACATATTGTCTTGTCACCCAAGCCTGACATCACGGGCTGAGAGAATGTGTCTGGCTCAATATCACCCAACTGGCTTTCATGCCTAAGGTAGGACTAGAACTCTCAGTCTCCTGGTTTCTAATCTGGTGTCTTAATCACAGGCCAAACTAGCTCTCAAAAAACAATACATTTGTGTATAGTGGCAATTATATAGTGTAGATGTCTTGAAAATTCAAAACAAAATAATGTATATCCATTTTGGCCAAAAGAAGAAAAACATAAACCTAGAAATTGACTGTTTAAGAATTTGACCACTTTTAATGTGAAGAAAAAAGCATAAGCCTTAAGCACAATTCATAATTAGTTATGGGAATACAGGCAAGGACATATTTATTACTTAATTGTTATTAAAATAATTCTTCATATATTCCTTCCTTGATGAAGTTTGTTTGCAAGGCTTGATGAGACACAAGGGATTGATGATTAGGATCCCCTAGGGGTTTTATTTTACTAATTATCTGCTTTGAAGTTTTGGAAAAATCCCCACTGAATTCAATTTAACTCCTTCTTTCTCTGTAAATTCCCTAATACAATTCACTTTGTGGGAGAGGGGAAGAAAAATTATTCCTTGCATCTTTCTCTCTTCCTGTAGGTTTTATCACTTAGGAGGTGAAGCTATACATTTCTGCAAGATTTTAAATACATTACTTAGTATTACCCGGATGATATGGTAAGAAATGCAGTTTTGTGCTAATTTCCCCTATATGTTTTATACCAGTGGTTCTCAATGTTTCCTTCTTTAAAGGACTCTCTTTAAATACCTTTTGTGGCCATAGGCCATGGTCACTGACCCCCAAGACTTAACTCAAGATTTACCTCATAACTTTTCTTCAAGCCTTCATGGACCCCCTGTGATGACATTGACAGGACATCTTATTTAATTATAATGAAATGACAATGAAATGTTGATGAGACACAATGATGCTATAAAGGAACATACCTATCCATATATCATTTGTCTCTCAGCAGTAAAACTTGATCCAGTATTGATCTGCTGCTTTCCTGTTTTTAGGGGCAAATATTTTCAGTATAATATCTTCCCACTCCCATGTTATCTCCCATCTCCCATCAGGATAGCCTTGACAGCTTCTATCTGAAGAGATCTGGCCCAAATCTGATTCAAAGAAGGGACCTGTATTTAATTTGGCTGCATCTTAAATACTGAATAAATATCAGGCTGATTGGCAATATTTATAGCCAAATAAAGGGAAAAATAACATTAACAAATCAATTGAAACTGATCTGCAAAGCTTTATAAACAACCCTGTATTTCAAAACACTGTAATATAATGGCTTCCAATTTTCCATAACATACCACAACAAGAGATTGTAAAATCAAACTCCTGATACGTTGATCTTCTAATGATAGGACTTGTTTCATCCAGCCATGACCCCCAGCATGGGGTGCAGGAAATTGGAAAATTGACATACTCCAAGATGCAAAACCAATGACATTATTGTCTGTGGTTCGCTACATTCTAATGGGTAGCTGCAGTTTTCTAAGTTGACTGTGCCATCCCATCTTAACAAGCATAATGCAGCTGAATGAATGTGACATCCTCAGTAAATCAATCAGAAAGAATTATCCTCAGTGGAGGGGAAATTATGTCTGTAAATATTTCTTAATTTTGTCAAAAACAAAAACAAACTAACAAAAAACAATAAAGCTAGAAGTAACACATCAGAATATATAAGCATCTGTCTTCATCTCTGAAATAGGATTCCTTCCTTTATCTGCTGTTTTAACAAATATCACCCCATATTACTGAGGAACAAAGAGATACAATTGTTTTCCTGCCATGCTAGTCAATAGGAAGTGCAAATCTTTTCACAGATTGGTCTTGTCATAGTCTGAACAGGAGTTGTTTTTCTCTATGATGCTGAATTAAAATCTGAAACCAATCTTATGGTCAGTACATGCCCGTGAATTGTGAACAGATAGGAAGTTGCACCTAGGAAGCAAATTGAGTAGAAACACAATTCATTTGGTCATTGTCTCCTATGATGTAATTATTTAATGACCAATGCATGATCAATAACCAGAAAGATACATAAAGCATAATATTTTATAAGCATAAAATACGGAAATATTCACATATGCATCAGTGGTTGCCTTGTATTGGCAGTTCAAAATTTATGTACTATTCTTAGTGTTCCTTGTAACTGAGAGAAGGCCCACATAATTATCAATTAGAATACCTTTTAAATACAGAAGAAGATATGCATGTAGCCCTAAAAATTATTTTGCTCAACTCTGGCAAAGGTGAGAAGTAATTTAAATATTTTGCTGCTTCCCATATTCCCTCTTCAACCCAAGGTTTATTTCTGAGACCCTGTTGACTTCAGTACAATGCACGGTATTATTTAATCTTTGAAATAATGTTTGTTTGGCCTTTTCCTATCTCAAAAGTAGGAATAATCCATACAATTATTGCAGTTGTTTTCATTTTGGAATAGGTTTCTAGTTTCAAGGCAATAAACTTGTCAGGAAAAAAATAGAGTTTGAGTCCCTAATTAAGAATCAATCCCTAAGCCTCAATTTTTGGCATTTCTAATCTGAGTGGAACATTTCCAAACAGCAGGTCATATAATGGTGAGATGTATTGAATTCCTTTGTAAAGTATAAATATACTTTATGCATTTAAATTAGCATTGTTCATTTCATGTACTATTTTTGTTTGCTTGCTTTTACTGATAGGATTAATTTTTTTCCTGACATTTGGAGGTCAATCATTTGGAGGGTATTTAGAGACCAGGTATCTTGAATTTGGAGGGCAAAATATATTGCTATAAACTTCCCTGGTTTTAAAATATTGAAAATATTCTATCTGCATAGTTAGGTGGATTTTGCTGAAGCATTTTGTAATTTATGATAATTGGAAAAACTTACAATGCTATAAGAGAATGCTACTGTAACTGGTGGATTTAAGTATTTCAGTGGATTTGATATAGGCATGTTTCATTATCTGGTGGGCTATATTAATCTTTATTATTTTAAATTCTCTCTCTCTCTCTCTCCTCTCCTCCTCCTCCTCCTCCTCCTCCTCCTCCTCCTCTTTCCCTCCCTCCCTCCCTCCCTCTCTCTTATTAACTTTCCATTCATCTCCTTAGCTTTTTTGGACATTAGATGCTATCACTCTGTATAATTACTTTCTATGTTATTAGAGATTTCTTGAGATTGCAGTTTGGAAAACTGTATTTTTCCTGTTCATTTCTCTTCCTTAGCTTTATTATTCCATGGAAGAGAAATATTGGGTTGTTGCTGGTATTGTTCAGGAAGGTGCTGCAAACAAGTCTGAAAAAACAACAACAGCTCAGCTAAGAAAGCCAAGGTCCACCTCTGTGAATGCCCAGGAAAGAATAATCCTTAAAAAGAAATGGGAGAGAATAAAAATAAAATATTCTCATAACCATTTAGCTAAGTGGCTTTAGAATTGCACAGTAGCATGTTAATATTCAATATGAAGAATCTGCAATAACAGCAAAGATCCCTGAAATACAGGGCTGGAGAAATTGGGTATACTTAGCATGGAGAAGACTGAATGGGGGTATGACAGCATGTTCCCAATTCTTCTAAGAGAGCAAGTCTATAATTTATAATATAATTTATAGAGTAAATGAACTAGAATTGGGTCTAATGGGGTTATGCTATAGAAGAGTAGATGCCAACTGAACATTAGGAGAAACATCATGAAAGCAAGAGTAGATTTATTAATAAAATTGACAATTACCTAAAGTGATGGTAGTTTTTCCCCTATACTCAATTTTTCATGCAAAAGCTGGGCAACTCTGTTAATTTCCTGATATAGTAAAAAAAGACCTATAAAACTTTCTCTAGTACTAAAATTAGAATTTTCTCCCTAAATTCTAAATCTTCAAAAATGATTTAAATTCTTGTCCTTAATTCCTAGCACATGCCTGGCCAGCTGCCTTTTATGAACTGATCCCACTCCTAGGATACCATCCTAGCCACACAAATAAAAGAAAATTCTGAGCATACTAGGATTTGGTAAAAATGAACAAGGTTGTCCTCTTAGAAAAAGAAACCATGCTCTTTATAAAAAGAGCATCAAATATTTGATGTGGCATTTAATCTATCAGGAACTATATCTGCAGAAAGAAGAACTGCCCTGTAGATTGAGTAAAGCAGAAGTATGTAACTCCAGAAGGGAAATTAAAAAAAAAAAGCATTTTCCTAAACCTAGACAAATGCTAGTGCTGCAAATATATGCACATGTACATATGAATAAGTTCCAGTTAGACTAATGGGATTTATTTTTGAGTAAACATGTGTGGAAAAATCTAAATATCCAGCTGCCAATCTCAACAGAGGCGTCATTCCTACTGAAGTCAAGAGGAATTAAGCGGCATAATTATGCAGCATTAGAGACCTCCTGAGTTTCTAGCTTTCATTGCCAAGTATGTTTTTATACCTCTGAATGTATGGCAAAGTAGGAATGTACACACACACACACACACACATACACACACACACACACACACACACACAGAGAGAGAGAGAGAGAGAGTTTAATTCTATTAAACTATGTGATAATGAATAATTTTAGAATCTTTATAAATTAGATTTGCTGGAAATGTGAGTCTGCTTTTTGGTACACTTTCATTTCAACGAGGCTGTAAGGAGAAGGAGTGAGGAAGGAGAAGGAAGAAAATAATTCTACTACAAGCATGGATTGAAAGAAGGCTGCCCTGATAAGACATTTTTCTTTAAGTATTGAAGATCGGTTCTTTAGGGAAAAAAATGAAGGAATTTACACAGAATGTTTTTGTTTTTGTTTTCAAAAAGAAAAGTAAAGAAAGCTATACCACAGGAAGGGGCAAATCCTTATATTTTGATTGAATTCCTACTAAGGTTTTACTACAAGCTAAGAGTGCTCTTAAGTCCAGTTTGACTCCTGGTATTTTCCTAGACACATCCATATTATTTTCTTAAGGTTCACTTACTATATTCTAAGTGATAATTAGTAAATATTCAAAAGTACTAAAGAACAAGGAAAAAAGGAAGACCTTATGCTGCTTCTATGAGTCAGAAAATTCCAAAGAGATGACATTGAGCAGATCCTTTTCAAAGCCAGTGAATATGTAGCACTTTTCTGGTTTGGTCTGCATCAAGATTTGATTTCTTTGGTTTGTGTGTGTGTATGTGTTTGAAATAAGTTTCAAATTACTGTATATCAGCTATAAAGCTCCAAACCAATTAAATTTTGGAGCCTACATAGCTGATATAGGGTCCAAACCACAATTAGTCACACCTGTTTTTAATGGCGTCATTTCACTTGATTTTGCCAAGGCCAAAGCACATAAGTTTATATTGTCTTTTCTTCACTTCACTTACTCTTGTCAAGAAAGAAACCATCCCAAAGTTAAGAAATGTTGAAGACGAGTAAGATCATCCCATTCTACACAAGTATCCCCTATCAAGGAAAATACAAAACAGAGTATAATCCTTAAGCGATGAAAATAAATGCTCTGTTCTATATTACAAAGTCAACCATTACACGGGAATATGAAGTCTCTGTTCTATTCATGTAAGAGGGAAGAAATACACAGAATATCAAATTCCTCTTTGCCAATTTTCTAATGAAACCATAATCACTCTGCCTGCCTGCTGAATGTTTTAAAGATCAGCCAAGGTTGGCTTGGTGCTGTCGCTTAGCCTAAGGTTTTAGTAGGAAAAATCAGTTTTGTATATTTCCTCTGGACTGCCATTATGTGAAAAGACATAGAAACACATATTATAACCTAGTATTGTTATTCATGTTGCTTTCCTAACTAGTTACAGGACATGTAATAAGACTTAAGTCCCAGTGAAAAATCTTTGCCATCTCTTGTGGTTTGTTGGCAGCCAGTGCAGCTGGCAGCGGAATTGGACAGTGGGGAAGAAAGGGGACCAGTTAGGGAGTCTGAAGAGGACTTGGATGAAGGTCCTGTGCCTGATGCAGGGATGGGGCCAGGACCATCTGGGAGTGGGGTGCTGCCTTCTGAGCCTTCAGAATCTGGCAGCAGCGAAGCAGAGGACCTAGGGGAGCCTGTTCCCAGTGCGCATGTGCACAGAGCTGCTAGAAAGCGAGAGCAGCTGAAACAAAAGGGGTGTCTCGGCAGTAAGGCTGGGAGGTAATTGTCCCCCCCCCCCAATAAGGGATAAAAGTCAGGCCTAAATAATGAAACCTTTGGAGGAAGCAAAGTAATTTGATCGGTTCCGAGTCATCCTTGAAGCTCTGTGTACTTTGGTTGGTTTTTTCTTGTACTTCATTTGGTTTCTTTTATAGTTAATTGGATACTTCTGTTTTTGGCAGCATTCCACAGAACTGAAAGGTGTGTGCTTATCTTGGGGGACTGTTTGAGATTAGTTCCAGCTGGGAATGAAAACAATTCCCAGGATTGCAATAAAATAGGTTATGCTTTTAAAACAAGTTTGTGAATAATTATGATTTACGAAGCCTGGTCAGAACATTATCTCAACCTGACACTGATAGCTCTTTCAAAGATGTTTCAGTGATCTTTATTCTGTCCATCCAACTTATCTATTGTCTTCCCTTTCTTCTACCTCTCTCAATTTCGACATGCACAGTTATCTTTTTCTTTTCCTTCCTCACTCACATGTTCTTCAAGGGAGCTATTCCTATTTGGTTTAGGAATGATAGCTTAAGAGTCTGTAGAGATTCTCAGTCATTCAGGTCATGGTTGTCCCAAAGGTGCTTTTTCAGGAGGCAATTTTACTTTCTTGTTTTTTCTTTGAAGACGTTTCACTTCTCGTCCAAGAAGCTTCCTCATCTCTGACAGGAAGATGGAGAAGATGGGGAATGGAAAGATTTATATTCCTTGCAGACAGCTGGCCATTTGCATCCTTTTAGAGGGTTGTTGAAGCACTTGGAGGTGTATCTGTATCCTCAGGGTCACCTGAGTAGTGCTCCTGGTTTCTGTATTCTGCAATTTTTCTCTGGAAATCCATTCCTACTGCCACACCATTCAAAGGATGTTCGTCCCAAATTATATAGCTAAAAGTCTGTAGAGGTTCTCAGTCATCCAGGTTTTCCAACAACTTATCCATCACTATTGTACTGTAATTAACTTTATGCACCATACTGCTGGTATCTCCTTGATGTCTTTTCTTCTACCTTCCCCAAAGAGCTAGATATTCACATAATGTGTCCAGATGTGATGGAATACAAATGGAACAAATTAATATATACAAATCTATGATTAAAGAACACATGACTTTTCCCCCCACTGCTCAGTTTTTATACCCATACATCTCCATTGGTAAAAACTTTGATTGTTGTTGTCATAGAAATAACGTTATCGTTTATGCAAGGACTACAAAAAAACTCTTGAGAATGTTGATGTTGTTATTCACCAAGGCATTACTTAGCTATATTTCAAGGTTGCAACCATATGAATGTTTCTTTTGTTTTTCGTTTCTTTTTTAAACCTAGGTGTATGGCCTTCACTGCAACAGTAAAAAATGCTACAATGAAATGAAAGTAGGACATTCATCTACTATGGAGTGCAATCTAAAGCAGAGTTTATTTTTTTTTACAACAGGATGAAGTGCTGCAGGATTTTGAGACAAAAATGCTCCTGCTGCTCCGAATAAATGACATAAACTATACTATACTATACTCTTGTAGTGAATTATTATCTTATTACCGGACTTCTCCAACTGAATTTGATCTAAAAGACAGAGTTCAATGTTATTTGTATACTCATGATGCCGAACTCCAAAACTTTGGATGAATCCATTACCTGGATCATTAGGTGGTTCAATTTATTGAAAAGGGATGACTTAGAAGGAAAATGTGCTTCTAAGCAGCCTGAATTGGCAAATGGAATCTAGAATGAAACCAGTTTTCCCCAAGGAGCAAATACAGTATCATTTTGAGTACTGCTGACCAGCTATTCAATGGTGTCACTGAAGATATAAACTATTTCAGTCTCCCCAGTGAATGAATGCCATTTTCCCAGGGACAAATGGATGTATTCTCAGTGCACCTTTTTTTCCCACTAGCTGTTCTGATGATTCCTAAATGCACCTTAAGAGAAGCAGTGAATTTAATTTTGTTGGGGAGTGTTCTCTGCCTTCTCCTCTCTGAATGATGGAAGGTCCCATTGTTTTAAAAAGTGAGCTCTGGTAAGTTTTTTTAAAAATCAATCTGTCCAGCTAAGAGAAAGCAAGGAATGGAGACTGCACACAGACAACTGTAAATTATGCACTTGTAGAATTGGATAGAAGCATAAAAAAATTGGCTGTCTTTTTGCAGTTGCCATGGCCACCATTGATATTCCTCACAGCCAAGGGCCTGTTCTGGTAGGGGTCTAAAATGAGGAGATAAAGGTCATTTATAGAAATTATTCCCTTCATCCTACTTGATTAAATTATTTCCCTGTATTGTTATAATTTGCTCCTATATAAGTTGCACAAGATAATTATCAAGTGGAATATATTTAAGATGTGGCTCCTTCTTGTGTTTGGATTTTTTTTTTATTAGCTTCTCCAGAACATTGCTTTTTGGGTTTCCCCCCCCCCCCCCCCATGAAACATTGTAGGAGAGCATGGCTGGTTGGGGAATTCTAGGAACTGAAGTCCACACAACTTAAAATTGTTAAAGTTGAGAGACATTGGTCTATAGCAGGGATGTCAAACTCATGGCCCACCGGCCAGATGGATCACATGTTGGCCAACCCCGGTTTAGCAAAGGGGAAAAAAGTTGTGGTACATCACATGACAACGTGTCATCGGGAGTTTGACATCCCTGGTCTATAGTATTTTTAAAAAGCCAGGGGGAGTTTGGTAGCACCTATTCTACCTGATAACTTTTATGAAAACACGTTCATTTTGATTAACTGCAGCTCATGCAAGCTTAAGGCTTTTAATAAAATGTGTTAGGTGGAAAAGGTGGGTTGAGACTCCTGCTGATTCTCTGCATATGAGTGGATCTTTGATTATTCAAATGGTATGAATTTACAATACTCTGTGTATATTCCTGATGTCTAAAAGTAAGGGAAGATAACTGGAATTTTGATTTAGTGACAGAGCCATCATTATGCATATGTAACAACACATTCTTCTAAAAGCAAAACAATAACAAAAAGTCATATCTTCTGACACACACTTCAATTTTCAATCAGGGAGATATTTGAGGAATAGGAATAAGAAATTAATTTGAGCAATTGTTCTTTTGTGAATCTTGGGATGGAGAAATCTATCAGTTTTGCCTTCTTTGACATTTTTATTTGTTTGATTAATATTTCACCTTTTAATCAGGAACTCCAAGCAGCATGATAGTTCTTCCTCCTCCCAGTTTTTCCTCATAACAACAATCCTGTGAGGTCGGTTGGGCTAAAAGAAGGTGGATTTGAAGCTAATGCTCAGCATTTGTAGGCCAATATATTAAGCCACCACTCTGAAACTCTTAATTTCTCTCTGTCCAGTTTCTGAAGAAAATTTTGAACTCTGTTAAGTCCTTTGTCAAAAGAAACTGAAGATAAAAAAATTGTAGACAAATAAGAATTTATTCTTATATATTACTCTGTGGGGTCCTTGGTGCTCTCTGAGTTTTGTTGTTTTCCTGCAGATATTTCATTACCAAGCTAGGTAACATCATCATGAGTGGAGTTTGATCTCTTTTTATATGCTAGTGGCTTGAACTCTGTCAGTATTGGTGGCAATTGTCTTGCTGGTTCCTTGATTGGATGATTGTTACTGTTAGCTTGTTTGCCAGATTTGGTAATTCCTGGATTGGGGTATTGTTTACTTCTTGATTGTTGTCTAGTATACATTATATATAGAACACAACTTTACATACTTCTCTAATGAATTCTCTTACCCACTGTTCCAAACCAAAATGCTCTACTTACTGTAATCTTTCTTGAGGTGAGTTTATTCCCCTATTCTAGTTCTAGAATGTTCTTTTTAAAGCCTGGTGATCACAGCTATATACACATACTCCAAATCTAGTCTTACTATAGATTTCTAGAAAGGCATTATTAAATTGGCAGTTCTGTTTTCAATTATTTCCCTTTCTAGTATAGCAATCTGGAATTTGTCATGTTTTATAGCAATGGCATGCTGGCCTGACATTTTTATCAAGCTGTTCTCTGTGACTCCAAGATCTCTTTCCTGGTCAATCACTTCAGCTCACATCCAATTAATGTATAGTTGTCATTTGGATTTATTGTGCCAATGTGTACCACATAATGCTTTTTACAGTGAATTACAGTGGTAACGTTTAAGCCCATTTCCCCAGTCTGGGTAATTTTTTGGGGGGAGCATCTTACAATTCCTTTTTTTGATTTTCTTACTTGAGTATTTAACAAAGCAAAGTCAAACTGTTTATAAAGAAAAGGGGGTGTGCTGAGAAAAGGTAGGGACAATGTATATAGCTCTACTGGTTGGCACCTCCTAGTATGACAATGAAGAAAAGCATTCTTTAAAAAAAACGAGGATATCAACAACTTTCAGGTATGGAAAGGAAATAAGTAAAGGATAGGAGTTCTACTAACTGTCTACTGTACATGGAAGTGTGCAAAAATTTTGGGTCTTTCATAAAATGTGCTGGAAGCCACACTCAAAAAGAGCCTGGCAAAAAGCTAAATTTAATTGAATTAAAATACAATTTAAATGTTCCATATGTATGTTTAGTAATTCTTCTTTTTGTCACCTTTAAATTATTGTTCAAGGTGCAGCAATTATTGGAGAGATTCTGAAAGCTGCATTTAAGATTTAGGGACCACCTAACTCTTGAAGTTCACAAATCTGTCTCACTGTGTTGGTCAAAGTTGACAAGAGCCACCTTCAATTTTGCCTTTAACCCATTAGGGTCGCTGTATATTTGTTGGCTAATCATGATTTATTAGTTCAATTTACTGTTTAATAAGGTTCTTTTTCTTTGTAGAAAAAATGGAAGAAAGATTTTTTTTATATATATTCATCACATTTTGAAACCGTCCCTCTTTCTTTCAGAGGGACTCTGAGCACTGTACAAATAAAATATTATAACATAAAACAGTATATAAAATTTTAAAAGAGGCAAGGATGATTAAAATCAGTGTTAAAAGTTAATCCAAAGGGAGGGAGGACTTTTAGGATGTTAGCAAGCCCATGTAATCAAAATAACAACAATCATAAAGGTAAAGGCAACGGTTTTCCTTTCCAGTCATGTTGGATTCTAGGGGCTGGTTCTTGTTTACCTTTCTTAGCTGAGGGTGCCAGCATTATCCGAAGACATTTCTATGGTCATGTGCAGCATGACTATTGCTGTTATCTTCCCACTGAAGTTTATCTACTCACTTTGTGTGCTTTTTACCTACTAAGAGGGCAGGATCTGAGGCAAGTAACAGAAGCTCACCTCATCACACAGTGCTCAAATTTTTAAGCTGGGCTGTCAGCTTTTCAGTTGACAAGTTCAGCATCTTTAACCGCCTTAACATGTTAGATACAGCAACTTCAGATTATTCAGGTTGTGCTATCCCAGAAAAAGATATAGCTGCTTTAAAGAGTTGCTTCATTCAATCCATGATATCCAAAGCACTGCACATTCTTAAAGAACATACAATAGAATAATGATTCGAGTAGTTTCAGGTGCAACATGTGTAATTGAATGTCATACATTGAAACGTCATATTCCCAAAGAGAGTGATAAATACTTCCACATATATATTTGGCCTCATTAAAGATCCTTTGAGTCAGGATGATTAAAATGGTTGCCTTTGCACTTCATTAGCTCCGTGATTCACCGTGGGAGGTGTGCTTTAATAGCTTGGATTTAACCTGCTAATTGAGGTTACATGAAGTTCATAATATCAACAGACTAGCTGATTATAGAAACAGGAGCAGCTTTTTTTTCTTCCTCATATTCTAAAATGTGCCAGTCTTGAGGGATGATGGAAACAGAATCTGGAGAGATGTATCAATTGTACACTTACTATCTGATCTATAAAGAAATTGGTATGTCTTCCAATCTTAATAGCCACCCTAGAAATAATATGCTATACAATCATATAATTTTGAAAGACATAATCTAAAGGAACAGTAGAATTATGTAATTTGGCCTTGTATGGGAGCTGTTGACTGTCAAATTGCTGCCTCATAATCCATCTCTAACAATATTAAACATTTATTAAATGTGATAAGGTAGCATATTTGTCCTCAGAAGTGGAATTAGAACTGGGCATCTGCTTTGGATTGCTAGTCATTTAGGAAAATATGTGGAGATCCACAGCCTTCAGCAAAAAAAAAGTATTGGGTATTTATTCTTGCCCTTCTTATATAACCAGCCCTCAACTTATGACCATTATTGAGCCCAAAATGTCTGTTGCTAAGTGAAACATTTGTTAAGTGAGTTTTGCCCCCTTCTACCACCTTTCTTGTCACATTTATTAAGTGAGTCACTGCAGTCGTTAAGTTAGAAATGTGGTTGTTAAGTGAATCTGGCTTCCCCATCAGTGGTGGGATTCAAAATTTTTTACTACCAGTTCTGTGGATGTAGCGCGGCTTCGTGGGCATGGCTTGATGGATGTGGCTGGGGAAGGTTACTGCACAATCCCATTCCCTCCCCACCCTACTAACCTGCTTTCCAACTCCGTTCTCCTGTGCAGTGCAACAAAAGAGGACTCAGCTGATAAGTTGGGATTTGGGAGGCAGAGAATAGATGGGGGTGGGGCCAGTTAGAGATGATATTTGCCGGTTCTCCGAACTACTCAAAATTTCCGCTACCGGTGCTCCAGAACTGGTCAGAGCTGAATACCACCTCTATTCCCCATTGACATTGTTTGTCAAAAGGTCGCAAAAGGTGACCACGTGACTCCAGGATACTGCAACTATCATAAATGTGAGTCAATGACCAAGCATCTGAACTTTGATCACATGGCCATGGGGATGCCACAATGGTCATAAGTGTGAAAAATCATCACAAGCCACTTTTTTTCGGTGCCATTGTAACTTTGAATAGTCACTAAATGAACTGTAAGTGAAGGATTACCTGTACATGCAAGGAAAGGAAACTTTGCTGTTCTTCCTTTTAGTGATTGTTCCCTCCTTGTTAGTCTGCATTCTTTCCCTTTGTTTTCCCATAATTTAATCCTTTAATCCTATTTCATCCCATAATTTAAGACTTTAATCCCATTTCCCAAAGGTTCTCCCCTTTGACATTCCTGTAGCCCTTATTTTTTGCCCCCCCCTCCCCCCCTCAGGCCTTGATAGGAGCAAGAACTAACTAGTGGTCAGATCTGGGTGGCACTCTTGCAAAACACTGTCTTGTAATAGTCAATGCCCCCCATTATTAGAGGAACAAACAGAATTATTGTGTGGATGAAGTTGTGATAGGAAACAAAATACATGGAGTGGACTGCTGATAATGTATTCAAAGGAACACAGCTGTCATTTTTCTTTCTTTTGTGGCTGTGATTATTACCAGATGATCCACTGTGATTTCTGGAAATAAATAATTTATTGTTGGGGGTGCACCTCCTATAAATAAATAACAACAGACGACTTCAATTTTAATTGGCAAAACTGGATCTTGATTTTTGAATTAGTAAAAGAAAATACAGCCAGAGTGGAAGTAACTTAAATATTAAGTTTACAAAATAAAACATGAAGTGTCTTATTACAAGAACTATATTCAAAACACAGCACTGTTTATTTAAAAATATATCAAGTCATACCGGTTTGTATACTACTTCTTCCATGAAAAACATGATGGTTAATTGAGTTCTGAAGGCAGGAATAGGCTGGATTTTGCTCAGATACCAAATGTCACATTAAATATGAGATTCCTTACATACTTGTTTTTTTTTCCTTAGTCAACCCAAACAATAGAAGGAAAAAAGGGCATGTAGCTATGACATGAAGGAAGGGGCATAGATAGTGGGGAGATGACAACATACCACATGATTTTATTATGAGAATAACATGATTATGTTAAACAACTGGTATTAACTATTTCATGCAACAAATGGCAGCATGATGCATGGGTCATCATATTGATTAGCTAATGAAAATTTCTGGATGGGAATAGATGCATTGGGCATATTGATTTCTGTCAACAAGAATGTCTTGATCAGAATGGTTCATAAATCTAAAACAAACAAACAAACAAATAAATAAATTATTAAATAGATGAAGTGAAAAAAGTGGATTTAAGGAAAACTTACCACTACTACAACATCAAGACCAGTGATGGTATTCAGCCGGTTCACACCGGTTCAAGTGAACTGGTAGCAAGGATTTGGCATGGGTCGCTGAACCAGTAGTAACTTCTGGATGGCCATGCCCTCAACATGGTAGCTTGGTCGCTTCCTGGGAGGAAACCCTCTCAGAGCTCCTCTGAGGCCAGGAAGGCCCAAAAATGGGGTGGGAGGATCGGGGTGGTGCCAAAAAAACAGCCACACCCACCCAATCACATGGCCACATCCACCCAATCACATGGCCACTCCCACCTAGTCATGGCCACAGAACCAGTAGTAAAAATTTTTGAATCCCACCACTAATCAAGACTCTCTCCCTCTCTCCCCCTTCTTTCCTCCCCTCTGTGTGTGCAAAGTGAATTTTTTTAAAGAAGTAAAATAAAAAATATTCAACACTCTCCAAAATTTGCAAAGGTTCTGGCTGAATATACAGTAACTCATCTCAAAAAAAATCTCCTTCCAAACTGCACAGAAATCAAATCATTTTGGAAATTGGTGTTGCTGCTCTTTTGACAAGTTTTTTTTTTTAAAAAAACCTGGAATTATCTTTTAAAAATGAGACTTTATATTATATAAGTCTTTCACGCTCATGTCATAGAAACAAAGGATGTTAGGTTAATAAAGTATCTACAAAAATGCTGTGCCAAAAGTTCTGCTTTGATTTTCAAAAGAAAACTTCCTTGATGTACCTATTTATTAATAAATTTTAATAGATAAGATTATGTTCACCTTCCTTCTTTCCTTCTATTTTAAGAAGTGTATGCAGACTACAAAACCATTTCCTCAAATTGAATTTTTCTAGCCTGAACTTCCCGTGTAGGACAAAATGTACAGAACTGCTTTCCTAACACTGGAGCAGGTGAGATGGTTTTGCAACCTAAAATCTTCAGAAAATGATGAGAATAAACACTTTTCCTCTTTCCCTCCTCCTTCCCACCTGAGGAGAAATGGAATATATGAAGAGAAATGGAAGGCATATGTGAGGATCAAGTCTTCTCCTCCCC
Organism: Bungarus multicinctus; assembly: GCA_023653725.1. Taxonomy (NCBI): domain Eukaryota; kingdom Metazoa; phylum Chordata; class Lepidosauria; order Squamata; family Elapidae; genus Bungarus; species Bungarus multicinctus. The sequence goes on along the minus strand of CM042836.1, from coordinate 68,762,232 downwards.
CACTCCTGTTGCCATGGGTAGTAAGAAAAAAGGGAAAGAGAAATGTTAGAAAATGTCTCCTTGGTGCCAGTTCCCACCAGTGAGATAAAAAATGGACATCAAAGGAAACATTTAAAATCCCACTTCTTTTCCCTCCCCCCCCCCCATTTTATCAGTGCTGATTAAAACCCTATTTTGCTTTATTTAAGTTTGCAGACGGGACCAATGTTTAATTAATACTTTTTGGGTCCAATATTTATTTATCTGATAATTTTGTAGATTCTGGACAGTCTAAGACAGGGTGAAAATATTAAAAAGGACAATGATATTGAACCAGTCCCAGTGGAGTGGAGCCAGTAACAAACAGAGTTGATGCCTTTTGTGCCCAGTCCATGAATCAGCATTTTCTTGCTGCCATAAAAACTGTGGTCTTTTTGAAGATAATTATTAAATAATAGCATTTATTAAATAATAGATACAGTCTGATCACATTTCCAATTACCAGTTTCTAGATAACCCATAGATCACCATTTCAGAGATATTTCCATACGTAAACAGAGAAACAGACTGATCACGGGAAAAAGCAGTGGAAGCTGGCATGATTTTTTTCTTCCTGCTGGTTTCCCCATTTACTTTTCTTGTAGGAAGCTAGCAGGGATATTGCAAATGACAATTATGTGACCATGGCTGACTGCACAAAGTGGCAGCATGGCAGCACAGTAACATTGAAACAACCAAAACTTTGCCAAATTTCAAACCTGTGAGTTTCATGGGTCTCAGATTTTGGACACATTGTTAAAATTTGCCTATTTGATGTACGTTGATTCAGAAATTGTTGCCCTTTGATACACTGTTTTGCCCAACTGAAGACTACAAGCAATTATACAGAAATCAGAGTTTTAGTAATCTATCGATTACTGACTGCTTGCAAGAACACTCAAAAGCCCAAGTGTTCTTCGGCTCTCATTAAATCCCACTTTTGGTGACAATAATATTGGATGTAATGGAAAAAATTGAAGCAATGCACACAAAACTCAAACAGAATTACATTTTGCAAACAAATCTTTAAGTCTGCTGACAACAACTGCACCTAGAAACTTCAGCTCTTTCAAAATTACATGAGGTGCCAAGGACCAAGGGGTATTACTAACACCCGGCGTGCCCTAACAAACTTGCTTTCTTTATCTTGTATTTGAATTCCTGTGGCAAAAGCAGCCCAGGTCTGTTTTAATGAACATTAGCCTTTTACCTTTTTGTGCACTGTGGGCACTAAAAACATGGAATATAAATGTAAGCTAGAAACACCAAAATAAATAATTAAAGGGGCTGTTTACTGCCTTGCTTGATTCTGCATGTTTTTCATTATTAAAAAAAGGTCCCATCGCATGGCCAAGTTCATGGCAGCCTTAGTTTCACTTTTTGAAGTACAGAAAGCAGGGACAATGGCAGACCTTTGCTAAAAATCAGGTAGCTTCCCCAACCAACCCGTAACAAAGGTTGACAAACTCTTGCAAAACTTAACCAACTTTTTTTCTTTCTGTTGAGCATTTTGGAAAGTTATGCATTTTTTATTCCTGTTGGGCTGAATAAGAGTACTGAAAAATACAGAAGAATTTGTCAGCACAGCATTAACTAGGATATAGAAAACAGATATTGATTTTTAAAAATAACAACTATAGCCCAGGAGATATTGCACTGACAGTGAACAGAGCTGTCAAGATCCCCTGTGGATTCTGGAAAAAAAATACTAAAGTTCTTATATAGTACAATTAGGAAGTCCAGCAAGTTTTAACAGTAAAAAGTTGAAAACATGAGATGTTCTTTTCTTTTTTTTGGTGAAGAATATACAAAGTGCTCCCCACTTCTGTTCTCCATATGATATCCTAGTTTAAGCTTTAGAATCATACTGTAGTTAATCCGAGCAATTTTAATTGCCTTTTTATTCTCCAATAATACTACATTTAATACATAAAAAACAAAAATAATGCCAATTTTCTTTTTAAATATTTGTGCCCTTCATTCTGATATGATTAGATTTTTACACTCAAACACATACTGCTACATCTGAGGATAAAATGAGAAGAGCAATATAGTTTTTATTTATGATTTGTATTTGAAATGCAAAATATGAGTATAGAGACAAGGAGAAAACATGGGTATAGAAATGAGGAGAGTAACATAGTGGTTCAGTGCAAGAATCTTTATTTGGATAATACAATTCAATGTTATAAAGTATTAAAAAGTAAAATAAAAGTCAATATTAGTTATATATTTGAATTGGGGGATCGAAAATTGGAATTTCCAATTTTGGAAAATCAATGGGCCTAGGTATTCTTTTTTAATTTAAATTTACTTTAATCACTATAATTAGGTATATTTTTCCTTTACTGCAAAATTGCTGTTTATTTGTAATCTTTGTTGGCAATGACACTTTTTAAATTTCATTATTAAAAAAAACCCATACATTATAGATCATATAATAGTTGCCAAATTTTCCACCAGGTCTGAGCTGAAAACCATTTGGAGCTTTATGATGTGCTGTAGACCATCACTGATGCTGTTCTATCCATCCATGAGCCACGGTGCTGCCATATGGCATGAGCCACGGTGCTGCAGTGGTTAGAGTGCAGTACTGCAGGCTATTTCTGACTGCCAGCTATCTGCAATTTAGCAGTTTGAATCTCACCAGGCTCAACATTGAGTCAGCCTTCTATCATTCCCAGATGGGTAAAATGAGGACCCAAATTGTTTGGGAGCAATACGCTGATTCTCTAAACTGCTTAGAGGGGGCTGTAAAGTGGTATATAAGTCTAAGTGTTATTGCTATCTGGAACCAGAATCTGCTCTTTGGCATTGCAGTGACTCTGAACCCAGTGACTCTGCTTCAGAGCTGCCAGATGCTTGCTCCTGGTGGGTTCCAAGAAACCCCGGGGTGGGGAACATTGTACACCAATGCTCCTTTGAATTTCAGATCTATTCTGAAAGCTATTGATACAAATAGTGTCAGTAACTGTGGGATGCAGCAGTTGAGTAAATAAGATCCTTGGAGGCACCAAGTAGAGATGGAGATAAAGGGAAGTAGTAAGAGACATCTTGCTAGATAACTTGCAAGTCAGTGCAGAACATCAGAATTAGGGAAGAGGATCTGTCTCAAAGAGCAGAGAGGGAATAATGACAATCAGAAGAGCTATGAAAGATATATCTCAATCTATGGGCACATAGACAGAAAGAATCACACACAGGGTCCAGAGAGAAAGGAGAGGATCAAAAGAAGCTTAGTGATAAAAGATGAGAAGGGCTTACCAACTAAGGATAAAGGCAGAAAGAGTTTTCATTGCCATGAAGACAGACTACTCATGAGTAGACAAAAAAATGAAAGGAAGAAAAGGGGATGCTTTTATTCCTGCAACATTCTATCCAGGTGGGATTTCATTCCCTGCAGCTGAGAAGGAGAGAAAAGCAGCTTCAGAGATGCTAATGATTCACTTGAATTGGTTGGCAGCTCAACAGTGAGGCTGAGAGTTTTACCAATAAGAATATTAACCCACCAGATTGGCAAGGGTGGAGGAAAGCTTGAAATGTCAAGAAGAGAATTACCAGGTGAGAGAACATCCCTATCAGGAGAATCATAGGAAGAAAAGAGTAATGAGACATTTTCTGTTGCTCTCTGCATTTTGCAAGAGATTGGGAGAGTTGGCAATATATTTTTAAAATGTACTCGCTTTTAAGAAGACTACTCGTTGTGTAAGAACTGAGTAAAGCTCTCTAGAGACATAGGCTTGTAGGTTTGTTATTTTTCTAGTGCAACTAGTAAAGTGTTCCAGACTATTTTCTAATCTGTTTGCAAATTCATTGATTTGTGAGCCTATAGAAAGCTACCACCCAGTCAGGACTTATTATTTTTGGCCAACAGCTGAGCACAGCTCAGTACTTGTCAGCTAATAAATGTGTGCTTTGGCCAAGCCTTTTGAGTACTTGTCTAAATGCATAATGCTTCTCTCTCCCCCCAAAAAAAATTAAAAGAAGGAAGTAGCTACAATTTCAAATACCAGGATATGTATTTTGAATGGTTTATTTAATTGTACCAGGGTGCTACATGGAGCTAGCGTGCAAAGTAAGTTGGGAATCCTCTAGTGACAGCGCTCCTTGGTGCAATGCTATTAGCATGGGAATTGATCAAAACCAATAGCTGAAAGACTCCAGTTATGACCTCTTACCCCACTATAAAGACAGCACCTGGAAGATTCCTATATTTGAAGGTACAATTCATTGGAAGTATCTGGGCGTTCCATTATACTGAGCAAAAAAGATTTACATTCTTTGCACAAACATTGGATTTCTTGATTAATTTTATCCAACGGTTATCAATCTGGGTAGGACCAGTTACTCCCATACTTTCTTTCTACTTATCATGTTGCATGGTGTTTGGACACTTCAAGTAGAAGCAAAATCATTGAACTGAAATGGTCCAAGCATTATACACTTGATTTTTTTCTGCTTTAGCCTCTTATTTGGTATAATTCAACTGTGCAATTATATTAAACAAAACAGGTGATTTCATCCAAACCTGTCAGATCATATATAAATATACTTGATGGATCTTTTCTCAGTTTATTGGAAAAGTGTCAAGTGTTCACAATGTGCAATTCTACCCTCTACTGCATTTCTGAGTTTTATGCCAGGCAAGCAAAATTTGCTTTATGAAGAAATGTAGCTGTTGATTTTATGCATAAAGTACTCTAGCAGAGATAATCCGTTCAGCCGTCTGTGACATAGGTTAATTAAAAACTTAGCAGGTCAAAGAACACTGTATTCACTCCAATAAGTTTGTACATTTGTGAGTTACTTTCATTTCCTCTGACATTTTCCCAAAAATTCGCTACAATGAAATTGGTAGTGCAAGGATACTGAACCACATATTGTAGTTTCGAGTCAGGTACAATTTGCAAAACCAACTTGCAAATCCATCTCAGGTTACCCAAATGACAATCTTGAGACCAAATACAAAGATCAGGCACTTGCAAAGATTGTTTTGTTTTTTCTTTGGTTGATGGTGATGGGGTCATAATGCCTGTTTCTCTTCTGATTGCATTGCTTTTTTAAAGGAAAAAAAAGATCAATAGCAACACTATCAATTTCACGTTTAAGAAATGATGACTAGAAATGTGAGGAGCAAACGTCTTGAGATTGCTAATAATGGAAAACCCCATATATTGATGACTATATATATTGATTTCCAGCTTGATATATTCATATAGATGTGATTCATTATCTCTGGCAATATTATGCAAATGGGAAGTTCTCTGACTCATGGACTTATGTGTAGGGATTAGCAAACTGGTGTACCAATTTAGAAATCCTTGACACTATTAATATTAAGAAAAAAAGTCTTCTTTTTATTTATTTATTTGTCAAGCAATTATAAGATAACAGGTATAAGTATAAACATAGTTATGAATACACAAAATGGATGCATATGGATACATATAAGAAAAACAAAAAAGAAACAATAGGACAGGGACAGTAGGCACATTGGTGCACTTATGCATGCCCCCTACAGACCTCTTAGGAAAGGAGTGAGGTCAATAGTAGACAGTCTAAGGTTAAAGTTTTTGGGGTTAGGGGAAGAAACCACAGAGTCAGGTAGAGTATTCCAGACATTGACCACTCTGTTGCTGAAGTTGTATTTTCTGCAATCAAGTTTGGTGCGGTTTACCTTGAGTTACCAATAGGAATATCTATTGTGTGCTCTTGTATTGTTATGGTTGAATCTGAAGTATTCATTGACAGGTAGGACATTGCAATGTATGATTTTATATATTATACTTAGATCGGACCGAAGGCGGCGTAGTTTTAGGTTTTCTAGGTCTAGAATTTCAAGTCTGGTGGCAAAAGGTATTCTGCAATGAGTAGAGGAGTGGAGAACTCATCTTGTGAAATATTTCTGGACTTTCTCAATTGTATTAATATCAGATACGTAATGTGGGTTCTAGATTGATGAGCTATATTCAAGTATTGGTCTAGCAAATGTTTTGTATGCTCTAGTTAGTAGTGTAATATTACCAGAGAAAAAGCTATGTAGGATTAGGTTAACAATTCTTATTGCCTTTTTGGCTATGTAGTTACAGTGGGCTCTAGCACTTAGATCATTAGAGATGAGTATTCCAAGGTCCTTGACAAAGTTTGGATCATCAACAAGGTCTTGACTATTCAGCTTGTGTTTTATTTTCTGATTCTTTTTGCCAATATGTAAGACAGAGCATTTATTTGTTAGATTTGAAGTTGCCATTTGTTTGACCATTCTGATACATAGTCAAGGTGTTTTTGAAGGGTAGCAGTATTGTCTGTGGTGTTGAATAGCTTTACAATCATCAGCAAAGAGAACGCAGTTGCTCTTAATCTGACTACAGAGGTCATCTATGCGTGAAAAGAGTTGGTCCTAGAACACTGCCTTGGGGGACACCACTGTTGACAGGTACAGAATTTGATAGAACTCTCCCAATTTTGACCGTTCGTTGTCTGTTTGACAGGAATGCTTCTATTCAGTTATGCAGGTGTCCAGAGATACCATAAGGTTTTAGTTTTAGGAGTAGTTTGTCATGTGCCACTGAATCAAAGGCACTACAGAAGTCTATGTAGATTGCGTCTATTGCTTTGCCCTGATCGAGTTGTGTAGTCCATATATTTTTGCAGCATAAGAGTTGCAGATTACAGGATAGTTTTTTTCTTGACATTGAAAGATACAGATAACATGCTTGCTGCCTTATTTATTTATTTACACCCATACGCGCTCCGACCCCCTTGTTATGTCCCGTTCCCTGGGTGGTCTGAGCGATCGGGCCCTGGGCCTTCGGCTGTTGTTATGTAAGGCCAGGTCCATTATTAATAAGGCCCCTCTCATCCATGATTTGATCTGTGGGGGGGGAGCGGACCTGGTGGGTATTACCGAGACCTGGCTGGGCCAAGAGGGGGAAGTCCCTCTAGTGGAGATGTGCCCAGCCGGGTTTCAGGTTTTTCATCGTCCGAGGGTCCAGGGGAGGGGTGGGGGGGTTGCGGTGGTTATTAAGGAGGATCTGTGTCCGAGGGAATCCACTGTTTCTCAGACGACCGGATGTGAGTCTCTTTTCATGAAGTTCGGTCCCAGGGTACAGGTGGGCTTGTTGGTCGCATACCTGGCTCCCTGCTATGTGGCAACGGCCCTGCTTGAGCTCCTTGAGGTTATAGCTGGCGTGGCGGTTGAGACCCCCAGGCTTATGGTCATGGGGGATTTCAACCTGCCTTCTGCCGGCGGTGCCTCGGGGACTGCTCAGGAGTTCATGGCTTCCATGACAGCCATGGGCCTGACCCAGTTAATTCGGGACCCTACTCACTTGGGAGGTCACACCCTGGATCTGGTTTTTGTCTCTGATCAGTGGCAGAGTGATCTGGGTGTAGGGGATATAGTTGTAGAACCTCTGTCATGGACTGATCACTCGCTCCTGAAGCTCGACTTCCGTTCCGCACCCCCTGACCGCAGGGAGGCGGGACTGCTAAAATGGTACCCCAGGCGCCTGATGGACCCAGATAGGTTCCTGACGGAGCTTGGGCCATTTCCCGAAGCTCACACACACGACTCGGTTGAGGGCTTGGTCGCCACCTGGGATAGGGTGGCTGCTGGGGCCCTTGACCGGGTTGTGCCCTTGCGGCCTCTGACCCGGTGCCGATCCCAAGTGGCTCCTTGGTTTTCTGAGGAGCTAAGGGAGATGAAGCGCCGGAAAAGATGCCTAGAGAGTAGTTGGAGGGCTAGCCGCTCTGAGTCTGACCGAACACTACTACGATCTTATATTAAGACGTATTTAGTGGCGATAAGGATGGCGAGGAGGTCCTACCTCTCCACCCTTATTGCGTCCGCGGAAAACCGCCCAGCCGTGCTGTTTAGGGTGACCCGCTCCCTTTTGGAGGTGGAAGCGCGGGAGGATCCCTTGCAGGGACGGGCTGAGGAGTTTTCTAGGTTTCTGCAGGACAAAATCGCTCAGATCCGGGATGAGCTGGACTCCGACTGGGCATCTCCGGGCAGGGGGGCGGGGGTGGATATCGGTGAGGTCAATTGGGTTGAGTTCGATCCTGTTACCGTGGAGGACGTGGATACTGGGGGGGCTTAATGCCACCACTTGTTTGCTGGACCCGTGCCCCTCCTGGCTGGTCTTGGCCACTTGGGAGGTGACACGAGGCTGGTTCCAGGGTATTAAAAACGCTTCCTTGAGAGAGGGGCTCTTACAGCCGCCTTGAAGGAGGCGGTGGTGCGGCCCCTCCTCAAGAAACCGTCCCTGGACCCAGCATTATTATCAAATTATCGTCCTGTCTCCAACCTTCACTTTGTTGCGGAGGTTGTTGAGAGTGTGGTGGCACGTCAGCTCCCGCAGTACCTGGATGAAGCGAGTTATCTTGATCCCCTCCAATCGGGTTTCAGGCCCTGGCACAGCACGGAGACGGCGTTGGTCGCGTTGGTGGATGATCTCTGGAGGGCTCGGGACAGAGGTTGCTCCTCTGTCCTGGTCCTGTTAGATCTCTCAGCGGCTTTTGATACTGTCGACCACAGTATCTTATTGCGGCGGTTGGTGGGGTTGGGGGTGGGAGGCACTGTATTACGGTGGTTCGCCTCCTTCCTCTCCGACAGTTCGCAATTTGTGTTGACGGGGCCAGAGATCGGCCCCGAGGCCCCTACTTTGTGGGGTGCCCCAGGGGTCGGTGCTCTCGCCCCTGCTGTTCAACATTTATGTGAAGCCGCTGGGTGAGATCATCCGTAGTTTTGGGGTGGAGTTCCATCAGTACGCTGATGATACTCAGCTGTACATCTCCACCCCGGGCCACCCCAATGAAGCCGTCGAAGTGATGACCCGGTGCCTGGAGGCCGTGCGGAGTTGGATGGGTCATAACAGGCTTCGCCTCAACCCGACCAAAACCGAGTGGCTGTGGTTTCCTGCGCCCAGATACAGCCGGCTTGTTCCTTCGCTGGCCGTGGGGGGAGAGGTTTTGACCCCTGTGGAAAGGGCGTGCAATCTGGGTGTCCTCCTGGATGTGCGGCTGTCCTTGGAAGAACATATTGCAGCCGTTGCCAGGGGGGCTTTTTATCAGATTCGTCTGATTCACCAGTTGCGGCCCTTTCTGGATCTGGGCGCACTTCGCACAGTCACTTCCGCCCTCGTTATCTCCCGCTTGGACTATTGCAATGCTCTCTACATGGGGCTCCCCTTGAAGAGTCTCCGGAGGTTGCAGCTGGTTCAGAATGCAGCCGCGCGGGTGATCGTGGGTGCCCCTCGGGGCTCCCACATAACACCACTTCTCCGCAGGCTGCACTGGCTTCCTGTGGCCTTCCAGATTCGATTCAAGGTGGTACTGATGATATTTAAAGTGCTCCATGGCTCGGGACCTGGGTACTTACGGGACCGCCTGCTGCCACCAACAACCTCTCGCCACCCAGTACGCTCCCACAGGGTTGCCCTACTTGGGGTACCGCCGCCTGATCGCTGGCGGCTGGTGGCCCCAAGGGTGCGGGCTTTCTCTGTGGGAGCCCCCTCCCTGTGGAATGATCTCCCCCCGGAGATACGAACCATGACGGACATCCTGAGCTTCCGGTGCGCAGTTAAGACCCTATTTTTCAAACAGGCCGGCCTGGCCCAGTAAGGGTTTTTGGGGTTTTAAACTTAATTTTGGGTTTTAATTTTTAATTCTATATTTTAAATTTTTCATCAATCCCGGATTTTTAAATGCTTAATTGTAGTTGGACGGGATGCAGCCAGATATATGTATTTAATCTAGTTTTAAATTCTATTTAAATTGTATTTATTCTATGTGTTCTATTAGGCTGTACACCGCCCCAAGTCCCTTTTTGGGAGAGGGAGTGGTATAGAAATATGAATAATAAATAAATAATAAATAAATAAATACCACTTCAGAATTTCTCATCATTCTTGTATGCTTCATGTATTTGTAAAAAAAAACCCATAAGCAACAATACTTTTAGGTGTATATAGCAATAGCACTTAGACATATATAGTGCTTCACATGCTTTATAGCCCTCTCTAAATGGTTTACAGAATCATCATATTGTCCCCAACAATCTGGGTCCTCATTTTACCGTCTTGGAAAGAATGAAAGGCTGAATCAGTCTTGAGCCAGTTGACTCATTCATCCCTTGGCTATAAACAAACTTATGCTTAAATCACATATTCAAAACAATTCACAATGTTGTTCAGAATTTTCCATAAAATCATCTTTCTTCCATCAATTGGACTTTAGCAAGCAATTATCACCAACCTAATGATTGCTATTTTCATACCCACCCAAAATAGTTAGGTTCCAATTCATAATTACCTTCATGCCACCTTGGCCACCAGTTTTAATCATGGTGTGTAGCATGGCAGCTTTTCTCATATTTTGTCATATTTTTCCAAAGTTTTACATTATATATTCATGCTACTCTATAGAAGTAGATGCCAAATCTAGAGATCCACCTTGGAAACCAAAAAACTATTTCATACAATATATCAGGGTGAACATATATGCTGTGCTTTGACACATATTTAGGATGCAGATAATATAAAGAAACAGATAGTATTTAGTGTTGAGTGTGTTTAGTAATAGTTTTCCAAACATGAGTAATTTTGCAAGAATCTGTCTTTGTTAACATCAAAAAACCCCAAGCAAAAATGGTAAATGTTTTACTTTTTATAGAAATATTTATTTATACCTGTAAGACCAAAGATAGTGGACTTCCAATCACTCTGAGTAGGAATCTATTCACTAGTAAACAACGGGAGCTGTGGAATTGCCACATTGCAAGGTAAACATTTGTTTCAGCTTCCCCCCCCCCTTTTTTTTCTGCTTCCATCTTTCTGCCACTGTTTCATTTGTTTTGATTATGTGCCATCACCTTCTCCATTAATGGCAAATGTCATCCTCAGATCAGCTGTGAGAATTCTCAGATTGGTTGTGAGAGCTGGTAGTAGCTCCTGTGGGGAAAAAGAGAGGAAAGGATGGAACAAAGGAAGCAAGGGACAAGAAGGAAACAAGAATGAAAAATATAAAGATAATTAAATAATAGCCTTGTCAAAAAAAAAAAAATATCTGGGATACACGTGCTGTTTGTCTGTGAGGTTTCTCATTTATTTATTTACATTTTTAGATCCATTAGATTTTATGATTCATAGCATCATTTATTTTAGATTATTCTGAGCAGTGAACAGAATGTCAACGGGCAACCACCAGATAGAATAATTCAGGACAATAAATAGCAACACAAGCCAACATAAAATCAGATGGCCATCCTTTCATCCTCCTGGACAGGTATTATTAAAATCCCCCCTAAAAAGAAAAGTTTTCCTAAGCCGAAAACGAAGGAGATCAAACGAACCATACTGTCTTAACTCCATCCTGTGTATCCTGTGAGTACAGGATCTTAGGCAGATCCTTTTTACTCTAAATGACTAGACAGGCTATGGCAAACCATTATAGACAAAGAGGTCCAGAAGTAATCTGCTGCTATGTTAAGGCTGCCCTATTGCAGATTTTTCCATGGATAAATGTTAGAAAATGGTGATCATCATGTTAGTCCTGCATCCCTCAACAGAGACTAAGGGAAATGTTGCCTTGTTACTTCTTGGTTTCTCTGTAATACTTCTGCCACTGTCTGGAGATTTTTTCCCTTTTAAATTTCTTGGGTTGCACCATTTCTAAAGCCTTCTCCCATCATTCACCAATGGCCTACTTCACTTTCACTTTTGGCCTTGTGGTCCATCCATCAACATCTGACTCAACCTTCTCTGTTCCACCTTTACAGCAATCAGATTCAAATAAATAGCAGCTTCTTAGGCTGATAAGTAGCTTAGCAACATGCTACCTTAAAAAAAAAAACCCTCTAAAAACAAAACTTTAGACTCTGAAAATCTATTTTCTTTCGTTGATTTGCTATTTTGCTGGCTTCCTTTTTTCTGATGACAGCAACAGGGGAGACGAGAAGAAATGGAGAGAGGACCAAGTGAATCACACATGCATCCCAAAAGAAAATTAAAAGGCACAATCAAGGAGCATTGAGAACAGGGATTCTCACTGACTGACAATTCTCAACAAGTGGGAACATGGATATCTCTGACCTGACAGTAAAGAGACACACTAGAAGCGATGTCCATTTCATATAGCAATTATTCCCTTTGTGTATGCATGTGCATGTGGGAGGAATGTGTCAAATCATAAGTAAACAGCCGACAAGCCAGACAGAAACAGAAAAAAATAGGACACACAAATACTTTAAAACAAGAGGAATATCTGTGTTGAGATTTTATATTGCATTCTAGAATTCAACTGTAAAAAGAGATAGGATTATAATAAAGTATATTTACAGAACATTGAGTCAGCACCATATAACTAAGATACACAAGCAACAAGATACAATAAACAAAATTATGCAAAAAAATAAAAATAAAAAACAGAATACAATTAAACAAACCAAACAATTAAACAAAAAATGTGACCATCCTAGACTAAGCCAAATCCAAAAACGCCAGGGAATTTCTAGAAGCCTGGCACTCTGACAAATTAGCCATCAATAGACACATAGACATTAACAATATCTATAGACCAGGGGCCACCAACCTTTTGGTCCTCAGGAACCACCAAACTCATAATTTTAAATCCCACGGACCACTAATGTGAATTTTGACTGACAGTGGCTTGCTGGCGTTGGTGGGAAAGTCGGTCCCATATTCCACAGCTGCAGTAGTCACAAGACTGGCCCTTTGGTCATCCCGAAGCTCTGCAGAAAAAGCAGAAGCAGCAGAGACCCTGGGAAAATCCCAAAAAATAGACTGCAGGAAAATTCCCCACCTCATTTTCTCTATTTGGGATTGCAGGATACCATCTCCAGTCTGTTCTCAGGGGGAGAGAGAGAGAGACTTTTGGCTTCATGCAAGGAAAGCAGCAGAAGCAGCAGAAGTCTTTCTTCCTCTCCCCCGAACTCCACCAGAAATGAGTCTTTGTGAGACTTGTCATGCCGGCACTGCCTCCTGGAGCAGGATGCCTTGCAGGGTCCCAAAGACTCATTTCTGGCAGAGTTTGGGGGAAAGAAAGAAAGACCTTTGCTGCTTTCCTTGCATGCACCCAAAGGCAGAAGAAGAAAGAAGCAGAAAGAAACAACCCGGTGGCCAGGCCAGGCGTGTGGGGCATCTGAGGGCAAGTTCCCCCCTTCCACCCTTCCCCGCTCCCCTCACTACTTCATGTTGTTTGCAATGCAAGCGACGCAAGCCTTGTGTTCCCAAGGGCCATGTGGGCGGCACAGCCTTGTGTTTCCGCGCAGCCAGGATTAATTGCTTTGGGGGGAGCTTTGAGGGTGACATTTCTCTGTGGACCACCAAAATTTTCTCATGGACCACTAGTGATCCCCGGCCCTCTGGTTGGCAATAGACTATGCAAAAGAAACAATCAACTAGTCAAAAAGATAACAAAAATGATCCAAGCACCTGTCCACCAGCCATCAGCACCCAGATAGATTTACTTTAAGATTAACGTCAGACCAACAATCAAGTAAACAATACCTCAATCAAGGAACCACCAAAGAAGCCAACACCAAATAGCCCAATCAAAGAATCTCTAAGATCGCCCTCACCAAAACTGACAGAGCAGGACACTAGAATATAAACTGAAAGCAAATATCATTCCTTACTAGCACTGATGATGTTACCCAGTTTGGGTAAGGAAACTTCTGTAAGAAAATAAGCAAGCTCAGAGAGCACCAAGGACTCCTCAGAAACCAAACTGTAGCCAAATCAAGATGGACTCAAGGACCAAATGCTCCCCAGAAGAGTTTTAAGTAGCTTTGGGAAGCCAGTCAAGGCAGTTCATCAGATATCCACTAGGAGGTCAAGCCAAGAAATAACAGTGTAGTCACAAAAGCAATGCCTTTGAGCTTCAATACCCACATCCTCCTAAAGTTTTCTCAATAGATCAAACTGGCTAGGCTGATTCCATGGGGAATGTGATCCTGCAGATAACTAGATACCAAGCCAGTTAATAAATTACTACCAGCATTTTAAATTGTACCTAGAAACTTAAGCGCAACCTCTGCACACTAGCCCAGTGTGCTCCCATTGTCAAATACCAATCAGCATAGGGGTTGTTACATACTGAGCTAACTGCACTTCTGAGTGACCTTCAAAGGTAGCCCATGTAGAGCACATCACAGTAATTTAAGTGGATGGTAAAGAGGTCATAGGTCATTGAAGCAATTATTCATTATAACTTGCTGTGTTAACTTTGAAGTTACTAGAGTTGAAAAATGATACTGTTTGACCAGTTCACATGGAGTCTCCTTGGTAAAGGAATTATTATCTGAAATGCATCAGGCCAACAATAACCTATTTTTTTTGCTGGCAGTTGGAGAGTTTCACTTTCTCCTTAACCTTTGAAAAAAAAAAGAGGACTACTGACCTAACTGAGGAACATCAGGGGAATTCCGTTCTGTGATACGAATAGTATAATTCAGCTTAGTTCAGAAACTTGTAATATTAAAACTGATAAAATCAGTTTTAAGTTGAATGTGCATATGTCAGCATCTACATGCAGGATCTAATTCAATAAGTATTTTTATGTAGATCTGACTTTTCCAGGTCTGAATTTGAAAATTTGGCTTAACTAGTTGAGAATTCTTAGAGTTGCATTTTTAATTTAACAGACTGAAGTACCATTTTGAAGACTGATAATATGAACTCCTATAAATCAAAGTCTCCACAAATCTGGAAGGAAGATGACATCAAGGTATTTTTATTTTATAATAAACCAGTTCTTTTCTGCTTATCTTTATTTGAAAGTTTTGCACATCTTGCCATCACAATAACTCAATGATTACTTGCATTCTTAAAATACATTCAACTCACTTTCATTACCTAATTATTTATACACTGTATTAGACAGTGGGAAGAACAACAATTTTCCATTCCCTATAAGCATATTGTATGAAGCATTTGAAACTCAGACTCTGAAATGGGTAAGGAAGATATTTGACTCATTACTTGTTAATCCATTTGAAATAAACTGTAAAGGAAGAGAATTACATTTCTTCTTCCTTCTATTGGTTTACCTAAAATGTATGCAAACACACACACATAGAGCATATGAAGACCAGATACCTGGTTTGTCCAGAAAATAAAATTAATGCAGCCCAATAAACAAATAATTAGACATGTTTATGTTCATTTTAGAATGCAGCTGTAGATTATTCAATTATTTTTTTCCCAATCTTCCTAGCATTTCATCACCTGTGGTTCTGACATTTGAAATTAATTTCTCTGGCCTTGACTGAATCTTTCACCCCTATA
The DNA here is from genome assembly GCA_023653725.1 of Bungarus multicinctus. NCBI lineage: Eukaryota > Metazoa > Chordata > Lepidosauria > Squamata > Elapidae > Bungarus > Bungarus multicinctus. The sequence goes on along the minus strand of CM042836.1, from coordinate 68,746,906 downwards.
ATTAATATTTTTTCCACACCTTAATTTATATTAAACAGGCTTATTTGGATATGAACCTAATAATTATCAGACATAAAATAGTATTTTCTACTGAGTGAGTAATAAATAAAATAAATTATGATTTTAAAAAAAGAAATGTAGGTATTTGCATACTGTACAGGCTACCATGCAGTCTTTTTCATGAGGTAGTGAAGACAAGAGTTAAAAGACCATCAACTCACAGATGTTTGGGATATTGGGCAAGCTGAATTGTTCACATAAAATCCTGACATGAGATCTGAGAGGGATGATCCAAGCGACAAGCCTGTTTGTTCCAGTTTTTAATGGATTTTGCGTACAATGATTCTTTCTTGACATCTTTGCTTTGTGCAGTCACTATTTTGTATATTTATGCTTATTTTGTTCTTTCAGAAAGATCTGAATATGGAGGAATTTTCAGACCAGTGGTTCTGTCTGATGTGATTGTATCAGATGTTCTGCTCTATGTTTAAATCAAACCTACAGATCATCTAAGATTTATTGCCCTCCAGGTTCAGCAATCTTTGGCACCAGTATACAATTTCGCGGGTACTACAGTATTAGGAGAAGGTCAAAAAACAGACTAATCTTATGAGATTGTATATGAGAACATAAAAATGCATGACATTGAGGCATTTTTAATTTTTATTTCAGAAGGCACCATGTTACTGACCATGCTTATGAGTTGTAGCCAATCAGTCATTTCACCAAAGGATCCCTAGAGTTTTCTGAAGCAAAGAAAGTTCCAGCCTAGGATAAGCAACCATATAAGGATTTGTTGAAGCCACAGTGAAGTAAAAGAAAAAAAAAAGCCATGCACATCATGACACCCCTGAGTGCAAATGACACAATTAGGAAATCTTGATCCGTTGTTCATTATAGAAGTACATCATTCGTATTATTTGCCCAATGTCATGACATGCAAATAATCATTTATCCCACCTTGGCCCTTCATGAAAGTCCACAGGTATTAAATCTGCACTGAGGTCATTTTATCCAATTTCTGCTTCTGCTTGTGATTTTTTAAAAAAAGATAGACATTACATGCATCTCTTAATGCAAGCCCTTTGTTCATTCATGACACACCTTTGTGCACCTTTTTCTCTAATGTATGCCCTTTTGTAGGCATCTTTTTAAAAATGTTTACACAATTCAGATTTAGGGATAGCATGGCCAATTTGGAATTGGATTAAATAAAAAAATATGTGAATTGAATCAGTGCATACTAAATGCAACCTAAGGGTTACCTTGAAAGGGGATTAAACATAAAATACTTGGCTAGTTCTATAACACAGGAGTGGGGGAAGACTGAAAGCTGGTCTCTATTCTCTCATCCTGTGTTTGCAATGGGTAGATGCAGACAGTTCGGGCAAGACAGAGGTAGACAGAGTTTTGCTATTGAAATAACAGAAGTGCCACAATGTCTTTGGAACCTAAACTTACAGTTTTGATTAATTGTCTCTGCATTGTCCTCAGGGGATATGCATGCTTGGTATGAGAACTGAATGTACCATTGATTCAGTTATAGCACACAAAGTGACTCCGGTTTTGTCAGCGATGTGGTGATTCATATGCTGAAAGAAAAGGAGAAACATTCAGTTAATATTCCGTTCAAGGTAAAAGCTGCTTTATTTAGAAAAAGGAGAAGTGTGACTTCATGTTAAAAGTTAGGAAAAGAAACCTTGTCTTTTAAAACTCTCGTGCTCACTTTCATATTTTATAAACCACATTACATTTTAATATAAACTGGAGTCTTTAAAGTTTAACATGACAATATTTGTAACGTTGAGCGGTTCCGTGTTTTGTTTGGCTTTTTATTTGGGCCTCAGGCGAAAGTCCTGCTAGTATTTTATTTCACTCTTCTTGAATTGTTTTTCTAAAAGCCATATCTTTGTTCAAGATGGAGATGCGAGATTGAAAAAGATTTTTCATTTCTTTAAGCAACTGTATAATGTAGTCAGTAAGAGGGGGGGATTTAATTTTAGGAGATGACAAGGCTGAATCCGAAGACAGGGTCAAATGTGTAATCAGTGTGGGGTTGCTCTGCTCCCACAGGAGACCCAAGTCTAGGAGTTCTTGAATGCTATTAACACTTATCTAATGCCAATTTGTCTTGACTGTTAGTAGATCAGATTCTTATGCCTAGATAGTATGTAATAAATGAAGGTAGTACTTTTAAACTCTATCCTGGCTCCTGATGTCTTATGCCTGACATGAATTAGCTTCACAACCATGAAGCAGATGGTAACTCCTGATCTGGTCCTGCTTTTGTGGTATAAGTTCATTGGCCTCAACTCAGTAAGGCATACTGGATATAGAAAACATCTGGTATCAACTAATATTAAGAAAATAGCATAGATGTGGGAAAGACTAGCTTTGAGGCTGTGCTTTTAAGTGATGGCTGTATATCTTGTCTATCTATCTGCCTGTATGTCAGTCTGCCTGTCCATCTATTCATCTATCTACTATCTATGGATAGTAAGCTGCAATTTTCAACAGCTTCAATGATAACCAATTAAATTATTTATTTATTTATTTATTTATTTATTTATTTATTTATTTATTTATTTATACGAAGCTTGGGGGTAACAAGCTACAACTTTCAATTAGCTAATGTTTTTAAAAAAGAACCCAACTGAGCTCATTTTTCACCTGCCTCTTCTTCATTCTCTTCTCTGGTTTTACGAAAAAAGGCAATATATGAATGGGGATTGGGTTAGCGTAAACTGGATTTTATTATATCATCTTTTTGCTTTTCTCTTATCCCCCAGCACTTAATTCCTTGTGCTCATGACTACTCACTCCAGTTTATTTTGCATAATAGTTGCTTGATAGTAAGATGGGCAGCATCTACATTGAATAAATAATTATAATAAACCTCGAAGTCACATGGGCAGCCTATACATTTTATAAACAAACAAATCAAATGTTATCCTTCCTGGAAGGGATTAATATCTATGCATGTCCCTATCATTCAGAAAAGTCCTCATGGAGTAGAATTTCCAGTTCTTTTAGAAGAATAGTTCAGTTCCAAAGTTACTCAAATGTTTTGTCATTGAAATCTTGTTTACATTACAGCCAAAGAATTTAATATACCATACAGGTACCAACTGAATATATGTCATGAATTCATCTATCTGAAAAATGGGAAAATGTTGGAGCTAATACGATCTTTTCATAGACTGCTAGAGATTGTAAAGAGTGGGATATCAATAAGGTATGATCCTCAGATCTATACACAAGACAGACTTCTTTCCTTTTTTCAGTAGGAAATCCATTAGCATTATAAACTGGCATTTACTGCTAAGGATGTATCCTCCTGTTGAGAATTGGAGCTCAAGCCTGGGAATCTAAATCAAAGATAAGGTCTTCCTGAAGAGATATAAAGTGTATGATGAAGTGTGTAAATATCTTTATCAAGCTTTTTCCCGGCCATGAATTTTGAAAGGCAAATACACAGGCAAAATGTATGCATACTTTTTTGTGTGTATATTTTCAAGCAGTGACTTGACATTCCAGGTTTTGAAGGACCCTTGTCAAGAAACACTTCAGTTGTTTTTCCTCGACCCCCAAATAGCTTCATCAGTCTTAACTACTTACAGCTAGGCTTTGACTTATTCTTTTCTCCAGAAATAATTGCACAACCCAGGGCATTTCTCTTGTCAAGTATGTATTTTAGGGAAAAGTGCCTCTGCAATGATGTTTAGTTAATTAAAATGCACATAATAATGTCTATGTTGCACACAAACCTCCTATGAATTTTAAGGCACACAGTTTTTTTAAAAAATGCAAAGGGATGGAGAAATGGGAAAAAATAAATTTAAAGCCGGGGAAATAAGAAAATAAGGGATTGAAATTGGCAGATGCAGCCATCTGGAACTTTCTTCTTTTTCCTTCCAGCTTAATGCATGTTAACAAAGCCAGAGAGAAGAAACCTGTAAGGAAAGAGAGTCTAAAAAAATGAGTGACACCATGCACAAAGCAAAACTTTTTTGGAAGCTCTTTGCCCTAAACTGGGAAATTTCACCCAAATTTATTCTTTTTAGAGAGCCAACTGCACGTTAAGGTAAACCCATAACTAGCAACTGTGTCTGGTTTAAGAAAATGAAAATATGCAATGAGGAAGAATAAGTTTAATTGGAATTGCAGCATAACAAGACAAGAATTTTAATCACTGGAAGGATTTTTTTTTAATTGGGTGGGAAGTATTGATATCTCGTTCCATATTCTTACAAAAAAATAGTTTTATTGTTGAAACTGGAAGATAGTTTGAGAGAATGAGCACAGTGTTTTGAATATTTGTTAAACAGTTATTGTGCCTGCAGGATTCTTAGTATTTCTACTCCAATTTTCCTTGCTATCTATCTACCTTTCAAATAAGAAAAAGATCATGAAAAAAAATCTAAAATGTCTAAGAGAAGTATATGTTGATAATACTAATTGAGCCTCCTGTAATGTAGAAAAAAAACAAAGTAATTCAACAGTAATTGAAATATTTATTACATTTTACCAGTTTATTTCCTGGGGAACAGTTCTAAGAGTATTATTGCTGTTTAATCTATTTCTTAAATGTCCATTTGGTAGTATTCATATGACTTGAGTTACTTTTAAAAGGTTTAATGAACTTGAGAGATTAAAATTATGATTTCATACATAGTATAAATGAAAAAAAATCTTCTTTGGTCTGTTAGAAAAAATATTTATAATAATATTATAATATTTATTTCCATAATGACTTCCTTTCAATATGACTAGCACAGTGAGTAATAGAAGACCATCTATTAGAAGAAAGGGAAATTTAATAAAATTTACTTAGTATTAGAATAAATCAATTGTCACCTGGTGTTGTATTATGCTTTGATTGCTGGAATAGCTGTGTTAACTAAGGATTCTGGGAGTGAAGTCCAGTACAACTAGAACATCACTGATTGATTGATTGATTGATTGATTGATTTGAAACATTTATATAGTTGCCCATTTTATACCAAATACTTGATGGCTTCTAATAGATTAGGAATGTAATGCTACATTTGTGACACAATTTTTTATGCCATTCATTAGAAAAAAGAAATATATATAAAGGGCCAATGAAAACATACTTTAATGCTTAAGAATAAAGCTATTTGAAAAACACTTTCAAATAGACCTCTCTTTCCTACATAACACAAACATATGATTTCTTTCTAATGAAAATAACAGTTTCAAAGGAATGCTTTTTTTTGTCAGAATTTCAGCTGCTGAGCACAAAATTTCTCCTCTTTCTTCCATAAACCTTACCCTGGGGGCTGCTATTCATATTTTAAAACCATGCATATGAAATATAACAACATATTTATCATCACATCTAGTGATAATGAAAACAACAAATTTATTAGCATGTCATTTTATTATGGTTGAGGCTTATCTATCTTAAAATGCAAAACAAGTATGAATCTAATTTCGTTCTTTAAGTTTTATTGGAAAAAGACTGAAAACAAGGAGAATGAGAGAGAAAGCAGAGGAGGTATATTTAAATGGTAGGAGAAAGCAGCGGATTTGCAGAACAATTAACAAAAAATCTGAGAAATACATAACTTCTCTGGTTTCCACAGGCATCTCAGCATAATTTTATAAATTGTTATTTTAAATTGTGCAAAGTGATTTTCAAGGGACAACAAGCAAGAGGACAATGGTAGCAGGAAACATGATGACCTGACTGTAAATGTGTAGTTTATATGCAAAAATAGAGCTTATGTGGAAGGGCAAGGAAATAATCCTCTCTTAAAATCCAAAATGAGAAATAAGAAATAACAAGCCCTACAAAAACAAATATCCGTGGTTTTTTTTGTGGGATTTAGGAGCTCTTTATAATGCTTCTCCTGACTCACATTTTAAAGCACAGCCTTTCTGGTTCTTCAGTGAAAAGCAAAATTGGTAATTCTAATACAGGGGTCCCCAAACTTGGCAACTTGAAGTCCACAAGTCCTAAAGTTGCCAAGGTTGAAAACCTCTGTTCTGATACTATAGCAATAAACTGAAGGTAGAAGTCTCTGTGTACTTCAGTAAAAGGGGGTTCATTCATTAATTCATTTATTCATTCAAAATGCATGCTACCCTTCTTGCTATCCAGAGATGTGGTGGCTAAATGCAATGAGTGATTTATCAAGGATGAAACTCTGCTGTAACCATACAGTGGTAAGATATTGCAAACAAAAGGAGAAGGCCTTGTCTAAAGGGAAGGATAATGCTTATGTTGAATAGGGCCAAGTAATGAAATCACCACTCCTATGATTAATATTGGGTGTTTGGTTCTAAGGCAGTTATAGGGTATGTTAAAGGACTCAGAGGCAATTATGAATTTTGCTATAGTTTTGGTAACAGTTTTCCAGACCATCTTGGCTTAGCTAACAGCATAACAAAACATGCAAATCTGATTACAGTGATAGAACAAAAAGATGAGTAAGTAAAGATGCTATAAGCTAAGAGTTATTGCCTGTTTGGAAGTGAGAATCCTTCAACATTTTACCACATTCCTCACTAGGTCATAGACTGGTCAGTTTTAAGAGTGCTTATAAGATGCTTGATTAAGATCAGGGGTGGGATTCTACTGGTTCTGTCCACCTCTGTAGAACCGGTAGTTCTGAAGAGCAGCCGACAGAGAGCATACTTAGAACCGGTTCTATGTCTGCTGCTGTTTTGGCCCACCCGCCTGCCCGGGTTCTTATCTGACCTTTATTTCCTGCTTTTTCAACTGCAGTTGCTTTGCGCGAAACAGCTGCGGTTGAAAAAGCAGAAAAAAAGGGCTTTTCCAACCGCTGCGCACTTGCACGCAGCACTGCACTGGGCAGCTCAGCAGGTCGTAAATTGTATTCGTGCGACTCATGTGACTCACGCAATGCAGAGCAACAGAACCAGTAGTTATACCAGTCAGATCCCATCCCTGATTAAGATGGTGACCTGAAGGCCAAGAAGCCATTGATACTTTACTAGCATTTCCACAACTGTTTGACTGATGTGAGGACAATGTGTAATAATTAGAGAAAAGGATGCACAAATAGACAGTGCTGGTAATTCTCATAGCATTACGAGGAAACTTCTACTCCTGACTGCCCATAAGATACACTCTGTTTTCTGAGTCAAAATGGATGTATGTATCTAGATGTTCAAATGCCACAAATTCTGCACATATAATGGCCATTGTGGCTGAGTTTCTAGAAATCTGAAAACTGTAAGAATGACTTGAAGCCACATATTACTTCTCTTTTGTGATAATACTTTCCTGAAAATAAGCTGTCTATGTCAATGCAATGCAATCCCATATAATGCATTTACTCAGGAGTAGGCCTTATTGAATTCACTGGGACTGTACTGTAACTGCCTAAAAGCTTCAATTCCAGCTGCTGGCCATTGCTTATAAAGTTCAACATTTCATAGGGCCTGGTTACTCCAGGGACTGCCTATCTCCCATAGTAGCTGCCAAATTGGTTTGAACTGGCAGGATTGACATGCTCCAGGTTCCTTCAATTAATGCCATCTATTGAAAGTGTGCTTTCTCTGTCGTAATGCCTGTCTTCTAGAAAAAATTTCTCCGAGAGATCTGTAGGCCCCACCATGCTGGAGTTTCAGAAGATCTTGATGACCTGGCTTTTCCCTCAGGCTCTTTTGGCAAGGGTGATTTAATACAACTTTTAGGAAGGGTTGCTAAGTGGCTCCCAAGGATTTCAGACCCTCAGAATTTACATTGTCAACATCTACAACGATAGCCATGGAGCCAGGTTTGAAATGAAAGGAAGATCTATGCCAAAAAAAAGAAAAAAAAAGAACAGAACAAAATAGACAACATGTCCACTGGTGCCCTGTGCCTGACCCACATTTTTTTTAATTAACACCAGGAAGAGAGGCTGCTTTGACAAACTAGTTCTTTCCATTTGCTTCCCAAACAGGCAAGCTGCTGCAGTTTGTGCAAACTGTGAGATAACAAACTCCCTGCTCTGATCCCAGTTAGATAATTATTTCTTGCTTTGGCCTTAATTAAGTGGCTGATACCTGCTAAACACTTGTAACTAAGATTCAATAATATTTAACCTTCTCTTGCTGATGCTCAAAATTAAGCAATTCAGGTGTGTGTGTGTGTGTGTGTGGGATTGAAACCTGCCCAGTGAAAGTAACTCCTTTCTGAGCAATTTGCCTTGCTGTTTTTCCTCCCTTCTTGCTGCTACATGGATTGACTGCAGAGAGATCTATTTAAAGAAATAAGTATCAGGACTTAATCAATAAACCGTTATTAATTCCAATCATCCTAGTATCTTTCCTGGATTATTCCTCCTTGACTATGTGATCCAGAAAGGCTGTAGCTGGCAATGTCTGGCATATTAAGTAGGGAAGTATAAAAAAAGCAAGCGGAGGCCCTAATTTATTACCCAAATTCATTGTATGCTAAAGGTTTGTAGAATAGAGAGAGCCAGGGAACGTGATGCCAGAAAAGTTTAACTTGCCAGCTTTGGCTTTGAGGCGCCTGTCATCATCGGATTCTGGAACCAGGAACTGAAATCCCTCCAAGGATGATTTCAACTTGCTGCTGTAGATGGTATGTCTTCCCTATAATGCATGTATCACTTCAGAAAGGTGAGCCCCGAGGGACGGTACCCAAATTATGTTGCAAATATTCAGCACTTTCTTTTCCCTCAAGGATTGCAGCCTCAAGTGTATTCTTCTCTCAGTTGGCAGCCAGTTTGTAGCATTCTTAGGTGGAATCAATAGACATCAAGCACCTACCTGGATGATATATTTTCCATTTGAAAGGAAGCAAGAACTCGACTTCTTCTGAGCCTGTCTTTTCAAGCCAAAGCATCTCAGGTTTATTTGGCTCAAACTGCTGGGGAATAGAAAAGAAGAGCTGAGCTTTATTTATGATACCCATGCTTCTTTTCACCCATAAAAACAATCTTTTTTACCTTGGGTGTTCTTCTCGGTCTCACTGTCTGATGATCAGGAATATCAAAAGCTATTGGATATGTGCCAGACTTCTGTGCTACATACCTGCAGGTGTCTTTTTTCTGATTTTTGTTCTAAATGCTTGTTGAAATGTTGGTTTTAAACCACCCCCCAGACAACAGCTGTAGCAAGTGATCCAGGAAGTGTGAAAGAGGGTGAGCAACTGACTCCTAGATGGAGATGAATTTAGGAGGTGTGGATCAGGTCATCTTGAACTAGAATTATCAAGTATGAAATAACACTTCTAACACTAGCCTTCAAAAGTAATATTCTGTGTTGAAAAGTTTTACTGTTACCTATGCATACATTGCATCATTTATTCTATAGATTCATGTGACTTAAAGTGATAAAACAATGAAACATATACAACACTACACCTCAGTGAGGAAGAGTGAGACTTCATTATGTTTGTCATTTTTAATCTATTTTTGTGGTTTATTGATTCTATTGGAATTTATTTGATTGTCCTGAGATAACACAAAGTCACGGAGAGCTGATAGGATCAGTAAGGGGCCATCAACCATATGCAAGCTTTTTGCTTCCAAAAGCTCAGTGAAAAAGATTGTGTTCATTGTAATACAAATGGTATAAGTACATTGGAATCTACTTTTTAAACCTCTCTTCTTCCACCTGGCCCCACATATATTGGAATTGCAAATCCCCAAAATTATGGTGCCAGATGGAAGAGTTATGGTGTCACTGGAGGGCACTAGATGGAGGAAGTGTTCTGTGGTGGGAAAATGAGACACTCACACTCCAGTTGATTGTTTCCTTTTTATTTCTCTTCTAGGACTGAGCGCTGGCGGAACCGCGGCAGCCTCTCTTATGCTGGCTGCTCGTGGCTCGTCGGCCAATGACAGTTGTTCAAACTTCCTGCTGTTGGATCAACCAATTGCGGGTGAGTATGTAAATATAGAACACCCCTCCCCACTTGGTCTACTCTGACCAGTCAGGAACCCCCTTAGATTACGTAGTCACATAAGTAGGCGGGGCTCCTATGGTTCCGACTAGACCTGCGCAGGTCAGTCGTGAGTTCGCCAGCGGCCGATGTGGACGGACCTGTTGATTTCTCTGTCTCTTCCCGTGGAATCTCCTGGAAGGTGGATGCCGCTTCTGCTGGGCCTCGCTCGGTCGGTTGAGTTGGCTAGGCCGCTCCCTCCTAGGTTTCTTCCCGGCAGCTCTTCTCGTGCCTGTTCCACGTCGCTCGAGGTGTTACTCTCTTCGGCTGCAGGTGCATAGTTGCAAACTTCGACTGGGGGTAGTGTTAGTGGTGGTTGTGAGATTGTTAGGGTATTTTTTATTGTTTGGGGTTATTCATCCCCTTGTTTTTGGTTTATGCCAGAAGGGTCTCCCCCTTCCTGCCTGCTTCTACTTGTATTTTGTTGGTATGTGTTTGAAGGGTCTCCCCCTTCTCGCCTGTTCATGTTTATGGTTTGATTTTTATCTCCCTCACGGTTTGTGTTTGAAGGGTCTCCCCCTTCTCCTCCTGGTCTATCAGTGTCTGTCAGTAGTGTTCGTGATCTCAACTGGTCCATGTATCTCCTCCAGTCCCTATTGTCTGCGGTGACTAGTCTGTAAGACTGGGGTCCTGTTATCTGCACAATTGTTGCCGGTATCCACAACGAGTCCCCTGAGAAATTTTTTGCATATACTAAATCTCCGGTATTAAATGTTCGGTGTTTGCTGGAGGAATCTGTTGGTTTCTCTGTGCAGTATGTGGGGTGTAATCTATCTAAATGTGATCTTAGTTTCCTGCCCATTAGTAGTTCTGCTGGGCTTTTGCTAGTTGTTGTGTTTGGTGTCATGTGTTATATGGTTAACAGCTTATCTATTTTTTCTTGTATCTCTCCCAGGCCCAATTTTTTAAGTGTATCTTTTATAAAACAAACCATTCGTTCTGCTCGCCCATTCGCTGCCGGATGTGCTGGCGTGGTTAGTGCATGCCTTATACTCTGGCTAGCCAAGTACCCTTCAAATGTTGTTGCCGTGAATTGCGGCCCGTTATCAGATACTAATACATCCGGTAATCCGTGTGTTGCAAATAATGTTCGGAGTTTCTTGATTACTGCGCCTGTGGAGGTCGAATGCATGATGCTCACTTCCGCCAATTTGAGTAAGCATCCATGATTATTAGGAACGTATACCTCCTTGTTGGTCCCGCAAAATCGATATGTCCCCTGGGAACCAAGGTCCCCTGGGTATTTCCCATTCTGTAGCTGGTGCCTGTGGGGGTGCGGGTCTGGATTCCTGGCAACATTTACAGTTCGCTACCCACTCTCCTATGTTTTTATCCAACCCTGGCCACCATACCTAGCTTCTAGCCAAAGCTTTCATCTTCACTACACCCGGGTGTCCTTCATGTAAAAGGTCCAATATTTTTTCCCTTAGTTTGTTGGGTATAACAACCCGATCCCCCCAAAGTATGCATCCTTTTAAGAGTGAAAGTTCAGATTGTCTGTTTTTAAAAGGTTTCAGGGTTTCGTCGGCCCCTGACTCTGGCCAGCCCTTGTTTATCCATGCTGCGATTCTGTTCAGTGTGTTGTCTGTTTCTCTGGCAATGTCTCTAGCTGTTATAGGTAGGTTTGGTAGGATTTCGATTTGGAGTGTTGATGTGCTCGGTGCGGGGTCATTGTCTTTATCAGGTAGAGGGCAACAGCTTAATGCGTCAGCGTGGGTTATAGTTCTTCCTGGCCGGTAAATTAAATTGTAACTGTAGGCGGCCAGGAACTTGGACCATCTCGTCATTCGTGGTGACAAAATGTGTGGTATTGCCTTATTCCCCGCTAGGATCCCCGATAGTGGCTTGTGATCTGTGATTAACGAAAAGGTTCTCCTGTAAAGATACTCATGAAATGGTTTTATTCCCGATATGGCGGCCAGCACTTCTTTATCGAGTTGGCTGTAATTTCTCTCAGCTTTGGAAAGGGTCTTTGAATAAAAGGCTATGGGTGCTTCCCTTCCATCCGGCAAGATGTGGCTGAGAACTGCCCCCACACCGAAAGGTGATGCTTCGCAGGTTAATGTTATGGGAAGTGTTTCGTTGTACTGTATTAGTACCTTGCTGGATGTAATGAGGTTTTTTACTTCTTGGAACCCTGTGTTTTCCCATTTCCACCACTTCCAGGTCGCCTCTTTGTCGAGCACTCTATGTAGGGGTTCCGCTACCGTCGCTTTCTGCAGCAAAAACACATTATAAAAGTTAATGGGTCCTAAAAATGCTTGTAGTTCCACTTTGTTGCTCGGTACGGGTGCCTCCTTGATTGCTCGGATTTTACTTTCGGTGGGGTGGATGCCATCTCCATCTATTAGGTACCCCAGGAATTCTACCCGGTTAGTTACTAGTTTGCATTTCTCTTTTTTAACTTTCAGTCCTGCCCCTTTAAATTTTGTGAGGACTGGTCTTAGGCAGTTTTTTAACTGATCTTTGTCTTTGGCTGCTATTAGTACATCATCGAAATAAGGTATTACTCCTTTTATTCCCTGTAGGAGGCATTCCATCAAGCATTGGAATATCCCAGGGGCTACGCTAACCCCAAATTGTAATCGGTTGCATTTAAACGCTCCCCAATGCGTTACAATCATTTACGCTTCGGCCATTTGATTATCCACCGGCAGTTGTTGATAGGCTTAGGCCAAATCCAATTTTGCAAAAATTTTCCCCCCTTTGATAGAATGTAATAAATGTTGGACTACCGGAACCAGATATGCACTTTGTTGCAACGCATGATTCAGGGTTGCCTTATGGTCCCCACAAATTCTTATGGACCCATCTGGTTTAATGGGGGTCACAATAGTGGTTTCCACTTTGCATGGTCTATTGGTTCTAACACCTCCTGTTTTATGAATTTGTCTAACTGCTCATCAATTTTGGGTTTTAACGCAAAAGGGACACGTCTCACCTTAAGTCTTAGCGGGGCTATGTTAGGATCTAAGTTAAATGAGATCGGGTTTCCCCGGTACTTGCCCAGCTCGCCGTTGAATATGTCCTGGAATTCCCTCACGAGGTTCTCTTCCCAATCTGCATTGTCGATTTTGTTTATTCCCGTCATTCCAATCCCTAATGGTGCGAACCATTCCAATCCCAGTAAACTGGGATATAATGGTTAATGGTAGGATCTCTGTGTGGTTCTTAGTTAATTTTAAAATGTCCTACCCCCACCATGGAGATTCTGTTTCCCTGGTAATCTTTAAGTGTTAGGTCTTGGGTTTCTAGTTCTTCTTGTTGTGTGTGAGGGATTAATTTTTTTATGGTCTCCCATGACACAATGGAGAGGTATGAACCAGAATCCACTTCCATCTCACATTTCCTTCCTTCTATTTCTACTTGTATATGGACTTTCCTCGCATTTCTTGCGTCTGAATGTCCAATGGTCACGGTTTGGTGAGTCTCTTCCTTCCTATATGTTGTTTCTTTGTCTCTCTTGTTCCTCCCCTCGTGGCTCCAACGGCTCCCAGATTTCCTGTCTCTTTTTTTATCCCTCTGAGGTGGGCTCCATTTCCTTTGGGGGCTGTAATTATTCCTAGAGTGGCATACCCTCGCTATGTGTCCCCTTCTATCACATTTCCTGCAGATAGCGTCGCTGAATCGGCACTCTAGCGCACTCAAATTCGGGTTTTCTCCCGCTCCACTCCCTTCTGTTTTTTCCCGATCGTAGGTGGTATACCTCTTCTTCGTCGTCTTCCTCATTTCCAGTCCCCGATTCGACGTCCTCGTGGTGCGTGGTGGTTTTCTCTTTGTTCACTTCTGGTTTCTGGAACTCTTTGCTGTTATTTCTGGCAGTTTTGTTAATTCTTTTCATCGTTGCGGCCGATTTGTGGGTGGCTTCTGCGGCAGTGGCTTCTTCTATTGCCTCCTTCACGGTGATTTTAGGTCAGGTTAACAAACAGCCTTGTAATGTGAGGTCCTTTAGCCCAAGGACCACGTGGTCTCTCAGTGCCTCATCGAAATTGAGAAAATCACATTCTCCGCCAATGTCCCATAGTGCTGCCATAAAATCGGCGATGCTCTCGTCCTCCCGTTGGTTCCTCAGGTAGAACTCGTGTCTTTTTATTAGGCTCAATATGGTTGGTGCATAGTGAGCCCGGAGGAGTTTCTCCAATTCTGGCCACATTATGGTTTTAATGTCTGTGGGTGCCGCCAGTGCCTTTGCCATCCAGAATACTGCGGGTCTGCAATGGGTCAGGAAAACAGCTCTTTTTCTGTGTTCCGAAACTCCGTTTATATCGCTGCTCTCCAGGAACATTAGAAATCGGTCTACGTAAGATTGCCATTCTTCTTTGGCCGGGTTGAATTGCGTGGGTGGCGAGTTGTTGCCGGACATTGTGCTTCGGTCGAACTTCGTAGCCATGTGCTCAACTGGATTCCTTTGTCTCAGATCCCATCTTTGTCGCCAGTGTTCTGTGGCGGGAAAATGAGACACTCGCACTCCAGTTGATTGTTTCCTTTTTATTTCTCTTCTAGGACTGAGCGCTGGCGGAACCGCGGCAGCCTCTCTTATGCCGGCTGCTCGTGGCTCGTCGACCAATGACAGTTGTTCAAATTTCCCGCCGTTGGATCAACCAATTGCGGGTGAGTATGTAAATATAGAACAGGAAGGCTATTCTCAATTTTAAGGATAAGTGAGGAAAAACTCTGAAAGCAGCCTTTCTCTTAGCCCACTGTGGAGTTTATTCTTATGGCTTGTTTAATTAAACACAGAAAAAGTGAATATAAGATACTGGAAATCCCTACCCCACAATGGATAATTAAATGGTATAGAGTTATCCTGCTCCACTAATTCTCAGTATTTGCCATTATGTCTTGAAGCAGCACTAAAGATAAGTTGCCTACTGTAAAAAAAAACAAATTGTTATAGTTATCCAAAGGTCATTTAAGAAGCATTGCATTAGGTTTCCTATCTTTAGTTATTTTCATTCAGTGTCTGTTGCCAGAATTTGTCTACACTTTTTCACTCAATGGATCATGCACTCTGTAAATACAGTTCTATTTATCAGCCACTGAAACATGCATTATGAATATGAGATAGCAATATATTATCAAACAGTACAGTTATCAAGGAAAACACATTTTGTCATGTTTGGGCTTTCTGATAAATTTTTGACTTGACTTTTCTATTTTTCACTAGACTTGTGATAGAAAGTCAACTATTTCTAAAGAATTAGTATAGATTCCCAACCTTGGGATTCTTGCTTTTTTTTCATTTTCTCCTTAAATAACAAAGCTGAGCAAAGGCAAACAACAACAGCATGCAATGCATTACCCATATCAAGTTGACACTATGATTGATGAGCAAACTTAGAATGCAATTATAATATCAATTCTATATGACAAGCAACAAAGGCATACTGATATTTCCCAGTGACACCAGGTCTTCTCTTTAAGCAGGACCCAGATTTATATCTTATTAGTATTTCATTATTTCCAGAAGATTAATGAAGGCCTTCGTTATTAACATCTTTAAACTATGCCAGATAATGAGATCGTTTCTAGTGACAAACTTCACTCAATGTGCCAATAGCTTACTTTATATGTTCAATATATAGATCAAGGTCAAGAGGAGACCTGCTATTCTTGATTCACATCTGCCTTTTCCTCCTTCCCATTAAAATTCACCCCATTTTAACTCACTAATCTATTATTCCAATTTTTTCTTCAAGATTTAATTTTCTGTATTCTTGCCCTGACATGATTCCAGCTTATTAAATAATCTTCTTTCATTCTTGGTGCAAGTAATAATTCAGAGGCACCCATTGATGCCATGTCGGTAGTGACTACCATTGCTGGTATTCCCCCAAATAAGCTCACCCAATCATTTGAATGGGACAAAAATGGTGGTTATGCATTTACGCTCAGTTGGATCCAAACCAACATTATTTTGTTTTGCTATGAAGGAAATCAAGTGGAAAACTAGAGAAAAGAGTGGGATTTGCTGGTGGTTCTTTCTTTCCGTTCTGTGATTTTAATAATATGAAAACAGATATACCTAGGGGACTATGTATTTTGGGAAAAGATAAGTTGCATTCCTATCCAACTCTGAAGCTCCCTGAGATCAACTTTGCAGAATTACTTTCTATCAGACAATTCCAACTCACAAAGCTGGGAGGTGACTTAAGGTAACTTATTAAGCCAGACTGAGTTTTTTGGAAGGAGAATAAAATACAAATGGGATAAATAATAATAAAAATTTACTAAACACTACTGGTGTTAAGGCAATGGCACTGCTTTGATGCCCAATATACTTTAAATATCATTGTTGTAAGTCATGTAAATTAGTAGAATAATATAGAATTCACTTCATGAGCACAGTGATTAGCTCCAGGTTATATTGGTGTTTCTGTATTTTTCTTGTAGGGATGAAATCACACGAGAGACTGGTTGCAGGTAATCCATTGATTCACTTTTAGAAAAGTTGACTATTGTAAAAACAAATCTCACACAAAGCTGTGTATACAACTACATTCATCTTCCCCATCATTTAAAAGCAAAGAACCCTAGAAGAGTTTATTTGCTTAGAGGAACAGTATGGAAGGTGCTAGCTACCCTTTCCTTTTGGCTATTTTTCTCATTCAGATGCCTCTTTCTGCTTTTTTTCCTTGTGGGAGAGAAGTTAAGGATTAGCTCTATCTTTTCTCTAAAAGGCTGGAGATGGTAATAAACAGAATAACGGATAGAGGAGGAAGGCTTCAATAGCATTTTCCCCTCCTACCATTGCTGGTATTCCTCTATTATATAATATCTGGTATTCCGCTCATAGCAGGGAGCAACTCATACCAGGATATGGGATGGAAAATATTATTAGAGGTCATCAGGGAGATAAAACGAAGCTGCAACACAAGAACAAATGAAGACAGAATTGGTTGTGTAGATTAGAACTAAAGTAAATTTCAGTTAGAAGAGGAACCTGTCAGAGAGGAAAAGGAATCAGTGAGATTATGTAGCAAACATTGTAAACACCTGGCAATTATTTTTAAGGCACCGATTACTTGTTCTAGTTCCTTAAGTAAATTCGATATGCAGACCAATAATGAAATGAATCTCACTTTCTTAGCTACTGGATTCCAACCCCAAGGCTGTATTTCAACCTTTGAAAAGTGGGGGAAAGGACACCATGACAATTTTATAATAAATTGCAATAATAATTATATTATACTTTTGAATTATAGGAGATCTACCGTAATGGTGAATACATGAATTTTTATTATTCCTGTCGCAAGCAGATTCTTAATTGGGTGGGAAGAAAGTGACAACTTTATTTTCACTAATGTCTAACATATTTTAGGTTTTCATTCAATAATCTACATAGGCAATAAAGCAAGTTATGGGGTCTAAACTCATGAAATGTTAACTTTGATAAAGTTGTTTACAATTGTTGTACCCCAATTATATTATTATTATTCACTTAAAAGAATAATAACTATATTACCATATTATTTATTTTATAATTCTAATGTTAATAGAAGTGTATTTAAGCATAATTCATTTTTTTTTTTGCATGGAAAGAGCTTCCTCAAAGACTACTGTTAAAATGAAACCTTCAGTACACTTGGGTAACACTGAAAATACTACCAGCGGCAAATCTTTCTCTCAATAAAACATCACAAAATGGTTTGTAAGATGTTCTGGACTTGGGAAATAAATAAATTTCTTTGCAATATATATGTATGCATTTAAATACAGATTTTTAATGGGAAAAAGCCCATAGATTTTACCAGACTTAGTCACTACTAAAGTATGACACACAAGTACATGTGTACAAATATATTACAAAAATATTATTTCAATGGTAGTTTCTGGCATATTTGGCACAAGCTCCAATGATATCAATGTATCATGATATCATCACATACATGATGCATTAGCCATATGCCCCCTTTCATAGATACATATGCTTAGCTCCATCAACGTCTTTGGTAAGCAGATTGTTGGAGAAATTTTATATGGAACAGCTGCTAATGGAGATGGCAGAGGCAGATGTTGTGTTTCTGGTGTGGTGTGGTGGTATAGTCATGGGAATCCTGCCATCTGTAGTAGAATGATGGTACCAGTGTGAATAAATACCCAGATACAGCAAAGAAAACTATGCATAGAGCAACAAGCTCCCTTGTGCATATCCCAGTGCATCATCTGTCAGTTCCTTGTTCTGAACAAGAAGTCCAGGTTATGCCTGTGGAATCCACCTCTTTTTTAAAAATGTGAATACTTTAGTAATCAACTGTTTAAGAAAAAGGCTAGGTGCTATTCTTCTCTTATATAAATTGTTAATTAAATTTTTAGCTTGTACTAGAAAGCCTGTGACCCATTGGGTCATCATTTCAGAGATATTTCCTTATCTAAATACTGTAGGAAGGGCAAAAAGTTAGTAGGAGTGAGAGTAACTTCCAACTTCCTGCCAGTTTCCCATATTTCTTATGGATAGCTGGCAGTGAGCTTTGATAATCAATCTTCCTTCCTTCCTTCCTTCCTTCCTTCCTTCCTTCCTTCCTTCCTTCCTTCCTTCCTTCCTTCCTTCCTTCCTTCCTTCCTTCCTTCCTTCCTTCCTTCCTTCCTTCCTCCCTCCCTCCCAAAGATTGTTGGGGGCAATAAGATAGACCCAAAGATTGTTGGGGGCAATAAGCTGACTTTGTAAAAATGCCGCTTGGGGGGGGGGGGGGGGGGGGGCAAAAAGCCCTAGTAATAAGCAGGCATATACAATGGAATGAAGGCTATTGCCGAGCACCTAGCATGGTGCTCCATAGACTGTAAGCCGCCCTGAGTCTCCGGAGAAGGGCGGCATATAAATGTAATTAAAAATAAATAAAAATAAATAAAAATATCATCCAAAGCATCAAGGGAGATCAAGGGTTCGTCAAGGGTTCGGCTTTGAAATCACCCATGAACTGAAGAATTTGCTCTACCTGTTCTTTGGAGGTAGTCTAGCATTTTGTGTTTGGAAATGTTCCTGACACATTTTTCGCTATTGAAGCTCATCGCAAGCATGATACTTTTCCCCTAGACTTTTAATTGGTTTTGTACGATCTAAACGGCAGTTTTATTTTTAATAACAAATAATATTGGGCTTTTTCTTATTTATATGCAAATTTTATGAGATATATAGAATAGAATACTTTATTGGCCAAGTGTGATTGGACACACAAGGAATTTATTTAGTGTGTATCTGTAAATCTGTTTTGAGCTACCTAATCCAGTTCATAAGTGTTTTGATTCTGATTTTATCAACGTGTCTTCTTGCTTAGGGGTGGGATTGTGCAAGAGCGATTGGGTTTCATACATTGAAGATAGTGTGAAAATTTAAATCCAAGTTTGCTGCTACTTCTCCTTGCTATCCTTCCCACTTTCTGAGAGCAGACCCAAAAAGGCAGCTTTCGTTCTGCCTGGATGGCAGCTGCATGGTTGAGAAACCTAAGCCAGTGGATGGTTGCTGAAATGATTTTGCCTCGCCACCTCACTACACCTAAAGATACATAGGGACTTTAGGTTTTCAGTTCTCCAAATAACTAGCATTTAAAATTATGGTTCAACCTAAACAGCAAATGAAGCATCTCAGAATTGCTAAGTTAATGAATAAAGATACCTGTAGTTTGTTCTCAAGTCTGAGCAATTACATTGTTTCTCTGCAACCTAGTACATTTAGCTGAACCTAAACATTTGTTAATATTTGTGAAAAAAGTCCGTTCATAATTGAAAAAGAATTGCAAATCATGTCCGGCATTGTCTTAATAAATCTGGTGAATTCTGTGAGTAGGAAACATATTTGTTTTTGTATTCATGAAATATTCCTGATTCACCCCTTTTCTAATGTGGCTCAGTTACTCTAACAAGATGAGAAGCTATTTCAGTTATGCATCATTCACCTAGTGGAGAAAGGGAAAAGCAAAACAGGCATTCAGCCTCCCCCCCCCCCCCCACGATTAATATACATGCAGTTTTATTTTTATTTAAATAATTCTAGACAACAGTAATTATAATTAAATCATCATTAAAAACTGTGGCAGTGAAACTGAGAAAGAGTATTATGGAATAAACTTTCATGGCCCTTTGTCAAATGCAATTTGCCACATCAGTTTACTGTTATAGTTATTACAGTTTTGCCCCTTTTAAGGTTTGTAATGACTGCAATAGGGATCACATGTGGAGGAATTTTAAATTGCTGTTGTCTGTTCTTTCTCTCCTTTTAATAATAATAATGGTATGGTGTTTTTTTTTAATGTATACTGTATTTAACCAAGACAGTATCTGATAATATACAGGTGCTTCATGGATTTCTCTAATCAGATGGTACTTTGCAATCTACTGCAGAGGAGCTGATGTTTCTTTGGAGAACTAAGGATGTTTTTGAAGTGGCCTTTGGGATATCTAGTTGCTGATGTTGCTATGCAGAAAAAAGAAAATCTAAAAAATTATAGTGGAAACATAGAACATAAGAAGTAAGAAGTGGGGTGTGGGTCAGATTCAGATGATTCCTTCCCCTTCTCCTTTCTTCTCCTTCCTCTTCCTCCTCTCCTAGTAAAGGCAAAATGAATTAACAACACATTGACATCTTGGGCATCATCAAATTAAGATGGGCAAGGGATTAGATAATTTCAATCAGAAAATCAGACTGTTCAGTAGTCAGAACTGGAAAAACAAGAGAGCCATTTTGGTCAAGTGATTAAGACCCCAGGATAGAAACTGTCAGTTGGAGTCTCATCACAAATGGCATTTGTATGGCCATGGGTCACTGCAATGACAGAATAACAAGCTGAGCACTGCCTGTAGAAGTCCTGTGATGGCCATGTGGCTTTTGAGGATGGATGATACATGTCCATTATTTTCAGTATCACTGTAGCTTTGAATAGTTGCGGAACAAATGGATGTAAGCTGAGGCCTTCCTTAGCATTTAACATATTTTATAAAAAAATAGTTATAAAAACCAAGACACATACAGTAGCATGCTAGGTATTAAAATACTTCTCCCAAAGAATATTGAAAAAAACCACATAATTTGGAATGATATGTAATAAAGATAGAGGTAATCTTAACTATCAAGATCTGGCTTTGGGAGATAGATAGATAGATAGATAGATAGATAGATAGATAGATAGATAGATAGATAGATAGATAGATAGATAGATAGATAGATAGATAGATAGATAGATAGATCCCAATGTCTGGTAAGCCACAATGGTTCATTCAATCCCTTCTCTCAATTACTGCTGAAAGCATTTCTCCAAATATCCTGAAGCAAAACTTAAATGTACAACTATCCCGATAATGCAAAAAGCTGTCATCCTGTAACCCAACTCTTTATAAACAACTGAGAGTCCTTCCAGAAAGAGACTTTGGTTATATGATCCTGATCTAAATCACCTCAGAAGATATAGAAAGATGGGAAGGATAATGGCAGTGACAAGAGTGCCACGTCCTTTTAGCCAGTAAATAAACCATGTAAACAATATATACCATAATAGAATAGCACCATGCTAAAATCCACTATTTAAGTTTTATTTTTAAAGGAAAAAATAATGCTATGGGAAACAACTGCCTGCTTCTCTCTCTCTCTCTTGCTAAGGCGTTCATTATAGATTAAATTAGCACTGTGTTTTGCTACTCGGAACTGTAATTACAACAAATAGATAAAGATGTGTTTAAGACTTTAAACTATTTCCAATAAAGACAACTATAAAAGCAATGGAGGGTATTTTTAAATGAATGTAATCCTGGGTGATCTTCAGATAATGATCCCTCACTATTTGAAGG
The DNA here is from genome assembly GCA_023653725.1 of Bungarus multicinctus. Classification (NCBI taxonomy): domain Eukaryota; kingdom Metazoa; phylum Chordata; class Lepidosauria; order Squamata; family Elapidae; genus Bungarus; species Bungarus multicinctus. Next base: position 68,725,179 of record CM042836.1, on the reverse strand, counting down.
AAAGGTGGGAAAAGAACCATCTTGTTATTTCCAAGGTTGCTTCTCATCAAGTGACACCAGATGTCTAACACATCACACCATGCTCATTTAGCAGATTTTAAATGCTTTAAAAAGAAAGTTATACAATGGAGAAAATAGTCTATGGCATATATGTTAAGTACCTATTTTCCAAGGTATTTAATCATATTTTAAATGGAGTTTAAAAAAACAACAACCCGAATCACTTATTTCATTGCTATTTACGGAGGCCGTACACTTAAACATCTTTAAATTAAACAAACATGGCAACTGCTTTTGAAGCAGGGACTGGAGATATATGGAGATATATGTGAAAACTGCAGAATACACACACACACACACACACACACAAACACACACATATATATTAGATAATAAATAACAGATAACAGATCATCAGAGTTGGAAGGGACCTTGTAGGTCATCTAGTCCAACTCGTCACCCAAGCGCTTTAGAAAATAGATTGACCCCCTTCTCCTCTCTGTAGCAGCCCCTCAAATATTAAAAGACTGCTATCATGTCTCCTCTGGTCCTTCTCTTCACTAGAGTAGCCATGCCCAGTTCCTGTAACTGTTCTTCATCTGTTTTAGTCTCCAGTCTCCTAATCATCCTGGTTGCTCTTCTCTGTACTTTTTCTAGAGTCTCAACATCTTTTTTATAGTGTGGTGATCGAAACTGGATGCATATTCAGATGCATATATTCTGAACTATAGCATCTCTTCTCCCTGGATTAATAGTAGATCAAGAAACTTTGCAAGTATGATTAAGGACATCATTCTAGCTCAGCTGTTTTATTTAGAAAAGGAAGTAATGAAGAAATCCAATGTCTTCGATGTGTAAGGAGCAAGCTATCAGGATCAAAGTTCAAATTCTAGTTTTCTTTCTACCGTTCTTGCAGAAGAATTGTTTTTTTAACCTTTCTAGAGGAAATAGAGGTGTTTGCAAGCTAAAGTCCAAAAAAAAGTCAAGATGGAGGCTACAATCTTATGATAAATCCCTGCCTCTTTTTTACATTTGTCACCCAGGGTTTTTTTTTTTTTGCTTCCTCTATAGATAGCTTTGGCTAGAGAAAAATTCAGGCTTGACAACAGACACTTATATATTATCATTGTAATGGGCTTGTTTGATTGGACTTGGCTTGATTGGACTCCCCTCCCCCACATTTAATTGTTTCAATACAGAACAAAGTCATTGTAAAATCTCTCTTGCAAAACATTGCTACAGAATGGGTAGAATGATGCTACAGAAATGGGTAGAACACATCCACACTTATTGTAGATTACTGATATCATCTCGTCAATTGGGCTGTGTGCAGGAAAGATATGGGAATCATGTGGCCATAAAGCAAGAGCAAACAAATGGCCAAACAACAGGAATACTAAAGAGCCAACCTGCTGCAATTAATTTATAAGAATGAAAGAGGCAGGTTGACAGGACTATCTGTTATTATTATTATGGTTGGTTGCACAGTGAGACAGATGTTTAGACGAGATTTGGCATATTAATACAACCTATCGAGTCCTCCCAAGGAGAGAGAGATGTTATTTGATGGTATTAATGGTATCGTCGCAAAATGTAAGCTGTTCTAAGTAAAGCTGCCTTTTGCAATTGACTGATGACAATTTTGTGAATGCCAATAGTGTTCAAGTGGTGCTCCAGCTATTTTGGATTTGTAGCACTTATTAGTATTGTTACTATCTTTGCTTGTAATTCAATCAGTTTTTGCTTATAGACAAATGGTATTTTTTGTAAATATTCCAATGCACCATTGTTGCTGTTATATCATACTGTTCTTTGTAGTTAATCTGTTAATCTTCTTGCAGCAGCTACCTAGCAGATGACCCACTGTTACTTCAGCTTCTTTGTAGAGGTGGTATTTGCTGTCTGTGGCTATCATCTGTCTATCTGTCTGTCCATCCATCCATCCATCCATCCATCCATCCATCCATCCATCCATCATCATCCATCATCCCCCATCTATCTCTCTGTCTGTCTGTCTGTCTGTCTGTCTGTCTGTCTGTCTGTCTGTCTGTCTGTCTGTCTGTCTGTCTGTCTATCTATCTATCTATCTATCTATCTATCTATCTATCTATCTATCTATCTATCTATCTATCTATCTATCTATCTATCTATCTTTCCATCACCATCATCTATCTAACTGGTAATTTACAATTAGATTCAGAAGGACTGGTGAAAATCTAATAGCTCAAGTCCTAATCAAGGTCCTAAACATTAAGTAGTGTCAGAAGATATAAGCAATTACAATGCAGATTATTTTTTTTGTAAAATTAGGGGACCCAGATCTGATAAATTCAAAATTTCCAAATATTAAGGAAATCTTTTAGATATTTACTCCAAGTGCTCCAACCCAAACTGATGTAACAAGAACTGATTTCTTTTTCTATAAGTATTCAATCTCAATCTGCACATCTTTGTATTTTGTAATTTTGGAGGGATATTTTTACCTCAATCTTTGCATCACTCAATCATAATCATTGTTATTAACAATCATCATCATCATTGACCCAGGCATATTAATTATATAAAAATATGTTGGGGGTCAATGAACATTCTTAAATTCCATGAATGGGTTGATGAGTTTGGGGATCCCAGTCTAGAATCATTCAGAACAACTCAATGTGGTAGAATAAATGGTTGCTTGTCCATCTGTATGACAACCAATTCTCTGCTTCTCATGGATAAAGGAATATAGTGGCTGAGAAATGCTATGCTTATTTTTCTTAATCTTCTGCCTTATAATTTCTTTGTCTTAGTACTATTTTTTCTTATTCCTTTTCTGTGCATAAGTTTTCTTACCTTGAAAGGGAACAATATAATGGGCATTTATGTATATACACACATAGGGATTAAAATTATTTTTCTTCCTGTATTTACTATCTAAGGAGCTATTCTTGAAGATCAAACACATCTCAGAAGAATGTTAAGCTTTTGGAGAGTTCATTTTCTTTCAGCTCAATTCTTCTCTTCATACTCCAATAATTTTCATTACAACAATACAGACATTATCTGGACCGAAACAGAAACAGAGGCTCCAAAATCTTCCCAATTCAATTCAATGTTTAAATAAAGTTAGACAGTTTGATTCTTCAAATGTTGACATAACAGGTGAATGCATTCTTTTTTTAAAAAATGTAATCTTTAGAAAAATATGAAGCAAAAAAGATTCTTAGTGAATTAAGCTATTATACATGAAAATGAAAAAAAAATTGCAGGACGGCTGGGTATCTGGGACCAAGTTTATTGAGGAGCAGAAAAAAATTCTAATGAGAACTTAAGAAAAAGAATTGACAGTATTCTAAGAGTAAAATAATAAAATAATGCACAATTTAGTAATTAACAATTTTGTAGCAATTTTGATACCATATATGTATATATAAATTTGAAGCCATTCATTTCAATATAATCTCACACCAATATTTGCATTGTTTTATTCATTTCAGAGCTTAGCTGGGATATATGCATAGTTCAGGGTGGTGTCCCGGTCTTCCTATGGGTCTCTCTTCCCAATTCCCAATTTGGGTGGAAACCATTCAAAGGAATTGGTCATAAGATAAATGGTTATACATGTGTTTTAAGCAAACAAACAAATAAGCAGGAATTCTTAGGTTGAGTGAGGCTGAGCCCTACAGGGCTTCTGCCTGAGCCTGATATTTATGTTTTCTACTTAAATTAAAGCTTTCCCCTCTAACAGTTTTTCATTAACAGCCCACACAGGAGTTGTGAGTAACACAGATTTCATCTTACTCTTTTTGGAAAGCTAGCATGCAGGACCAGCTAGTTAATACAACATCAAATGGCTGATGAATGGTTCTTTTGAGCATGATATATTGGCAACTGACTATTATATATCTGTTAACTTTCCAATGTTTCCTGACAATGCATTTTGTTTCAGCAGATTATAACATTACTTTGCTAGTAAAAAACAACAACAGAATTTCTATTCTCGGTCCTGAGAAATGGGAAATCTGACTGTTTAAATTTAAGGCCAATTGAATGTTTTAAATACTGCTAATTTGTCATTTCATCTAAAAGGTTCAGATTTTTTTTTTCTTATTTCCAGAGTTTTTATGTTCGAAGCTAACCACTGCTACATAAAAAAGAAGGTAGTTTAGCAGAAAAGGAGTAATCTATAAGAATGCAATGACTAAGTGAAAACAATTTACGGGATCGTCTACTGCCATCATCGATCTCCCATCGCCCAGTACGCTCCCATAGGGTGGGCCTCCTTGGGGTGCCGCCGACTGGAAGGCTGGCAACCCCGAGGGTATGGGCTTTCTCCTTGGGGGCACCCTCCCTCTGGAACGAATTACCCCCGGAGATGAGGACCATCCCTGACCTTTTGGCCTTCCGGCATGCGTTGAAAACATACTTATTTCATCAAGCCGGTCCAGTCTAGGGTTTCATAGGATTTAATTTGGTTTTAATGGGTTTTAATCTTTTATACTCTTTATTGAGTTTCATCTTTGAGCCACCATATTTAATCTTTTTTAAATTGTTTTTTAAATATTGTATTTGTACTATTTTTTAACTTTGGCTGTACACTGCCCCGAGTCCCGGCAGGGAGAAGGGCGGTATAGAAAACTAATAAAATAAATAAATAAATAAATAAATAAATAAATAAATAAATAAATAAATAAATAAATAAATAAATAAATAAATTTGAAACAACACGAAAATGTCCATGTTGTGAGAATACAGAATGTTCTTTAATACAATGCTTCACTATGATTCATAAGTAAATATGCTACAATTATTCTCGACCATCTTTAAATTTATTGAAATGTTTGGATCAGATTTAGAATTCAAGAAGTCAAATATATATCTTATATTAAAATTTGATGATAAATAAAATTTGATGATTCATGTAATAATTTGGGGACAGTTCCTTGCCATCCAAATCTACACAGCCTCCTGACATTGGGATAGAACCTTGATTGCTCATTCAATAAACATAGTTAAATTTTAGATTTTCTTAGGGTTACATTCAACACAGCACCTGTTGGTAATCACATTGCTGTTTTTTGCCCTTACGGCTATAATGAAGTTATTTGATTGGAAACATAGCCAAAATCCAGTTTTACTTCCTTTTCTATCCTATAGTTCTATGTCTTGGACAATTGGATTCAACTAAAGCTTTCTGGAAGAAAACTGGAGAAAGGAGACACAAACTTTATGGTAATGCTTTCTCATTTATTAAACTAGGAATTGCATAAAGCTACATTTATGGCCTTGTATAACAGTACATTTAAATTTAATGAGAAAGAACAAAGGAATGATCTGTCTTACAGCAAATATCTTGCATTTCTGAAGGATATTTGCTGTACAGCCTGTGTGACATTTGACTGGCTGTTCATGTTTCTTTCTCCCCCTCCTTCAGGAATTACTTGAGCTATTTAATATTAAATTGCTTTCTAGCATAATCAGGAAAACAAGTGTCCAGCCACAGGATATACGAAGTTCTGTCACTCACCATCTATCCACCAGCAGGGAACAGATTTCAATTAAAGCAGAAAATGCAGGTTTTCCGTCAGAGTGACTTAAACAGAGCTAGAGGCAAATATGGTCTGGCACACAGCCACACATTTGCAATCTGGTCCTAGGATTCCTTGTCTTAAAGGAATAGATTCTGATCCCATTGATCGCTATTCTTACTTATACAATGCCAGGATATAAGACACAAAATAATATATTTTCCACACAGAATGGTGTTGATTAAAGTAAGACCATTTAGTAAAAATATGAAGATAAATAAGTGGAGTTTAGAGTAATAAGTATAATGATCAGAATATTTTGGAGCTTATACTTGCTACACTTATTTTATAGATAACTATACTCTTTTAACACCATATATAGAAATTTGAAATTAAAAGAAGTGAGGACTATCTTATAAAGTTCATAACTGCTAAACAAAGAACACAGTATTTGTAAATGTATTAGACAGGAGAAACCATACTACAGCCTTCTACAACCTGGTGGTCTCCAAATACTGTATATTGGAGTCCCTGAATTACTTCCATCCCCCTCCCCAAATGATCTGCATAGTTTGTTGTCCATCTCATCCGTTGTGGTAATTTCTTTCATTCAAATGTTGTAACTGAAGGAGGAACAGGTGTGGGGCTTCCAGGAAATGAATAGTGGACTGAAGACAGCTCTTCAGAAAGTGGAGCCAACCATTGTGGTGGAATGAAAATCTGGCAAGTAGAATGTCCTTTCAATAATTCCTATCTGGACAAGGAGAGGACTTAAGATTATCCACAAGTGCTCTAGATAGCTGCTCCTCATGAGTAGATCACAAGACAGCAGTTTCCAGTGGCTTTAGACCTCTAGGAGATGAGGGATTACTCAAACAGTGGTGAGCAATCTTTGAAAGGACGTTAGGTTAACATACTTCATTTTCTAATCACTTCCACACATTTCTTCTGAACTGCTTTTCAGTTATGAGACACCTTTGGATTGATAGTTTTATAGCATCAGATGAGTTTCCTTCAATCCTTATTGAAAGAAATTTTAACTGGAGTGGTGGTGGTGATAGTGGTGGTGGATAAACCACAAAAGGATGATTAAAATTTTGATTTAAGAAAGTTATAAATGGATTAATTGTCCAGATAAATTGGAAATAAGATTTTGGAAATAAATACAAAGAATCCTTCTGTGGGAAAATGCTTTTGTTTTTTTTTTATTTTTTAAATGCTACGTAGGGAAATGAGAATATAAAAGCCCAATATAACACAATACCACAGAGCCCAATATAACACAATACCACAGAGAGAAAAAACAAACAAAACAAATGACACCAGACCAAACAAGCATGGCTGCATAAATACCCGACAGACTGAGAGACAAAAAAGGAAAAGTATAAGATAATTAAAACAGAACACCAGCAAATAGCCCAAAGCTGCAAGGATGGAGTCAGGAAAACTAAGACTTAGAATGTATCGAGATTTGCAACAAAACCAAAAGTAATAGTAATAAAAATAATTTTGATTTGTAAGAACCAAGGAAAAAGTTAAGGAATTGATTGGTCCACTAATGGAAGAAGGTAGCAAGGAGGTGACAGGGAGAAAGTGGAACTGCTTAATTCATACTTTGCATCTATCTCATGCAAAACAAATAGTCCAATCTATCAAAAATAGCACTGTAGGAAACAGAACAGGAATGCAAGTCAAAATAGGCAAGAAAATGATAAGAGAATATCCATCTATTCTAGATGAGTTCAAATTTCCAGGATTAAATGAATTACATCAGAGGGTTGTGAAGGAACTGACAGATGTGATCTCGGAACTACTGAACAAAACCTTTCAAAGCTCTGGGGCATTGAGATCTTGAAAAAAGCTAATGTGGTTCCAATCTATAAAAAGAGAATAAAAGTGAAGCCAGGAAACTACAGACCAATCAGCCTAACATCAATACCTAAGAAGATCCTGGAAAATATAATCAAGGAACACATTACCTAGAAACAAACAACACAATTACTAGAAGCCAGCATGTAGTTTGGGTTTGTCAAAAACAGATCATGCCAGACAAACGATATTGCCTTTTTTGACAAATGACTAAATTGGTGGATCAGGGAAATGCTGTGGACATAGTTTACTTAAATTTTAGTAAGACATTTGATATAGTAGTTCATAGATAAGATAGAACAATGTGAGATAGACAGTGCCATCACCAGATGGATTAACAACTGGACAATACAAATATTCATCAAATAACATGAAATAATATCACTGAGAAGAAAGTTGAAGACTATCTGATTGTGTGATACATGGGATACAATAATCCTTTTAAATTAGAAGAAGGAAGGTTTGTTTTGATAGGAAAACAAATTGTAACAGCAGTTCAACAGTGGTACAATTTATGCAGTATAGTAATAGCTTCCCTAGACAGCCAATAGTTGGTGATGCTTTATTTTGATTCTTCAATTGAGCAGTGGGTTGGATTTGGTTGTATGAATGTCTCCCTCTAACTTTATAATTCCATGATTTACAGTATAAGGAGCAACTGTGCAATAAGAAAATAAAGAACCCAAAGGTCTATATAAGAGATTTATTGGAACCAATACTGACAAGTCCATTTAAAAAGTCAATAAATAAAAAACAGAGTCCATTAATTTGGGGGCAAAAGAAATAATAGCAACCAAGGGACTGTGAGACCTAGTGATGTAGAGACAATGAAGATGGCCTTGACAGAGATATGTTAACTCTAATGACAAGGAAAAAACATAACTTAAATACACAACAAACAATTTTAGTATGTGGGACACACACACACACACACACACACACACATCCATAAAAATGAAATATAAGAAGGGGAAAGAGGTACAGTACAATCAGTTGCAAGAATTTGGCAGTGAAGCCAACTGAGTGACTTTGGGCCAGTGACTTATTTATTTTTTTAAATTTATATGCCACCCATTTCTCATTCAAAATGACTCAAACAGAACCCATCACACAGGGTTATTATTATGGGAAAATAGGAGGAAGGAGCAAACTGTATACCACCTTGATCTGTATCAAGTAAAGGTGGAATATGAATCAAATCAGTCCATGCATAAATACACTTTTAAAGGGATACACAATACATATAACTTACTATTGTTACCATCTTTGGAAAAGGCCACAACCAGCACATTTGAACTTTTATTTGCATGTCTGGACTCCCCCCGCAAAATGTGCATTAACTCCTTCTGAGGAAACACAATCCTTTACAGAGTTACAGCTGAGACAACTATTGTGGCATAAGCCAGTTTTTGATCCTATTCTTTATTAAGATTCAGTCTCCAGATACTGAAAAAAAAAACCCCTTCCTCTATATATCTCCGTACAACTTAGATATCTTCTGATCACAATAAACCCCATGTTTAAGATACCATAACTCAGGCAAGTTGTTATCTCCTATGTGATCTCCTTATGAATTCACTTTGTTTGAATGATATTGCCATATTAATACAGCATTTTGATATGATAATTGTTATTATATTTGGTGGAAAATGTTCAGAGAAAACAGAAGCAGATGGTATACCACTTGCCTTCTCTCTTTGCATTCTACACTGCTGTTCCAATTGGAAGCTGTGGCATTAAAAAAAGGCAGTACAGAAATTAGATACTCTGAACTGGATGACACCTATTACAAGACCTTGAAGGCCTTTGAACAAAACCCCTATCACCAAATAGTTTCAAGGCCACAGAGGCCAATAAATCTCTGTGTCATTTAATAGTGTGCCATTAAACAGCCCTCATACAAAAAAGAAGCATCAATATGTTCCCTTTTCCTTGGAATTAGAGGAATTGAAATAGATTGAAAATGGGAGAGAGGCTACATCAATAGCTTAAGGCAAATATTCTCCAATTTGTTAATGAGCTATTTTAAAACAAAACAGCTTATTTAATATTTGCTAGAGAAGGTCATATATTTAAATAAAAATGGCAAAAATATGCTTAAATCAGGTAAAAATGTCATTAAAAAAAACAATGGCTAGAAGCTGTACAAGTTCTTTTCTTCTTCCCTAAAACAATCCTGCAATGTCTATTTAGGTGTCAGGCTTCTTCCTAAAATAAGATCCCTCAAAAACAGTGATATAAGAAAACAACTCCAGCTAAATTAGTGTGTTGCTCTTAGCAAAATCTTTAATGTGTCCAACTATTGTGGAATATAAGAAGCAAATTAGTGTGTTGCTCTTAGCAAAACCAGTCATGTTTCCAACTAATTAAAGTTATCAGAATCAGACATATTAGAACAAAAGTTCAAATCCTATCTCTCTTTCTTCTAGGCAGAGGTTCTAGTGTCCACAAGGAGAAACTTGCATGTCCCAAAGAGTCAATATGGCAGCTGTGTAATACACATAAACTTTTTTAGCCTATGGTCCAGTACATTACTAAGACTTCATTCATCTCATTTAACAGTATCTATGTGATATTTGTTGTTAACTCTCATTTGATTTTGGGAAAATCAGAAGCTGCGCTTGTTCAAAAGAACCAGGAATGATTGTGCCTGCAGGTGTCGTATTATATAGATAATATCAGTTTGGTATTAATTCTTTAAAATTTTATTTTATTATTCATACTTCAATCTATCATTGGGTTTTATTATTTTTTAAATCACATATTTAAATGAAGTTTCATTTTATGTTTGATTAAAATAATACCTGTGTTCATCAATTAATTCAGTTACTTTCCTAAGTAATCAGAGACACCATTTTTTCCAGAGTTATTAGATGTATCTATTTTTTTAAAAATATGACTGAGAAATATGCATATATACTTCATACATATGCAAAAATTGCCATTCCTGTTTTTAAGAAAATATACATAGATATCTGTGGCAGAATACATGTTTTGCACACTGAAGAGTCCATGTCCAAATTCTAGTGCTGCAGATCAAACTGAAGAAACTTCTGCTTTAGAAATTAATACTGAACTTCATGGATCCCTGGTTGGAACTGATAATACCATTACCCATGTTCCTAATGGATCTGCTATCTCTATTTTTTTGTCCACTCTAAGTAGAATTCACAACAATAAGTGATGTATTGATCAAGTAACTGAAGTAGAAATAAAACAACCAGCCTATGATTGCCTTAATAGTTTACTGGAATAATGTTACAATGTCCTTATCATCAGTAAGAAGAGATTGTTATTAGTGTTTGTCAGATCGATGATAAAATATCTTTTGCCTTTGCTGCACTTAGATCGTATTTATCTCATTCTATCTTATTATCTGAAATTATCATTTAATGATTGCAACACAGTATGAAATAGGACATCTTCTATATACTAAGCATTACATAGGTTTCTTATTTTTTTTTGTTAAGTCAGTAAGTGAAATAAAAGTTGATTTGTATTGTATTTGATGCTTCCTAGAGATCTTTTATATTCCACTGGCGTTACCCAATGGTCCCTTCTTTAAGTCCACTGAATGGCCTTTTATCTTATTATAGACTATGCTTAAATTAACAGTGCTGGTCAATTTCCATTCTTACCCTGGAAAGGGTATTAAGATCCGTTCAGAATGAACATGCACTCATTATTCTCGCCTCTTACATAGAGAAACATTTTGGTGGAACAGACCCAGATATCATCTATGTCTCAACCACTATAGCTATATGTTGGTACAAAAAATGAGGTCCAGGTATGTAATATTTAACATTTGAACAGAAATAATTTTGAGGGAAACACAGTGATTAGTAGCCCAACAGAAGATAGAGCAATGTTTTTGCCTATATTTAAATTTCTGAATAGATCCATTCCATACCTATTCTGGGAATAGGTATTTTTTTTTAAAAAATGAATTGGATTAAGGAGCAGTAAAATGTCTGATAAAGAATTACTACTATTCTAAAACATCTGGGATTTTGGAATGTGCCTTTATGTTCTAGAGCAGGGCTGTCAAACTCGCAGCCCATGGGCTATATGCATCACATGCTGGCCACGTCCCTGCCCCGTTTAGCAGGGAAAAATTCCCAATACATCACGTGACGCTGCCATGATGACGTGAGTTTGACACCCCTGTTCTAGAGTGACAAATTCCAAACATCGTGGGCTACATAGGTTTTTGGCAACTGCAGTACACTGCTGCCTCATACTTAAGTTGGGTTCTACCCGGACATCTAGATCCCTCTCACAATTATTACTGTTGAGCCAGGCACCACTTATCATATACCTATGCATTTGTCTTTCCTACCTAAGTACTGGACCTTACTTTTCTCATCATTGAACTGCATCTTGTTGAATAGGACCCAATGCTCAAGTTTGTCAAGATCCTTCTAGATTTTGAGCCTATTTTCTAAATTATTGGTTACTCTTGCTGACATCTGCAAATTTGATGAGATCACCAACTACCCCCTTATCCAGATCATTTATGAAGATGTTGAAGAGCAGTGGGCCCAAGACACAACCTTAAAATACCCCACTACATGCTTCCCTCCATGTAGATGTAGTTCTTTGAGGATTATCCACTGAGTGCAATTAGTCAGCCAATTTAAAATTCATCAGATGGTGATATTGTTTATCCCATATTGTCTTTCTTACCAAGAAGTAGATTGTGGTCTACTTTGTCAAATGTCTCACTGAAGTCCAGGTATACTATGTCCACAGCATTTTGCTGATTCACTAATTTATTTACTTTATCAAAAAAGGCAATAAGGTTTATCCAGCATTATCCATTTTAACATCCCCCTGCTGGCTTCTAGTAATCATCTTGCTTTTTTCTAGGTGCTCACAAATCCTCCACTGGATTATCTTTTCCAGGATTTTCTCAGGTATTGATGTCAAGGTGATTAGCCTATAATTTCCTGGATCCATTATTAACCTTTTTGTATTTCTGGTATTTCCCCTGTGCTACGTGAACTTTAAAAACAATCCTATTTTCCATTTCTCATTTTTCTATGTGTTAAAATCGAATTTTTAGCATCTTCTTAGCACTAAAAATAATTCAGTGTATGTTATTTGACAATTCTCTTATTTACAAGTTGACAAAAATAATCATAAATACAACTGTGACAAACTTTAAAATTCTATTCATTTGTGTTTCTTGAAGTGTTGTCCTAGTACCCATAGGAGTTCTCCAAGATGTCTCAGGGGTCCAGAAAATAAAAATTAGTTACCAGCCTCTGTTGAAAAATAACACAATATCAAATCCCATTAAAAAAACATGGGAAGTGGTAGTGGCAATGAATGTAACTTTTTATTAAGTCTCAATAAATATAACCATGCCCCCCCAAAAGCTCATTTGGGACCCTTGATAATTATTAAAAGTGGGGTCTTGAGAGAAAAAGGCATTTAAGAAACACTGAGAAATTGAGCAAAAATGGTGGGCTATTGGTGACAATGGAACCGAAATCAAATTTTATTTTTGAAAATAAAAACTGCTTCATCATTCCTTTAGTAAATTTGCTTTGCTGTGCTTACTTTTTTATGATTGCTGTTTGCCCAGTCCATGGTATTCTTCTGTGTATAAGATGATACTTTTTCTTAAAAATATTTACCTAAAAATAGAGAGGCATCTTATACACAGGGGTCTGAGAGGAGAACCATGGTTGCAAAACTGCTGATATCTTACCTCTGCAAACTAACCTCATGAGCGAAACTTCCAATTGCAGAGACAAGCTAACAGGTTTTCTCCAATCATGAGCCTTATGTAACTGATGCTAAGGAGAACTTGTAGCCAATGTCCAAATGTGACAGGGAACAGTAATGTCAGAGTGTTCAGAGCCAGAAAAATGTCAGAAAACAAAACAAACAAATAAATAAATACTGATAAACTAATGTCTTATTCTGCAAAATAAATGCCTTCTATTTAACGTTTAAAATATTGATTTCTGAATTTTGGGTAAGAAAAAGTGTGTGCATCCTATATATGGGGGCATCTTATACATGGAAAAATACGGTAAATCTTTCACAAAGATCTTACGAACTTTGCCTTGATAGTGGCTTGGATGGAAATATTTGCCCTTCAATTGTTTCTTTGTTTAATGTGTTGAAATAAATATATGAACGATGTTATTCTTCTGGCATGACAAATTACTTCCAGAATGTTTCCCCGGCATATTTGGTAGGATTAAAAGAAAATCATAGCTGTGAATTTGTGAATAAGGTTAGGAATTACAGAATTTTCAAGGGAAAAACATTTTAATGTGTGCCAAAACTGTACCAAGCCCCATTCCAGCATAATCCACCTAGTTTTAATGACAGATCTCCTGCTGCTTCTCATAAGGAAGCTTTTAAATTGCATCCATTCAGATTTCCTGGCAATCACGGAGCCAGCATGTTAATCGTTTCCTGCCAAGGGAATCTTTCATTCCCATGTGGAGTAGTTTATTCAGTAGACATGACATGCCCCTCATGATTTTGGATCAGTGGCAAAAGTTTGGAACAATAGCTGTTGCAATATAGGTGGTGCCAAGTAATAAAACCAGGAGTAGTAGACAAGGGAACTCTGAAGGAGGAACAGGAAATGTGGAGGAGGTGAAATGATGGGTTCCTAGAGAGATTAAGAACTGCTCTGTAAGACTTGAGGGTAATAAAATGTTCTGTTTTTATTAGATGGGGAATTGTTCGATTGAACAAACCTGAGTCACACAAAACAGAAGTGTTCTCGTTTTTATCCTGGGGAGCCCCTAGATGCGAAGAAGCATGAATTCCACTATTCCTACAAAGCACAGCAAAGCTGACCATGTTTGCACCTATAATATATAAACAGCATCTGAAGTTTATCCAGCTTTCTGGAAAACAAAACAATGATATAATTTTGCCCCTTGATTCAAGTGAAAATAAGGAATAGTTGATAAGTAGAATGAGATCTGATCCAGACAATGTTGTCCCAATGGATACAGAATAGAATAGAATAGAATTCTTTATTGGCCAAGTGTGATTGGACACACAAAGAATTTGTCTTGGTGCAAATATTCTCAGTATACATAAAAGAAAAGATACATTCATCAAGAGTCTACTTCAGATCTTCCTATGATTTTCATGATCTCCCTTTACCTCAAGTGCAGATCAGGATAAGTGTTAGTTAGAAAATGCTGGGCATTAGAGTCTATTGTTTGAGAAGATTGAGAGATCATGTATATGCCAGGATACTTCCCTATTTGCTAGCAGTTCTTTTTTAAAAATTGTATATTTCCTCAAATGTCTAGGCTGCCTTCCATAGATCCTTTTCTCCTGGCTATGATTGATTCTAATATGTATTGCTTGCACTGGATACTCCTTTGGAATTGCTCTTTAGGATTGCTCTTGTGTAGATATCAACCATCAGTATTGATTCAAAAGAACCCTCCTTACTGTCAAACAGTGGTATTTGCCAGAAGAACAGTTTTTCCATCTCTTTTAACCATCATTTCTTCACATATTCTCTATGTAGCATTAGCTTTTCTGTTCTTATCAAAACATGTATCAAGGCAATAAGAAGTTCAAAGAGAAAGAATTCTAACTTTTCAAACAAAAGTAATGTTATAAGTTTTGTAAAAGTATGAATATCACATAATAGCATAAAATAGAAAACATTTTGGCTTTAGGTTCATGATGTTGCAACTTTTCCTACAGATAATTATAATTCATTCTTAAGTATAGAAACATACTGATAATTCTGTTTAAACATTGATGCCTCTAAAACACTTTATGCAGGCATTGTGCTCTAATTTGCATTTGTAAAAAATCTGTTTTGAAATGTGAATCTTACCAAATTATTATTTTTTTCTTAACTTCAATGCAGAATAGAAGCACAGTTGTTGTACTGTTTAAGGTTGGCATGGTTCAGGTGATCTCCCTGAAGGTCTGATGAGATCTAGGAAGTGAATCTTCTCTGTCTTAACACATGGCTTCTGGAATACTGTTCTCCCCAAGATCTATCTGGCCCAGATCCTCACCATGATTCAAACAGCCCTGATAATTTGGCTGTTCCCCTAGGTTTCAAGTTAGAATGTGTGGGGTCCTGTGTATTTTACTATTTTGGAATGTTGGCCTTTTAAGTTTAATTAAATAAAATAAATGTTAGGAAATGTTAGGAAAGTTCAGTGACAGGTAACCAATCTGGACTTTCAAGTTTTGTTTATAGACAATGCCAAATTATTATATGCTGTCATACTTGCTACTGAAAACAGATTGGCCAACATCCATATCTGCTTTGTTCTTTAACTACCGAAAAAGCACAGGAAAAAAAATACACTGGATATAAATTAGTACGAGTAACATGCCAAAAGTGCACAGTGTTTCCATCTGTTTTACTGTTTTGACTCAGTAGCTACCATTTTGAATGACTACAGATGTCCAAACTGCCAAGGAAAGAATGATAATGGAAGGCTTTTAGCTATGGCCTATGTTTACCTTAGGTAAACTAGAATTTCACCATCACAAAATTAGTCTTTCCATTGCCTGCATACAGGTGTCTTGTTCTTTCTCAATAATTTGTTGTGTAAGGCTGAGCATCTGAGTGGGAAGTTACTGTATATTCAAGGAATGGGAGAATTGCCTGTAAAAATGGCATTTTCAATTTCCAGAAGAGTCAGGAAAAAACGTGCCCTACATTTCAGAGAAATTTAAAAGCAGGTGGTCTGTGGAATGGTTTTGAACAATAATATACAGTATGTTATAAACCGTCTATTTCAACCATACTGGCTAGCTAGAGCCATTGGAAGTCAAGAGGAGATCACCCAGAATTTGTCCATTTTTTTCAAAAATAAAAGAAGGAAACAAGACTGCTAATTTGGAATACTGCAATGACTATTTTTAAAGCTGTGTATTAAAACAGTTTTGTGGCTTGTATGGCAATTTGCAGGAAAAGCATTTAAATGGGAAAGATGAGGGTTTTTTTTTATGAGCTTTTATATAGCTTTTGAAAGATGAGTTTTTGTATAGCTTTTGAGGTGACATATACCTTTTCTTTGGCCCAGTAGTTATGAAAGATGCATCATATCTTTTTGACATTTTATGTCTCTTATTCTTTGTTTTAGGATTGCTTTAGCCTGTAATAAGTTTTTTTTGTAAATGAACTATAAAGTATTTTAAGGAATGTTACTAGTGACATTTATGTTTGTGTTCTAAATTGTAAAACTGCCTGAGAGCATAGAATATATCCCATTATTGTGGCCATGGCAGACTAGATTCACACCTTACTTTTGTGCTGGGAATTTGATTATTTAGCAACTACTAATTTCTGGAAGCAGAAACTGGTATGGCACAATATATTGTTAAAAGTACTGGACTAGGGTTGGAGAAACCAAAAGTTTTAGTTCTCCATTAGGCATAAAAACTAAATGGCTGATTTTGGGCTAGTAACACTGCTTTAGCTCCAGGAAGGACCAAATCACTTGTGAAATGTTTCTAAGTAAACAGCATGGTCCTGTCTATCTGTAGACGAGTGCAGAGATAGCTGTGAAGAAGAAAAACAAGAATGGTTATGTAAAGTACCAATTTAGCCCCAAAATAAAGGAGTGAATAAGAAGAAACTCAAGATCATGCTTCCTTGATTTTCTTTAGTATAAGAGACAGGAAAGAGAACCTTAGCAGGTTAGCTTTTCAATATTCTGTTATTATACCCTGCAACAGTAAAATAGATTTCCAATAGTACTTCAAGAGTCTTTTTCCTGACCTGACTTTCCTTGAACAGCTGCTATCAGTGATTAAGAGTGACTTAAATGAGCATAACAACAGCTATTTCCAGACCTTGAAACAATTCTCATGCTCACAAACACATTCTTGCAAAGGGTCATTCTCTATTTGCAAACTCCCAGATGGAAAAGAAATGCATTTCACGAGAACTGTACTAGGATCCCTATGTTTCTATCAGTTCCCAAAGTCTAGAATTGATTTGGAATAAAGTTAACTACAAACATGGCTAGGAACAAATTCCACCTCTTCACAGTCTGGAGAAAGTGACTATAAAATAAACCATTCTTTAGCCAAAAATAGTCCTGTATAAGTATGCAATAATAATGATAGGTAACCACAACAGAGCTGTCTTTTCAACTGATTTCTTCATTAAACATTTTTCAAGGCTGCTGCTTTGCTTAAAGTACCAAATGTATCATTTTGTATGACAACGTAATAAACAGATTAATAGCCTTTTTTATTCATTTGGCCCACACAGGTAAAACGATGATAGTTAACTCATGGTGTTGCATTCATGAGAAGTTAGTAATTATTAAATGTGGGGAGGAAAAAATCAACAAACAGGACAGGAATAGTCCCAGAAGTTATGTGTGTATATAAGGGAGGGATGCATTGTTCAATTGCTCTTTGAGTGAAATGAAAAAAATAAAGAAAGAAATTACAAAATTGGAAAAAAGCAGTTGAAAAGCATGTATGCTATGATGGCAAAGGTCCCACTACGTTGGAAAGATCTATTGAGACAAATTGTTATTTTGCACATCCCTGGTGGAAACTCTTTAAAAACATGTTGCATGCTTTGAAAGATGAACTGAGTACAGTTGAATAGACAATGAATTGTTCCAGTGGATGCCCAAAGGAAGCGGAGAAAGGCAAGAATATTTTATTTAAATAGCCTTTTAAAAAACACAATTGTAAATAGTGGTGCAGGGTTAGACACAACAGCAGGGTTGCACTATTTTTTCTTTACAAATAAACTTTTCTTCCCCGTGGCATAAAAAGACATACTCTTTTATCCTGGTTGATCCATTTTTTTATGTGTTCTATTGAGTTACTGGAAAGCTTATGTTTAAAAGACAGAAGCTTGGGAAAGGCTTCAAGGAATGAAGCAGGCTTTCTCTGTTTTTTCCTCTCGGGATGCAGCTTTTCAGAACATCCATCCCATCTCACAAATCCCTCAAAACGTACTTTATTACTAAACTTATTGCATACTTATTGCCTAAGCTTATTACATGCTGATACAGTACATTCCGAAAGAACCTACTTGTGATAACTTCTGTTTTCAGAAAGAGGGCGCTATCCTTATTTGAGATGAATATACTGTAGATCCAAGAATTCAAGCTGTAATTTGCTTGTACCTTGTCAGGCTGGCAAGAAGTCTCATGTAATAATTACTGTTCTTATTTTAATGCCCTTTTAATGCCCATGGAATGTCTGTCTGTCTGTCTCATATCTATCTATCTATCTATCTATCTATCTATCTATCTATCTATCTATCTATCTATCTATCTATCTTCATCATCATCATCTATCATTTCTCTCTCTCTCTCTCTCCATCGATCTATATCTATCCCTACTTTTATTATTATTATTATTCTATAAATAACTTAAAGTGGTGAACATACTTAATACTTGTCCTCCTGTTCTCCACAACAACACAACACAACACAACAATGCTATGATGTGGGTTGGGCTGAAAGAGGGGGGGAGGGAGGGAGAGAGAGAGAGAAAGAGAGAGAGAAAGACAGAGAGAGAGTCCCAAAGTCACCCAGCTGGCTTTCATGCCTAAAGTGGGGTTTATAACTCGCAGTTTCTGGGATTCTAGCCTCATGCCTTAACCACTAGACCAATTAGATTGTGACTAGATTGGTAAAAAGATAATTGCTTCACATGTATGTTCATCCAGATCCAAAGCTTATCTTTAGATAGCCTTTGGGGTGAGGAGGGGGCTCGTCCCAGTGAAGTAAAGAGAAGTAGGAGATATTGTGAAAAGTTGTGGATTCTTTCCCAGAAAAGCTATAGAATGGTATGTTTGGCATGAAGTAAGGACAATTTTCTGATTCTTCCTCTCTGTTACAATTCTTGTTCTCTCCCAGGCTAGCTGCAAGCATATTGTTGCACTTGCTATCATAAAATATGTTAGGCTTTCCTGCAATATAGTTAACTGCTCTGTATATTGCATACTATCTTATTTTCAACACTGGTAAATGAGCTCTGTGCAGATGTCTCATTCATTTTGTTTTATTCCACTTGATATGACAAAAGAAGGGAGAAAACAAGAATGTGGCAAAAGTGCTTAGCTAGCTAAGTGGAGCTTGTAAAATTTTGGCTGTCATCTGCAAGACACGAATCTAAACTATGCAGCTGCTCAGAATCTTTGTGTTAAAAGGTGACAGGAATAAAAGCATCAGTAGCAACAATAACAGCCAAAGTGTCTTCAAATTAATTTCTAATGAAATCAATGTTATTTTTTGGTAGGTAAATTTCATGTTAATGACCATTCTCAGCTATTGCTACCAGAAAACAAAAAAAACCTACAACCCCCCCCCTCCAAAAAAAAGCAAAGTAAAACTATTTCCTACACAAATGAGAACACAATGGCCAAAGGATCAGTCCTGAAATCTAGAACATTTAAATAGTATTTGTATTTTAACATAATCCTGTAAAAGGCAATATCTAAAGCTCAGGCTTGAACAACAGCGTCTTTGGTTCTCTCTGAGCTTGATTGTTTGCTTGCAGATGTTTCATTACCCAACTAGGTAACATCATGAGTGTGGGTGAGAGTGGGATTTGCTCCCTGTTTATATGCTGTGGCTTGGTTTACCAGTTTGGGCTGGGGATACAGAGCTCTCTACTATTGCAAATTATATTCTTTCTAGCTATTTCTTGATAAGTATTCTTCATGTATACTTCCAACCAGGTAAAATACTTATACAGTACTAATCAGTGGAAATGTATGCATGATTTTCTGTTGTGAACTTCTATAAACCCTTGGAATGAAAATTAAGTAATGCCCAGGGATGTTTTTCCCCTGCTTCTAGTGGTCTATCACATTATAAATAATATAATCTTATTAGTGCCATGGATGAGCAAACAGATAAGTTGAAGAAATCAACCTAAAACATTGCTGAAGAGAAATATTAGACAGACAGGTTTAAAAGATAATTTGCAAATATTTCTGTTAACAGCTTATCAATTTTCTCATTCTTCTTTTTTCATACTTTCAGTCATGTAAATGAAAAATTGAGATTACTGTCTTAGAGATTACTTCCTTTGCATTAAAGGAAGAAGAGAAGGCATATCCAAATTTATTGGATAGAAATCTATCCCCTGTTTTCGTCTATAATCTGGTTTAGGTAAATTCTAAAAGTAGATTCGTATTTGCCTGTAGTGGTATCCTCCAACTCATGTAAATTAGTGCTTATGGCAAATGGTAATTTAGCTCTGCAGTTTAGAAGAAGACTTGATTCTTGTTTGAATAACATGAAATTGCTGAAACGGTTATCATGCTATCCATTCTATTATAGTTCTACAGATTATTGCACTGATGTATAACAAAAATTGATGGATCTCACTTTTATGCCAAGAAGAAGGTCCTTTTGCAAGAATTATGACTTTTACATGGACCAGGAACACAATAATACTTTATCCAAAAAGTCCATTTAGAACTTTCAAATATCAAATTTGTACATTTACTTTCGGGCTTATATATCTTCCTGACTTGCCTCGTTTTTTCATGCTTGATTATTCTTGCTTTGTATACTATAGGAATTCTACTTTTATACAATCAAGCTATTGAAGGAAAGGGAAATGTGTGTGTGTGTATAATTTAACAGCTTTTAGGGGAACAGATCTGAATACAGCTATAAATGTGAACTCATATTTTACCTTAGTGCTAGAGACATAGAATAAATAAATGACAAACCCTCATTATTTATGACCTCTTTCACTCTTGTTCTTGAATATTTGAATGAGTTTGCATTTCACCTGCAATAGTGGAATGAAAATACATTTTGTACAAATTTATAATGTCCCTTACCTTGTCATAATGATGCTAGATTTCCATATTATGCATAACAGTCTTATTCATAAAGCTGTGTAAACACACAGTTGTGTTAACAATACCTCTACATATTTCAGCTCAGAAATGAGCAGCATGATTAAGACACAAGTCTCTATGTATCCTAATACATTTACCACTTTGCCACTCATTTTGTAGTACATTGAATGGAGAAAAATAGGGTTCAGAAAGAAATGTCCACCAAGTGAAAACCCACTTTAGGACATATCTCATTCAACCATGTGTGGACACTTTAACCTATATTGATACTTTTATCAGTGTTGACTCCTAAAACCATCTGGACTAGCCCCTGTTGTTTCATGGCAAAGCTTCTCAGAAATGACTTACCAGTGCTTTCTTCCCAGGGCTAAGAATGAGTGATTGGACCAGTGGTGGTATTTTACTGGTTCAGATAACAGATAATCAGAGTTGGAAGGGACCTTGTAGATCATCTAGTCCAACCCCCGCCCAAGCGGGAGACCCTACACCATTTCTGACAAATGGCAGTCCAACCTCTTCTTGAAAGTCTCAAGTGATGGCGCTCCCACAACTTCCGAGGGCAAGCTGTTTCATTGGTTGATTGTTCTCACTATCAGAAAGTTTCTCCTTATTTCCAGGTTAAATCTCTCCTTGTTCAGTTTCCATTCATTATTCCTTGTCTGGGATGCTTTAGAAAATAGCTTGACCCCTTCCTCCCTGTGGCAGCCCCTCAAATATTGGAAGACGGCCATCATGTCTCCCCTGGTCCTTATCTTTACTAGACTAGCCAAGCCCAATTCGTGGAACCATTCGTTGCATGTTTTTACCTTATCTGGTGGAGGAAAGAAATCCAGAAGTTCAGAATTGAACTAGCCTAGTCCAGATCATTTCAGTTTAACCAAGCTTGATCCTCAGAATCAATACAATGGTTTCTATGCAATTGTCCTTTGAAACATTTTAGAACTTCAGAGTAATGTATCAAGACTGGAATTTTTTAAAACTACAGTCGGTTTGGATCCAACTACTTTAAACTGGATTAATAAAAACTATCCTTTTCTGTCCCATGATTTGATTTTTATTTTTGTCCAATGCACATAGCTAGCAGCTCACATTCTTACAATCTGCAGCTATGGGTGACTTCAATATGATTTCCTTTGTACTAATAAAGATATTTAGGATCTTCAGCCCTTTTCTGCCGAGGCAGTAGCAGTGATGAGCAGCGGAGACCAAACCGGTTCTCTCTACCGCTCTGGTCCACCCACCCGCCCGGGCTCCCATATTCACCTTTATCCTCGGAATTTGAAGCACAGCTGCTTTACGCGGCACAGAATAGTGCTGCGCAGCTGCTGCTGAAGTGACCGAGATCATGCAGGTGAATTAGAATGCCTCTGCACCTGCCCAAATGCCTCTGCGGCTGCACAAAGTGTGTGCACGTGTGCCAAGCACACCCACCAAGCCACGCCCACCGAACCGGTGGTAAAAATATTTGAATACCACCACTGGACTGGATCAAGGTCATCCAACTGGCTTTGTGCCTAAGGTAGAACTGAACTTACCGTCTTTCAGTTTCTAAGCTGCTGTCTTAACCACTACACCTGGGTCTCTTTTGCATTTTAAATTCTAATTATTATTTCATTTCAGGCATTCCACCTGGGGACAACAAGTGATGAGGGCAGCCACTTCCCTTTTGTTCTGCACACCTATTTCAGTGGGGTCTTTGGTGCTCTCTGAGCTTGGTGGTTTTCTTGAAGATGTACCATTGCCAAATTAGGCAACATCATCCATGCACCAGTAATGAACCATCTGCAAGAATATCATCATGCTCAGAAAGCACCAAAGATCCAACAGTTCAACCTTAAGCTACAAATATCCTCTTCTATTGCAACTTATTTCTCCATCTGGATCCTCTGTTGTCCCTAATAGCTTGCTCTAAGAGCCTTTTAGCTGTTGCCTAACTGGCAATTCTTACATCAGGCTATCAGTAAACTTATCTTATGTTTGGGACAAGAATTGTAATTTTCTATTGTAATATTTGAACACATTGTACTCTACTTCATCACTATTGCTTTTCCTCTTGTATTATATCATTTTTAAAATTGTAAACTTCTGCAGGACTGTTTCATTTCAGATATTGATATTACTGAATTCTGTTTTGCTTAATGAGAAAGATTTTTATTAAAATATATTCAAAAATGTATTTAGACATCACTTAAGACCATTAGTAAAATGAAAAATATATATTGGGATAAAAAATTGCATCTCCCATTACCATAATGTAATTTTTAGCTATCAGAATGTTTCCCTCACAATAGTCCAGCTAAACCAAAAAATTGATTTAGTGATTGGAATATAATATACATATTCCCTAGAATAGAATAGAATAGAAATAGAGTTCTTTATTGGCCAAGTGTGATTGGACACACAAGGAATTTGTCTTTGGTGCATATGCTCTCAGTGTACATAAAGGATGTTTAACACAACTGAAACAGTATAATATAATGCAGAGTTCCCCAAACTTTCTGGCTTTGCGGTCTGGCAGGGAAGGGTGAAAGGAAATGATTCCATGTGAATGGTGGGCAAGTGCCCATGCAACTCCTTTTGTGTGAGTGACAAGCATGCGTGTCACCACTTGTGCAAATGGAATGTGCGTGCATGCGCTCAACCACTGCTTTTGCAAGTGGGGTTGCATGCCCACATGTGCTCGCCTATCACTTTTGCAGCCCGATTCCAAATGACTCAAGGCCTGGTAGGGGGTTGTAGCCTTGGGGTTAGGGACCCCTTGATATAATATACAGAATCATTGAAAGCAAACAATCAAAGCCTGGAATTAGATTCAAATTGTCTCATAAAATATTTGATAACATGTTCGATAATATGTTAATTATCAGCTATGTACTCTTGTTTTATTTGAAAATGATGGTTCTTTAAATGTAAGTATAATTATGTTTCTCCATGTGCTTGTATCAAAACACAGAAAATAATACTTTAAAATGCTAAAACAAAAATGCTCATTTTATAAATATTAGATGGCCCATAACCTGTATACAACTTACACCCTATGCCAGTGAAAATTATGAATTAAAAATTAGCAGGGTTTGTGAAATCTCCCTTTTTAAATATTGAAATTACGGCACTGTTTCCTAACCTATAGGAATTTGCCCATGGGCATTGATATAAGTAAACAGGTTTTGGAATTTTTTTTTTTTTTTGCAAATAGGAACTTGTTATTGCATAAATTACTTTTGAATGATTTCAGAACAATTTTTAAATTGTTTCTATGGTTATGAATATTATATAACCATGACAATAATTCAAAAATTGTTCTGATATAATTTAGAAGTAATTTATGCAGTAACAAATTCTTCTTCTTCAAATATTTGTTAAAAAAAGAAAGAATTCCAAAACCTTTTGTGTTCAAACAGAACGAGGAAGTAATTGACAATATTAAAAATTTATTGCATGGCTTGATGCTGCCCTTTCCATCAACCTAACATTTGAAGAAGGTTTTTAACCTCTCTTCACCTATCAACAGATACATGTTGATGTTTTTTCTTCATCCTTCAATATCACTGGTCTAAATTTAGCTAAAAGTTTGTCATTTTGTTAAATTGCTGATGTCACAAGGATAACTTAAATACTCCTGATTATAGGCTGCATAGAAAGAACAGAATGCATTATTAGGAGATAAAATTCTGGAGAAAAGAAGCCAGCGATGTACTTTTCACCGGAACTTTGGTGAACAATGTAGAAAAGAAAGGTAATAATTTGGTAAAAATACACAGTGATAATGATATATACATAGACGCATGCATGCATACCTATCACTCTATTTCCTTTCAAAATAAGCAATTTTAATTACATTTTTAAGTCTGCTTGTTTCTCACTCTTGGACAAAGCTGCATTTCTAATTTCAGCTAAATTAATATTTACCTTTTTGATGTTAGCTTTGTAATCACAAGAATGCTTTTTATAGGAAGAAGTAAACATTGGAAGCATAAGAATAAAAAAAATGTCCCATCCCATGGCTAGACGTATAAAAATATCCTAGGAAGCAGCACCTAAACTGAATGGCTTGGGGTGGATTATAACACTTTTTTTTCTTCTACAGAAGCCATAGAAAGATTTGTGTTGGAACCAGTTAGAAATCTGGCTGGTCCAACTTCCTTCGCCTTCTCATGGATTGATAGGAGCTTGAATCAATAACTGAAGGAGGAGGCCATTCTTTTTTTAAAAGAGTTTTTATTTTAAAACAAACATACACATACAAAACATAAAAACATAAAACCATCTTTCATTTTGTATACGTACAGTGTGTCAGTTAGTTGCAAATCTTTTGTGCTATCCTTTTGTAGTTTCACATTGTCAATCTAACATATGCTTATATATTTATCAGTTATTAATCATCCATGACTAAACTATTTATTTCATCATTTTATATGAGATATACAATATTTTATCTTAAAATTTATGTTATGATTTCAACCAGTGCTTATATATGTCTATATTATGTTTTATATCAGTCTATTAAATTTCTATCACAGAATTATCTAGTCTATGACATTACCATGTTTTCTTGTCCAACCATTGATAAAACAAATCCCATATCATATAAAAATGTTTATCTTCTTGTTCTCTAATTTCAAATGTCAATTTATTCATTTCAGCAAAGCCCATAATTTTCTTAATAACTTCCTCCTGCATAGGTATTTTATCATTTTTCCAGTTCTTGGCAAATACAATCCTAGCTGCTGTTAAAATGTTTACATTCAAATATTTCAGCTATTTATTGTATATTTCTGGTATAATTCCCAATAAAAAGATCTCTGGTTTAAAGTTTATATGCTGTTTTATCATTTTTTCCAACCATGTGTGGATTTTAGCCCAATATTTCTTTGCGTCCGAACATGTCCACCACATATGGTAATATGAACCAGGTATCTGATGATATTTCCAACATTTATCCGATTTATTCTTAAACATTCTTGCAAGTGTTGTCGTGGGTAGATGCTACCTGTAAAACATCTTATTCAAATTTTCTTTATATGCAGTTGACATTGTCATTTTATAATTTTGAGACCACAATTTTTGCCATTTTTCTAAATCAATCCCATATCCAAAATTTTTCCCCCAAGCAATCATCGTTTCTTTAACTTGTTCCTCCTCCAGTTTAAATTCTGAGGCCATTCTTGAGTCAGTTGAACATTGATTATATACAGCACTTGTATTGAGCGATATAATTATTATTATGGTTTGTCACACAGTCAGCCAGATGTTTAGTTTAAAGTAAAAAGGTTTTAATCTGACACCAATTCTAATATAGGCAATTGAGTCTCTCTGGGGAAGGGATTGCATAAATTGGATGCCACCATTCAAAAAGAAAGTTTTCTTATACTGGATGAAACCCATCTTTCCTCTTTGGGTATAATACAGAAGAGATTTGCCACTTCTCGTCTCTAAACGTCCCTTCCAAGTCTGTTATCATTACTGTTACTGTGTGGGCATGGGTGTTTAGCTTCTCGTTTAGTCTATAGTTCTGGAAATTCCTGGTAAACTTTCATCCAGTTATGAACCAGGTCAGATTTCTGCTACATGCTATTTTTGCAAACCAAAGAACTCCTCTGTTGGAATTTTAGAATGGATGTATTAATATATTTTACACGTGTAATAGTTTTAAACTGCCTTGTGAATAAAGTTCTCTCTGAATTATCTTATGAATATTTTAAAGTTATTGTAGATTTGGCAGTTTTACAAATAGGAATAAGTAGAATATTGAACAGGTGCAGAGTTCTCTACCTATGAATGAATTTAAAAAATATTCATAACCATAAAGATGATTTTCTTATATAATGCCCTTAGGGTCCTATTCCCTCTTTCTAAATAATAAGCACATTCTAAGCCTTAAGGAATAATATAGAAAGGATAATTTTACTTAATGAATTAATTAGATAGTTTTGTTTACTCAGAACTTTTATAACCTACCTTTTCCTTTTGAGGATTTTTTTTTTTTTTTGGGCAGGGGGGTGGGCATGAAAGATCTCCAGTCATGTAAAATAGACATGCCATAATCCCTTGTACAGCTGGAAAAATCCCCATACAACTAAGTTTATAAAAAAGAATGTGGCAAGGCAGCACTACATGAAAATTACTTTTTCCTGTTAATAAGGCATTTGCAGAAGCCAAGGTTCATTAGTTTAGCCTTTATAAAAGACACTGTTTCATTAAAACTGGGAGGCTTACATTGTGACAACTGGATTAAATCTAGAAACAAATTAACCCTGTAACACATCCATAATTACACTGTGGGATATTCTAACCCACCCTTGATCTTGGTTGGAACTAAAAAATAATGATCACTCCTGGGCCTTGCTGATTTCCATTCTAGTTAGTTAAATGCTGGTTTAGCTCTACTTGCAATTGCTTTATTCAGAGAATGAGATGGCACTGGAAGGATTTTAATAGATATTTGGCACACCAAAGCATTCAGCTAAGATCCACCACTCTTTTACTACCACGGATAGATGTGTTTAGGGAGGGAGAGGGGGATAAAAAAAATGATATTGATTTATTTTAGAATAAAATGGCCTAATGAACCAAAAAAGGGCCATATCACAGACAATGGCAATCTTCTCACTTGGTGAGATGCCAAGATAAATATGCAAAGATGATACGCATATTTCACAGAAAGTTGTTTTTGTAATCATCTATTAGGAAAATAATAAAAGTGCATAATAATATTATAGCTGTACATAAAACAGTTCTTGCTTGTAGCTAAACAGTTCTTGCTTGTAGACTGAACAGCCTAATTTTATTTAAAGTTTTTGATTTGGTATTTTCCTCAGTAGATTGTTGGAATGCAGTGGATATAATATATCTTTACTTCAGCAATACATTTTGACTAAATATTGCATGACATCCTGCTTGGCAAGGGTAGGCTTACTATGATTGCAGCAGCTGGCATACCTAATCTGAGTTTGCAATTTAAGCAAGGTTGATTTTAGTTAGCCTTTATGGGAAACTACCATGTAATTTCAAGGCTATAGACTAAATTCTGAAGAAAAACACCTCCCTGTATAGGAGGACAATGGAAAACCACTTCTACAGTGTTGCCAAGAAAAATGCATAAATGAATCCATGTAGCCACCAAAAACTGAGCTCAATTGAGAAGTCCTTACTTAAAAAATATCTAAAGTTGATTAAACATCTATAGTCAAAGAGTTCTTAACAATGGTCCCTCATTAAAACTGCAGGAAGATATTGAATTGCATGAGGTTTTAGTCCTGACCCCAGTACAGATAGTCCTTGGTTTATGACTGTAATTGAGCCTGGAATTATGGTTGTAAGTCATGTAGTTGAGCCTGGAATTATGGTTGTAAGTCATTAAATGAGCCACCATGTTACACCAATATTACAATCTTTTTTCCTATGGCCATTAAATGATTATAATGATTATAAAGCAAATGCTGTGGTCATTAAATGAATCCATTGTCTGAAATTGGTGGCTTTTGCTGGAAATTGGAGGTAAACTCTAGTTTCTGGCAAAAAAGTGGTAAATCACCCACTTTCAACTATATACATTTGATTAATAAATAAACTCTTGAATATAGAATTGGATTTAATGCTCTAAATGGCTCTTTCCAACTCCTTGGATCCTTTCTCCCCCTGTCCCTTCCTCTCTCTCTAAATATGGTCTTGCCAGAGCTTGTCAGAAAGCAGCAATATAATTTTTAAGTTTCCTATCTTCATCCTAAATAGCACCACTGTTCTTTGGTTCCTACAAACTTTTGGCTGCTCTGAAACCAAAGAAGTGCCACCCCCTATTAACAAATCAGTTAATTTAGAAATCTGCAGTGAATTATGAATGAGGAGAGGGTTCATACAGTTAAGAACTGTCATTCTTAAAATGGGCTCCAAAATTATTATTTAATTCAAGCGCATAGCTTCCACCATCGTGTCCTTAAACATTTCCTTATGTGGAAAATCACACCATTCTCACTGGCATCCCAAAATAGATTCCATTTCTTCCCTGAAACAATGAAACCTGAATGCATTATGACTTCTGCTTCTGAAATGGTACGTATGTGACAAGCAGTGCCCCAGGGGATAAATACTTCCCTTCTGTTTACCTTCCTGTATCATAAAATAGAGGAACTAAGTTATGCAAGAGATGCTCAGAGGTGCAGAGCAATGCTTTTGTCAGGGCCTCTGACTCAACCTGTGGTCCACAAGAGAAGCCTTCCTCTTGTGATTTGTGGGTGTGCTTATCACTGAATAATGGATGCCCATTTCCCTGACACAAGGTTAAAATGTTAATCATGTCTGGAGTTTAATTTGAAGCCCTAGGGAAAGGGCATTCTGTTTCATCTTCTCGCAGACAAGTTAAGAATTTCACAAGTAATCTACACTTTTGGATCTTTAGAATATTTTCGGGTTGTGTGACCAGCAAATGTGATGTGCAGCAACACTGTTTGTGGGGGTTTTCTTTTCTTTTGTTCAATTATGTGTGATTCTTGGAGACTGTCTGGACAAGGCCCTGTAGTTTTCTTGACAAGATTTTCAGAAGTGGTTTGCTATTGCCTCTTTCCTAGAGCTGAGAGAAAGTGATTGAAGGTCACTGGCTTTGTCCCTAAGGCAGGACTAGAACTCACAGTCTCCCAGCTTCTAGCCTGGTGCATTTAACTACTACATCAAACTGACTGTCAAATCAGTCCTGATGCAGTTCAAATTGGAGAGCTCAGATGTGGAGGCTCCCTAATGCAATCCAATTTTGTGCTTTGAAATTTGGAGGCAAAACAATTTCATTGGAACTGATTCAGATTTTGATTTGGCAATCAAAATATCTGCCACTACTAATGTTTTTTTGACAGACTAGAGTGAAAATAGCATGCATGATACCCATTTAGAGTACATTAACTCCCACAAGTTTATGCGTGATACCTGCCAGAATCTTACCACAATAATGTTTTGGAATATTTCTTTTACGACAGAAACAGCAGGGATGAGACAAGAACAGCTCACAATGTAATTTAGGAAAGAACCTACAGAGAGGTGCTGAGCTGGTGTGGAAATAACAAACTCCAATTTAAAAACCATACTTTTAAAATTGTCTCTTAGTTATCCATTGGCTTGTTCCCATTTCTTCTCTGAAACAATGAAACCTAAATGCAGTATGACTTCTGCCTCTGAAGAACCATGGTAGCACAGTATGCAGTACTATTGACTGCCGGCTAATCAGCAGTTCAGCAATTCAAATCTCACCACTCAAAGTTGACTCAGTCTTCCATCCTTCTGAGGTGAGTAAAATAAGGACCCAGCTTGTTGAGGGCAATATGTTGACTCTATAAACTGCTTAGACAGAGCTGTAAAAGGCACTGTGATGTGGTATATAAGTCTAAGTGCTATTGCTATTCTTCTGCCTGTCAAGTTTGACATGATATTGAAGAATGTCTGCTAGGTGTGTGGTATGTAGCTTTTTACTCAGGGATCACTGAATTATTGGTTGTACCAAATAGATTAGCATGGCTAGTTGGCAAACTTTATCTTCCTGGTAGGGCTCCACTGGTTAAGTTTTGGATGCCCATTGGTACATCTTAGCAAGACATAACTCCTAGAAAGTAACTAGGATATATGTCCATTATAAAAGTGCTGTTTTTCTGAGAAGACTTTGCTTCATTGTACTAGATATTAAAGACGGCAGGAATGTTTTCAGGGAATGTTAAAAGATTATGCAAATTTAATGCTGCAGTACTCCTCAAAAGTTAGTCTGCTTTAATAAATAGCAGAACAGGGCTGCATTTATACGAAGAGGAATCATTTCTTCCAAACTATTTTAAAAATACTATTCACGCAGAAGATGCAGCTTTGCTTAGAGCTTATTCAGTGGATATAATGACTGTTGAGTGGCTTGTCACTCTGCTGCTGATTATATATTATGTTTTAATATGGTTTTTAACATGTTTTTATATTTATTTTTGGCTTGCTTCTGCATTTGGTACTGCTTTAGCAGTTGTATACTGTCATATTTGTAACAGGAGTGGCTATACAAATTGAATAAATACTTGGAATATCCTGACTGGTATTGGCAAGCAAGCAGATAAATAGGCATCACTTTTTGTTAAACTGATTTACAGATCCATGAGTCCAGTCTTCTACCCTCTTTCTTAGCTGCCAGAGTAAGAAAAGTTCATTAAGCTTGACAAGCATATCCATTCAAGTGTAGCTTTAATATGTTTGGACTTCAGCTCCCAGAATTCCCCAGCCAGCCATACCACACATCTTAAAGCTGCCGAAATTGAGAAACGCTGCCCTAGAAACATGTTGAATGACAAGATTTCAGTATAATGTAAAGTCCCAGAATTGTGGCTTGCTAGTCATACTTTATGTTAGTTGTAAAACAATTCCCAAGGTAGAGCACTTTGCTCCTTAGTAACCTTATAGCAAAAAAATAAAATAAAATACTGTAGTTGGGCAGGATTTGATGGATGTGAATAATGTGACATAAGGACAGAATGGGTCTGTTTTCTGACAGGGGGAGAAAAATGCATACTGCTTTAACATTAAGTGAGTATATTAGACCAGCCACAGCCTTCGGCCCAGATACAAAGCTCTGATTGCTGAATAGTGCCATCCTTTGTATTGGTAGGAATGAGAAGAGAAAACAACACGAAGTCTTGTTGCTTGATCTTTCATTGTACAACTATTGTAAAAGTGTAACATTAATGTGCATTTGTGTTCACAGTGTGTCCCATTCACTCAGTGCATTGGGATGGAAATTTGCTCCAAACCTACAAAGTTTAAAAGTGAAGTTTTACCCAATAGTGTATGAAAATAAAAATGATTGTGATCAAGTATTAATCAATTTTCCCACGAAAGGAATATGTTTTCTGCCTGCCTGTGAGGATTCAGCACTTGCTGTTTCCTTAAAGCTGCCAGATGTTCCACCTCTTTGCTGAGGATGATACTTTACCTGTGGTGGTTGCAGATAGCAAAATTTCCAGGGAGAGTGATCCTATGCAAAGTTGGAAAGTCTCTTCTCTTCCACACTTTCAATGTTAATACAATCTGCAGCATGAAAAAAAAAAGATAGATGCCAGATTATGGTGAAGAAAGATAGATTGGAGTAGATTTTCCTATTGTCTATATAACCATAACAATAAGTAATAAGGTGTTTTCTATATGTAGCTATCTAATTCCTCTAACATACCAGTTTAGGTCCAGTCACAAAAGATTCATTTGTTCAAGACAGACTATCAGTTAAAAAAGCAGGATCTTTGGGAAGGAAAGTTTTAGTATGTGGGGGATGTTGGGAGAAATAAAGATGAATGGATGGAGAGTCACACAGACTCACTGATACCAACAGGGGACTGTCATCAAATAGGACAGGTGATATGCAGGATAGATTTAGAAACATTGGAATGGATCACACACAAAGATGACTGAACAAATCAGAATTAACAAGAGGGAATGAAGCTGCATCAAATGGCAAATCAGTTCTAAGAGAGAGTGAGAGGGAAAAAAAGCAAAAACATTTCCCCAGCCCCAAAGGACTCTGATAGTCATGGGATTTAATGAGGTGAAAATATTCTTTGGCTAGAAATCACATTTCTGTCAGACCACTCAGCACACTCCGTCTACTATCTCCATGTATGGTTAGACTAACTGGTTCATTATTTCCAGTGTTAGAAACAGTAAAATACCATTGAGGCACTGCTGTATTTGTTCATATCACTCTGAATCAATTTGTAGTCACTGATTCAATAAGGCAGATCAACTTGGCTTGGTACTTTGGCTATGCAATCACCTAGAATTAAATCTCTGACTTAAATATTTACATGACTATATTATCTGCAGCTATGAAGAGGATTTGCTTGCCCGTGATACATTTGATTTGGGACAAGTGACAAATAAAGGATAAGAAAACAGAAAATAATATATTAAAATTACAACAAAAACCGTAGAGGAAAGTACCAGAAGAACTTAATCATTTGGGATTTATTGTTTGATGCAGCTCTCTAGGAATTGTATGCATACAAAAAGCAAGCAATCCAACTGGTCTACACACACACACACAAAATATCCTTAAGAAATATCAATTGTTATGGTTATCTTTTTTTCATGGGCATAAACCTTTTTTTAAAGTTTTACTCACCCAGGGTAGAATTTATATCTAGAGGATTTTCTGCAAATAATTTGATAACCACATAATTTGATATATAATATTTTCTGGTTTAGCTGTCATGTTTATTTCTATTCTGCTCCAAGCCAAAAGACCTTGAGCTTTGCCTATGGTAAGAAACAATGAGGGTGATAATGATCCTTTTGTCCTTATAATTGGAGAAACTAACTGTTTCCTTTGTTGTCCCAAAGGTGTTATTTTCCCCCAAAAGGCAACTAGGCTTTCTTGGTGTTTTCTTGGAAAATATTTTGCTTCTCACCCAAGAAGATCTTTAGTTCTGAAAAAAATGAACTGATGAACTAAAGAAACTTCTTTGATGAGAGGTAAAACATTTTCAAAGAAAACACTAAGGAAGTGTACCATAGTTGCCTTTTGAAAATGAGCTAGATGATTGAGAATCCATAGACATTTGCTTAATATTTAAAACACTTTCTTTGTTTTAATGGAATAACATTGTTGGAAGAGACCTTGGAGCTCCTCTAGTCCAATCCTCTGTTCAATCTCTTCTTAAGAACCTCCAAAAACATTTGTCCTTGAATGCTAGGAGTAGCCTGACATCAAAGAGATTTACCATTAACAAATTTGTTCAGTCTCCATTTGGAGATGAATTTTGAATGGCAGAACTTCATAACTGCTGTAGGGCCTTTTTTTTTTTTTTTGCATTTTATTACCTGTTGTCCATCTCCTAATCTTTGTAACTTGCCTAATGAAATGTTCTGGAGAAACTGAAAGCTTGAATTGATTTTGGTTGGTTGAGCGCAATAAAAATATTACTCAGATATAGATTTTGAATTTTTAAGAATTAAACTATGCTTGACGTTCCTTCAGTTGGTTCTGTTAATTAATATAAAGTGTATGAAGTCCCAATTTCATTTTACTAATTTTGTTTGGAATTCAGGAATAGTTCTGCAAGGTACAGTAGGATTGCATCTTCGTGCAAACTGTCAGATTTTGTGTAAAAAATGGAGAAACAAAAAAAACCCATTATTGTTGATACCAGTGAAGACTATTTATTGTGTTTTATTTCTGTAAGCTGATAGGAAGGATAATTTTAGTCAAACCAGCTATGGGATGTAGGTTTAGAGCTCCCTAATCATCATATTTCAGTTCAAAATACATTGTTTACAAACTTTTTAAAAAAACATTCACTTCCCTCAATAGTTTTTCCTTCAATGTTGGGACAGAAGCATTCAACATTTCTTTGATCATGTTAAGAAAAACTTGTAAGAAGCAAAATCCAATAATTTTGTTGGGAATCAGGTTCTACATGAATTAAAATGGCCAGAGTCAGCAATATTTTATATCAATAATATAAGAGTTTACTTGCCAGTCCATAGAGCATAATAGCAGGGTTTTTTTAAAAAAATCTGTCTTGTAATAAACAAGGATGATTTCCTATTTAGATGGGAGCATCACATTGTGCTTATTATCATTTACTTATAGACTTTAGAGCTTAGAGCATCAGTGGAGTATAGCTGTTGTCATAGCGACAGCTAACCCACTCCTTTCATAGAAAAGATGGCTATCTTAAGATTGATATTGATGCACAAATTGTTGTATTGTTGCATCCAACATTAATAAGTGTATGTGTTTTTATCTGCAAGAAGATGAGTCTTTAAATTTCTTTGCTCATTAATAGATTGCAGACGTTAAAAATTAACATTTTTGATTTCCAGGACAGGCCAATAATTTGCAAACTTGTGCAGGGTTTATTGGAGTCCTGAAATGTTTTCTTTCAGGTGCCATTGTGAAATTGTAGAATTCAATAAAAGATACTCCTACATTTATGAGTCAAGTGATGGATTGCAATGCTGTGGAAGCCAAAAGCACTGACATCAGTGGAGCATTAGTATCATGGGCTATAAAACACTTAGATAAGGGATAAACCTTTGCCACAGGCATAAATTACACTGAACAGGCAGACAAAAGATATATTCCTGATGGTTCCCATTTATCAACTATTCAGAGATGAGAAATACCCTGAAAATATAAGTTTGTATTTACACTGGGAATGGAAGAAAAAATTGATTACCAATGCAGATTAGTTAGAAATCATCTGACTGATAGGAATATATTTCTGGGAATTAATGGTAAGAAATGGATGTACTAAACGGCTCTAAAATGTGTCATAACTCTTTTTATGGCTTACTTAATTTTGCTTAAAATGTTTGTATTTTAACTGAGCAGGAGTCTACATTTACCTTGCATCTAGTGAAAATTATTGGGGGTTTCACTTAGAAATTGCCATAGTTGCAGTTCTGTTATGATTTCAATCCTCTTCAAAATTGTACATGTGTACCTCCTAATAGATCTTTCCTGTTTTTGTATTGAACTGAGTTCTCACTAATAGAAGGAAGATGTTTTCCAGTTTCCCTTTGTCCCTCATCAAAGCAGAATTCAGGGATCTATTGGAAACTGCAAGGGGAATCAAGGGAAAAAAATATTTCTCTACTTTCTATTAACAAATCAAAAGTTCTTTGAAAAAATCAGGTTTAAGTAGATTTCATCCATTGATTATGACTATACCCACATTGGAGAGAAAGAAGCAAGCTAGTGCATCCAAAATAACTTCAGATATTTAAATTATATCGGATGAGAAAACAAAAAATAGATGAGCAGGAAAAAAATAGTTGTGTACAGTGTTCTGTCTTGATGGCAGCTTGTGAACAAGGTTGCATTTCTGTGGAAGGCAATATCATGGCCCAGACAAATGAATTTACAAATTGCTATACTCTGAAGCCAGATAGCTATTTGGGGGATGGGATCTTCTCTAGTTTTATTTTAAAAAAGATTTCTTTTTGTAATTTTGTTTAGTTAGTTTATTAGATTTTTATACCGCCCCCTCTCCCAAAAAAGGGATTCAGGGCGGTGTACAGCCAGATAAAACAGAAACAGAGTATAAAGTTATAAAGTTAAAAACAATTTAAAATGATTAAATTAGTGGCCAAATATAAAATTAACAAGTATAAAAACTGATAAAAATTTAAAAATACCAAATTTAAAACCCCACAAATTATTACTGGGCCAGGCCGGCCTGTTGAAAAAACAGGGTCTTTACTGCGCGCCGGAAGGTCTGAATGTCGGTGATGGCCCATATCTCCGGGGGCAAGTCATTCCAAAGGGAGGGAGCCCCCGCAGAGAAGGCCCGCACCCTCGGGGCCGCCAACTGGCATCGCCCAGCCGGCGGAACCCCGAGGAGGCCGACCCTGTGGGAGCGCACTGGGCGGCGGGAGGCTGTTGGTGGCAGCAGGCGATCCCACAAGTACCCAGGTCCCGAACCATGGAGCGCTTTAAAGATGCTCACTACCACCTTGAATTGGATCCGGAAGGCCACAGGAAGCCAATGCAGCACGGAGCGGTGTAACACGGGAGCTCCGAGGAGCTCCCAAGATCACCCGCGCGGCCGCATTCTGGACCAACTGCAGCCTCTGGATACTTTTCAAGGGGAGCCCCATGTAGAGAGCATTGCAGTAGTCCAAGCGGGAGATGATGAAGGTGGAAGTGACCGTGTGAAGGGCGCCCAGATCCAGAAAGGGCCGCAACTGGTAGATCAGATGAATCTGACAAAAGGCCCCCCTGGCGACAGCCGTAATGTGATCTTCTAAAGACAGCCATACGTCCAGGAGGACGCCCAGATTACGAGCCCTTTCCATGGGGGGCAAAATTTCTCCCCCCACGGCCAGCAACAGAATAAGCTGGCTGTATCTGGGCACAGAAAACCACAGCCACTCGGTTTTGGTCGGGTTGAGACGAAGCTTTTTCAGACCCATCCAACTCCGCACGGCCTCCAAGCACCAGGTCATCACTTCGATGGCTTCATTGGGGTGGCCCGGGGTAGAGATGTACAGCTGAGTATCATCAGCGTACTGATGAAACTCTACCCCGAACCCATGGATGATCTCACCCAGCGGCTTCACATAAATGTTGAACAGCAGGGGTGAGAGCACAGACCCCTGGGGCACCCCACATAATAGGGGCCTCGGGGTCGACCTCTGCTCCCCTGTCAACACAAATTGCAAGCGGTCGGAGAGGAAGGAGGAGAACCACCGTAAAACAGTGCCTCCCACTCCTAACCCCCCCAACCACTGCAATAAGATACTGTGGTCAACAGTATCAAAAGCCGCTGAGAGATCTAACAGGACCAGGATAGAGGAACAACCCCTATCTCAGGCCTTCCAGAGATCATCCACCAACGCAACTAATGCTGTCTCCATGCTGTGCCCAGTCCTGAAACCCGATTGGAGGGGATCTAGATATACCGCTTCATCCAGGTACTGAGGGAGCTGACGTGCCACCATACTCTCAACAACCTTCGCCACAAAGCGGAGATTGGAGACTGGACAATCCTATCCACATCCTCCAGGGTAACAGGATCGAACTCATCCCAAATGACCTCACCGAAGTCCACCCTCGTCCCCCCGCCTGGAGATGCCCAGTCGGAGTCCAGCCCATTCTGGATCTGAGTGATTTTGTCCTGCAGAAACCTGGAGAAGTCCTCGGCCCGTCCCTGCAAGGGATCCTCCCATGCCTCCACTTCCAAAAGGGAATGGGTCACCCTAAACAGGGTGGCTAGGTGATTTTCCATGGACGCAATAAGGGCAGAGAGGTAAGATCACCTCGCCATCCTTATCACCACTAAATATGTCCTAATATGGGATCGTAATAGTGTTCGGTCAGATCCGGAGCGGCTGGCCCTCCAACCACTCTCTAGGCGTCTTTTCTGGTGCTTCATCTCCCTTAGCTCTTCGGAAAACCAAGGAGCCGCACAGGATCGGCACCAGGTCAACGGCTGCAAAGGCTGCAAGGGCCTCAGCTGCCACCCTATCCCAGGCAGCCACTAAGCCCTCAACCGAGTCGTGTGTGTGAGTCTCAGGAAATGGCCCAAGCTCCATCAGGAACCTATCTAGGTCCGTCAGGAGCCTGGGGCGGTACCATTTTATCAACCCCACCTCACTGCGGCGGGGGAGTGCGGAATGGAAGTCGAGTCTAAGGAGCGAATGATCAGTCCATGACAGGGGTTCTACAACAACATCCCCTATACCTAGATCATTCTGCCACTGATCAGAGACAAAAACCAGATCCAGGATGTGACCCCCAAGTGAGTGGGGCCCCAATTAATTGGGTCAGGCCCATGGCTGTCATGGAAGCCATGAACTCCTGAGCAATCCCCGAGGTCCCGCCGGCAGAAGGCAGGTTGAAATCCCCCATGACCATAAGCCTGGGGGTCCCAACCACCAAGCCGGCTATAAACTCAAGGAGCTCAGGCAGGGCCGATGTGACATAGCAGGGAGCCAGGTATGCGATCAACAGGCCCACCTGAACCCTGGAACCAAACTTCACGAAAAGGGACTCACATCCGGTCGTCTGAGAAACAGTGCATTCCCTAAGACACAGAAATAACCACCGCAACCTCTCCCCCGCTCCTCTGAGCCCTCGGCCGATGAAAGACCCGAAACCCGGGTGGGCACATCTCCACCAGGGGAACTCCTCCCTCTTGGCCCAACCAGGTTTCGCTAATACCCGCCAAGTCCGCTTCCCCCTCACAAATCAAATCATAAATGAGGGGGGCTTTGTTAACGACGGACCTGGCATTACACAACATCAGCCGAAAGCCCAGGACCCGATGACTCAGACCACCCGGGGAACGGGACATGACTAGAGGGTCAGAGCACGCCGCCATGCGCAAGCAACGGGGGCGCGCTCCCAATATAGGATATGGCCCCCTATAACTGCCAAATCTGCCTCTCCCACTCACCGTGCCAATAGACTGTGTTCCGCCCTCCCCGGGACAACCCCCCATCCTCGATCCCCCACCCGACCCCAGCACCTCCTGGCAACGCTCGACCCACGGCCTGGCCCCATCCTCAGGCGGTTGTCCCCCAACCCCTGCCCAGCCATCCTCCCTAACCCCAATAAACGCCTAGATAAAAATTTATGTAAACGGGAACCCTCCCCCGAGCGTTTCTTGCATATCAATAAATAATATCAATAAATAATCTTCCAAGAATATAGTTTTGTGGGGAGCTTCTAGTGAGGATTCATGACAAACTAATTTTCCCGACAGAGACAGGATGGCATCATCTTATATTTATGATTAATGGTTTTATGAGCAGATATTATAGAATTGTAGAAATAAGAGAGTTATGTTGTAACCATAGAGTAAGAGGTAAATTTATAATTGTACTTATGACTGTTGTAAAGAAGACTGCAAATTACTTCTTTGTATCCTTTTTCTTTCGTTTTTTTCTTTTTCTTTTTTCTTTGTTGCATTTTCAGCAGTCTCTTTGATTTCTTTCTTCTTTTCTTCTTACTTTATATTAGTTTATATTAATGCTAATCTTCCTTTTAAAAATCTTTAATAAAAAATTATATGTGAGTGTGACTTTATGCAACACCCATACACACACACACGTACACACACACACATACAGAAGTATGCACAGGCATGTATATGTTTACATGACATATAAATTTATGCGGTCAGTTAGTGGGCTGAATTTGGTTTGTTGGGTCATAAATCTGTAAGGCCATGGAAGTTTTAAAGAAGTTTTCGTTAGCTCTGTTGAGTCACTCTAGGAATGGCAAACTTTTGTAGTAATATATCAGTGTGCTGAGCTGCCAAATGGGAAAAAAAACTGAACATATTAGGACTTGCTTTTGCATAAACATGCACAGGATTGTTCAGGCAATAAACAGAACCAAAAATTCTATTAGAAAAAGGATGGTGTAACTTCCAAAAAGTAAAGGTAGCAGACAAATAGAAGGACCTAAGGAGTGGGGCGCTCTTTTGAATGAATCAATTCTCTTGTTTAATATGAGACCAGTGTTTGACATTACTGAAAGTGAACATTTTAAAAAGCTTTGAGCAATTTTGGATCAATACTAATTTTAGGAAAGAAAAAAAAGATATGTTTAATTGAATATAGTAGAGATTCACCTCAAAATAGGAAACTAGTAGTTAAATATTTTGTGGGAAGGCATTTTTGGCCATTTTATTTTTCTGAACTAATCTTATTATAAAACACACAGACAGTATTACACAGATGCAATAAATAAAGAAGAGCATTTAAGATTTGAACTTTGGTTACAAGATGTTCAGGAGAATGTAGGAAGAGTTTATAATGGAACAACACCTATTCAGGAATTTCTCTCCCAAATTCTGCAAGAAACCTGGAATTCAACTCTAGTTAGTAGACAATTGTGGGCTTGTATAATGCCCATGGTATGTTTTTTCTATTGTCTTTTAATTATTTCAGGAAATATGGATATGGATATAGATAGAGGGAGATGGAGATAGATATGCACATGCGTGCAGACCCATACAGGGAAGAAGGGAGAGAAATACGAGAAAATAGGTTTTAAAATAATCTTATAGGAGATGACCAGGTGGAGCCTGGGATGGGTTGAATGCATCATCAGTCTTAAATCCCTATGCTCCGAAGAGACATAAGTCCACCTCCCCTTTAAATCAATTGATTCTTATCTGGCACCAACCTAACGTGACCATTGTAGATCAGATTCTTGTGTGTGGATAGCCTGGAATAAACTTGTAGTGCTTTTGAACTCTACCCTGTTCCTTGCACTGAGAAATCTCTTTATATTTACTTTGGAATTGTAGACAAAGGTGTATCCCTCTTCCACTATTCCAGTTGCAACTCCATACTCAGGAAAAAGCAATGCTTCAATCCCCATCTCCACAAATGTTTCAAAAGGATACTATTATT
Source organism: Bungarus multicinctus (assembly GCA_023653725.1). Lineage (NCBI taxonomy): Eukaryota > Metazoa > Chordata > Lepidosauria > Squamata > Elapidae > Bungarus > Bungarus multicinctus. The sequence continues at coordinate 68,684,103 of CM042836.1, read as the reverse complement.
ACTGATGTTAAAGGTCAGTCATGACCAAGTGGGTGAGACATTGCATTATTATGTAGGTTGATTGTAATATCCATGTTCTGACCACACTGAGACCACAAACCAATTGGAGACATCCCTGAATAACTAGTTTTCAGTTCATGTGGAAGTATTTGTATGTGGTGAAAGTCTTCCTGCTCTACATTGTATTGGTGAAAAGAGACTCTTCAGTGATGTTCCTGCATGATTTGGGGAGTCAAGAATGAAACTGAGAGAAAAAAAACACAATTCCAATTATTTTAACAATTTTCTCAAGAGTATGCTTTCCCAAATAACATGAAATAGGCTAAGAGAAAGAGGTAAGAATAATATTGGAAATATTCATTAGGCCCTATCTTTCTTTCTCCTGGTGTACCCTAAGTTCCTAAATAGGTAACTGCAAAATATTAAAACTTTCCCTTTGTGAACTTCATTAAATTAATGTATGTCTCAGAAATTCTACACTTAATATGGTCTAAAGCAGCAACTTATAAATTTAAAATCTACTTTTAGAAAAACATCACAACTTTATCAGCTGTACTAATGCTGCTGAACATAAAAGATAAGGTAAGATAGGGTAATTCAGAGGGTTTAAAATATTTATTTATTTTAGTAGTAGTGTATTCCAAGCACTGACCACTCTGTTGCTGAAGTCGTACTTTCTGCAATCAAGTTTGGAGCGGTTAATATTGAGTTTGTATCTGTTGTGTGCTCTTGTATTATTGCGGTTGAAGCTGAAGTAGTCCTTGACTGGTAGGACATTGTAGCAGATAATTTTGTGTATTATGCTTAAGTCCAACCTTAGGCGTGTAGTTCAAGGTTGTCCAAGCCCAAAATCTCAAGCCTGGTGATATAGGGTATTCTGTTGTGAGCAGACAAGTGTAGTACTCTTGTGAAATATTTCTGGATTTGCTCAATTGTATTAATGTCTGACATATAGTGAGGATTCCAGACAGATGAGCTGTATTCAAATATTGGTTTACCAAAGATTTTGTATGCCCTAGTTACCGTGTTTCTCATAAAATAAAGCCGGGCCTTATTTTTTTTTGAGCCCCGAAAAAATAGCTAGGCCGTCTTTTAGGGGGTGAATTAATTTCTCCCCCTCTCCCGCTGGGTCAGCGGGTGGGCGCAGCGATGTGGATGTCGGCTTTGGCAGGGTACTTTAAATCAAAAGATCTTTGGCGCCTGCCACTGCTGCTTCCTCCGTCGCTCTTGCTTTTCCTTCGCATTCCTCCACAGCGGCCTCCATAGCTTCCACAGTTCTGCCGGCGCTGATGCGAGAACAGCGGCAGCACCGGTGGAACTGTGGAAGTGTTTCTGCTGCTTCTCGGGTGGGGAGCTGCCTCCATAGCTTCCACAGCTCCTGCCGGCTCTGGTGAGAGAACAGCAGCAGCACCAGCGGAAATGTGGAAGAGTTTCTGCTACTTCTCATGTGTGCAGGGAAGCTGCCTATGTGGCTTCCACAGTTCCCGCCAGCGCTGCCGCTGTTCTCGCGCTGGCAGGAACTGTGGAAGCCACACAGGGGGCTCCCCCGCCCGAGAAGCAGCAGAAACGCTTCCACATTCCCGCCAGTGCTACCGCTGTTCTCGTGCCGGCTGGAACTGTGGAAGCGTTTCTGCTGCTTCTCGGGCAGGGCAGCTGCCTCTGTGGCTTCTACAGTTCCTGCCAGCGCAAGAACAGTGGCAGTGCCGGCGGGAACTATGGAAACCACACAGGTGACTTTCCCGCATGCACGAAAAGCAGCAGAAACGCTTCCACGTTCCCGCCAGTGCTGCTGCTGTGTTCGCACCGGCAGGAACTGTGGAAGCCATGGAAGCAGCTCCCCCGCCCAAGAAGCAGGAGAAATGCTTCCACACTTCCTGCCGGCGGGAGAACAGCGGCAGAGCCGGTGAGAACTGTGGAAGCCACACAGGCAGCTTCCCCGCATGCATGAGAAGCAGCAGAAACGCTTCCATGTTTCCGGTGGCACTGCTGCTGTTCTCCTGCCAGTGCCAGTAGGAACTGTGGAAGCTATGGAGGCAGCTCCCCTGCCCGAGAAGCGGTTGAAACGCAGCTGGTGGAGGAATGCGAAAGGAAAGCAAGAGCAGCGGAGGAAGCAGCAGCAGCAGCAGGGGCCGAAGGTCTTGCAATTTAAAGTGCTCTGCTGAGGCTGACATCCAGCACTGCCACCCGCCTGCTGACCCGGCCTGCAACCAGCACCATACCCAGGTCTGCAGCAAAGGCGCTTGGCAGGGGTGGGAAGCACTCCACACTCGGCCATGTTGCCCATTAGGAGCAGCTGGTGATGAGGTGTGGCTGCCCGCGGGGCACTGTTAAAGGCAAGTTCCCCCCTGCCTCCCCCCCCCCAATTTCACACGTTTTAAACTAGGCCTAAATTTGGGGGGCTTAATTTAATTTCTTTTAATTTCATGCCTAGAAAACATGCTGTGTCTTCCTATTGAGGGGGCGCATTGTTGGAAAAACCCAGTAGCAATTCTATATTTCCAGAGGAGAAACTTCATAAGATTAGATTTACAACTCTTAATGCCTTTTTGGCAATGTGTTACAGTGAGCTCTGGCACTTAGGTTGTTAGATATAAGTACTCTAAGGTCCTTGAACAGAGTGAGGGTCATCAACTAGGTCATATCTGCCTAGCTTATATTTGGTGTACCGATTTTTTTAACCAATGTGTAGGACAGAGCATTTGTTGGTTGAGATTTGGAGTTGCCAATTGTTTGACTATTCAGACACATAATCAAGGCCACTTTGAAGGACAGTAGCATTGTCGGTGGTGTTGAATAGTTTTACGTCATCTGCAGAGGATGCAGTTGTTTATAAGGTGATTGCAAAGGTCATTTATATAGAGTTATAAAGAGTGTGGGTCCTAGAATGTTGCCTTGGGGGACACCACTGTTAACTGGAGCAGGGTTTGACATAGAGCTCCCTATTTTTTACTATTTGTTGCCTATTTGACAAGAACGCAGTAATCCACTTATGAAGGGATCTGCAAATGCCTTAAGAGTTTAGTTTTAACAGTAGTTTGTCATGTACCACTGAATCATAGGCTTTGTAGAAGTCTATGTAAATTGCGTCTATTGCTTTATCCTGGTCAAGTAGAGTAGTCCATACTTTTTATGTTTTTATATAAACTAATCAGAGCACAGAGTATGTTCCTTTGGGTGACAATTAGTGCCTAATACATTGGTACAACCATGGCTACAATAAATATGCAGAAAGAAGGATCCTTATATGAATAGTGTGATTATAAAAAAGATGTATCTTTAGAGCAATTAGTGCTATGCTGATATCAAAGTCACTTTAGATAAGATTATGCAGGAATGAAAGCAATATATTATCAGTTAACCTTGCTTGAGTGATTTATTCATTCCAGATATTTTATTCCAGACATTAGGGCCTGCCAAATATTGTTTTTAAGACAGTTGGGACCCTGAGATGAAAGAGTTTACTTACAACAGCAGAACAACTTCCTTCCTATTCATGTAACGTAACAGCCAGAAAAATCAAAGGACAAAAATGAAGATTATTATTTTCATGTATTTCTTAGATTTCTGAGATTGAGCATTATTTAGGGTTGGCATTCTGACTCATGCTTCATGTGAGACAAAGGATCATCTGCAAGACTGCACAAAAGCAAAAGGACTTCCTGCTTGCATATTTGCAATAGTATTGAGAGTTGTAGAAAACCAAGATCTGCTCTCTGTCACACTGGAGAAAATAACGGAGATTAATTATAGGAAGATTTGAATGTTCAGGTTTAGGAATATTTCCTAATGTTGAACATTCCTATAGTATGAGACAGCTTGACCTATCTACTATTGACCTCACCCCCTTCCTAAGAGGCCGGTAAGGGACGTGCATAAGTGCACCAATCGTGCCTACCGTCCCTGTCCTGTTGTTTCTTTTTATTTTTCTTATAAGTATCTATCTCATGTATTCAAAACTATGTTTATTCTTATACCTGTATCTTGTAAGCAATTGACAAATCAAATAAATACTAAAAAAAAAAAAATTGGGCCCAGCCATCCAGGAAGGTAGTGGACACCTCTTCTTTGGGTATGTTCAGTGCAAATATAAATGCAAATATCTGTCCCGGAGTCATTAATCTGCATTCCACCAGATTATACCAATAGCACTTAGCCTTATATATCACATCATAATGCTTTATAACCTTCTCTAAGTGGTTTACAGAGTCAGCATATTGCCCCCAAGAATTTTGTCTCCTCATTTTGCCCATTTAGGAAGGATGGAAGGCTGAGTCAACCTTGAGCCTGGTTGGATTTGAACTGCCAAACTTCAGGCAGCCAACAGTCAGCAGAAGTAGCCTGCAATACTGCACTCTAACCACTGCACTACTGCAGGCTTATGGGTTGGATTTGATAGTTTATATGGCCTTTCACAGCTCTATAGTTCTTTTATTTTATAAAATTTGCTATTGAAATTTTTGTAATGTTCTAAAAACTTTGTAAGTATTTTGAAAGCTTGCATAAACAAAAAAAGAGATTCTTAGTAGATCAGTATTGGATCTGAATGCTAATTCAGTTAATAAGACAGCTAATTCTGATTGTATCTTTTTTGGATATAAAGATAGTGTGAAGTGAGCTCCAGTTTCAGGTGTCATAAACATCTAATTATGCTTTGGAATTTTCCTCTAAAACAATTATCTGTATTTTAACGAGTGAGAGCATAATGTTTACAGTAGTAATAGACATTTCAAGATGGTAAAGAATCTAAAATTATATTGGTTAGGAAAACGTATAGATATTAAAATGAAGATTTCATTGGGATTTCGATTACTGAAAAATTGTAATTTTTCTAGCAATTGTTTCTTTGCTTGACTGACATTGTACTACTTCTGTTTGGTTTTTTTCCCTTCTTTATATATTTTAATCTTAAAACACACAGAGAAACAATATAGTTGTTCCAAATGTAACTGACTTTGTCACCCTTCTTTGTTATCCCTCTTTAAAACCTAGTTTAAACTTAATAGTATTTCAAGAGTTTAAATTTTAAGAGTGTTCAAGAGTTTAAATTTAATAGTATTTAAAGAGTTTACCTTTACATACTTCAGGAACAAAATTCACTTTCAATGTGTAAATTTCAGAACTGTAGAATTGGGGGTGTAAGGTTCAGTCTCTATTTTACTCTAAAAACTTCTATTTCACATGAATACAATTATATGGATATATGTATTTATATATAACTTCTGATGATATTAAAGTTCTTGTTTTTTAAAGGTTCACAGTGAACTAGTTATTCATCCAAGTCCCAAGGAACTATGTATTATATCTTTAAAAAGCTCCTTCATCATCATCATCATCATCATCATCATCATCATCATCATCATCATGATTTTAGCCATTGTCTATCTACTCAGGATGAAGGCCTCTTCCACATGTTTCCAATCGATCCTGAGCTTTCTTTTGCCAATTGGGCTCTGAGTACTTGCTGATGTCATTGATCCATCTTGTTTTAGGTCTTTTTCATGGACACTTTTTATCAAGTGGGATCCATTCTATGATTGCCTTGATCTACCTGCCTTCAGTTCTTCTTGCTATGTGACCAGCCCATTTCCATTTCAATTATTTTACTCTCTTGATAGCATTGTATACTTTTGTTTGTTCTCTAATCCATGTGCAGGTCTTTCTATCTTGTTTTTTAATGTCAAGCATGTATCTTTCCATGGCTCTTTGTGCCACTCTTAGCTTTTGTATAAATTGTGAGGTTAGTGTCCATGTTTCACTGGATATGTGAAAGCAGGTAACACATACTGATCAAATTTTTTTCTCTGTAGGCAGAGGGGGAGGTTGTTCTTGAAAATTATTGCTAACTTGCCGAATGCCTGCCAACCACATTTAACACACACCATTCAATTTCCTTTATTGTATCACCTTCCTCTGAGATCTGTTGGCCAAGGTATATGTATTGGTCTACTATGTCTAGTTCTTCTCCAGATATGATTTTTCCCCTTTGGGGAATTTATTAAACATAACTTGGTTATTTTTCAGGTTTATTTTTAAGCCAAATGGTTCTCCTGCTTTGTGCAGCTCTTGTCTGTGTCTTTGTAGCTCTACTGGATCCTGTGAAAGGAAAACAACATCATCTGCAAATCTTAAGTGACTGGGGCCTTGATGAAGTGAAGAGGCTTTTGTGGGTAAATGAAATCGTGGGCTTGTTGTCAGACATGTCTATATCTCCCAAAGTGAATATGTTGTGATAGATAACCCAGACTGATCACATCTGCAACCCTCATTGGACCAGAGTGGCAGATTGTGGTTTATTTCTTCCATATGTCAATACAACCTTAAAGCTCCTTATGCCATTTTATTTCTACAATAATATCAGTATCAGTATCTACTTTTTGAGTAATGTACTGGACATCACAGCATTTTATCTGACTTTTAAAAAACATTTATAGGATTGCTCTCTTTATAATATTATTGCCTCACACACAACAACAAATATTGTTTGGCTTCTGATATGGTTCCAAGCTACATTGTGCAAAGTTATTAAAATAAGATATTACTGCCAGTATTTTCTAGCTTTTGTGCTTTTGTCAAACAGGTATCTTAAATAAAGAACATGAGCCAGAATGCCCTTATCAATTTTTTTTGAGTCCTAAGGGACATACTATACTTCAAAGATGCATAAGAAAAATGAGAAATATGAAGTAAAATGAATAAAATGAGAAATATCAGGCTTTATGTATTTTTGTTATATTGGGAGTTTCTATTAATAACAATTTTCTGGATCCCTAAGAGAACATTTTTTTTCTTTTTCTTTTTTACAGTTTAATACATTCTTTCTATTGTGTATGATAAATCAGTATCTTATCTCCAGACCACTGAAAGATATATTTCAATGCATTTCAAATGTATTGCCTGAATTTACTCACTGATTTAATTAATTTCTTACAACTGTTCAATGAGTGGTTAGAATTGTACCTAAACATACATTTTAAACGTGATTTTCTCAGCTCTTGTTGGTGTTCTGTGGAACTTTGATTAAATGGAAAAAAGAGAATGATTTATTTCATAGAAATTGATATTTATATTTTCAATAGGATTTGAAAGGACTCCAGGGTTTTTGATAATGTATCTTCCACATAGGATCATATCACATTATATTATTGTTATAAAGACCAAATCACTTTCTAAATTACCACATCTCTCTTCTATACCCACCATAACAATGTTTTTTAAAAAAGTAATATCTAGTTTTTTGAATTTTTGTCTTTAAAACCAGCACTCTCTGAATAAGGTATAAAGAGTCTTTTATGACCTAAAGTATGAAAAGTAGTTTTACATCTCTCTCTCTCTCTCTTGTTTAGGAACCTCTGCCATAGATGGCTTTTTTTGAGGGGAAATTCTAACTGATCAAAGAGGGAAATTTTAAGAACCCAAACTATTTATCTCTTCCTTCCAATGAGGAACATTCTACATGATCTTTTAGTATCTTGGGTATCTTCTAAAAGCTTCCAATGGAACCTGTTTAAGAATAAATCACAGAAAAAATTATCTGATTCTGAGAAAGAAGCCTGCTTTATCACAATCACCATTTCAAAATAAAATGAAATATACAATTTTATTTATATCAATAGATTTTCCACTTTGGCCTATTTTGTTCTTTTCTGAAACCTTCCAATCTCCTTCAGTTTTATTGGAAGAGCAGATTGTAATATTGGCAATACCAGACATGAAAACAAGTTATTTGAATCTTCCTTTGTATTCAGTTACCGGAATGAATCAAGCCATCTTTTAGGCAGGATTTTATTATAGGAGTCCAAGGGAAGATAGATGAGTTTGTAGTCATGACAGCTTCTATGAGGTAAAATGGAAGAGTGGCACAAACAAACACCTGGGTCTCAGGATATATCAATATTCTTGTAACTTACCAAAATAATTGCATTTGTCTAGACACCTTAACAATCTGTTTACATTGTCTGTTGCTGTAACTCTATGGACCTCAGCTGTAGCAGATTTCCCAATAGGAGAATAGTATTTTGAGGAGAATAACATCATTTTGTATGGCTGCAATTTCATATCTGGCTTTATAAACAATAATAAAAACAGATGATTAGCTTAATGTTGAATATATGGGAATGAAAAGTGTATTGAGTGCAGACAGGTAATTTATGTCCTAATCGAAAAGGGTTTTGCAAAGAGTTAAAAACAACATGTCATTTACCCAAAAGCTTGCTATATAAGTGTAACATAAATAGGAGGTAGAAGAAAGATCACAAACAACAGAAAAATGTAAAGTATTTCCAAAAATTGAACAAAATGTGTTGGACAGGCCAGAGTTCAGAATGAGGTGAAGCTTGTGCCAAATGCCAAAAAAAAAAGGAATTTTGGGCAATACTTTTCTTTAATTGGTTATTTGCAGCTTAGGTTAGACAAAGAGTGGGTATCAGAGAATTTAGCTAATTTGAATGAAAGATGGATTACATCTTTGAGTATTAACAAATCACAAACTATTCCTAGTCATCTTTGAGAGGATTGATGAATCCCAGAAGACTGGAACACATGGCAGCCCCACCTACAAAAAGAAGAAAATAGATGATCTGAAAAACTATATACTTGGCTGCTAGACTATATTAGTCAAGGCTCTCAAAAGATCTATTAAATAAATGTCAATGACTACTTGGAGAGGCATGCTACAATTAACAGGAACCAGAATGGGCTTAGTGCATTATTTTCTTTGATAGAGTTACTAGCTCAAGAGATCAGGGAAATGCCATAGGCATAACATACCAGGAGTTCACAAATTCTTTCACACCATTCTCCTTAATAAAATGATAAAATATGGAGTAGATGATGCAATGTTTTATGGATTCATAATTGCTGAATAATCATAACCTAAAGGATACATGAGTGGCTTCGCTTCAGCTTAGAGAGGTCTATCCTAGCCCTGTGCTGCACAATGTTTTTATCAATGAGCCTGATGAAAGAGCTGAAGGAACAGTTATCAAATCTCAGATGACACAAAACTTGTGAGGGATGCAAGTGCTAATATTTCAGAGGCAAGACACAGAAGACTGGAAAAAAAAACCCTAGAAAGGCTTGAGAAGTGGCATGAAATGAATGTGATGGAATTTAAAAGGAAGAAATGTGAATTTCTGCATCTGGATAGGAAAAATGAAAAGCAAAAGTATATAATGAAAAAAAAAATGACTTGATCATAGTACAAGGAAAAAGGATGAAGAAAAGTTAAAAGACCTAGGCAATTTAGCCTAGAGAAGTAAAATAACGGAGAGGAGATATGAAAGCAGTCTTCAAATATCTGAAGGGCTGACATACAAAAGAGAAAGTGGACTTATCTTTTATAGCTCCAGAGAGGATCAGAATCAATAGGTTAAAACTACAGGAAGTAGGTTCAGTTATATGTCGACAAACTCTTGGCGGTATGATCAGTGGGTTCAAGCTATTATGAGAAGTGTTGGTTTTTTTATGGTAGATTTTCATACTTACATCAATGTGCTCAGATGCATAAAATTGCACACGTTAGGGAAAATTGTATATTAAAATGCAAACATTGGGGCAAAATGAACACAAACAAATATTAGGAAATACGCAAAAGAAGACAGGAATTTTTCCACAAAAGATTATTTTAAAAAATTCATTACTATTGCAGAAATAGAATGGAAAAGAGTGCAAAAGAGAGAGTGGCCTTCAATTGGATAGTTTCACTTTTCTCTAGTGTTTCCTAAAATCAGCTGGAAAACTTTATTCTAAATTGGGTGGGCATATGAAGAATTGTCATTTCCTTTACCTCACTTCATACGTTCAAAAAGTGTCTTATTTATTTCAGCATGAGCTTCCTCAGACTTTGAAATAAACAATTTCAAAGGACTGTTTATTCTCCCCCCTCCCCCCCCCCGAACCAATCTCCTTTTGGGTATCAGTAGCTTCGGGAATCAGTAGCTTTATTTCAGTTATTAGTTGAAGAACTATGTCTCCCAAATCTACTAAAACTTCCCTCATGGCATACTAACAACACTACTTTCATTTTTTTTGGTCTCCTAGCAGCTGGTGCATCCTCTTAAAGTTCATTTAAAAAGAAATTGGGGAATGATTTCTGTGGAAAGGTCCTGCCAGCAAAATATTTGTTAGGAATCAAAAAGGCTGACTTTAAGGTGGAAAATGTCTTCTGAAATGGATTGAATAGCTATTCCACGTGCCAAGTGAAATAAAGCAAATTGTCATCCAAAGAAGATTAGACTATAATAGTGTTGTTTGTCTGCAAGATGCCACAAGATAATGCTTTTCCCACCTATTCTAGAGTGTGGAATATGGAAGATTATAAGTTTTAGTCCTGCCTTAGGCTCAAAGCCAGCTGGGTGACCTTGGTCCAATCAAGGTCCAATCAAGGAAAGAGGCAAGGGCAAACAACTTCTCAAAAACCTTGCCAAGAAAACTGCAGGGATTTTTCTAAGCAGTTCCCAGAAATAAAACAAAACCAAAAAAGCCTGACTTGAAGGCATGCACAGGCACACGTGCACACCCACAGAATGTTCAAAAATCACACGTATGTTTTCTTTGCTCCCCCCAAAAAAGTTGGAAATTACTTTTTAATTAAGGATGAACACTTTAATCATGAAACATATATATATTAAGTATAATATATGGTCAGCATTGCAATGCCAATATCTTGTGTGGAGTCCCTATTCCTGTTTTTAGCTTATTTTAATTCTTAACATGAAACTTCCTGTGATAAGCTATATTCAAAAAAAAAAAAACATACCATAAACCACTATCAACAATAAGGAAATAAGCAGTAAAGGCTATTAGAAAAAAAACCTATTGCAAGTTCAGAATAATTCTCAGCATTTTTCTCCTCAAATCTAATCTATTCAGCAAGATAAACCATCACCATCATCACCATCACCATCATCATCATCACCACCACCACCACCACCACCACATTTAGTGATATAAGTCTTATAATCTTTCTAAAGATGAATTAATATGCATTTCATTCAAACAATTTAGACTCTAATTTGTTAAAATGTCTCAAGTAGTATTTCTAATGAGTACATATATTTAATTAACTGTAGAATTTGTAATCAGTCTGTGACAGGTCTAATTAATTGCTTTTCCTTCAGATAAATGCAAAATGGTCTTTTGTTCCCCAATATTGAAAAAAAGATGAATGGCTGAATACTCTGAAAATTTCAGCTTCTAACATAATTCTCTGTTACATACACTGTATTTCCCTAGCAATTTCATCCCCTAAAAGCTGGCACTTAGACATTTCAGTTGATTAAAGAGATCCTCAAAAGCTGAACAAGTTTTCTTTTCTCATAGCTAGTTAAATGTCTGGTGTATGTTGGGGCATTTCTTTTCTTTACAGAAAAATTGCAGGGTGAAAAATGGTCTCATGTCTTAACACTAAGCATTCAGCTTTATTATTATGCCCAGACTTCCCTGTATCTTATCAATTATACAAGAGGTAATTCTATCTCCAGCTTCTGGGAAAGAGAGAGATAAGTGGATAATGCATTCGCTTGATCTAAAGAAAGACTCTTTGAAGTTCCTATCATGATCACTACAAGATTTTTTTACTGACAAAAAGTATTCTTTATTATTGAGAATCTTGCCAAAGTTTCAGATATATTATAGGTAGTCTGCACTTACTATGAATCAATTTCAAAGCCTTCTTTTCTACCAATAAAAGAGAAAATCTATAGCTCAGAATTGAATTGGAGAGTCCTTGGTGCTTTTTGAGCTTGTTTGTTTGATTGCAGACATTGTGTTACTTAGTTAAGTATCATCACCAATCCTAGAAGGGAGTAGGGTTTGTTCTATTTATATACAGCAGAGGTCTCCAAACTTGACAACTTTAAGACTTGTGGGTTTCAGAATTCGGGTCTTCTTTTGTTGCCCTGGACAGGAGAATGGAGTTGGAAAGCAAGTTAGTGGGGTGGGGAGGGAATGGGATTTTGCAGTAACCTTCCCCCTGGAGTGGGGAGGGAATGGAGTTTTTACAACTTTTGACAAAGTTGTGTAGGAGCCCGGAAAAAAGTTAAAATTTTACCTTTTAAACATTTTAAAGTTCTGTCTATCTTGTTATTATCTTAGCCTAAAGTTAGAATTGTAAACTCTGGCATTAATTTAAAGAATAAGGTAATCCTCAAATTTAGCATCTAATAAGTAATTTTTTGGCAGGAACACAGGTTCAAAGAATCAGGATTTGTCACATTAACAAAAACCTATTATATGACCATCTGACTCATCATTCAACTATAAACTTATCAAAAAGTTACAGTCCTTGCTTAAATGTTAGCTAGTCTTCAACCATGTTAGGTGAGAGAGTTAACAGTTAAGAAGACTTCAAATATTTCATTTTATATATATTCACTCTCACTAGCAATTTTCAATCTTAGTACCCTGTGACAGCCTGTCTCTTCAGAAAGAACAGCAGGATGGTTTAAAAATTAATACACTGAATAATATTATTATTCAAAGCAATTAAAAATAACATTAACTTTTAAATTATTAACATTATTAACTTTTCAAAGTAGTTAAATAACATTATTACACTCTTAAATTTGATTGTAATAAAGTTAATAATATTATTATAAAAAGCAGTTCATCTTTTAAGGAACGATAGACCTGTTTTAATTCAATCTTTCATTATTTAAGTTTTTTTTTGCGTTCTTTTGACAAATATAGAAAATACATGATATATAGGTTTGTTTCCAAGAATTCAAAGATTCTTCTCTAAGCCCAGAATGGAACCTAGTGTGAGGCTGAAATTGGGAATATGGAAAGCAAATTGCTTCAGGCAAGACAAGCCATTATGTAAATATAATGAAAGTGTCCTCCACACCAATGAAGTTTGGCCTGGTCCTGCCGAGCTGGTAGCGCTGATGAGCAGCAGAGATCGAACCTGTTCTCTTTGATGCTCTGTTGTTGGGCCCACCTGCCTGACCGGGCTCCCATATTAACCTTTATTCCCTGCTTTTGAAGTGCAGCTGCTTTGCGTGGCACAGCAGATTGCCACGCGGCAGCTGCTGAAGCAACAGAGAGAGTGCAGGATTGCAGGAGGTGAGTTGGAAAGCCTCTGCACCTGCGCAAAGTGCGTGTTTGGTGCACACACCCATGCCAAGTGTGTGCACACGTGCCAAGTTTGTGTGAGCGCGCAAAGCGCACCCACCAAGCCACGTCCATCGAACCGGTGGTAAAAATGTTTGAAACACACCACTGCTCCACACCCCTCCCTGTTCTTAAGTAATAATTAACACATTGATTTCTTAGCTTGATTCCTTAGCTTGATGCAACAGCAGGAGTTACGGCATATACCCATAGTCCACTAGCAAGACTCTAATTCGCAAATTAGCTGGCTAAAGCCAAAGAACAGGTAGATAGATTCTGTAATCTTCCTGCCTTATATATTTGATTTTAGTTTTTTTTAGAAAGAGCAGGAAAAAAAGATATACGAACGCGCCTGGATGCAGTATGCTATGTTTCAGCAACATAATTATTCAATTATAAGTATGTTTTTTACTTTAATGGTCATGAAATTAAATTGCCATTGATATTATTTAATCTAAATGTAAATCTTGTACTCATTACCTGAAGCATAAAATACACAGATTGCTAATTTTAAATACTGATGGACATATGCAATTATGCGTGGAAAGGATGAAATGTGTGCATTGCAAGCTGCAATCAGATAACATTATAACATTAATTAAACTCTGGAGTCATTACATCCTCATGCCTGGTTCTAAAAGATGTGTTCAGGTACAACAGAGAAGGTGATAAATAATTTCATTCAATATGCATTTTATAGTTTGTACTAATAGTGTGAAATCAATTTGTGGAATCAAAATTGTAAAATCTTTTGTTGAAAATGACCAACAAATTACTTATGAAGGGTAATTGTATGTAATTGTATACTTATAAAGTGTAGACAGTCAGGAAAAAACAAAGGTACATTAGTAGATTAGGTGAAACCTGGTTTAAAAATAGAAATTGTGAGAGAGACCTTGGAGTCCTAGCAGACAATAATTTAAATATGAGCCAGCAGTGTGTGGCAAAAAAATCTAATACCATCCTTATTTATTTATTTATTAAATTTTTATACCACCCCTTCTTCCAAAAAGGAACTCAGGGTGGTGTACAGCCCAGATAAAACAACACAATTAGTAGAGAATTTAAAACAGATTTAAAAAGAATTAAACTAGTGGCTGGAAATATAAAAGTACAGTAACACAATGAAAGCAAGGTAAAAAAGTTAAAAATTACCAAAAATTTAAAACCCTAGTAATTAATACTAGGCCAGACCGGCCTGTTGGAAAAGGTGGGTCTTTAATGCGCGCCGGAAGGCCCTCAGGTCAGTAATGGCCACATCGTTGGGGGTAATTCATTCCAGAGGGATGAATAAACATAAGCATAGAATCAAAATCATGTTAAGTATTAGTACCACTTTATAAAGCTTAGTAAGGCCACACCTGGAATATTGCATCCAGTTTTGGTTACCACATTACAAAAAAGATATTAAGACTTTGGAAAAAGTGCAAAGAAGAGCAACTTAGATGATTAAAGGACTGGAGACTAAAACATATGAAGAATGGTTGCAGGATTTGGGTTTGGCTAGTCTAGAGAAAAGAAGGACTAGTAGGGAACATGATAGCAGTATTGCAGTATTTGATAGGTTGCCACAAAGAGGAGGGGGTCAACTTATTTTCCAAAGCACCAGAGGGCAGGACAAAAAACAATGGATAGAAGCTAATGAAGGAGAGAAGCAACCTGGAATTAAGGAGAAACTTCCTAACAGTGAAGACTATTAACCAGTGAGACAGCTTGCCTCCAGAAATTGTGGGTGCTTCACCACTGGAAGTTTTTGAAAGAGACAGGACAGCCACTTGTCTGAAATGGTATAGGGTCTCCTGCTTAATCAGGGGATTGGACTAGAATACCTCCAAGGTCCCTTCAAGCTGTATTCTGATTGGTTGAGTTTTGGGCATCAGCAAGGACATGATTAAACAGCCTCTAACTAATTTTAATTCCTATAAGAATGTTGAAATACATTTCAGAATAGGATGAAGTAGTGTTGTGACTCTGTCAATTATCTTTGAGGAGTCCTACAGAACTGAGGTTTCACATGCCTTGAGAATAGTAACTGTTCCTCTCTTTTGGAAAGTAAAAAGAAAAGAACTCCAGTAATTTTACCAGTAAGGCTAATATCAATACCTGGAAAGATGTTAGATCATAAAATAAAGCAGGTCATTTGTAAACATCTTGAAGATAGCATAGATAGCATGGCTTTGTCAGAAGCAGTTCATGTAATACAAATTTCATCTCCGTCTTTGACAAGGTTACTACTTTAGTAGACAGGAGAAACTTCATTTTCAGCAAGGTTTTGACAAGATTCCACATGACATTTTTATTGACAAGCTTTTAAAATGTGGCTTGGATGATTCTATAGTAAAATGGATTCACATCTGGCTGATTATCTGCACTCAAAGATGCAGAATTGATAGTTGGAAAGCAGTAGTTAGTGGGATCTAGGAAGCTGTTTGGGGACCAGAACTATTTTACTTAATTATTTGAAAATCAGAACTGATGGGTTTTATGTTAGATTTGCAGTTGATTCAAAATTGGGAATCAGACTGTCTCTCAGGATAACAATTGCATCTGAATAGGTTAGAACTCAATACCCAATAATCCTCACTAATACTGTATGTAAACCAAATTTTGGATAAGTAGTTTAGAATAACCATATTTTCCTTCCTCCTGTTTTCCCTTGCTGTGGGCTTTGATTCTTTAAAAGAATCTGGAAATGTGAAGCAAGTTCCCTGAAATATTTTTATATTCATTTAAAGTCTTCCATACATTTATTTTGAGATTTCACTGTTATCAACCTGTCTCACTAAAACATGCTAGAGGAATGTGGCATTAAAATGGCTTTTTAGGTTTATGCTGGAACTTATTTTTCTAGCTCAGATCAAATCAACATGTTAAAATAGATATTAGCATGGTGCCTTAAGGGCAGACTAGCATAATTAAGAATGCTGCCAAAACTGATTTCTTAAGTGAACTTGAATGTTCACTTTTGCCTTCTCTGTTTCATACTGTCAACTTTTCAACTCAAACTATATTAGTATAAAACAAATCTGTGCTGTCTATAAAATGCCTGGGTAGGCTGAAGCACTATATAATTTGAACTGTATTCTGAGAGTGCACTTTTAAAACAGTTTCTTTAAATTGGAATTATGTTTCTGTGGAAATTAAATTTAGTGCATTCTTAATACCTGAAATTCTGAATTTTGTATCAGTAAAAATAACTAGTCTAAGTACTGTAGTTTGTTAGAGTATGATTAAAAAAACATTCCTAGTGGGTCATAAGAAGTTTTCCTGTATTATCACCACCAATTCCAGGGCTGTAAAGGGTCATCATGGCTTGTGTGGATCATGGTGTGGTAGGTTGGATTTTTAAGTATTCTCCATTGAAATAAATATTGGAAGAACCAATTGGGGTAAAATCAGTTGGATTTTCCTGTTGGTATTCCTGCAATATATCAGAAAACATTTTATTCTTGTTTTCAGCCCTCACATCCATACTCCATGGATCTGCTAAAAACAAAAATATTGTGAAGGATAAAAAAATCCCTTTAAGATTAGAAGATTCTTTAGGGATTTGCATGTCTTACAAGAGACCCAAGTTTTTCAGCTTTTGGCATCAAAGCTCCTATTCTAAGGTTTTAATCCTCTTCCTACCTTTTCTAAATAAATAGCTGTATCTGTGGCAGCATCATGTTTCTAGCTGGCATTTTTGTATTTCTTATTTTCTTCTCCTTTTTCATGTATTGTTTTAGATTGTAAAGATCTAGTATCCATTTGTAAATGTGAACATGATATATCAAACACATGTCATATACTTATTACGTATGGTCTTTTGAAATCTCATTTTAAGACACAGTATGATTTCTATCTTCCCTTGGAAATGATCAGAAACACATAGTTTGGCTAGAGTTCAAATTTTATGGGTGAACATTTTACAGAAGAAAAAATGCACTTGAAGGAACAGATTATCTGGAGTCATTTAAGTGCAGGATCAATATATGATCAGTTCATACCTGAATGTTGATACTTCTTGGTCCTACTTCATCACTGAATAAATTCAGTATCATTGAGCATGATTTCCATCTGAACCACTTTCAAGTATTTATATAAATATATGTTTATTTATAGTATTTATTGATTGAGCATAGCTATCAATCTCTGGAGTGTTACACCATAATGTTGTGGTGATTTTATCTCTTCCCTCCTATGGATGGTTTATGTTGATTATTTTGAGGTTTCATCAATATATTGATAGTACTCATATTTCCTAAAGGGTTATTGACTGGAAAAAGTTCTTTGTTTCTGAGTAACGTTTTCAATGTTCAATATTCAGCAGGATCTGCAGGAAACAAAAATGATGATGCATGCAACATCTTCATGCAAATTCTGCTCATTCTCTAGATGTATCCTGGTATTCTGACTGAAACATTTATGGTGTAGCATTGGGAAAATGACATCATCAATACAAAAATTATTGACCAATCATCGAAGGAGGGAGGGTGATGTCCCCTCCCTGATATGACCATAGAATTTGGATGAATAATCCTGATATGACCATAGAATTGCATGAATAATTAGGAAAAAATAGCCTTTTTTGCAGGAAGATACCAGTCCTAAATGCCAAGATCTCAAATCATCCAATGTTTCATAAAACATAAAGTAATGCAATTTATTATTTGTAGAAGTTGGCAAGAATTATCCACATGTTACATGTAAGCATGCAACTGACATGTGTAAGTATTTGAATATGTAAAAATTGATTTCTACAACCTGAGAAAAATTGGAATTTGAAGAAATCTAGTACATATGAGAGATTTCCAAATATTAAAATAGGAAAATTATTAGAGAAAGCATATATAAATTAATAGAGAGTAGTTCCAATAAACAGGGATGGTTGGTTAGTGCTTTAATTATGTGAACATTGAATTTAATTTCTTTCTGTTAATTAGTTCAACAATGGTATTATTTAGTAAAGGTTGTAACAATTCAATTATAGTTCAACTATATATTAAATAAAAAATAAATAAATAAAACAAAATATTAAATAAAATTCAGGGAGCTGGTAATTTGAATCATCTACTTCAGTTTTAATTACATTAGAGATATTTGGGAAATGAATTCTGGAAAAAAAAAGAAAAATAAAATATAAAACAACACAAAAAAGACATAATTATAACATGGTATTATCTTGTATTACTAAGCTTCTTACCTGAATTTTTAAAAAAATCTGAAACCATTCAAACAATATTCATATTTAAATTAGTTTCCTCTCTCTGGTTAATTAATGGATAATGATATACAAAGGGAGACTTATTGTGGAAATAAGTGGCTTTATTTTGATTCTGAAAAAGCATTAACACATGGTCACCAAATAAGTAATGATGAAGCAATACTATTTAAACCACAGACATAGAGAAAAGACTTATTGATAACAAAGGAAGAATGAGAGAAATGAAGTACAAAAATGAAAAAAAAATGTTTTTAAAATGATAGAATTTGTACCATTAAGCTCAAAAAAGGATTAAATGTGATAATTAAATATTACATTACCCTTTTTAACAAGAAACGAACTAGAATACAAATAAATCTTACAGGCATTCAATTACTTTCCTAATGCACGTCTGTAAAATGATGCACTTGAATAGGATATAAATAATTTAAAAGAGACAGAATGGAGGCCCTTTCTCTCAAAATTAATTTGTATTCTTTTGTTTGGATTACAGAGGCCAATGGAATTCAACCAAAATTTTAAGCACAAAAAACAGCTATGGTTCAATGATAATGAACATACTTTGGATTCAGAAAATATCAGGTTTAGTTCCTTGCATAGCTAATTAAAATATTTAGGTGGCCTATAATATGGAACACCTCAGTCTGAGACCAAGAAGATCTAAGTGTAGTACATAAAAATTATCTGCTACAATGACTACTTCAGCTTCAACCACAACAATACATGAGCACACAATAGATACAAACTTAAGGTAAACCATTCCAAACTCAATTGCAGAAAATATGACTTCAGCAATAGAGTTGTCAATGCCTGGAATGCACTACCTGACTCTGTAGTTTCTTCCCCAAACCCCCAAAACTTTAATCTTAGACTGTCTACTGTTGACCTCAACCCATTCCTAAGAGGTCTGTAAAGAGCATGCATAAGCACACCAATGTGCCTACCATACCTGTCCTAATGTCCCCTTTTATTCATATCCATTTCATGTAATCAAAATCATGCTCTAATTATATCTGTTATCTAATACATGCTTGATAAATAAATAAAATAAAAGAAAGAAAGAAAGAAAGAAAGAAAGAAAGAAAGAAAGAAAGAAAGAAAGAAAGAAAGAAAGAAAACCAATGGCAAAATTGAAAGACTAGAAAAGAGAGCCATCTATGAGAAAGACAACAATATCAAAATGGTGAGTGTGACCAAGCAGTTGAAGCCACAGCATTTTAAAATGTGTGTTCACATTCATTGCATGTTAAATTAAACTCAACACTCATCCATGGCTGGATGGCTGTTGGGATATATAGGGGAACCTAATCCCACAATCCATTGGAGGAGAGTTTGCATAAATTTTGTTCCCAAGCTGAGGACTACAATATGGTAAGTTTCCTAAGAGTATCCTAATCATAAGCCCCAAACTTTTAACATTAAATTGTACATACATGCATACATATATATATACATACATGCATACATACTTTGGCAGATAGAAAACAGCAGATAAAATCACATCAAATACCCGTTCAATTAGCAAAAGAACTCCCAGAGCTGTGTGGTTTCTCCATTATCCTTTTGTCTCTGTACCAATGATCATATCTCAAAGGATTCCTTGGTTAAAGTACTGAAATTAGCAGATGATGCAATAGTCATTGGTCTCATTTGAGATGGTGATGAATTTGTATACAGACGGGAGGTTGAACAATTGGCCCTTGGTGCAGCCAGAATAAATCAGGAGCTGAACACTCTATAGAGATAAAAGTGGATTTTAGGAGTGGCCCTCCTATTTCACCACCTTTTTCAATATAGACAACACAGTAAAGACCTTCAAGATTCTGGATTCTACAATCTCCCAGGATTTGAAAAGGATATTAAATGCATCATTAAAAAGGCACAACAATGAATGTTCTTCCTATGTCAAGTCAGAAAGTTCAGACTGCCCCAGGAGCTGTTGATATAGTTCTATAGAGGAATTATTGAGCCTCTCATTTGTACTTCTATACTTGTCTGGTTTGGTACAGCAACCAAAAGGACAAGTACAGACTTCACTTGATAGTTAAGACTGCAGAAAAAAACAATTGCATCCAGCCTACCTTCCATTAAGGACCTGCATATTGTAAATCAAAAAGATGGCTAAGAAAATATCCACAAACCACTCACATCCTGGATATAAACTGTTCAATTCCTCCCCCCAGGATGCTGCTATAGGCCATTGCTTGCCGAAACAACTAGACACAAAAACAGTTTTTCCCCTTGTGCCATCATCTGCTGAACACCTAATTACCACAGCACTGTCTTAGGCCTAAAGATATTTACCCATGTAGTATAACTGTATTATTATTATCCTTATAATATTTTCTACTATCTTTTCTTTTGATATCTAATGATTATTTTACTTTCTTGTTTATATGTACACTGAGAGCTTATGCACTAGAGACAAATTCTTTGTGCGTCCAATCACACACATTCTATTCTATTCTATTCTATTCTATTCTATTCTATTCTATTCTATTCTATTCTATTCTATTCTATTCTATTCTATTCTACTCTTACATATTTGATGATAAGGGTATTGATGGACCTAGTCAAAAGGCAGTTAATGTAAAACTACAGTTGATTTTTTTGGTTTCTTTCTGGGTTGACTTTTCTTTTTAAACTTGTAGAAAGTCTATTGTTAACATACAATCTGCATGAAATTCTCTTCTGAGCAATTATACCTACATTTTTGAGGTGGCTTTGAAGAACACACTGCAAATGAAATTCAGAGGTAACTTATCCCATAAGGCAAATATGAAATGAAATAGCACAAACAATTATATCAGATTCCTCATTGCTGATTTTTTCAGTATCTTGGATCCTAAATATTTGAAATATATAAAATGATTTTCATCTTGGTATTAAAAATATTATGGTTTTAACCATGCTTTAATTATTGTTGTTAGAGGTTCTGAGTGGGGTTATTAAAATCTAAGGTTTTATAGAGTGACGTGAGAAAATGCCCGAACAAAGCTGAATACCATACATATAAATACCCACGAAAACATAAGAAATACACACACACACACACACACACGTATTTGTTTTTGTAGATTTTCACGGGTACAGGTACATAGGTCTTGGTGTGTTCGGGTCTTTTCCCGTGTAAAATTGAGACTATCTGGGCAACGTTTCGATGAGATCTCACTCGCCATCTTCAGGCTGGTGCTTTCGGCTTTGCACAAGCACAAAGCCGAAAGCACCAGCCTGAAGATGGCGAGTAAGATCTCATTGAAACGTTGCCCAGATAGTCTCAATCTTACACGGGAAAAGACCCGGAAACACCAAGACTGTATATATATATATATATATGTTTTCGCAGGTATATATGTGTATGGTATTCAGCTTTGTTAGGGTATTTTCCCACTTCATTATAGTTGTGCTTTTAAAGTTGTAGTGACGTTTCGGCAGAATCTCATCTGCCATCATCAGGCTTGTGTATTGGGTTCTGACACACATGACGAAGATGAACCCAATACATAAGCCTGATGATGGCAGATGAGATTCTGCCGAAACGTCACTACAACTTTAAAAACACAACTATAATGACGTGGAAAAATACCCGAACAAAGTTACACACACATGCGTGTGTGTGTGTGCGTGCACACACACACACACACATCAGTTCTGCCTTAGAGCACTCAGAATTTATATGGGCTTACATTTCAGGTGTATGGGCATAGACTTGAAGTCCAGAAAAAATTCAAGGAAGGATAATTCCATGTTTTTCCCTGAAGCCATTGGCAAAACACTTCTCTGTGTACCAGAGTGATCCTTTTGATATGGAACAATACACAGAGAATTGGTACAGAAAGAGAAAACTGTTTCCAAACTGTAGCTGGATGGCTTTTTATTTTAGCAACTGTAAAGTGCTAAAATATTTACAAAAGAAAACTTTGTTCACACACATTTTATACTTCTTTCTTAATATATATTTTTTGTGCTTAAAGAAAATTAGGGAAATCAACAGCTATAAATATTAAAATGTATAAAAATTGCTTGTAAATCAAAAGCTACCAGGGATTTTAAAAAAAATCACAACTCTCAAACAAATAGGAACAAAGAGTGTCTTTAACTTACCTTTTGCCCATGATCAAGGGCACCGCCTCTCTGAAGCACAGTTTCGCTGAAACAATGAATTTCATCTGTTATGGTTGAAGAAGATGATCAGCACTTTTCCAATGTTCTTGGATTCCCATCATTTTACTTATCACATTATAACTGATCATTTCACACTTCAATATTTTTATTTAGAGCTGAAAGGAACAATTTGATTAAATGTGTTGTAAAGAGTTATGAACAGCTGTGCAGAGCAGCTGTTGATGTGTGAAGTTAAAGCTGGTGTTTGGCTTGTAAAATGTTCTGTGAATCGGACTAGTTGCTCTCTATTGTTGATGTGCTGAAATTAGTATAAACTGAAAACAATAATAGATATTAAAAAAACTTCAGTGATAATCATTTTTCATTTTTTCTGTTTTTTTAAAATGTACTGTATGTTTTCATTAAGATAAAACAAACCGAATATGGCAGAAAAATCCTCTTCAACTAACCATTATGGTTTCTTTTCTACAGGAAAAAAATTACATTCCAACATTTCAATTCACTTTCTCATGATTATTACATATAGTAGCTAAAGATGTTGATGCAAGTCTTTAACTTGGTGCCCTCCAAGTATATTGGATCTCAACTTCTAAAATTCTTAGCTGATGCCCTCCAGACATGTTGGATATCTAGGAGTTTGAAACTGATCTACATACCGTTGTTTACATAGAGACCATCTGCATCACAAGACTGTCCATGTTACCACAAGATAAATGCTTATGATATTTCCAAAACATTTCAAGAGACTGCTGATGGTTTTCTAATTCAGTTCTGGAAATTTTAAATCTGGGAATGAAATCTAGGATTATGCTAATGCTGCTGTTGTATTCTACTCTTTCTGCCTTCTTGCACCCAGCTATCCAGGACAATATCCCTCACCAAGAGATCACTTTCCTCATTGAAAAAACTCATCAGCAACTAAAACAAAAATGAAGGATGAAGTCCTCCAAAATGAATGAGAAGATTAAAGTCCCTTTAAAAAGACACCATGAGGTGGATTTGTTTTTTAGAGCAAGAACAAGTAGAATCTGTATGGCAGCAGTGGAAGTTAATGGAGCTAAAAAGAAAACTAGCCAGAACCTGGTAACCCACAGAGATGTTTCTCCATCTCTTGAAGAGAGTGCAAACATATCCAGCAAAGAAAATACAACTGTAATAAACTTAATTGAAGTAATTTTTACTTTTACCAGTTAAACATTAGATTTTTGTTTTCTCGTATAAGCTTTATTTACTCACTCAGTCATAGTCAAATTTCTTCTGATCAATAGATTAAAAATAAACCTCACAAATAGACAGAAACTAGGTCACCCACAGCTACTGTAACAGGGAGTCCCTCAGAGAGCTCCCCAGCTGTCTTAACTCTCTTGAGTTTTCTATTGTATTCTATTGTTGGAGAGTGGGTAAGGCAGAAACCAATCCAGACATACAAGGAGTTGAAATGTTAATTTAAGTGACATTTACCAATCTTTCCAAAGGATTACCATCAAGATTTGATGAAGTTTATTTATTTATTTATTTAAATTTTTATACCGCCCACTCTCCCAAAAAGGGACTCGGGGCGGTGTACAGCCTACTAAAAAACGAACAGTATGTACAATTAAAAACAAATTAAATAACATTGATCCGGCCGAAATCTCATCAGATATAAGTTTGCATGCATATACAACGTCCCCCTCCAATTCTAAGAGAAAATGTTAATATCTAGATATGTGAACTTTACAAAAGCATCTTGCTCATGATTAACAAATCTCTATTAAAAAGTTCCTTAGCTTTCATTTGCATGTAGCTTTTGCCTCTTCCATTCTCCCATAGCTGCAGCCTTTAGAATGTCATTTGCACTTTGGCCAACCTTTGCTTTCGTTTCAAAGGGAGAAAAAAATCTTGTTTTAACCAAAGAGATAGGGTGGAACCTATGGAGGAGAAAAAGAACATTCTCACACTAATCCAAGTTCCTTTGAGAAGCCCAACCAGCACTGAAATATCTTTCCCTCTGCAATGATAATCCAGAGCTAGTTTGTTAAGAACCTTGGTATTTCTTGGAACCTTCTTCTGTCCCATTGGAGATGTCCCCTGATGTTCTTCTGCTGTGTAACTGGAGATCATCTGGGTGAGAGATCATTTCCCTCCATATCTTCTGCTTTTATTTATTTATTTATTTATTTTATTAAACTTATATACCGCCCTCTTTCCCTGACAGGACTCAGGGTGGTGTACAGCCGATAAAAATGCAACAACAATACAAAATTAAGATCAATTAAAAATAAAATATAATGGCTGAAAGGTAAAAACATATAAAAAGGGATTAAAAAGACTAAAAACCAGATAAAACCAGATTAAAAACCCTAAAAGAACCCTAGGCCAGACTGGCTTGGTGAAATAGATGAGTTTTCACCGCCCGCCGGAAGGTTAGGAGATCAGGGATGGTCCTCATCTCTGGGGGTAATTCATTCCAGAGGGAGGGTGCCCCCAATGAGAAGGCCCGCACCATCGAGGTCGCAGCCATCCAGCCGGCGGCACCCCGAGGAGACCCACTCTATGGGAGCGTATTGGCCGGTGGGAGGCCAAGGATGGCAGGAAGTGGTCCTGTAGATACCCCGGCCCCAAGCCATGGAGCGCTTTAAAGATGGTTACTAATACCTTGAAGCGCACTTGGAGGACCACTGGGAGCCAATGCAGCTCGTGCAAGAGCGGTGTGACATGGGAGCCCCGAGGAGCTCCCAACACCACCCGTGCGGTCGCATTCTGCACCAGCTGGAGCCTTCAAGTGCTCTTCAAGGGGAGCCCCATGTAGAGAGCGTTGGCATAGTCTAGGCGGGAGATTACGAGGGCGGAGGTGACCGTGCGAAGTGCATCTAGATCCAGAAAGGGCTGCAACTGGTAGATCCTACGGATCTGATCAAAAGCCCCCCTGGCGACGGCCGCCACATGGTCATCCAACGACAACCGTACATCCAGGAGGACACCCAGATTACGCGCCTTCTCTGTGGATGGCTCCTCTCATTATCAACATCTTCTGTAGACCTTGAAAGAAACCCCCTCCTTCTGTTTACCTATCATACTATTATATACATTGTCTTCAAAACTCAGACATGTCAACCTGCAAATTCTTTTTTTCAGCTACCTGCATATTTGGAGCCCTGCACGTGATTATCAGACCACCTACAACAGGGGTGTCAAATTCAAGTTCATTGAGAACTGCATTAGAGTTGTGTTTGACATCAGGGGGCCAGGGTTGGCATGGTCAGCTTGATATCTCTCATGTTGGGGGCCTCTGTGGTGGCCTGAGCACTCTGCCAGAGAAAATGGAGCTCGAGAGGGCTACCCTCCCGAGCTCCATTTTAACTGACAGAGGCATATAGGCCAATCCTTCACTGTTTCCAGGGTAGCGTCATGGGCCAGATCTAAGCATCTAGTGGGCCTCTCTGATTGCACAATTGAAAGCCCACCCTTTTTACAGTGCATTATACATGTAAAAAAAAGGGAAAGGCTTTTGTTATATTTCTTGCATTTTTTGACTCCACCCTCATCAAATAGCTTGCAATAATACTAAGTAGCTGGTGCTATTTCATAGCTCAGTGGTTAAGTGTGCCTCTGTCATTCATGCTACTTCTTAAAAAGGAAACAAGAGATTTAAAAACTCATTTGTCCAAATCTAATACAACTAATATTGCCAAAGAGTTATTGACAGAATAACAAATAAACAAACAAATTATGAGTAGGGCTAACATTCCATTGAAATTAATGAGTCATGAATTAATCATAGCTAAGTTATCCTATTAATTTCAACGGGAATTCACCAGCACTTAATTTCACCCTGGCAAATAGCTCTGTTTTTGGTCTGTATAAATTCTGTGCATGTTCATTCACAAAGCTGCTTCCACTCAGTCTTTTGTTTTTGTTTTTAAAAAACATTTGATAGTGTATGTAAAAGCTTAACATTTAATTTTCTGTCCAAATGCACACTTCCTGGTGATATTTTCTCTGAAAAGATGTATTCTTTGTGAACAAAATCAACGAAGCATTTGGGAGAAGCATAAAAGTTGTTTGGGAATGGAGTTCTGAAATGCACATTCAGGTCAGTTCATTTGAGAATTGACAGAGGTAGGCTTTCTTAAGGATTGCTGTGACTAACTGATCCTAGGTTTGGCCACAGTGGAACCGAGGGGGACAAAAGATCAGTGGGCCATGAACAACACTCGGGTGAGCTTAAGGTAAACAAAAACTATGAGGTTAGCTAGTCAAGCTTCATATAATGAAGAATAGGCCTTCATCAGAAAAGATAGCATTGCATCCTTGCATCATTGTAGGTAGCAGTTTCACATTTCAGTTTAAACACTATTTCAATAAATGGCTAGAATAGCTAGAACGAAAGAAGAAATGAAAAGAAAGATGGCAGGAAACTGAAGAGTCATGAATTTTTAAAGCAAAGACCGGTCAAAATGGGAGGCATGTTCTCAAAGAAAAACTCAGAGTAAGTTCCCTAGCCAGAGCTACAAAAAGGGGGAAGGCATCTTTCCCTGCTTTCTAGATGATTCGCAACATTCACTTTCTTGCCAAAATTCAGCCATGCTTTTCATTCTCCTGCTGAGTGCTCAGACAGCATGGATATAGAGACATGAAAAGAACTCTTCAGAGAGTTCCCCGACCACCAAATTCTCTGCATATTCTTTTTTCACATCTTTGCTCAAGCGGTGCAAGCTTTAAAACTCAAAGCCATCATCTTTCTTCCAGATGAGGAGGTGGATTCAGTGACTCCTATAGTGGTGGGATGCCTGTTCCAAAACTGGCTTGATATCTGTGGCTGTTTCTGGAGATAAGAAGAACAAGGGAGGGGAGAGGGTTTTGTCTGGGAAACAAGGCAACCTCCTTTTATTTAGTTACTTTTAACTGCCAATCACACACATTTTGAACAATTATCAACAGTCAATGGGTGAGCCTGCAGGGCTGGTGCTTCGAACGCCCTCCTGCAGCCTCTTAACGTCCTCAAGGGGCCCGGCAGAGAGGCGCTAAGAGGCGACAGGGAACGTTTGACTGTTGTACTGCACTGGAGCAGGCACCTCGAATGTGGCAGCACGTTGGGAAAAGCTGCCACCACTACTTTCCCAAAGTGCTGCTGCCGTCGCTGTCCGTTCCTCCATCCATCCATCCATCCATCCATCCATCCATCCATCCATCCATCCATCCAAAAAGTCTGTCTGTCTGTCTGTCTGCCTTCCTGCCTACCTACCTACCTGCCTGTCTATCTTTCTGTCTACCTACCTACCTATCCATACATCCGTCCAAAAGGTCTGTTTTTTCTTCCTGCCTACTTGCCTGACTGCTTGCCTACCTACCTACCCACCCACCTATTTATCTATCTACCTACCTGTCTATCTATCCATCCATCCACCCAGCCACCCACCAACCCACCCACTCATCCATCCATCCATCCATGTTCGAAGCGCTGACCCCACAGGCACATCGGGAAAATAAAGCAAAGCCAGTCTGGGAGGGAGGGAGAGAGAGAGAGAGGGAGAGGGAGTGTGTGTGTGTGTGTGAGAGAGAGAGACAGACCTGATGCATCAGATTGAAATGAGGCCTAGTTTAGATTGAGGCCCTTTTCCACATTGAAATGTCTTTGGCTTCTATTAAAGGTTTTGTGGACAAAACATGGTCAAGACTATCAGGAAGCTCTCACATTTTGTTGAAGCTTTAACAGGATCCGTTGGACCAGATCTCCACACTAAAAAATTACTTTTCCCCAATATATTACAGTGCCAATTCTGAAGAAGGCAAAACCAAAATGTACTGGTAAATTACAAGGAGAACACACACACACACACACACACAAACACACACATTCCCTTCTAACCCTGCTGGAGCAGGTGATTGTACTAGAATAGCTATCTCATTATCTTTCTCCTCTCTCCCTCTCTCCTTTATTTCTTTTTCTTTCTGTCCCTTCCATCTCCCCCTTTCTTTGTTTGTCCCTTTTTTCTTTCCCTTTTCTCTTTCTTTTCTTCCTTCTCTTTCACTTTCTCTTTCTTTTCTCTGTCTCTCTTTCCCTTTCTCAGGCTCACCCCATTAACTTGGTGCACTGCTCCGCTCAGTGCACTTGCTTTGGCAGGTCCCTCCAATGCAGCAGGCTCAATGGGGTAAACCAGCAGGGCCGGCACCTAGAACGTGGCAGTGGCAGCACAATTGAAAATAGAGCAAAGCCAGAGGTTGATAATTTTTGCTGCAAAGAATCACAAAAGCTTCTGGATTGTGCATATGAAGGGGCACACATGTCAATGCAATTCAGCAACATAAAATAAAGAAATACAAATATAAATCAACAAGAATCTGCAAAGCATCTCTGATGAGATTCTATTCACTGCTAGAATCTAATCAGAGATGCTTTGCTGATTCTAGTCCAATGACCTGTGCAGCCTCAATTAATTGCTTTGGGGGGTGCTCTGGGGGTGACATTTCTCTGCGGTCCACCAAAATTTTCTCACGACCCACCGGTAGGCCATGGCTCACCAATTGGTGACTGCTGGCCTAGTTGACCTCTGTCAACTTTCCCTTTGTTCTAGAAAGTGAGTACATGTGAGCTTTTTGAGTGAGTTCCAGGTTAACAAACAAAAAGAGCTGCCATTTGAGGAACACCCTGTATATTTGTTGGGGTATTATTACAATATCTTGAAAGCTTGTCAGAGTTTCTGTCTACTATCACTTCTTCCTTACAACATCAATATGGGATTATTTTGAGTTTCCTTTTTGAATTTTCTTCTTTCTCAAGGAGTGGGTAATATTCTCTGAATTTCCATCAATCAGAATGGAGCTGGAAGGAACTTTGCAGGTCTTCTAGTCCAGCCCCCTTCACAAGCAGGAGACCCTATACCATTTCAGATAAGTGACTGTCCAGTCTCTTCTTAAAATCCCCCAGTGTTTTAATCCCCCTTTCCAGAGTCAATTCTACATTCCATCACAAAACACTGGGCTATACCTACTGTTCTATTTTCTAAGAATGCCTCTGGGAGTAGACAGACTGGAATTAATAGATTTTGCCTGAAGCTGCAGCTTTGATTCACAACATTCTAGCTTCTAAAACTAAAAATCTAGAAAACGAAGTGAGGCTGAGACCTGACAGGAATCAAGGAAATATCAGTTGGCATACTAGCACCAACAAATATTCCATGGCAGTCTGAGTGTACATCGAAGCTGTGATTTGAGGGGGTTTTTTGTTTGCGGGGGGAGAGCATGAACCAAGTTAATTTAGTGCAAGGTGTGAAATCTGCTTAAAATAAGCATGACTGATTTATTATGTGATGTGGTAGTGCAGTGATTAGAATGCACTACTGCAGGGTAACTTACTGCTCACTCCAGGGGTTCGATTTTGAACAGCTCAGCCTTTTATCCTTCTGAGGTCGGTAAAATGAGGACCTAGATTGTTAGGGGCAACATGCTGACTCTGTAAATCATTTAGAGAGGGCTATAAAGCACTGCGAAGCAATATATAAGACTAAGTGCTGTTGCTATTGCTATTAGATTGTTGCCTCTATAGAACAGTCTAACAAGTTGGTGTATGTGTACCAACACATTCCAGAATAGGTAGAATTCAGATGAACTGTGATAATTTAGTAGCTGTTACTAAAGAAAAGTGATATTTCTTATGTGAGTGGAATACCACTTTATTGTCATTCATATCCAGCCTAGGATTAACAAAGTTTATATTGGTTGCTGAGTGAGCTTCCCAAAGGATCTTCTAAGCTTTTGGCTAATGATATTCTAGCCCTTAACTGCTTTCTCAAATATCTGTAAGTACACACATATATATATACTGATGCCCACCATGAAGATGTAGCACGACCACGAACGCGAAGCCAAACAACAGGATCACAGCTCACCAGCTCAAATCCCCCAGCAACTAAGACTAACCTGAGTACAACCAAACCCCCACCGGAACAGAACACACCCCCAGCCAATCAGAACACAGCCAACCCCCCAACCAATCAGAACACAGCCAAACCCCCAACCAATGAGAACACCCTCCCACCCAATCAGAACACAGCCAAGCCCCTACCCAATCAAGTCACACCCCCACTAGTAGTTAAAAGGAAGAAGCAGCTGCAAGCTCACATTACTCTGAGAAGCACAAGGCCGAAGACACAAGCCTGAAGATGATGAATGAGACTTCATCGAAACGTCGCCTAGATATTTCCAATTCTACATGGGAGAAAACCTGAGGAACCAAAGATCCACATACAAATACCTGTGAAAACCTCCGAAAACAAATATATATATATAATTTTATTTATTTTGTCAAACAATTATTAACAGGTATAGGTATAAGTATATTAACAGATAACAGGTATAAGTATAAATATGGTTATAAATACATGAAATGGATACGAACAAGGAAAAAAGAAACAATAGGACAGGGATGGTAGGCACGTTTTGGTGCGCTTATGCACGCCTCCTACAGACCTCTTAGGAAAGGGGTGAGGTCAATAGTAGACAGTCTAATGTTGAAGATTTTGGGGTTTGGGGAAGAAACCACAGAGTCAGGTAGAGTATTCCAGACATTGACTACTCTGTTGCTGAAGTCGTATTTCCTGCAATCAAGTTTGGTGTGGTTTATCTTTAGTTTATATCTATTTTGTGCTCTTGTATTGTTTTGGTTAAAGCTGAAGTATTCATTGATAGGTAGGACATTGCAATATATAATTTTATGTACTATACTTAGATCAAACCGAAGGCGGCATAGTTCTAGGATGTCTAGGTCTAGGTGTATGTATGTATATATATATATATATGTGTGTAAGGTTTTTAAGCTGATAATTTTAAATAATCTTGTTTTGCTTTTAGAGTTTAGATTAGAATAGAAACAAAAACATCTACTTTGATGTAGTACTTGAGACACCTGAGATTCATCTGGATGTGGTTTTCTAACAAGGCTAGTCCTCAGAACAAGGCATAGTTCTAGCTTATCGTGAGTGTTGACAAGTACATCCTACATTCAAGAAACTGTGTTAGAAAGCATTTCAAGGATTTAAACAAAGTGCAAAGCTTAGGAAAACAGATTTGGTGAAAAAGAATTGTTAGTTGGCATGAACTGAAATGAGAGAGTCAAGCACATTCATTGAAAAGTTTTTAAAATCAAAAATCACAACTGTATGTAAATGGGTAGCAAAATTTATATATTTTACACACGAGTCAATTATGTGGGAAAAATGAATGATTTAGCAATAATAAATTATAAATAATAATAATAAGTAGTAGTAATAGTGGCAGCATAGAAATTAGCATTAGAGACAGAATATATTAGAGAGCTAGTTTGGTCTAGTGATTAAAGTGCTGGATTAGAAATCAAGAGATGGTGAGTTCTATCTTTGCCTTTGGCTTGGAAGCTGGAGGGCCACTCATTTACACACAGTCCTGGAAGAAAGTAGTAGTGAATCACTTTTGAAAATATTGCAGGAATGATCACAAATCAGAGTTAATTTGATGGAGTTTAACGACCACAGAATAGATTAATAAAGAGACATTATAGACTTCCTACTTTCCTCTTTTATCAGATGTGTAGGCAGCAATCATAGAATTATTCTGTCCATTCCCATAGAATATTAACCTTTAGAAACAGCTGAGAAAATATGACTGGAGCAAGGTCACCCAATAGCAGGGGTATTCAAAGGATGGTTGTAGCAAGCATAATGTGGCTTCTGGGATATAATCCATCATTTATTTTCAAATAGTCTACAGTGTGCGTGTTGGATCAGGTCTCTGGGTATTATGTGAATTTCATTGTATGTACACTGTGTATATACGGACAATGACAATAAAGAATAAAGAAAGAATTATCAGTGATGCAGGTAGTACAAAAACAGCAAAACCTCAATTCTTCAGAATTCCATTCAGAGAACATAGGATGCAATGGACAAAATTTTGTCTGCAAACATCAAGAAAAGATATTGTTTTCAAAGCAGTTGAGACAATGGAAGTAATTTACACCACTTGCATCAATTTATGTCATTTGTGCTTTAACTGACTTTTTTTTATATCTTTGCATCAATTTACATCACTGGCATATCTCCATAATTATATTGTACAAATGCTAAAAATTGACCAAATGACATAGATTACACTAGGGCAGTGCTTTCCAAACCTGGATAAATTACTCAGAATTGTGTAAAAGTATTTTTTTTAAAAAAAACTTTGGATAATGTCATACAAACCCATTACCCAATCACAACAGGGACATTTAAATTGACATAAAGTGTTTTGCCTATATTGGGTAAAAACGATAAGCAGTTTTGGTAATGAAGGAAAGGGTTTGGGAAGCACTGCATTAAGTGATTCAAATTTGGATTTAATGGACATTTGGAATTAATGGGCACTCCTTTCCTGTTGAATGGTCCATTAAACAGATTTTACTGTGACTGAACTTTTGTATTTTTGTTCTGCAGGTCCCTTTGGAGTACCTTCTATTTCAGTTTTGTACATTTCTGAAGTAGAATCTGGAAGAAGCTGAGTTACAACACACCAGGGAAGAAGTGCCTGAAAATGCAGATTTCAGATATATGTGGAGTAAACTAATCTTCATTTAATCCAGACATTGGGATAGTTAGCTTCACTTTAGGAGGGAACCATTTTTTTACAGCTTTGATATGCTAACACATACAAAAGCAATGAAGTGCAAGATATCTAATAAAATTCCTGACCTGAAATAAATCAGTTGTTCTGGAAAGATTTGAAGACAAATGAATCAAAGCAAGTTGAAAGTCTAGAGATGATTTGTGTCTTTATATACACTAGCACTAGCACTTAGACGTATATACCTATTCACAGTGCTTTACAGCCCTCTCTAAGTGGTTTATAGAGTTAGCCTATTGCCCCCAACAATTTGGGTCCTCATTTTATCTACCTCGGAAGGATGGAAGGCTGAGTCAACCTTAAGCCTGGTGAGATTCGATCTGCCAAATTGCAGGCAGCTGGCTGCAGCAGAAATAGCTTGCAGTACTGCATTCTAACCACTGCACCACTGAGGCTCTACAATTGGAATATCTCTTGCAGAATTTCCCTGTGAACGCCAGATCTCAAACAGGCAGGTGCCCTGATTTGAAATCCTAAAAAAATACAGATAGAAACAATCACTGCCATTATCAACATTATATTGTACATAGCACAAGAACTAGTGCTTTGATTTTAAGGATTAGATTTGATTTACAGCAATAATTGGAATTGTTTCATAATGGCTCCTTTAGTTTTCCTACAATAAACCAATGTATTTATGCTTTAACCCTGGAAAACTCTTCTTGAATTTTTTTTTGTTCAACCAGCCCAAAAAGTCCCCCCCACATTTACTATGCATATATGTCTCTCAAGGTATCATTGATTAATTTATATAGCATCAAGTTGTTTTTGATTCCTAATGACCACCTAGATCAGCGATGCCTAACCTTTTTGGGCTTCTGTGCTGAAAATTGTGTGGGCGCTTGCGCGCGCGCTTGCATACCACAACCCAGAAGGCAATGCGCATGCCCCCCATGCCCCCTGCGCATGCACACACAACCCCCCATGCTGCACATATCTGCACATGTCCCTGAGACCCCCCTGCCTGCCCCATGCATCTCTGTGCATGCGCGTGTGTCTCTCACACACCCCTGGCCCCTGCACATGCGTGCCAGATACCCAACAATCAGCTGTTGGGTGGGCAGCATGCGCACATGCGCAGTAGACCTGTTCTGGGCAAGGGCTCGCGTGCCAACAGTAATGGCTCTGCAGGCCACTTCTGGCATGCATGCCATAGGTTCGCCATCACAGACCTAGATTCTCTCTGTGATGAGCTGTACCTAACCTGTTATTTCAAGTGCTCCAATGGTGTAATTCATTGTCACCATAACTGAGTCCATCCATCTGGGGGTGAACCAAATAGGTCAGTTTAGACTGATATGCACAAGTCATGCATCATGTTTTTCACACGTTCAGGCCAAGATCCAAGGAAAGATTCTTCCCAAGCATTTTATAACTTCATTTCCCTCAAGCTCTTCTGGCTGTTATAAAGAAATTTAGGAAGACAAACTTGATACAAGGTTAATATTTCCAAGCCTGGCTAATAAGACAATGGCCAGCAAAAAGTATACTGAACTCTGAAATATAGCCCATGCTTCCAGAAATTATGTTGGATATGTAATTAACAAAATTATTCACGAAAAGATATTCATGTTCATTTCTGGGCACCAGAGTTCAATTTTAAGGGTAATTGAAGAGTGGAAGGCCTCTGACAAGACCGGCCTGTCATCTGCACTTTGTTCCCAGTAACAGAGAAACGCAAGCAATTTAGCCATGTAATACCACTGAATGCACCCAATTGCTTTAAATAAAGGGTCCATTCCATCTTTTCTTGAAAGCATGCTACCAGCAGATCCTGCAGCATTGATGTCACATTGAGCCTGGAGGTCTTTCATCTCTATACATACCATGACATGACCGTTCTCTATCCTCAAAGGGTCTATGTAATTTTGGCAGGCACAGTGTCACCCGCTGATGAATCAGTAAAAGAAAGCCAGAGTTCTTCCAGCAGTTCTAAAACAGTGGGCTAATTAATGTCCCCAGTAAAAAAGAAGTCATAATTAACTCACAAAAAGAAATACAAAGGGCTTTGCATCCTGGCCAAGATATCATGAACAGTGCAGAAATGTTCCTTTATGTTATTGTCTTTGAAAATTTGTTTTCCAGAAGGTGCTTCTCCTGAAAAAAGAGAAAGAATAAAGGGACAAATGCTGCTAAATAAGAGTAAATAGGCCATAGATTTATTTAAAGGCTCATGACAACCATACATCAACTAAGCCAATGCCAAGGAGACAGAATCAGTCTAGATGTGTTGAGTTACAATTCCCATCACCCAAAGCCAGCCTGAGGGGACAATGCCACTGTAGTGCATGTCACTGGGAGGCCATAAGGCTGAAGAAAGACTGCTGAGCAGGAAGACATCTTGCAACAAGCAACAAGAAGCACAAGCATGATTTAAGTTCCTCATATGAGTTAGTTGTAGCTGGCAGCAATTCTACTATTTCAGTCATTCCTGATAAATATCTTGCTGTCACCTAGCTTATATGACTTATATGAGATGCTATCGTTCCACCCATATTCTGGCAGAGCATTGCCCATATTGAGTGGGTCTTCTGATGATAGATGTAATGTCCTTAGCTTAGCTCTCTTTCTTTTTCACACTATATTTGCTCCAAGCACACCTGGTCATCTTCTTGTGGGCATCATTTTCTGTTTACCTAAAGTATATATATGGGCTATGCTCAGCTGAGAAAAAAAATAGGGAGGACAGTGTAACAACATGTGGTTGAGATCAGGGGTGGGATTCAACAAATTTAACAACCGGTTCTGTGGGCGTAGCTTAGGTGATGGGCATGGCTTGGTGGTCATGTGACTGGGTGGATATGGCATGGTGGTCATGTTATTGGCTGGGTGTGGCCAACTCAAGATCACTCACATCGAGACACGGATTTCCTCACCTGGCCTTTCATGACTGTGGGGATGCTGCAACAGTCGTAAGTGTGAAAAATGGTCACAAGTCATTTTTTGCAGTGCCATTGTAATTTTAATGGTCACTCCACACAAGCAAAGTACCAGCAAAGGAGAGGTTCCTGAGACAGGAAGTCCAGTCCTGCCAAGAATGTAATAAGGGTTAATGGAGAGGCAGTTTCTGTAAGCAACACCAGAATGTTTCCTTCCTGCCTTCCTTACAGGATTAAGGTTGTGTTTGACTTTGGGGGCCCAGATTGGATGTGGCCAGGGTGGTCATGGCCAGCTCGATATCACTCATGTCAGGGGTGCCTGTGATGGCCCAAGCACTCTGCCAGTGAAAACAGGCTCCTAAGCTCCATTTTCGGCTGCGACGTTTTCCTGCAACCCTCTGCCAGCAAAAACAGAGCTCAGGAGGGCCACCCGTGGCCCTTGCAAGCTCCATTTTCAGTAGCAGAGGTACAGTAAGCCAGTCCTTTGCTGTTTCCAGGGGTCCCACAAGAGACAAATCTAAGCACCCTATAGGTCAGATCCAATGACTTGGCCTTGAATTTGACACCCCTAATGTAGTATAACTAAGAGCAATGGCACGCAAGTAAATCCCTGTTTGGAAATGGATCAATTCACTTTCCTATACAGCTGTCAATCAGAACCATTCTTGTTGTGCACTCTTGTTTGTTTGAAAGTTTTCAGGAGCCACAAGATGGAAATAATGAATATTCACCTACAGCTGTGGACAAAAAATCTTACCTAGATAGCTCCTTGAATAGTTAGATCAATGTGGTCTCAGAGAAAAATAGAATGTTCTGATGTTTCTTTGGAATGATTTTCTCACTCCATTTTATCTCAGAGATATACCAACTACTTAAAAAGTATGAGAACTTTCTATACAGCAAATGCCAAAGTGAGAAGATGGCATGTATTTCAGAAAAACAGAACTCTTTTCATTATCCTGTTTCTGTCCCTTTTTCATAATTTTGAAAAAAAAAGGGACCCCTAATATCTACTTGTATACTTTATGAGGGATGGCACTGGTTGTTGGGGCTTTACTCATCTTGTTTTCTTGCCTTGTCTTATCTGTTTAGTGTTTCTGAAGGGAAATTTCAGAAGAAGACAGAGTACCCAAATATGAATATAGATTGATTATGAATGTTGAATATAAATTAAAAATACAACACACCATAGAATATGTAACAAACAGTATTACATCTATTCTAAAGGCATAGTTTATTATTGTGACATTTTCATGATTATGATTATTATCACACCTATCCTTATGTAATCAGATTTGAATGTGTCATCAAGTTGGTGGCCATATGAATAGATTTGCTCCATGTCCCTAACCTGGTGTTTCAGATTTTCCAGTGATGTATCCATCACTACGGTAACTCAATCCACTCACCTTACTCCTGCTTGTCTTCTTTTTTTCTTTCCTTCCATTTTCCCAGCATTTGAGTCTTATTTAAACTGTTGGGGTCTTCACCTAATACATCCAGTGTAGGATAATGTCATGCCCCTGTTGGAATCAGATTTGGAGGGGGAAGCTGAGCAGCTGATGGAGTGGAAATGTGGCTCTGTTGGCTGTGGAAGAAACTGGGGAAGGGTACAGTCTGGCTGGGCAGAGCAGGGAAGAAGTAGAGCAAGGGGGAGGGAATTCGGAGGAAGACCCAGGCTCACCCCTCTTCAGCCTAGGACACACAGGGAGGAACAGAGAAGGGAGCAATGTGAGTTGCGTGGCTTATGGGGAGGAAAGGCTCTGATTCCCTTCATTAGCAGGGAGAACAGCTGAGAACACATTGTTTAAAAAGGGAAGCTGCACACAGCATCTTGTTAGGAGCAAATTGTAAATTATTTGGCATCGCTTAGGCTTATCTGTATTCCTGGCATCTTCCCAAATGTGTGTGTTTTGCTGTGCTTTCAAGTCTGCAATTCCTTCTCCTGCCCTGTCAAGTTAATTACTGCAGCATCTTTTGTTTGTGATTTTTAGTTACTGTTTTGTATGTACTTTGTTTTCAGACTGAATTTCCTCCACTTAAAGGCTGTTCCTGGGAGAGTTTTTCTCCAGCTGAAGGTAACTTGGACATTGGGGGCAAAGTTGGAGATAATGAAGGGGCTCTTTTTGCTTATTTGACTGTGTTGCCTTTGTGCCACACCCCAGGTCATCGCAGATAATTTGAGTCAATTGTATCTTCAGTAAAAATTTTGGGTTGATTTGTTTAGTGATCCATTTCTTTATTTTCTTAGCTAACCATGGTATTTTCAGGAATCTTTCCAACACCAAAGGGTCAAGAGTCTTCCTAATTTGCTTCTTTAAATCCAAATGTTTCCCACATTTGTTTTCATGGAGTATAGCATTACAGAGAAAACTATTGCCTGCATATTTTTGAATTTTGTAGGCATAAACATATCACAGCATCTGAATCGGTGGCATTCAGCCAGTTCTGACCAGTTTTGGTGTACCAGTAGTGGAAATTTTGACTAGTTCAGAGAACCAGCAAATACCACATCTGGTTGGCCCCACCCACCTGGCCCCACCATTATCTCTCCTATATTCCTTTGTTTTTCAGCTCAGCTTATTTGTGCAGCAGAGCGAATTGTTGTGCCTCACCTGAGCTAAAAAAGAGCTCAGCTTACAAGCACTGACAAAGGTTGGTCTTTGAGTCCTGCGCGTGAGGCCATAGAACTGTGCATAGAATCAGTAGAAAATAATTTGATCTGAATGTCATGTTTAAGAACTTCATGGGTGCTCTAAAACTTTTCCTTGCATCGTTAGCAGGAAAAACCTCAGCATTTCTTTACATTAATTAAAAAAAAACAGTAAGTAGTTTTGGGCTGGATAAACTTTCAATTTTGGGTGACCATCATTTAATATCATCAGAAGATCATTTTTGGGTAACAATGATCACTTGGTAGGTTTTCTTAATGTCATAAATGTCCTACAACTCACTGAATATTACATTTCAAAAGGCAGTCAATATTGAAACATATTAGGAGTCAGCTTTGAGAAAATAACGATTGTTTTGTCAACAGGAAAGGCTAAAACCACAATTTTTACTATTTCTGTTCCCTGTGGATTTAAGGAAAAAATATTTCCATCATCATGTGGGTTCTGCACTGTTTCCAAATGAATGTTCATGTCACGTTCAGGTTTGTTGCTTGGCATCAGAATTTCCTTTGATAGGGATGACAAGCTGTCAGAAAATGTGAGTCTCCTGTTCTGTCAGATTTTTCCCCCTCCCCTCAAAGCTTTAACTTTGCTAAAGTTAAGGGCAGCATTGCATTTATCTCAGTGTTGATTCATATGTTTAGGAAGACCCTGATACCTCTGTGGAAAACACTCGGGGAAGAAGTCATCTCTTTTACCATCAATATCTTTTTACAGCTGGAGCATCTAAAGCTCAGGGTGGAAGTCTTAGATCTTTTGTTCTATCAATTGCTTTTTTGCTAAGACACTCACTAACACTACACATTGTTTTGTATATAACACACATATTTATTTATTTTATTTATTTATTTCTAAGTTTTATATACCGCCCTTCTCCCGAAGGACTCAGGGCGGTGAACAGCCAACTAAAATACAAATAAACAAAGTATAAATTATTTAAAAAAGAATTAAATACTAGACTGTCCCAAATCTAAAAACCCCAATTAAAATCAATAAAACATCATACCCCGTCCCAAGTAATCTAAAAACCCCATTTAAAATCCCATTAGTCAGCTCAGGCCGGCCTGCTCGAAGAGCCAGGTCTTCAGGTCACGTCTGAAGGCCCTCAGGTCACTGGTCGTTCGTAATCCAGGGGGCATCCCATTCCAAAGGGCGGGTGCCCCCACAGAGAAGGCCCTATTCCTCGGGGTCACCAGACGACACATAGAAGGCATCGGGACCCGGAGGAGACCCTCTCTGTGGGAGCGCACCGGTCGGTGGGAGACTACTGGCAGAATGCGGTCTTGTAAGTATCCTGGTCCGATGCCATGGAGCGCTTTAAAGACCAAAACCAGTACTTTAAAGCGAACCCGGAAGGCCACTGGCAACCAATGCAGCTCGCGCAGGAGAGGCGTCACGTGGGAGTATCTCGACGCCCCCATAACCACCCGCGCAGCTGCATTCTGTACCAGTTGAAGCCTCCGAGTGCTCCCCGCAGGGAGCCCCATGTAGAGGGCATTACAGTAGTCCAGACGGGAGGTGACCAGGGCATGAGTGACTGTGCGTAAGGCGTCCCGATCAAGAAAGGGCCGCATCTGGCGTATCAGGCGAACCTGATAAAAAGCCCCCCTGGAGACAGCCGTAATATGCTCTTCCAAAGACAGCCGTACATCCAGGAGGACACCAAGATTGCGTGCCCCTTCTGTGGGGGTCAAGATCTCATCCCCAATAGCCAGCGATGGAGTCAGCTGACTATATCGGGCCGCCGGAAACCACAGCCACTCGGTCTTGGAAGGGTTGAGTCGAAGCCTGTTCTCGCCCATCCAGTTCCGCACAGCCTCCAGGCAACGGGCCATAACCTCCACAGCATCGTTGGGGTGGCTTGGGGTGGAGATGTAAAGCTGAGTGTCATCAGCATACAGATGGCATTTCACCCCAAAACCACGGATGATCTCTCCCAGCGGCTTCACATAGATGTTGAACAGAAGACATAAACACACACACACACACACACACTTAATAGTCACTATATATATCACTATATCTATACATTTATATCTATGTATATGTATGTGAATATATATATGTGTATGTGTGTATATATATATATACCCTCATACACAAACCACACACACACACACACATATCTATCTATCCTTTATCTATATATCATCTATCATCTGTCAACTTCTGTCTGTCTATCTATTGAGTTCTTTAGCTATTAATAAAAATATTTGTTGTCTTGTCCCTAATCAAATAGATCAACTTTGCAATTTCTGCATGTTTCATCATCTTTACATTCCATTCCATCATATTTTTATATATAGCTTCTCTTTTCACAGGAATACTCTTTCTTTCTTTCTTACAAGACAAAATCTTAAATATTTTGCTATCTAGGTCTACTGTGTGTGTGTGTGTAATATACTGTAAGAGTGAGTCTAGAGTGGTACCATCAGTTCTCAGCTTTTGATCTCTTTCCATTTGGGCTCTGCCATCACCTACAGTTTTATTTCACCACTGGCAGGTGTTTACAGAACACCTCAGCTTGAGAGGACTTTGATTTCATTCTCTTCTCCTTCTTATACTTTTTCTCTAAGTCCTTTCATATAAAATTGTCATGCTGGACAATTTTAGGGAGAGTTTGAACTGTGTAGAAATTGTATATAGCCCTGATTTTGGTACCCATCTGACTGGAGTAGTTGGGTTATCTGAAGAATTCAGTTTGCATGATAGTTGCACTTGAATATCTATCTATGTATCTATTTATGTATCTATCTATGTATCTATGTATCTATCTGTCTGTCTGTCTGCCTGCCTGCCTGCCTACCTGCCTACCTACTTACCTACCTACATAACTACATATCTATCTATCTATCTATCTATCTATCTATCTATCTATCTATCTATCTATCTATCTATCTATCTATCTATCTATCTATCTATCTATCCATTATCTATATATCATCTATCATCTGTCTGTCTATCTATTGAATTCTTTAGCTATCTAGCTAATTATCTAGTGATCACCTATCATAGATATCTATTAGAATAGAATAGAATAGAATAGAATAGAATAAAATAGAATAGAATAGAATACTTTATTGGCCAAGTGTGATTGGACACACAAGGAATTTATCTTGGTGTAAATACTCTCAGTATACATAAAGAAAAGGTACATTCGTTAAGGATTAAGAATCATAATGATAGTCATAGGGTACAATCAACAATCAAATCATACTAGGAAACAGTCAATATAAATTGTAAAGCAAAAAAGTTACAGTCCTACAATCACAAGTGGGCGGAGATGGGTGATAAGGAGTGGTGAGAAGATTAACAGTAATAGTAGTGTCACTTTGTAAATAGCTGAACAGTGTTGAGGGAATTATTTGTTTAGCAGAGTGATGGCTTTCGGGAAAAAACTGTTCTTGTGTCTAATTGTTCTGGTGTGCAGTGCTCTATAGCGTCATCTTGAGGGAAGGAGTTGAAACAGTTTGTGTCTGGCATGTGAGGGGTCTGTAAATATTTTCACAGCCCTCTTTTTGACTTGTGCAGTATACAGGTCCTCAATTGAAGGCAGGTGGGTAGTAATTGTTTTTTCAGCAGTCCTAATTATTCTCTGAAGTCTGTGTCTGTCCTGTTGGGTTGCAGAACCAAACCAGACAGTTATAGAGGTACAGATGATACACTCAATAATTCCTCTGTAGAACTGTATCAGCAGCTCCTTGGGCAGTTTGAGCTTTCTGAGTTGGCGCAGAAAGAACATTCTTGTACTTTTTTGATGATGTTTTTGATGTTAGGTGTCCATTTTAGGTCATGTGATATAGTAGAACCTAGAAATTTGAAGGTCTCTACTGTTGATACTGTGTTGTAAGAGGTGGTGGTATGGGTGGGTTTCTTCTAAAGTCTACCACCATTTCTACGGTTTTGAGTGAGTT
This sequence comes from Bungarus multicinctus, assembly GCA_023653725.1. Taxonomy (NCBI): domain Eukaryota; kingdom Metazoa; phylum Chordata; class Lepidosauria; order Squamata; family Elapidae; genus Bungarus; species Bungarus multicinctus. The sequence goes on along the minus strand of CM042836.1, from coordinate 68,641,580 downwards.
CAGTTCCAGATTGTTCCGGTTACACCACGAGGCAAGTTGTATAATCTCCGGTCTGTATGCAGATTCATTGTTGTCTCGAATGAGACCAATCACTATTGTGTTATCAGCAAACTTCAGTATTTTAACAGATGGGTCATTTGAGATGCAGTCATTGGTATATAGGGAGAAGAGAAGTGGAGATAGCACACAGCCTTGGGGGGGTCCTGTGCTGATTGTACAGGTATCGGATGTGATTCCACCTAGCTTCACCTGCTGCTTCCTGTCTATTAGGAAGCTTATGATCCACTTAGAAGTGTGTTCAGGTACCGCTAGTTGGTTTAATTTGCTTAGAAGAGTGTCTGGAATGATGGTATTGAATGCTAAACTGAAGTCTACAAAGAGGACCCTTGCATAGGTATTTGGAGATTCAAGGTGTTGTAGGATGTAATGCAGAGCCATGTTAACAGCATTATCTGTGATCTATTTGCTCGGTATGCAAATTGCATGGGATCTAACAGCGGATCTGTGATGGTTTTCAGGTGGGACAGCACAAGCCTTTCAAAGATTTTCATAACTACAGATGTTACAGCAACTGGTCTGTAGTCATTCAGTTCCTTGATGGAGGGCTTCTTTGGCACTGGGATGATGGTAGAACATTTGAAGCAGGAAGGAACATAGCACATCTCTAGTGATCTATTGAACATTTGGGTGAAGATGGGTGTCAATTGTTCAGCACAGACTTTTAAGCAAGAAGGAGCTATCTTGTCTGGCCCTGGTGTTTTTCCTGGCTTCTGTCTGTGTAATAGATCTTGCACTTCTTTTTCTGTTAATTTAATTTTCTATTAATTTTCTATTAATTTGATACTTCTTAACCACCCATCTCCCTTGGTAAGATGTAGCTCTATATGTCTTTATCATGGCAGTGCATAGCTCTGGGGCTGCTTGCCACAGTACAGTTCAGGGATCCTTGGCATGCTGAGACTCAGGGGCTGCAAGAAGCCCCTGAGATACAGCACAGAGCAAAGCTTTTTACAGTGCAAAGGCTAGCCCTAGCTCAGCTCAGTAGCACAGTGCAAAGCGGCCACTTGAGCTCCAGCAGTCCCAGGAAGCCCCACACCCCAATCATCCATATTGTCTTGTACTCCAAGATCCCTGTGGTCCTACAGTGCATCATCCCAGCTGACCTTTACTACATTCTTGCTACTGCTGCTGCTGAGGAGGCTTTGTAAGGCAGCTTCTGGCCACCTTCCTCTGGTCTTGTGAAGTAGCCACCATGTGGGACCTGGGAAAGAAAGTCTTGTGTAGCCAGCAGCTGCCTTGCAAAGCACCATGCTTGGTTAGTAGGGGGGACAAGAAGATGGCAAAAGTTAGAAACTCGAAGATTACAAGAGAAAGATTAATCTCATGATCAGGGTGAGGTAACTTATTGTGATTAATTGTGATTAGTTTTACTAATAAATATGTATCAATGTTATAAGAGAAAAGCATGTTATCATGAAATTATCATTAGAGAAAACTATGATGATGATGATGACAAATATTACTGCAAGAAATGTAACAAGGCAACACAGTATATATATGAATTTTGAACACATTGCTTTTTCTTTTTATTTATATATTAATGAAAAATATTTTTTTTTAAAAAAAGAAGACAGCAAAAGTTGACTAGAAAGGCAGGAGCTGCAGGGGGGGAGATTAGCAGGTGGGGATGTTGCAGTGCCCATGAAGTTGTAAGTGTAGGTGGGCTACCAAGCACCTTAACTTTGATCCTGTGACCACAGGGGTCCTATAACAGATGTAATTTCATGTACCAATTGTAAACCTGCATTCAGTACCACTACAACTTGAAAGGTTGTTGACTGAATGGTATATAAATTGAGGATTTTTGAGATTAGGATTATTTATGGACAACTGCATATGTTTTGTCTAAGTACAGAGACTGAGTAATGCTCACCCAAATAAAGAGTGCTGTAAAACCTACATAGAAGCTGGAAATATTTCAGATTCAACCTTTCTTTGAAAACAACTCTAATGAGTCAAACCTATGACTCTCCTTCATGTAATTAACCCGTAGAAATAGACACAGGCATCCCTTTCTGACTTCAGTCTAAGCAATTGTAGTGGAATGACCTGGAGGGAAAGAAATATTTCTGTTTCCATAGCTTCTGGGTATATCTTTTTCGTCTCCTTTTTTTCCTTTTACTTATTTAGCCGTGAAGCAGAATTTTTAAGTGAAGAAGAAGTGGAAAAAAAGACTGCTATTCCCTCCTGGGTGACTTGGCTTCTGCTTCTTCAAGCTGTGATTATGAAACTGACAAAGGCAGATATTTTGACACTGGACAGATTTCTTCACAATGAAAGCAACTCTCAGGACTTGATATAATAAACAGAACTATTGCTGTTCCAAGCACCTGTAAATTGTTTGCTCACTGCTTTTCATAGGCAACCTAACCAGTACATTTTCTTCTAAGAAAGTTCCAATGAATTTGGTAGCCCCCATGGATACTGCCTGACCATGCAGACCATACAGTGGGTCTAATCTTCATTGTCAAAATTGTATAATTATCCAGAAAGTTATCATTCCCAAAATTTCAAAATTATTGATGCAAATCCCAAAGTTGAGTTATGTCCCCAACCTTAATCCAAATGATTTCAGTGTCCGTCAACAGCTGATTTCAGATTTTTCACATTAGGAATAAACATAGCATATAAATAGTATAAAATTATGTGCATCATTAATATTCAAAAGTTAACCCTGAGTAATTTTCACTTTAGTTAGAGGTGTTTCCAATTAATTTCAAAGCCTCTTTTTGATTATCTAAAATTATACATTATACAAGCCATCATACATTATACATATAATCTGCTTCCAATTAGTCTTTTAAACAGCCTTTTCTAAAAGTTATTTTTTTCCACTGATTTACAAATTGCATCTGCTCCTGGATGCATTCATTTACAAATGTCTATTCCTTTTCTTAGCAAATATCAACTTGCCTAAGGGGAAAAAAAATGTAGTTGTATATACAATTTGGTGCAGCAACCACAAACGGTGGTCTAAGCATTCTGTTAATGCATTGCTTTGTGCTGGTGGGATTAAACTGGAGCAAACAAACTGACACCTGCAATAAATACATAAAAGCAAAAAAAAAAAAAATACAGATCAGCACATCTAGGCTTTCATTTTTAAAGATATTCTCTCTTTCATCGTCATCCTAAGGTCTAACTTCTAGACTCAAAATCTGTAACATTTACAGATATAGGAATCAGAACGTAACAAGCAGATCTGTAACATAAAATTTAGATTGCGGCACGGAGTAAAGAAATTCCATTACAAGCAAAAACTGCCCAGGAATTCTGTAGATGTCTTTCCATGGATTTCTTTCCTCCCCTACAATTGCATGCTTTATTCTCAGTGCATTCTTATAATGAGAGATCTTCAACTATGTTCACCAAAGTAAAAAAGTTGATTGAAAGTATGACTGATTCAATCAAAATCTGCCAGAACCATTCAAAGTATAATTGTTCATCTTGCCCTATAGGATTTTTTTTAGCTCTGTTGAGAAGTATTTGCATCAGAATGGAAGAAAAGAAGCTGCAGAAACAGCTTTGCCTTTGTATTTATGGTTATCTCATATTTGCTCTGACCATTTTTAATTTTCCCAATATATAGTATCCAGAATGAGTTGTGTCACATTCCACAATACCTTTATTAATTAATGGATAAATGAACATATTTTGTTTGGATAATGTGTATATTTGTTATTTCCAGTGGTTGCTCAGTGCTTCCTGCTGCAACAGGTTTTTTTTTCCATCTTAGTAGTTTTTTGTTTGATTCTAATCTAAAAAAAATATTTCTATTGTTAAGTATGATACAGTTTTTTCATTTGTTCCTATAGCAACTTCTTTATTTTTGTGTCAATCATTTTATCAGACAATATGCAGTTCTTTTGATATGATACATTACTGATTACTAACAAATATGCAAATTTATTTGCTCTCTGCTGTTATTAAAAATTTTCTTCCTTCATAGTATATTCATAGAACATAGAAAAAAGCTAACACATACTCCCTGAGTATAAGAATATTCTCTGTACCTTTCAGATAGTTCTAATATTTTTCTTCTGCATTTCCCATTATGTATCTTTAGCTATTTATATAAATGTTTAGATGTTTAGCTAAATGATCCTACATTATAAAGAATAGCTTGACTATAGAGATCATTAAACAATCTCTCCTGTTAATGATCACCAAGTTCGTTGAGAAAGTGGAGAGTTTTTTGCTGTTTCAAAGCTCATTTTTGAGCCTACTTGGCTTAAACAAATAACTATCTGTAGGTCATATATAAACTTTTATTTTTTTATACTTTATAGCTCAAAATAGACAACTGGCATATAAATATATTAAGCTTTAATATAATATTTAAATGTAAAGAGAAGTCCATATAATCAGTAGCCAATAGTAAACCTCTAAAGCCTGGTCAGACAAGACAGTCTTAAGCAGCTTCTGGAATGGCCATATTGAAAGAATGGGATGGATGGGTGGATGCATGAATGAAATGGAAAATGCAGTTTGTTAGATTAAATGAGTAATCCTGATTCTTTTCAGTTTGGATTTAGATTCAGATTTGATATGAATGTGAAATTTGCTGCTTTAATCATTGTTCTATGAAAGAGGGCCTTTGATAACGTTGGCTATGTATCTTCCGGAATGCATTGGGAAAAGTAGGGGTTGAGATACCACTTTGTGATAGTTCTGCTCCTCCCTTTATCAGTGCTACAGGGAGTGGTATTTGCAAACATATTCACAAATATGTTTAAATTTTACATAGTTTGGCTCCCAACTATCTGTAAGAACAACCTGACAGGCACAAGGAAACAGGACCATCCCATGAACTAATCAAGTAGCTTCTTTATTGTTACATACCTATTTACAAGAATCTCACCAGATTGACTGCATTCTCTTGGGAACAGCCAGATAATGGTTTCAGGTTGTCATTTCCTACTGTGCAAGGATTCAAAGTCCTTCCCCCCTTCACACTTCCCCCCACTTTACCTGGAGATTCCAAAACATCACCATTCTGATGCATGCATGCCTAAGTTATTAAATAGGGCTTTAATGCCAAGATTTCTGTAATCTACTCTCTTTTTCCTTTCAATAAATTTGATTATATCAAACCTTGTGAGAATCCTGCTGTCTTATTGTAATCAGCTGATATACGTTTGGTATTACAATGTTAAGTACTGGAACCATTTGTTTTAGTATCTAATTTATTTGAGGTTCATTAGGACAGAGATTTCTTGAACCTCTTGTGTACCCACTTATGCTCAGGGGAGGGAGTTACTTTTTTTCTGATAAAGGAAGAATGTGCAGGTGTTCCATGCTTGTAATATTTTGCAAACCAGTGAACCCTGAGAAGTCCATTACAGGACATTTTGTTTAAGTCCTGCCATGGCACATTTAACATAAATGAAAAAAATTGCTTGATGAAGCTCATAGTGAGGAAAATTATAATGGAATAAAAATAACCCACTTATCACTATAATTTGTAAAACATCTTAAAATCTACCCAATATTTTTAATATTTTCGTTCTAGCACTGTAGTATTTCTTTGTCATATTTTACATTTATTTTACTCATATTGCATTTAATGGGACTGAATTAGAGTAAGCATATTTTAACTAAAAAAATATCAGCCAAAAGTTGGATTACTGTAAGAGACATACATCTTCCAGCTTCCCTCCAGGGGTAGTTATTTCAAAAGGGTTGCAAATAATTCAATGGAAAGCAGAGGAATTATTTCAAAACAATGGTTTCCTGGAAGAACAGAAACTCAACCATCATCTTATTCAATGTAACGTTCATTTCTGAGAATTTCATAGGTTTGGCTCAATATGATTGAATCAGGCCATGGGTGGAAGGAGAGAGAATTGGCCCACTCAGGTTAACTGGAAACAAAGGGATGAGATTTATAAGAGAGGGGTGCTTAGGTACATGTGAATGGAGTATACACATATGAGACCATACACCTGAATAACTTCCAATTCCTGAACAGGTAAACAATATAACTGTTGAAAAAATAGTTAACCTCTTAGCCCAAAACATCACATTAATTCATTAATAAGAGATTAGACTAATCAGAAAAGCACTTTCAACTAAGCCAGACAATAACTGGAAAACTGTGTTCTTGAAGGATTATCTACAGATGCTAAGCAGAATGCTGGCTTTTGGCCACGAAGCTTCTCTCTGTGTAGCAGATGGAAGTCCATGGAAAATTCTATCCTGACCAGGTTTAATAGCATTCAGAACTGCATGTACACCATCTAAGTCATTCCCATGGAGGGTTCTAAGCAGCTGTTGGGAGAAACCAGGCCAATGACAAAAAGGCTAGTTAGGTATGAAATGTTTTCATGGAGCAATAGACATAGTCATTGGATTTAGACCATCTGGACAGGCCAATATCTGATATGTAAATATCTCTTGCCTGTATTAAAGAGGTCAGACTTTGATATGCATTTCACAGTTTAATAGTACAAAAGACCCAATTCTTTTCATCATTAGATACCAGTCCCTTTCCAACAATGGCTCTTGGCTGTAGACGAAACAAAAATATCATGTGCATCTGAAAGGCATCTTTGTTTTCATTTGAAGTGTACTTTAACAATTATTTTGCCACCAGTTTATACGAAACGAGAAATATATTTTCTGCCCCTTGCTTAGCAGATCGGTGTTAAGCCATGACACAAAGAAATAACTTACAGTCTTAGAGCATTACCTTGGTAACATCACAGTGATGTTGGCTTGAGTTATTCAGAATTGTTGACAGAGGAATCAGGCCAATTACAAATGCTAGTAATGATGGTAAGAAAGACACAGAAGGATTAATTCTGGTGGCACAAGATTAAGCCTTAAGGACAAATGCATACAAAGGATGAAGTGCACCACTTAAACACCATCAGCATTGACAAAATCACCATTTGTCAATTGCAAAAGGCAATTTCATTTGGAATAGCTGACTTCCTGCGATGACACCTTTAACACCATGAAGCATCATGAGAAACATCCCTGGGAAGGATTTGATAGGTGGATAAAAATGCCAAAATACCATTTGAACCTCTGGCTGACTGTGTGAGAAACCATAATAATAAATAAGTAAAATTATATCTGTGTATGTATCATCTCTATCAATTTCCTCCACATAACAATTTCCCCACCACAACAGTCATGCGCACTGGTGTAAAGAAAAACTGGGAGCTATGCAGTAGATATTTTATATAAGAATTAGTTCACTTCTTCCCAGATAGCAATTTAGGTATTGTTAAGAAAACCAGTATGACAAGTGGGCTTATCCACTGGATGTCTTTCTCAGCTTCCAGCATTATGTTTTGCTCTGGAGTTCTCAAGCTGCAAATTCTCCCAGCTTCCTTCTGCTTACTGTCTCGTCCTGGCATGCTGTTCTTAGAAATTTGCAAAGGAGCCAAATGTTGCTTCTGCTGCCTGCTCTGAAAAAAATAAATAAATGTCAAGCCGAATCAAAAACATTATAAATATTTGCCATAAGAATCCTTTGGAGGCAGTCAACCCCTGTCATGCTGCAACCTTAGAATTCTTAAGTATTTTGAGTGGCAATAACTATTGGAAACACCTATTTCTTGAAGAGATGACCCATGCAAACATTTCTTTTATTCAGAGGTATTCATGGTTGGCATCATATTTAAGCACAATCCCTTTCTTCAATCTTGTGGAATAAAAGAAAAACATAGAGATATCTATTGCTTTTCATTCAAATGCTTTCTAATACAAATAACTAAGGTGACCAGCAGTCCTCCTTTAGAGAGGATAGTCCTCCTTTTGTGAGTTCTGTCCTCTCTTGAAAAGTGTCCTCCTACATGTCCTCCTTTTTGATATTTGAAGACTAATCTGTAAATCTCTGTATTTGCTCAATGCCGATCTGATTCGTTGTGTGTGATGTGACGCATTTGTATTTGACATGGCGATTTGTCAAGGTTTGGTACAGTGCGGCGAGATGGTATTATGAGACGCATGCGCTCCACACAGGAGAATTGTTTTGAGAGAGTGTGCACCATGCACAAGAGTGTGCTGTGCACAAGAGTGCACCACATGCAAGAGTGCGTCACGCACAAGTGGCTTTCTTTTTTTCCTCAATTTATTTGTGTCCTCCTTTTCACTGTATAAAAGTTGGTTACCTTAAAATAACACAAATCTTTCTAAATTAGTAGGAGGAAATCATATGAAATTCAGTATTTGCTTTATGTTTCCATAAGAAGCTAAAATTAACCATTCCTCTCTCACCTGTACTTTACAACTGCAATCCTTTTTTTAAAAAAGGATTTGCGTTTTGCAGCTGCAACCCCATGCATATGTACTTAGTAATAAGGCCAAGATTTATGTCTACCGTTAAAATGCATCAGACAGCCCAACTTTATTAGCCAAAATTAAAGGAGACTTAGAAGAGTTTTCTACAAAGGTAAAAGGGAAAATCCAAATTAATGTTAAATTTAATGTAAAATATTAAAATAAAGGTCTTTTTAGGAAGAAAAGCTAAGATTTGGTTTTGTTTTCTAAGTTTCAAGGATCATGTCCTGAAGAAACAGGAATTTAATAATATGGAAGAGGCAATAACACACTTTGATAACATCAAAATAATGATATTTCAAGGATCATAAGGTTCGCAATAGTTAACAGTTCAGTGATAGTATATGGATGGGCAGATTAAACACTGGAAGTAAAAGAAAAATCTTAAAATTATGGATTTGGACAGGATTGGAAAAGACTGCAAGAAAAATCAGTATTCCCTATATCAGTAAAGGCATCTGTTCCTTGAGATGAGAGTCACTAAGCAGATATTCATACACTTTGGGCAGGTGATAAATGTGAATAATGATAATAGAAAAAATGATAATAGATAAAAATATGGATAAAGTTTCAAAAAGATTAATGGAAAATCTATGGAAAGACTACGGGATGGGTCAAGATAACAAACACTTGTTTACGTGAAGGCAACTCAATGCCACCTAAATAACAGCAGATTGCCTGATTGTTGGAATAAGAAACTTATCAGACACCAATCAGAAAACAACTCACCTTTCTGTTTGTCTCTACCCACCAATTTCATAGCTGGCTAACATATTCCCCCATGTACTGCTAGGAAAATCAAGAAAAGCTTATTTTTCGCTATACAGTATTTGAGATGAAAGAAAGTATTAATATTATAGAATGTGTCATGTAGAAACTCTTCGCGCTCCTTTCTGCTCTCATCAAAATCTAGTGCCTTTGCATATTCGTCAACTGACAACAGTAACTAAAAGGCCAGTGAAGTGTTTGCGGCTGCCTGCTTGCCACAGTGTCATTTGATTGTCAATGTAATTATTCTGACAGGACTGTCACTCAGGAGCAGAAGTAATTATCGGATAAAAGCAGCAAGCAAAACCAGGTTGGCAACAAAGTAATCAATGTCTCTTTAGGCTCTGAATTAATGTTAAGTAAAAATCTGTGAAAAATTGCAGGTAGATTTTTTTTTTGAATGATTTTTGGAGGAAGCACTGAAGGGAATTCTTCCTGTTCCATAATTTTCTTTGAAAGGAACCATCAGCAGACGGATGCTGCTCAAAAACAGGAGTGAGAACCATATCTGTATCCAGGTACTCTGTATTTTGAGCCATATGAGAAAACAGAACAAGATTAACATAGCTGATAATTTGTACCTTCAGAAGTTCAGCAGGAGTAATAGCTTTTTTTTAATAAACTTTATTATTCTTTTACGTTTTAAAAAAAGCAAAATTAAGCATAACATTAACAGCACCATAGCATCAGTATTATACATATTTATCTCTTATGCATATTTACATTTATATACATTGTTATATGATTATATACATTTGTCTATAGTTTAGCTTATCTTAAGTTTAGCTTATCTTAAGTTTCTTTGTTTTCTATTTACCTAATTTCCAGCCAATTATATTGTTTAAATAAATGTTTATTGGCAGGAATATAAGGCAGAAATGATAATAGTCTTTTCTCCTATATTGTGAAAGTGATACCAATTGTCTAGATCAGTGATGGCTAACCTTTTCGTTGTCGTGTGCCGAAAGTTCGTGCAATCATGCATGTAAGCACACATACTTGCTTGCACCCATAATGCAATGCACATGCGCACCCCACTGTGCCCCTACACATACACGCATGACCCCGTGCTCCCTCTGCCCCCTGCGCATACATGCATGAACCCCCAGGCCTAGCGCTTCTGCGCATGTGCATGTACGCATGACTCCGTGCATGCTGCACACTTTTGTGCATGCGCACACATCTCCCACATGCTCCCTGTCCCCCCACACATACATAGCAGATACCCGACAATCAGCTGGCTGGTGGAAGGTGCATGTGCATGCGCAGTGAACCTGATCTGGGGTGATGGCTCGTGTGCTGGCAGAGATGGCTCTGCATGCCACTTCCAGCATGCGTGCGTAAGTTTACCATCATGGGTCTAGATAAATAACAGCTGAACAGGTCACTGTTCAGACTTGCTGACATATTATTGATAAAGAAGTTTACTAGTTTTATCTTTCAAAATTAATAATAAATTGAAATACCTAATACCTGCATATTGGATACTATTTGCCATTAAGTTAAAAGCCAGAATCCAAATCTAATGCCTACTAAGTTATAGCAATTTCCTTCCCTTCCTTTAAAAAAAGATTTTTTTTTTGTTTCGGACACTACTAATACTTGCAACCAGAGGTGGGCTGCTGCAGGTTCCGACCAGTTTGCCTGAACCCCTTGTTCTGATTCTGCATGATTCATAGAACCAGCAAATCTGACCACTGGCTGGCCCCGCCCCTGCCTGTTTTTTGGGCCCCTTTTGGCCTTTTTTGGGTAAAAAACAGCCTGAAAAAGGCCCCCAAAATGGCCTGAAAACAGCCCCCAAAACAGGCCATTTTTTTGGTTTTTTGGGCTGTTTTCAGGCAATTTTTCTCGCCAAAATCAGCCTGAAAACACCCCCAAAATAGCTTGTTTTTCAGGCCATTTTCAGGCTGTTTTCAGACCATTTTCATGTATTTTGGCTGGAGAAATAGCCTGAAAATGGCCCAAAAAAATGGCCTGGAAACAACCTGGAAAATGGCCTGTTTTTCAAGCTGTTTACAGGCCATTTTTTAGGCTGTTTTCAGGCCATTTTTTCCAGCCAAAATTGGTCTGAAAACAACCCAAATACAGCCTCAAAACAGCCCAAACAGGCCTGAATACAGCCCAAAAACAGGCCGACAAACAGGCTGAAAAATGGGCAGGGGCGTGGCTGAATCGTATCTGTTCCTTTGAGGTGAGTGGCTGGGATGCGGGACTGGGTGTGATGAGTGACAGCACCCACCCAGTCACATGACTAACCAGCCATGCCTAATCAGCCAGAGAACCGGTTGTTAAAAAATTTGCAGCCCACCACTGCTTGCAACTGATATTCCATTTAAGCAATGGCAGAGGGATTTCTCAAAGTTTATATGGCAAGGGAAAAAACCAAGAATTAGATACAGACTGCTGCAAGATGCTAAGAAAAGAGAGGGTCTGGGTCTACCAGATTTGAAATTGTATTTTGATGCCTGCTGTTTGGTCTGGTTAAAAGAATGGGTGAACCTTCAGAATAAGAGGCTACCGGATTCAGAAGGCCATGAATTAAGATTTGGTTGGCACTCTTACTTACGGTAATACAAAGTTAAAGTAAATGTTGACTTCAACAATAATTTTGTCAAACATGCTATTTTGAGAGTTTGGAATAAATATAAAACACGGTTTTCCATGAAGATGCCTCTTTGAATTTCCCCACAGGAAGCTTTTTTTAAAGAAAAGAAATGATGAAAACACCAAACTGGTGGACATATATTTTAATATAAAATCTATTTTAATTTAAATCTAAGGAGGACCCTCAAATCTAAGGAGGAACTAGAATCAGAAGGTCATGTTTGTCATTAGTTTACATATTTACAACTGAAAGATTTAATTTAGATTTTAAAAAATCATGGGTTTAATTTTGTTAAAAATGAATTGGAAACTTTACTGTGTGGTAGTGATAAACATATTATTGCTAAAGTCCATAAAGTATTATTGAATTTAAATCTGAAAAATGAACAAGTAAAGCATTGTATGATTCAGTGGGCAAGGAATTTTGGATATAATGTAATGCTTGAACAGTGGGAGAATATGTGGAATAAAGGTTTAAAGTTTACATAAAACTATAATTCAAAAGAACATTTCTATAAAATGATGCATCATTGGTATTTAACTCCAGATAAATTGTCAAGAATGTATAAAGGTACTTCAAATGAATGTTGGTAATGTAAATGTAAAGAAGGGACTTTTTAATCATTTATGGTGGATGTGTGATAAAGCAAAGAAATATTGGAGTAGGATTTATTTCTTAATACAGAAAATTCTTAAAGTGAATATAGAAAGAAAACTCTTAAGAGTCTTTTTTTTTGGGGTTTAATGGAACAAGACTTGGAAAAAAATAGGAACTGCGATGTTATATATGTTAATGGCAGCAAGATTACTTTATGCACAAAAATGGAAGGATGCTTCAATCTCCACAATGGATGAATGGCTGCAAAAACTGATGGTGTAGCAAAGATGGCTAAATGGATTGTTTTAAAGAAAAAAACACAAATACTTTTATTTCTACTTGGAAACCATTTCTGGACTTTGTGCTTGAGGTGGAAAAAAATGAAACTTTGATTTTGGGTTTTAGTGATTAGTTAGATTTGTTGTTATAGAAATGGCTAGTTATATTATTATGAAAAAGTAAAAAGTTGAGGGTAGATGTTAATGCCTTATTTTACCACACCAAAGAAGTCGGAAGTCAATGTCTTTTATTTTCTTTTTCCCTTGCTTTCTCCCACTATCTACTTCCCTTTTTCCTTCCCTAATTTCCCTAATACTTACTTTTGAATTCTCTTTGTATGTCATATTATAAATTAATAACAACTATATTATATTTTTTATTATTTATTTCTTACTAAAATTTCTAAGTTACTCCACTCCAAAATGGCTTTCCTGAGATCTATGAAAGTTTTTGTTTAGTTCATACTTAACATTGAAAAAAGATTACATTTAAGAGAAAAAAAATCCTCAGGGTCTTTTTTGTTGTGGAGGGAGAGGAAAATGAATATATATTAGTTGATTCTATTTTTAGCAAAGTTTGTGCACAATTTATGAGATGTTAATTTCTTTGAAGTTTGAGCCATCCTATGGGAAAGATATGAAAGAAAACTCAGAGTGCCAAATCTCTGTGGGTGTAGCAAAAGACTTTTTGATCGTATATACAGTATATATCAATGAAATGTACTATAACTACCCAATGGGAATTTTGGCTTTTCTGGATAAAATTTGATTGTAAGAATCACATCTGGAGAGCTGGGGAAAATCATGTTACACATTACATTCTTCAAATCAATGCCATCTGATAAGGGTCAGAATACAATGGAGATTTTGATGAAGCGACTAGTCTGGAACTATTGTTACATGTGTCAGCTTTGAAATTCAGCTGCCACATAATGGATGGGGGTATGGAGGAATTGAAAAGTTCAAGGTTATTCTGTATGTCTACTAAGAAATTCCAGTTGCAATTAATTGGTTCTCGTGATTTATGAAGTGTAGAAGTGGGAGGAGAGAAGGTGGATTCTGTGTAACCCGCAAATATACTTTCACTTTGGGAAATTGCCTTAGACGTACCAGATCTGTTCCTAAATAAATCAATTGGAGAGAACATGTCTCGGAATGATTGATATCATGGATACTTTCTGGATGCCTTACAACATGGTTTTCATGTTCTTTGCTTATTTTGGTGGGAATAATTATCATATCTTATTTCTAGCAGCAACAAACCTTTTTGGTTTTGCAAAGCAAATGGGTTTCAATCCTTAGGCAAACCATTTCATATTGATGAGAGCTTGGATTTTCCTTTTTAAAGAGGTATTTGTAAGTATTTGTAAAGGCAATGGATAGAGCTAAATTTTACTCTGTGCAAATAGTCCTGAGAAATGCATTAGTTGAGAATAATTTTATAACAGTCCTTGTGGAAAGAAGAAGAAAGGATACCAACTAAGTGCACATACATCAAAGATACTTGCAGCATGGGGTAGAAATGTTCAAATGATTTCAGAGTTGTTATATTTCTGGGTTGTCAATAGAGAATAAAGCTAACAGAGTTGTCCATTATTAAGCCAGATCCACTCGTAGATTGGACACAAATAATCATCAGCTTCCTGTGGGTAAGTTTTCCCTAATGTTATACTACTACTACTACTTACTATTACTACTACTACTACTAAAATAGTCTAATGAAAATATTCATATGATTGCATTGCTCCAGCCTCCTCTATGAGAAAAATAATAAAATTTGTAATGATCACTTGATGTTGCTAAATAAACTGCATACAAATAGAATGATTTTTTTAAGAGCATACATTTTGCAAATATAAAAGTAAAATCCCAGAAAAGTTAGGATAAAGAACTTCATCTATAGCTATGTAATCTTAGTATTATGTAAAGATATTGGAAATTCAGGCAGAATCCATAGCTCAGAATATTCCAGATGAGGGTTGATTGTGAGTGGCACATCATGTTTCAGTCAGTATGTATGTTAAGAGAGGCAAGCCACAGCCATAGTCTTGACACACAATTCCCAGTCTTTTATTTTTGACCTACCCATGGTCGCTATTTTGGTTATGGCCCCTTTAAATTATTACGCAGAGGAGCTGTAGCCATGGCATAGGCAGCTGTTTCCAGTCTTGGCTGAATATTCTGTGCATTAGGTAGTTCACATGTTTGGAAGTCTCATAGAGCAAAGAGACTAACACAGAGCTTACCTGATCTTGAGTGTGATTTTGGTCTAACCCTAGACCAAGCCAAGTCTAAAAACACTAGCAGATTCCTGGAAGTCTGGCACTCTGACAAATTGTCTATCAATAGACATATAGACATAAACAACTATGCAGAAAAAACCAATTAATGAGCTCAAAGGAGAGCAAAATGACCTCAATACCTCGCCACCAGCAATCAACACTCAGATGAGTAGAGATTAATATGAAGATTATCAACAGGCCAACAATCAAGAAGTAAACAATATCCCAATCAAATAACTGCCAAACAAGCCAACAGTAACCAACCAACCCACCAACCCAATTCCCACCAACACTGACAGGGCAAGCCACTAGAATATAAACAGAGAGCAAATCTACTAGCACTGATAATGTTACTTCATTTAGGTTATTTTCTGCTAGAAAATGACCAAATTCAGAGAACACCAAGGACCCCTCAGAAATAAATTTTTGAATCTCATTTTAAATTGACCGAAATTTACTGCTGTTTTAAAATGTTTGCCAAAATGCATTAATGATTAAGCACATATTTTTGTTAATTTATAAAATAATTTCTGTATTTAATGTTTTGATGTACTTTAAGACCAAATAAATATTTACCTTCCTATAGTATTTATTTATTTATTATTTATTATTAGGTTTTATATACCGCCCTTCTCCCGAAGGACTCAGGGCGGTGAACAGCCAACTAAAATACATATAGACAAATATAAATATTGTTAAAAAAGAATTAAATCCTAGGCTGCCCCAATAAAAATCTAAAAACCCCAATTAAAATAAATTAAAACTTTGTACCCCATCCCAACTAATCTAAAACCGCATTTAAAATCCCATTTGAGTCAGCTCAGGCCGGCCTGCTCGAAGAGCCAGGTCTTCAGGTCACGTCTGAACGCCCTCAGGTCATTGGTCGTTCGTAGTCCTGGGGGCATCCCGTTCCAAAGGGCGGGTGCCCCCACAGAGAAGGCCCTATTCCTCGGGGTCACCAGGCGGCACATAGAAGGCGTCGGGACCCGGAGGAGACCCTCTCTGTGGGAGCGCACCGGTCGGTGGGAGACTACTGGCAGAATGCGGTCTTGTAAGTATCCTGGTCCGATGCCATGGAGCGCTTTAAAGACCAAAACCAATACTTTAAAGCGAACCCGGAAGGCCACCGGCAACCAATGCAGCTCGTGCAGGAGGGGCGTTACGTGGGAGTATCTCGACGCCCCCATAACTACCCGCGCGGCTGCATTTTGTACCAGTTGAAGCCTCCGGGTGCTCCCCGCAGGGAGCCCCATGTAGAGGGCATTACAGTAGTCCAGACGGGAGGTGACCAGGGCATGAGTGACTGTGCATAAGGCGTCCCGATCGAGAAAGGGTCGCATCTGGCGTATCAGGCGAACCTGATAAAAAGCCCCCCCTGGAGACAGCCGTAATATGATCTTCCAAAGACATCCGTACATCCAGGAGGTCACCAAGATTGCGGGCCCCTTCTGTGGGGGTCAAGATCTCATCCCCAATAGCCAGCGACGGAGTCAGCTGACTATATCGGGCCGCCGGAAACCACAGCCACTCGGTCTTGGAAGGGTTCAGTTGAAGCCTGTTCTCGCCCATCCAGTTCCGCACAGCCTCCAGGCAACGGGCCATAACCTCCACAGCATCGTTGGGGTGGTTTGTGGTGGAGATGTAAAGCTGAGTATCGTCAGCATAAAGATGGCATTTCACCCCAAAACCACGGATGATCTCTCCCAGCGGCTTCACATAAATGTTGAACAGAAGAGGGGAGAGGACCGACCCCTGAGGCACCCCACACATGAGGGGCCTAGGGGTGGACCTCTCCCCCCCGTCAACACAAATTGCGAACGGTATGAGAGGAAGGACGAGAACCACTGCAAAACGGTGCCCCCAATTCCCAACCCCTCCAACCGCCGCAATAGGATACTATGGTCGATAGTATCAAAAGCCGCTGACAGATCTAACAGGACCAGGACAGAGGAATAACCTCTGTCACAGGCCCTCCAGAGATCATCTACCAACGCGACCAATGCTGTTTCGGTACTGTGCCCGGGCCTGAAGCCCGATTGGAACGGATCTAAATAGAATGCTTCCTCCAGATACTGAGGGAGCTGACGCGCCACCACACTCTCAACAACCTTCGCCACGAAGGGAAGGTTGGAGACAGGACGATAGTTATTCAAAAGAGCCGGGTCCAGGGAAGGCTTCTTGAGGAGGGGCTGCACCACCGCCATTTTCAGGGTGGTCGGAAGCGCCCCCTCCATCAACGAAGCGTTGATAATCCCCTGGAGGCAGCCTCGTGTCACCTCTCTGGAGGTAGAAACCAAACAGGAAGGGCACGGGTCCAGTAAACATGTGGTGGCATTCAGCCTCCCCAGTAATCTGTCCACACCCTCGGCGGTCACAGGATCGAACTCCTCCCAGATAACCGTCTCAAGACCTGCCCCGGACACCTCCCCCGGGACCACCCAACTGGAGTCCAGCCCATCCCGAATCTGAGCGATTTTATCATGCAGAAATCGGGAAAACTCTTCTGCCCTACCCTGCAAGAGGTCCTCCCGCGCTCTCGGCTCAAGCAGGGAGTGGGTCACTCTAAACAGGGCAGCAGGCCGATTTTCTGCCGATGCAATAAGGGCGGAGAAGTGTGAACTCTTCGCTGCCTCTATCGCCACTAGGTAGGTCCTAATATAGGACCTCACCTGTGTCCGGTCAGACTCAGCACGACTGGCCCTCCAGATGCCCTCCAGACGTCTTTTCCGGCATTTCATCCCTCTCAGCTCCCCCGTAAACCACGGAGCCAAGTGGGATCTGTGCCGAATCAGAGGTCGCAAAGGCACAACTCGATCCAGAGCCTCAGCGGCCAACCTATCCCAGGTGGCCACCAAGTCTGTGGCCGAGTTATGAGCCAGAGTTTCAGGAAATGGCCCAAGCTCCATCTGAAACCATTCAGGATCCATCAGGCGCCTGGGGCGGAACCATCTCCTCGGCTCCGCCTCCCTGAGATGGGGGGTGGCAGCACCGAAGTCCAGTCTAAGAAGAGAATGATCGGACCATGACAAGGGTTTTATAACTAGGTCCCCGGCACGATCATTCAACCACTGACCAGAGGCGAAAATCAGGTCCAGTGTGTGTCCCCCGTGTGAGTGGGGCCAGAAACTAATTGGGTCAGATCCATGGCCGTCATGGAAGCCAGGAACTCCCGGGCCACCCCAGAGGTTTCCCCGAGCGAAGGCAGGTTGAAATCACCCATGACTAGAAGCCTGGGGGTTTCAACCGCCAGCCCGGCTATCACCTCGAGGAGCCCGGGCAGGGCCGATGACACGTGGCAGGGAGCCAGGTACGTTATCAAAAGGCCCATCTGAACCCCCTGCCACTTCACAAAGAGAGACTCACAACCAGCCGTCTGAGGGATAGTGGCCTCCCTAGGACAAAGGACTTCTCTAATAATCGCCGCCACCCCACCACCCCTTCCCTGAGACCTCGGTCGATGGAATGCTTGGAAACCTGGTGGGCACATCTCTACCAGAGGGATGCCACCCTCTGGGCCCAACCAGGTTTCGGTGACCCCCGCCAAGTCCTCACCCTCCTCCTGAATAAGATCGCAAATCAGGGGGGCCTTGTTAACGACGGACCTGGCATTACATAACATCAGCCAGGTACTCAGGGCCTGAGACTCTGCACAACCAGGCCTGCCAGACGGGTCGGGAGGGTCGGAGCGCGCCACCGCTTGGAGACAGCGGGCATGCGATCCCCTAACCTGATATGGCCCTCTACCCCCGTCATATCTGCCCCTCCCACTTATGGTGCCAATGAGACCCGCCCCCTGTTGTCCGAATTGTGTTCGCCCCCACGACTCACGACCCTCTGGGCCCTCCCAGACGTGCACTCCAGCCTGGCTGACTCCAAACCCCCCCGGGTTATCCCCCAAACCCGGACCGGGTATCCTCCCTAACCCCAATAAGTTACCATTCCCCAACCCTCTCTTCGTTACCCTCCCCAACCTCGATAAAACCCTGAATAAAAATTTAAAAAGTTTAAAACCCCCTCTAAAAATCCTTTTTTGATGGCCGTGCCACCTCTCCGGATCCCAGGAACTGTCCTTGAGGTAGGCCATCGATAGACCGGAGGGCCACTCCAGGGAGTGGGGGACCCTCCCGAGAGCCCGTAGTTCCGCCGAGGAGTATGATCTTCTAACCCTCGCCGTCGCCGGATCAGGGACCACTATTAAAATCAGCGGCATCCTTCGGGCTGGCCAGTCCCGCTGTTGCCCCTGCCATTTGCGTCCCTGGGGGGGGCCTCCAGCCACAAAACGGCCCCGGCGAGGCCTCTGTCCCCCCCCTGCAGCCGCCGCGATACCGCCCGCTGCCACCGTCCGCAGTAACCGCAGCGGCCACAGCAGGGCCATCCTCCAGGCCGCCAGCATCAGGATAAGGTACCTCCAAGGAGCCCCCAACCGTGGGGCAGCCAGATGAAATGGGGTCTGGGTTCGCTGCGGGGCCTCCAGCCACAAAATGGCCGCAGCGAGGCCTCAGCCCCCCTCCCCTGCGGCCGCCGCGGTACCGTCTACTGTCACCGACCGCAGCAGCCACAACGGCTGCAGGTAGACTGTCTTCGGGGCCGCCAACACCCAGGCAGGGGACCTCCAAGGAGCCCCCGACCCCGGGGCAGCCCCAACAGCGTCGGCGGCCACCACCTCCACGACCGCCATCGCGGCAGCCGCGGCCTCCGCGGCCTCCGTGAAATCGCCGCCGCCGCCGCCCCAAAAGATCACCCGGGCGGCCTCCCGGTGGCTCTTCCGACGCCCCGAACACCTCCAGACCCCTCGATACCCCCTCAATGGATGGGGGCCGAGGGGGGAGGCCGGCTCCATGCCCGCCATCATGGCTGCCGCAGCCTCCACAGCCTCCACAAAATCGCCGCCGCCGCCGCCCCAAGGGACCACCCGGGCGGCCTCCTGGCGGCTCTTCTGACGCCTCGGACACCTCCAAACCCCTCGATACCCCCTCCATACATGGGGGCTGAGGGGGGAGGCCGGCTCCACGCCCGGCATCTCGGCCGCCACGGCCTCCACGCCTGGCATCTCGGCCGCCGCGGCCTCCACGCCCGACATCTCGGCCGCCGCGGCCTCCACGCCCGACATCTCGGCCGCCGCGGCCTCCGCAGCCTCCAGTAAATCGTCACCGCTGCCGCCACCGCCGCCACCGCCGCCCCAAGAAATCACCCGGGCGGCCTCCTGGCGGCTCTTCTGATGCCCCGGACGGGGCGAAACCCCTCGATACCCCCTCGATACATGGGGGTTGAGGGGGGAGGCCGGCTTAACCGGTAAAAGCGGGCGCTCGGCGGAGCTCCCCTCGAGCGGAGCTGCCGGTCGCCAACATTTAGATGTTGTAGTATTAAACAACTTTCTTTACAAACATTGATTGGCATTTATTTTTATTTTATTTTATTTTAGAAAATTTATATGGCTGCCTACTCGCCCATAGCAACTCTTACACAAATATAAAAGCATCATATAAAAATAAAAATAATAAAAGAAAATAATAAAATAATAGCCCCCTCCATCCCACATAGTTTAGCCAAATAAACAATCCTAGACACTATTTCAAATACTGAAATGTGTCTACAGTTAAGAATGAAAAAAATTCTTGGATCCAGACAAGGAGATGAAATGGAAGAAAATCAAGCAAAAAAATAAAATGGTATACAGTATTGAATAATTAAGAAATCACTCCTCTGCTTTTCTCTGAGGACAACAAATACAAATTAATGCATGAGATATATTCATTTGTATATGCCATGAAAAGAAGTATTCAATAGCTTTTTTCTCCAAGCTGTCTTCCATTTATAGTTTTAGTGACTTTTGCCCTTGCACTATTAGCTATTCTGTTTGCTCAATAAATTCTATGTAATATTCATGGGTCATAAATATTTCCATAACTGTTAACTCTGAAATTTACCCATACTTCATTTCCTTCTCTCTTATGACTCTTCAACTTGATATGAAGTCTTGAGTTTTAATGAACTATGACAGTTCTCTTTGCAAAGCTAATGTTAATTATAAGCTCCATTTTGCATAAACCCACATCAGACTGGCCTGCTTTTCTTTCTTTTTGTTATTTTGATTCCTGTTTTATTACAAGAATTAAATGCACTAAGTGTATCAAACAACCACACTTTAGCAAAACAGTAGTAAAAGCAATCCAATCTATACAACTTCAAAACATCCTTGGTAAAAAAAAAAGTGAAGAAACAGAAGCAAAAGTCAGCATCATTCTAAAGTATCCTCAGATGCTCCTCAGAAAAACTATGCTTCCAAAAAAATTAAAAGACAAGGGGCTAATCTAGTTTACAGAGGGAGGGGATACATCTCCAAGTCTCATCAAAGTGAGGTATAACAAGTGATTTTTCCCAGTAAGTACAAAAAAGAATGGAATGACAGAGAATGAGGTGGCTGGATGGAGTCACTAAAGCAATCGGCATGAGCTTAAATGGACTCTGGTGGATGGTAGAGGAGAGGAAGGCCTGGAGGAATATTGTACAAGGGTTGGACATGACTTCACGACTAACAACAACACATCTAGGTAAATCAGTTCTGACTGGAGAAATGATTGTTGAAGCACCAGGCACTGCCTTGTTGGCCCTTATAGATTAAAACCAGCACATAATTGGAGAATTCTGTGGAAAGGTGAGATGGAAATGTCATTAATCAATGACTGCATCCCTTGCTGCTAAACGAACTTTCTATAAATCCTGCCAGAGACCCACCAGGGCATACTTTGGTCTTGTACAGGAAAGGTTTCTTTTTCAGAGTGTTTTAAGGAATGTACGATTCTTTCTGTTATACAGGATATCACTCTGAGATTTCTTTTTTATGAAGGGAAGTAATCCAAAAATGACTAAATAAAAATCTGACCAGGAAAAGCATAAGCATATTTGTGCAAGAAATTCATGTTTTACTTTTAAGTGAGCACTTATAGGATGGCTCTATCATCTGTCCTGCCAATACTGTTGTGAGGAATATTTTCCACAAACTTGTTAAGTGTCTTACTAATGAGGAAAGACATATGTTGGATATCCAAAGAATCACTCCTCAGAGCTAACTAGAGATTCCAGGAGTTGCACTCCTACATCTGAAGAATGCAACATCAGGATAAACAGATTAACAATTCATTTGTTTTCAAACCTCATTTTACAGTAATCAATTAAGGATCAGGGTATTCCATAAGTTACATAGAAGACAATTTACTTTGTATTATATGTTTTATTATGGTATAAATGGGCTTTGTTTCTACTTGCCTCAGTGTATGCAATAGTTAATGTCCCTACTTAGGAAAAGTCATGAGACAAGAGTCACTAATATTTATTTCTTCTTTGAATCTGAAATTATCTGATAACCTGTTGAGTGAATGATATAACATAATATCTGTATCTTTCTTTCTTTCTTTCTTTCTTTCTTTCTTTCTTTCTTTCTTTCTTTCTTCTTTCTTTCTTTCTTTCTTTCTTTCTTTCTTTCTTTCTTTCTTTCTCATTGAGAGATTAAAGTAAACTGGACTGGATTATTCTGACAGAATCTGTATCTGTCAGTGGAAGTCAGTGGAAGTACTACTGAGGGTTAGGGGTTCATTTCCCAACAGACAGCTTAAACTGCATAGAATTA
The DNA here is from genome assembly GCA_023653725.1 of Bungarus multicinctus. Classification (NCBI taxonomy): domain Eukaryota; kingdom Metazoa; phylum Chordata; class Lepidosauria; order Squamata; family Elapidae; genus Bungarus; species Bungarus multicinctus. Next base: position 68,619,071 of record CM042836.1, on the reverse strand, counting down.
CATCTGACTACATGCACCTAAAAGTCCCATATAGAACAAAACTCATCATGTAGAAACAAGTTTTATTCACCTTCATGTGTACTACCTTATGCTGCTGATACCTTGCAGATAATACATCAGTTTCTATATCCCAAGTCTTAAAATTCCAGATTTACCCACTTGAGAGTATAGCTCAAAGCAACAGTTTCAAGAAAGGGGAGGGGTCCCATATTTTCCTTGTTTCTGTCCCCCTTGTCTGAAGCATGCATATACATGGCTAATAAATCAAATAAAATCTTTTTTACCATAGAAAAAGTTTATCTGTGTATAACTTTTTCACTAGTTGCTAAGAGCTCTTTGCTGGTGCTGCATGCAGAGATAACCGTGAAAAAGAACTACAGGTTGTTTTCTGTAATGGGCTTCAAAGGATCTGTCCAAAATGTATTTCAAAAGAATTCACCCTTAGAACTCCACCTCAAGCTGTGAACTGTCCAATGGCTCCTTCCTAAACTGTTACTTTAAAAATCCTCTCCCTGATGGGCTTGGTATCTAAGTTAGGATTCTGCCCTTTAATGATGTAATCAGTGATTCCATAGGGATTTTCAGCAATTCACAAAGGCAAGCCTGGTGTGGCATTCTTGTTCTTGGAAAGCTAGGATTCCGAGGTATAGATGCAACAACAACATGGTTTATGGGTTGTCTTTGGAATACTGTAGGATTTCTTGAGAGCTGGATTGAGTAGACACTGGTAGATTTGAAGAAATGGAGAACAGCTCCTCCTAAAATGGTTCTAAGCAAAAAGTGGAAAGCTTGCTAAATTAGGGTACTGCTAAATTTTTGGAAATGGAATCCACCAATTCACTGTGAAAAAACCCAGCAACATGGGAATGAAAAAGTATCTCAGAATTTGGACTCATTTTTTATGTGGCAATAAGGATATTGGACTAATTTTGCTCAATGTTACTACATTGTAACAGAATTGAAAACAGAATAAAAAGACAATGGTGTTGGATCTATACATGAATAAGTATCTATATATGTCCTTAAAAAGTTTTGGTCTTTCGTTCTCTTATGTCCAGACAATATGACCAATGATAAAGGTTTGAAATCCAAAACTGTCAGGGTAGACCAAATTGCTTTCCAGTTTTAAGCATACATGGAGTTTGTGTGTGTGTGTGTGTGTGTATGAGGGCAGATATGTTATCAATCCATAGTTTCATGTTCTTGATAATCCTGCATAATTTAAATATGTGGCATATTTATTTTAGATTAACATGAAGGATTAAGGGATTGTTAATAACGTTTCATTATCTCCCTTGCTTACAATGTTATTATTAGAGTTTTATTAAATGCATAATCTATTAGTAATACTTTTAACTTCTATATCAGTTATAATTTTCATTCCTGAAAGCATAATTGATCAAACCAATAAAAATGTTAATTCAAAAAGTATATTCAAAAATTTGATTTTCAAGGATAAAATAAAATGGGTATAACTTCCATAATAAGTGGTTGTACTGAGAAGAATTTAGGAGAAAATGCCATTGAGTTCTGTTTTTGGACAATGATTCTTTCAATAAATAATGGTTTGGCGGAAGCAGTGTGCATATTTTTTAATTAGGTTTCAAAGGTTAGCCCTTATATTTATGGATAATGTTATTTTATAATATAATCCCATGAATAGGAATTTGCAAAAATTGGATTCATTATGGGTTGTCAATATTTCCTTAATACTATATAATATTAATATCTGATTTTCCTCTGGGTACCATGCGTACATGTGTGCATTTTTATAATATCCATATGTGTATATATATATATATATATATATATATATATATATATATATATACACACATACGCATGTGTGTGTGTGTATATGTATATATATATATATATGTGTGTGTGTGTGTGTGTGTGTGTGTTAGGTTTTTGAGCTGATAAATAATTAAACAAGGGAGACTAGTATAGATCTATTTCGAGCTACTTAGCTCTCATCAGCTAGCCATACCCTTACTGGGATTCAAACCAGGGAAATATTACATGTGAGGCAGTTGTAATTGCCATTAGGCCACTGGTTCTCATCCAGATCAGCGATAAAGGGGAATGAATATATATACTTGTGTTACATACTTGTGTTTATACTTGTGTTTCTGGATGGTCTCTGGTGATGAGCTGAAAGACACAAAAGGACAGCAGTATGCTTCTTCCCTTGATTGGGGCTTACCAAGGTGTTATATATATATATATATATACACATATATATATAATATGGATAGATATAGATATATAGATAATAGAGATAGATATGAGTTCATGGTCTCCCTTTCTTCAACTTTTTGAAACTGAAAACAATTGTTTGCTGTTTTTATTAATTTATGGCATGTATATTCCTCCTTTTATCTTCCCCATTTACTTTATAGTTACAGCAAAAATGTATCTCAGGTTTTGCTGATGTACATCGTTACTGATCAATTTATACACTGTTTGAGATTTTTTTTTGACGACCGGAATGCTAACCGTAAGAGATGAGGATCACAGAAACTGAATGCTTGAGATAAATCCAAATCAGATTTTGAAGGTGCTGCTTGCTTTCAAAAATGTAGGAAATCAAAATTAGGCACATGTCTGAAATGACTGGGAACTAGGTACTTTTATTATTGCTCCATTTTACAGTCACACCTGGGCACTCAGTTATTTTATTTGTTCCAATCATAACTGGAGCAGGCATTTTGTTTTCCTGATGAGAAAATAAATAAGAAAATAATCACTGTACAATGAAAGCAATTTCAAATAAAGAGAGGAATAGTGTGCCACTAACTGGTGTTCAGAAAACTGCAGATTAGGATAGTAACAGGCACATAATATTTCTATGTGGAAGTCACACCTTAGATCAGGTTTTATCTGGGGGCAGTGAGAATGGGATTTGGAGTTTAGGATGATGCATTCAGTGGTGGGATTCAATTTTTTTACTACCTGTTCTGTGGGTGTGTCTTGGTGGGCGTGGCAGGGGAAGGATACTGTAAAATCTCCAGTCAGAGGTGGTATTTGCCGGTTCTCCGAACTACTCAAAATTTCCGCTACCAATTCTCCAGAACTGGTCAGAACCTGCTGAATACCAGCTCTGGATGCATTAGTCCCTTGCATGCATGGATTGTTTCTTTTTGTATACAGTTTACACAGAAGTAGTATTCAGCTGATTCAGCTGAATTAGTTGTTAACTTTGTGTGCACTTCGGAGAACTGGCTGATCCCACCATTGGATGGCCCTGCCCCTTGCCCCTCCCCTCCCAAGCACTCCTCGTCTCAGCTGGCATCTCCTGAGGCCATTTTGGCATCTTGGCACTCCTTTGTGGGCAGCGGCCTGCTGGGTGGTGGTGGTTGGGTGTGGGGATAGCCCTCCTTCCATGGGTCTGGCCCAGCACCCTTCCTCCTCCTCCTCCTCCTCCTTCTCCTCAGAGGTGCTGCTGTTCCTGCACCCGAGCGAGGCTTCCCTCCTGGACTGCGCCTGCCATCTGGGAATACTCTATGCCTGCCTGTACGAGTTCATCAAGAAGTTCAAGGGAAGCCTCTGCAGCCTTGGGAGGCTGAAAAATGGGCCTTCCAGAAATACTGGAAATGAACGGGCCCATTTTCAGCCTCCCAAGGCTTCAGAGGCTTCCCTTGAGCCTCCAGGAGGGCGAAAACAGCCTCCCCCGGGCTCCTGAGGCCCTCCGGAGCCTGAAAATGGGTACTTCCAGTATTTCCGGAATGCCCGTTTTTTCAGCCTCCTGTAGAGGCTTCCCTTGAGCCTCCAGGAGGGCGAAAATGGCCTCAAATGGGCCGAAACATCAGCTGGGAGGTGCCCGCATGCGCAGTCCAGGTAAGGGTGCATGGCAGGAGTGTTGCGTGCATTGCATTGTGGCTGCCGGCATGTGTGTGCTTTCGACACATCACAACAAAAAGGTTGACATCACTGCCCTAATCACTGCAAATAGCTTTGGGAATTCCATTTCAGAAAATTAATATGGAGATGTTTTACTGAAAATATGGGCCACTCTTCGTATACACAAAGTAAGCAACCTAAGGGGGTTTTGTCTCCTTTTCCCATTTTTTTTAGCCAGACACTTAGTGGCCTTCAAAGATCTAGACTCTTAGACCTTTTCCTAGCAATGGACTTAAACAGGAATGTTTCATCTGAACTCAGCAATAGGAAGATGACGATGAAGGAACTCTTTCCAGTGTGCAAATGGTCCATCACAAGTTGCAAAGGGAAAGAACAGTCCTAACTTACTCTGTTTTCAGATATACCAATGCAAAGCCAAAATATTTTGTATTTCTTTATTTGATTTATAGCCCACATATAATAAGTTATATGGGATTATTTTATCCCATTATTTTATCCTCACAGCAGTGGGGTAGCTTGATTGTCCAAAGTCATCCAGGGAATTTCCATGGCTGTGGGTGAACCAGCACCGGGATCTCTCCACTTCCAGTCTACTAACACTACTGGTTCTCCAACTTAACCCTTCAAATGAGTTAACTTTGAGCAGACCAGCCCACAGCTGATTCTTCTGAAATTTTTTTTGATTGACTGATTGATTGTTTGCTATCAAACCATTTTCAGCTCCTAGCATCCACATATATTTTCTCCATAATGATATATCCCTAACCATCAGGTGTGCAGGAGCACATAAGCTTCAGTCAATCAATCAATCAATCAATCAATCAATCAAAATAGAGCCGGGAGGTACTTGGGAGGGCTTCTAGTCCAACCCACTGTTCAACCAGGAGACCCTATACCAGTGGTTCTCAATCTTCCTAATGCCGTGACCCTTTAATACAGTTCCTCATGTTGGGGTGACCCCCAACCATAAAATTATGGCACGGTTCTGAAGAAAAAATAAGTGTTTTCCGATGGTCTTAGGTGACCACTGTGAAAGGATCATTCAACCACCAAAGGGGTCGTGACCCACAGATTGAGAACCACTGCCCTATACCATTTCAGATAGATGGTTGTCTAGTCTTTTCTTAAAAACCTCCAGTGATGAAGCATCTACAATTTCTGGAGGCAAGCTGTCCCACTGGTTAATTGTCCTCACTGTTAGGAAGTCTCTCCTTAATTCCAAGTTGCTTCTCTCCTTGATTAGTTTCCATCCATTTCATCCATCTCAATTGCAGTGTTTATATAGAAGGCTTTAATTTTATGCACACAATATACTGCTCCATTGCTTTTATCAAGTAATTTATGCTTACTAGCCAAATAAATATAACTACTCTGTTCCCCCTTTGTTGTACATTCCAACCAGAGAAAAAAAATAATGTAAAAAAAGTCTCTGTTAAAAATAACCTAAATAAAACCAAATAGGCTTTATAGGGGATCTCATAACGTTTGCTTATCATATTAGATTAATTATGAGAAGAACAAATTCAGAAGTGTAAATGCCATCTGAAACGCATTAGCTTTTCATGGTTAACATTGTTTTGCTGTGTACCACGGATAATGTTAATTAAAAGGGCTATAAACAAATGCTTTCCTCCTTGTTTTTTTGAATGCAGTCTAATGATTAATGCAAAGGCTCTGTATTTTTATTACATTTTAGAGCACAATCTCTAATTCCTCATCAAATCAATCAAGCCCCTGGATGGCTTCAGAAAGACAGACCAGAAAAAAAAGTGATTTCTTAAAAATAAATAAATAAATAAATAAATAAAAACCAAGGCAACTGCACCTGTGTTTATTGTGCAGAAAGTCTGGGTTGATTTGTATTCATGATATCAACTTCTATGCCTAATAAAATGTTTTAAAATGATACAGCTGAAAAACAGCCTTATTTCAAACACCTTTTATTTATTAACAAATAAATACATTTTTGCCCTATATATTTATTATTTGCCCAATAAATTGCTGTAGGTAAAAATATTCAGATGGAATTCAGGAAGTCTCTTACAGAAGAAAAGCCATCATTTATTCACAAGTTTTGATTTCCTTATTAATTGTCTTCCAGATATGAAGGAATATAAATGACTCATTGAATCAGTCCAATTCTCCTGAAATGTGTGTTTTTCCAGTATGAAGTAGCCCCTTTGGACAACTGGGGATGGTATTGGTGGCACATGCCCATCTACTGCAGTGGTCATTCACAGCACAATCCCTGCTTAGCTTGAAGATCATGGAGAACTGATGTTCACTATGTATTATTAATGTTGTCCATCACATCTAGCCATGTATCAACATCACTGAGAAGAAATGAAGCTCTTTTTGTTCCTCTTGAGGGAAATGAGAAAATGTAAATGTTCTTGCCCAGACAAATGAATCAACTCATCCTTCTATAATTACAGTTGGATTACAGCACACCATCATTCTAAGACTGTGGCAAGCAAAAAGTGGATAAAGATCAGAGCTGGTATTCAGCAGGTTCTGACCAGTTCTGGAGAACCGGTAGTAGAAATTTTGAGTAGTTTGGAGAACCGGCAAATACCACCTCTGACTGGAGATTTTACAGTATCCTTCCCCTGACAAGCCCACCAAGCCACGCCCACAGAACTGGTAGGAAAAAAAATTGAATCCCACTACTGATGAAGATGTGCATTTTGTCCAGTAAAGTATGAGTTTCAATGTATTTGTCTGGAAGAGATGATATTATGTGCTTTTGCAATGTCAATATAGAGATACAGTAGTCCACAACTTACAACAGTTCATGTAGTAACCAGAAAAGTTACAACATTGCTGAAAAAAGGTAACTTATGACCATTCATGAGCCACGGTGGCGCACTGGTTAGAGTACAGTACTGCAGGCTACTTCTGCTGACTGTCAGCTGCCTGCAATTTGGCAGTTCAAATCTCACCAGGCTCAAGGTTGACTCAGCCTTCTATCCTGAGGTCAGTAAAATGAGGACCCAAAATTGTTGGGGGCAATATGCTGACTCTGTAAACTACTTAGAGAGGGCTGTAAAGTGGTATGTAAGTCTAAGTGCTATTGCTATTGCTATTTTTCACACATGACCATTGCAGCATCTTTATGGTCACGTGGTCAAAATTCAGATGCTTGGCACCTGACTTGTATTTATGACAATTGCTATATCATGGGATCATTTGATCACCTTTTTGTGACAAGCAAAAAGTCAATGGGGAAGCCAGATTTGCATAACAACTGTGTTAATAATTTAACAATTGCAGTGATTCACTTAACAGCTACGGCAAGAAAAGTTGTAAAATGGGGAAAATTCACTCAACAACTGTTTCACTTAGCAACTGGAATTTTGGGCCCATTTATGGTCATAAATTGAGCATTACCTGTATTCTTTCCTGTTTCTATGAGAAAAGAAATTAACTAAATCTACATCTATATCTACACTATCTATCTATTACAAAACTTATAATTTCAGTACAACAGTGGGGAAAACTATGGAGCAAATCTATAAAATTTACCCTAAGCTATGGTTTGGGAGAGAATTAGTATAAAATGTTTTACAGATGGTATTCAACTGTCAATAATTGCCGAAACAGGCAAACCACATTTTAATGAATACTGGAAATACCTTGAGATAGAAGGAACATTTTACACTACGCGATAGACATACAACCCCCGAAGTATTAGAAAGAAATACACATTCATAAAATTTTAGGGATCAAATTTAAAATGAATTCACATTTTTATAGCTATAACACTAGAGAACATCAATAAAAAGTACCATAATTTATTAAGATACATGTTTACAGTTGCAAAAACACATTTGTACTTTACCGGGAAAAGACAAAACCAATAATTTCTGATTCATTGTACAATTTTAACATTTTATCTGTCAATTTGTAGATAATAACTTTTTTTTGACAATATATATCTTTATTTTAAATATTTTTAAATCATCAAATATTTAAAATACATTTGCTGAACCACTTTCCCTTTGATGCATGATACATAGAACTTCATATTCCAGTTAATGGTTCAGTATGTTAAATATGGAATTTAGCAAAATTTATTTTGGGGTTATATTATATTATATTTTATTTTGCCTGTCCTTGGTGGACACCTATGTAGAACAGGGTGATCTTTCTCCGCTTTAATCCCAAAACATTTAGATTATCTCATATCATATCTGGCATAAACATTGTTAACTTGTGATTTTTAGCTATTACAATTCGGCCAATAAATGATTTATTTTCTGATGTATTATATTTTATAGTATTTTCTAGGCTTTATGGTAAGTCTATAGTTGCTTCTTTTCCAAGCCATTTAGCCATTTAAAGATTAGATATCTTTAAATATGTCTGTCAAATACATAGAGTTCAAATATCTCATTTAGGATATAAATGTCTCCATAACTTGCTGTGTGAACATAATATACTTGCATAATGATGTCAGTATTAATCTAATAATTTGCATGCTTATGAAATATGAATATTAGGACTGTGCCAGGTTTTAATTTTAGAATTTCAATATTAACAGGCAATTGATTCTCAATTTATATGCTGTTTGGGAGAATACTTAGGACTAAGTCATTATATCAAATGTCTAATCAGATGTCAGATAAGTCTATATCAGATGTCAGAAGTAAAAAAATGTTATTGCAGCTCTCCTGTTTGGCAATAACTATGGTTTATCCAACTTCATCAACTCTCAAGATGGTTGCTGAGATAAATGCTCCTAAATGCTCTTTTAATATGTGTGCGTGTGTGCGCATGTGCGTGCACACACACACACACACACACACAGACACTGTATGTAGTCAGAAAAATAGTACATGATTTTGAGTCCCAAAGGTGCTTTTTCAAGAGGTAACTGGACTTCCTGGTTTTTCTTTTGAAGATGTTTAGCTTCTCATCTAAGAAGCTTCTTCAGCTCTGACTGGATGATGGGGAAAGGGAGGATTTATACTTCTTGCAGACAGCTGGTCATTTGCATTCTTTTAGTGAGTTGTTAAGGCCACTGGGAGGCTTATCTGTGTCATCTCACAAAATAAGCCCGGTCTTATTTTTTTTTGAGCCCTGAAAAGATGGCTAGGCCATCATTTTGGGGATGACTTAATTTCCCCCCTTGCATCCTTGCCTAGAACACATGCGGGCAGCCATGCTTTGCCACCAGCCACTCCTAATGGGTGATAGTGGTGGAGCATGGAGAGCTCCCTATTCCCACCAAGCACCTTTGCTGCAGACCTGAGACCTTCCGCACCCACCGCTGTTGCTTTCCCTTCTGCCCATGCTGCCGCTGCATTTGGAACTGCCAATTCCATGTTTGGGGCACTGCCGCCGTTTGAAGCGCGTTTGGAGCACTGCCACCATTTGGAGCACCGCCATTGTGTTTGGAGCTGCCGCTTCCACATTTGGAGCACCGCTGTCATGTTTGGAGCTGCCACTTTCGTGTTTGGGGCACCACCACCATTTGGAGTGCCACCGCCATTTGGAGCACTGCCGCTGTATTTGGAGCTGCCGCTTCCACAATTGGAGCATCACTGCCTCTTCCACATTTGGAGCACTGCTGCCATTTGGAGCATTGCCGCCACTCCAAACATGCTCCAAATGGTGGCGGTGCTCCAAACGGGGCAGCAGTGCTCCAAACGCAGAAGCGGCAGCTCCAAACACGGCGGCAGTGCTCCAAACAGCGGCGCTCCAAACTTGCTCCAAACGGCGGCGGTGCTCCAAATGTGGAAGCAGCAGCTCCAAACGCAGCGGCGGCATGGGCAGAAAGGAAAGCAACAGCGGCAGGCGCCGAAGGTCTTGGGTCTGCAGCAAAGGTGCTTGGCAGGAGCAGGAAGCTCTCCACACCTGTTAGGAGCGGCTGGTCCATGATCGCCCGTTAGGAGCGGCTGGTGGCGAGGCATGGCTGCCCGCGGGCACTCTTAATGGCAAGTCCCCATTGCCCTTCCCCCCATTTTGCATGTTTAAAATAGGCCTAAATTGGGGGGAGGGGCTTAATTTCATTTTATGTTTTTTGTAGACTTAAATGTTAAGACTTCTCTTTTCCTTAACATGTACTGCACAGTCCAGGAAGACTGGACTATTTTCCTTAACATCTTCTGTGTGAATTTGATGTATCTATCCACAGAGTTCATATGTTTGGTGAATACTCCCAATTCCTGTGTTTTGATCTTGATTCAAGTATCATCCACACACCTATACCAGTGAGCAAGTGAAATTCCTGTGAAGGAATTTGGTTCTATCTCTTCCATGTAGAGATTGGCCACAATGAGAGACAAGGTGAATCCATGGTGCAGCTATGTTTTGTCTGTAGAAACCTTCTTTGTATTTAAAATAATTAGTGGTCAGGCAGAGGTCCAAGATGACACATATGTAGTCTGGGCTAAGATTACGACATCATCTCGATGGCCTGGTGGCGACGACACTCCGGCTGTGATGCCCCCTGTGGCAGAAACATCTATGGCTCCGGTGTTGGCGGTTCTGCCAGTGACGATGGCCCCGGCAGTGGTGGCCTCAGCTGTGATGGCCCCCTTGGTGGCGATAGTGGTGGTGACAGCTCGGAGGCCTCGACGGTGACGACGGCGACGGCGATGACGGTGGCCTGATCTGTCGGCATCTCCTGGTTCGGTGATGGCGGTGATCCTGGCAGCAGTGGCCATGGTTTTGCTGTCCCCATTGGGGACGGTGGCGACAGCGGCTGGGCGGCCTCGAAGGCGATGACATCGGTGACGGCAATGCCGGGGTTCGGTGACGTCGCCTGGTTCAGCAATGGCAGCGGCTTTGGTGTCGGTGATCCCGACCTCGGAGGCCTCGGTGGTGGCGGTAGCGTGGTTGCCTCATTGGCGATGGTGGTAATGGCAATGGTGGCCTAATGTGGCAGAGATGGTGGCTGGGCGTCCTCAGGCCCGATCTCGGTTCCGGCCTTGACGACGACGGTGTTGGTGGCAGGGCTGGTGGAGGTCGTGGCCGAGGGGTTGTGATGATCAGTTAAACTGGGCCCAGCCTACTGGGCCTTTGCATCGCCATCATCGGACACTGGAGGCACAGTTGGCGAGGCTGATTAAATATTCATCTGCGGACTTGTGGGCCTTGGGAAATGTCTCCCTTTCCCTGAAGTGGCCCTCCGGATTACCAATGGCCTACCTTAAGGACGGATCCTGGGATCCCGAGAGGTGGCACGGCCATAGGAAATGCTTTGGGGGTAGCACCCAACTGTATCGATTTTTATTTAAATTTTTATTGGGGTTAGGGAGGGTAACCAGGTGGGGGTTGGGGGACAATCCACCTGAGACAGAGGCCAGACTGGGGGTCGAGCGTGCTGGGGAGGTTTTGGGATCAGGGGTTGGATCAAGGAAGGGGAGTTATTTCCAGAGGGGAGAGATGCAGTCCATTTGCACGGTAAGTGGGAGAGGCAGATTTGGCAGTTTTAGGGGCCATATCAGGTACTGGGAGCGCACCCACGCTGCTTGCGTGAGGTGGCGCACAATGACCCCCTAGTGATTTCCCGTTCCCTGGGCTGTCCGAGTCATCGGGCCCTGTGCCTTCGGCTGATGTTCTGCAACGCCAGGTCCATAGTTAATAAGGCCCCCCTCATTCATGATCTTATCTGGGAGTGGGGGAGCAGACCTGGCGGGTATTACCAAAACCTGGTTGGGCCAAGAGGGGGGTGTTCCCCTGGTGGAGATGTACCCACCTGGGTTTCAGGGTTTTCATTGGCCGAGGGCTCAGGGGAGGGGTGGGGGGGTGGCAGTGGTTATTAAGGAAGATCTGTGTCCTAGGGAATCCACTGTTCCTCAGACAACCAGATGTGAATCCCTTTTTGTGAAATGTGGTTCCGGGGTTCAGGTGGGCCTATTGATCACATACCTGGCTCCCTGTTATGTGACTTCAGCCTTGCCTGAGCTCCTGGATGTTATAGCCAGCTTGGTGGTTGAGACCCCCAGGCTTATGGTCATGGGGGACTTCAACCTGCCTTCTGCCGGCGGGACCTCGGGGATTGCTCAGGAGTTCATGGCTTCCATGACAGCCAGGGGCCTGACCCAATTAATTGGGGCCCCACTCACTTGGGGGTCACATCCTGGATCTGGTTTTTGTCTCTGATCAGTGGCAGGATGATCTAGGTATAGGGGATGTTTCTATGAGCCCCTGTCATGGTCGGATCATTCGCTGCTTAGGCTGGACTTCTATTCCATACCCCCTCATTGTGGGGAGGTGGGACCGACAAAATGGTTCCACCCCAGGCACCTGATGGACCCAGATAGCTTCCTGATACAGCTTGGGCCATTTCCCAAGACTCGCACACACGACTCGGTTGGGGACTTGGTGGCCATCTGGGACAGGGTGGCTGCCGAGGCCCTGGACCGGGTCATGCCCTTGTGGCCTCTGACCCGGTGCCGATCCCAATTGGCTCCTTGATTCTCTGAGGAGCTGAGGGAGATGAAGCGCCAGAAAAGACGCCTAGAGAATGGTTGGAGGACCAGCCGCTCTGGATCTGACCGAACACTTTTGCGGTCCCATATTAGGATGTATTTAGTGGTGATAAGGACAGTGAAGTGATCTTACTTCTCTGCCCTTATTGCATCCACAGAAAATCACCCGGCCACCCTTTTTAGGATGACCCGCTCCCTTTTGGATGTGGGACCACGGGAGGATCCCTTGCAAGGACGGGCCGAGGATTTTTCACGATATCTGCAGGACAAAATCACTCAGATCTGGGATGGGCTGGACTCTGACTGGGCATCTCTGGGCAGGGGTGGATTTCGTTGAGGTCATGTGGGTTGAGTTCGATCCTGTGACCCTGGAAGACGTGGACAGGATACTGGGTGGGCTTAATGCCACCACATGTTTATTGGATTCATGTCCCTCCTGGCTGGTTTTGGCCACTCGGGAGGTGACACGAGGTTGGTTCCAGGGGATGATTAACGCTTCCTTGAGAGAGAGGCTTTTACCCGCCACCTTGAAAGAGGCGGTGGTGAGGCCCCTCCTCAAGAAACCATCCCTGGATCCAACATTATTGTCGAATTATCGTCCAGTCTCCAACCTTCGCTTTGTGGCGAAGGTTGTTGAGAGTGTGGTGGCACGACAGCTCCCTCGGCACCTAGATGAAGTGGTATATCTAGACCCTCTCCAATTGGGTTTCAGGCACATCATGGACACGGCGTTGGTAGCGTTGGTGGATGATCTCTGGAAGGCCCGGGACAGGATTGTTCCTCTGTCCTGGTCCTATTAGATCTCTCAGCAGCTTTTGATACTGTCGACCACAGTATCTTATTGCGGCGGTTGGGGGGGGTTAGGAGTGGGAGGCACTGTGTTACAGTGGTTCTCCTTCCTCTCTGACCACTTGCAATTTGTGTTGGCAGGGGAGCAGAAGTTGGCCTCGAGGCCCTTGTTTTGTGGGGTGCCCCAGGGGTCCGTGCTCTCGCCCCTGCTGTTCAACATTTATGTGAAGCCGCTGGGCGAATCATCCGTGGTTTGGGGGTAGAATTCCATCAGTATGCTGATGACACTCAGCTATACATTTCTACCCCAGGCCACCCCAATGAAGCCTTTGAAGTGATGACCTGGTGCCTGGAAGCCGTGCGGAGTTGGATGGGCCTTAACAGGCTTTGTCTCAGCCCGACCAAAACCGAGTGGCTGTGGTTTCCTGCGCCCAGATACAGCCAGCTCATTCCATCACTGGCCGTGGGGTAGAGATCTTGACCCTCACAGAGAGAGCGCGCAATCTGGGTGTCCTCCTGGATGTATAGCTGTCGTTAGAAGATCACATTGCGGCTGTCGCCAGGGGGGCCTTTTGTCAGGTCCATCGGATCTACCAGTTGCGGCCCTTTCTGGATCGGGGCGCTCTTCGCACAGTCACTTCTGCCCTCGACATCTCCCGCCTAGACTATTGCAATGCTCTCTACATGGGGCTCCCTTTGAAGAGCATCTGGAGGCTTCAGCTGGTGCAGAGTGCAGCCGCGCGGGTGATTTTGGGGGGTCCTCGGAGCTCCCGTGTTACACCGCTCCTGCGTGAGCTGCACTGGCTTCCAGTGGCCTTCCGGGTACGATTCAAGGTGTTGGTAGTCACCTTTAAAGCACTTCATGGCTTGGGACTGGGTACTTACGGGACCGCCTGCTGCCACCATCGGCCTCCCGCCAGCCAATACGCTTCCACAGGGTGGGCCTTCTTGGGGTGCCGTCAACTGGACGATGCCGGCTGGCGGCCCCAAGGGTGCGGGCCTTCTCTGCGGGGGCACCTTTCAGCCACTAATTTAATTCTTTTAAATCTATTTGTGGGGGCAGTGTAAAAATTTAAATAAATAAATAAATAAATAAATAATAAATAAATAAATAAATAAATAAATCTATCTCCAGTCTACAACACAGTCCTTTCAACAGTTCCAAGAAGGCTCCACAACCATTTGAACTACTCAGGTGACACTGATGACATAGATAAACTTCCAGATGGTCTTAACAATTTGCTAAAAGAATACAAATGACCAGCTGTCTGCAATAAGTATAAATCCTCCCATTCCCCATCATCCAATCAGAGCTGAAGAAGCTTTTTGAATGAGAAGTGAAACATCTTCAAAAGAAAAAAAAACCACACAAAATCCAGCACCTTTGGGACAACCATGACCCAGATGACTGAGAGTCTTTATTGACAATTGTGAAAATCATATTGCATTTTAAAAGATAATGGAAGATAATGAAACTGATGAGAAGTTAGGTTAGGGTTAGGGTAAGATCTTACAAGTTGATGGCTTCAAACAGAAGATCAGTTTTATGATTCAAATATATGATCTTTCTGACAATGTTTTTTAATAGTAACCCAATTCAGCCCATGAATTTTGATATGATAAAAGAACAATAATTAAAAATATTATGTGTTTAAAATGAAACTGAAATTTGAAATGAAAACACCGGTAACAGTTTACATGTCACAAGTATTGGAGTAAAAGCTGGTATATTTGTTTTGGTGACTGAATTATGAATTACAAACATCATCCTGGCTGTTTGCTCATCCCTGTTCAACAAAATATTTGTGATCTCAACATTCATTTCTATTCTGTGTCATCCAGAAGAAAAAATTAATCCTTGCAGCACAGATTGCATCCCTAATATTCAATTATTAGCAATGCTGGCTGAGCTGTCATGGGGCAAGTCATCTATTTTTCAGTGTTTTCTTGTCCTTTTTTGATTTTCTTTCCTCTTGTGGTTTTCCATGTTTATTTATTAACATATATTATTCTTTACAATTCTATTACACAATTTCTCAAAAGCAATATTTTGTAATTTGTTTTCCCTGGGTATTGTTTTGTCTGCATTTGGAAACCCAATAAAAAACAAATTAAGTGTAATGAAAGTTTGAATTATCTATGAAGAATAAATCTAGATGCATGCCTCTACATAGATAATTTTGAATGCCAATGTTAATAAATAAAGGCCACCCTTTTTTGTGGGTGTGGGTTAAGGTAGACAGATGAAAACATTTCACTGGCAACAATGGTTAAAAATCAGTCAAAAGTCATGTGCATTCGTTTCAACAATCTACAATATCTTTATGTCTAAATTAATATATCAAAAGGCCCAGAAGTTTCCAGAGCTAATAGAAACGATCTGCAGGGAAGAAGGGGATTAAATTATCCCAGCCTTACCTCTTTTATGTACATAACAATAGCACAATAGAGATAGAAAGTAGGATCCCAGGTGTATTCCTCTCCATGAAAGAAACAATTTAGTGGATAAGTATTTCACAGACATTATTTATTTTACCTATCACTGATGGTGGCACCTATAGACAAATGCATGGGTATCCCCTCTCCAATCTGCTATATGAATAGAATTAGGTGTGACACCAGAAGACGTGTCTCTGCCTTTTATTAAAGGTACAGGAAAGATCCCCCTTGTTGTGACTATGGTGCTAATATACAAACTATTAAACATATTGAGTAAGATTGCCCATGATGTGTTCTCTAGTTCCCTAGAAGATCTCCATGAAGCAATGCCAGAGGTGATTGCCTGGATAGCAGAACTGGACATTCAATTATGAAGACATTGCTGTACCCTTATAGAGGGTTATAATGTAATTACATGGATTATGTGCTTATGTTTACTTCTCTTTCTTATGTTCTCATCATATGCTAAATAATTTTCTGTCTGTCTGTCTTTTTTAATCTCAGAACATTGGTGGCTGACCAGAAATTGGAACAGCTGGTCTGCACAGTAGGAAATAAGAGATGGAAGACATATAGCAGTATTTTCTATTTGTCAGTTAGATTGCTTAAATAATTATTTTAGAAATGACAATCACAAATAACAAATAATCTGAACCTGCCGCATGGTAAGTCAAGCTAAGACAAATAATGCAGAAGATGGGGATGGGTGGGGGGAAGCTGACTTTTCTGCAATCAAGGAGCAAGTACCATAATTGCTATTATAATAGATGCTTACCTGATTGGCATGAAATCAGTTCTATTCTGCTTTGAATTTGAGACAGCAGTTTATAGTTTCCTATATATTTAAAACATCTTCGGACACAAAGTAGTTGAAGAAGTTGATATTTGCTACAGTTGAACCCCCTCCTTGCCCCAATGTGTTGTGTGGGAAAAACGTAACTGATGAAAAAAATGTCTGTAAGTCATGTCTGTTATGTATATGTAAATAACGTAGTTGGGTTGACAATATATAAACTACAAATATATATGTTTGTAGCTTTAAGGAAAAATACTGTAATGTATTATGCTGTGTTCTGGTTGGTTAATTATGCTACAAGTTGCCATAAGAGGGAGCTATAGATCATGGTTTAACTCTCTTTTTCACTGATGATCTCTCTTGATACTGATTGACTATGGACCGATACTGACTAATCCTGTTTATTTTGATATTCTGTTGATATCGAAGGTTATCTGTTGTATTATAGTTTGATATTTGTTTGCTGTAAAAGATGTGAAACCAGTAAGAAGACTTTATAACTGGATAGTTCTTGACTGTTAAAAACGTGTATGACATGGACTGTTTATTGGACTGTGCTATTTCTTCAAGTCAACATTAATACAACTTGTTCAACTCTGTGTGGCTGTATATTTATTCATAACTGTTCTCATAAACCATTTCCATGTGCATATCCTTTTTATACAAGGGTTACTCTGCACATATCCTAACAATGTCTACAAAAAGAGACAGTCATATGAAGAATTTATAACACCTGAACTAAAATGAAAGTCTTGCAGCTTTGTTACGTTGACTGAAGCTTTGATCCAAGATCAAATTGCTTTGGACAGAAGAAACAAGAACAAGTAAATGAAATAATGTTTACTTAGAGAGATACAGTTTGCCCCAGAAAATCCTATTGATCTATGCCAAGCAGTGGAAATTGCTCACTCACAAGTGAAAGTTAGGGGACCCAGCTATGGTAAGCCTCCAATATTGGTCAACACAAAAATGAAAAGCACATGGTTAAAATATGCAAAACTACAAAAATAATTCAATAAATATGCCAAAGAACTATGAGTCTGAAGTTGATTGCCCCCTACATTCAGTTGACATGGACATAGTGGAACATCAAAAAAAGTGTAAGTTAAAAGAAAATATTTATTTATTTATTTATTCATTTATTCATTCATTCAATTTATATACCGCCCTTCTCCCGAAGGACTCAGGGTGGTGCACAGCCAACCAAAAACAATACATGTAAAAAAACAGAATTAAACAGAATTTAAATGGAATCATCATTACTTTCAGAATTGATTATGTCCAAGTCAATCTAATGGCTGAAAACAAGTATAACAAATAGAACTTTTATTATCTTACCACCGTGGGAAACAAATTCTGCCTATCATTCAAAGAAATTGCAAACAAAGTAGAATGTATCCCGGAATTAGGGTTGTAGCATATTTTTTAAACCAAACAAAAAGAGGACTTATTATATTCTTATTCTTGGATGTAAAACTGAGAATTGCTCAAAATTGATTTTAAAAAAGATTTTCACTAAATAATTGGCATGCAAAAGTATGGTAAATTGTTCTTATGGAAAAAACTGACTAATAACATTTGAATAATATATCGATATTATATATTGCTAAATTAAATACTCTACGTAACCTATGACTGAATGTTGAAATGCATTGTACTATAATATTAACTGTTATATTGTTAGTTATTTCTTTTTGCCTTAGAAAATATTTAAAATTAAAATAAACACAGAAGTTTACCCCAAAGCTATAATTGCACATCTAAAGTCATATATTGAAAAACTGATAGCCACCAAAGGTGGCTAAGAACTTTGTTTGAAATGAAAAAGTACTGTGTATGATATGAAAGCATTATTAACACCAAGTCTACAGATGTAATAAACATCTTGACTCTAGAAACCTTGGATATAGAAAAAGGTTCTTCAAAAAGTTGCAAATGGTTCGTAACTCAATCAACATATAATTATTACAGAAAATGAGGGTTGGTTGAGGGGTAGAGAGATGCAGATTTAATCCACCCTCATTCACAGATGCTCAATAATGACTTTGGGCCAAGTGTTCTCTCTAAGCCCCAACTATTTCATAGGATTGTTGTGAAGATAAGGAAGGTGTGCTAGTATGCTGTCTAGCTCTTAAATGAAATGAAATTAATAAATTAACAAATAATATCCATTAAGATATTGTTTTCTATTAAGTGTGCCCATGAAGATGTCTTAGCTAGGGGCCCTGTGTCCACAGTAGAAACCTAAACTCTTTCTCTTCTCTGCAGGATCTCTTCACTGCTCTTAGAGGCATGGATTTTCTGGAGCTGGATTTCAGGGAGGCCACAAAAGAGAGATAAAAACCAATAAGACTTCAACTCCTCCAATCACCTATCAATTAATACAAAAAATTGGAACAGGTGTCTAATGTGTCTTTTCTCATTAATTCATTTATCAACTCATGTCAAATCTTTCTCAAAGACTGATCAATCAGAGTAAGGTCATCCCACCTCATATCTCTGGCATATATCTGGAAATCAGATATGGAAGCCTAGATTGGGATTCCTTTGCTTCACTTGCAAATCTCTCAGTTTGCTCTTGCTATTTGGGGTCAAATCATCAAAAGCAGCTCTAAAGTTTTGCATGATATTCAAGTAATTATCCATCAATGGATTATTGCCTCAATGAGGGGCACAGCCAATTTCGCAGCCCCATCTTTATGCAGACTAAGATGAACAAAAGGCACCCTGGAGCAATCTATATGAAATTCCTCTAGATAACCCACAATGGGTTTCTATTAACTGTGCCAGGCTTTATTGTGCTTTATGATAATTTATGATAGAGCTCAAGAAGTTATTTGGAATAACTGCAGGCAGTTTTAGATTGAACAATAAACTGTTCTAAGGTCAGCTGTATGGCATCAGGATATTATGTCATTGTGTAAATGATATGGTTTTCTAATGAGTCAGATATGTCAAGACATTTTATGAATGTATATAATTGTTTGTCAATAAGACCATGGTGCTCAATTCATCCCTTCCCTCCAAATCTTCTATGGATTCCTAAATACAGTTTGTGATATTGTTATAAGTCGCTTGGGGCAGAAAAGAAAATTATGGCTCTTATTTTGGAGTAGAGACTAAATTATTATCAGGGATAACTGAAGGAACACTGATGGATGGATTTCACCTGAAAATTAATCTGTTCGGATAAAGTGATTAGGACAAAATTAATTAAATTGAATGTGGAGGTTATTCGTTTTTTTAATTGTCCCACCTTTCATTAGAGGAAAAACATTCAGTTAAATTAATTGGAAGAGACTCAATATGCATTCGTGTGTGTGAGAGAGAGAATTTAGGGGATTAATTTTAGGAGATTTGAATCTAAAATTAGTTTTGGATGGATGGAAAGAAGGAAAACTATACAGAGAAAGTAGTATGGCAAGGGTGAAAAAGTGAGCAGCACCAGAGGAAAAAATGAAATGGTATGACAGTGGACTCTTCCTGGAATGTTAAGAAGAGATGAGAAGGGAATAAACCCTGTAGAAGTATTTTAGAATTTAAGAAATCTGAAAGCAAGTTCACAATTCTGAATGTGAATGGATCAGAAAGATGTATCAAGAGTTTCCGGTGAAGAAGTAAAAAAAAGTCAAGATGGCAATCATGACAACACAATTAAAACCTTGCTCCTTTGTATGTGAGTGTGGCCATTTCAACTTTGTTGATGTCTCAGGATTCTGCTGGTCATGTCCCAAGTCAACATCATTCAAATGTTATTAGATATTGCAAGTATTTATGTGTTGAGTTTGAAGGCCTGCAGGAGGGAAGAATTTATAGATATGACTGCCAGAACATTGATCTCCATGTGAATTGGCCTTCCTCATTATCTGATTCTTTAGTCACCCAATCTGGTTTTATTTGTAGAACACACTCAATGGACAAGTGACTGTGGAGCCTTTGGGGACATCAACAGAAAGTGGGCTTGTATGGACTTCTGAATTTGTTGAATCTCTTCACATGTTAAATTATCTGGATTTCAAAATACATGAATGGCATAAGTTTACTGAAGATGTTTCCTCGTCTGGTAATGAAACATCTGCAAGCAAGCAAGCAAGCAAGCAACCAACCTCGATGGGGACCAAGGACATCACAATGAAAATATTGTTAGCATCAATAAGGCATTGTACTTTATGCAGGCTTATTTTCAAGTATGCTGAACAAATCCACATACATTTCCCTGTAAGAGTTATAAATAGGTCAGTAATTAATATTTTATGTGCTGATTTTTTTAAAAAGTATTTCAATATAATCCTAAGATTCCCATTAACCATAGATGTGGAAATTGTAGACACCATGTTGGAGAAGGTTGATTTAGATTATTATGCAGAACCAAATTACAACACTTTGCCCACATAATGAATTTTATATCAGGATACAGCTAATTTGATGTTTTGACTACAGTGTAAAAGGCCACAAGTTTTACAAGTTTCTCCCTTCTATATTTTTTCACATTATTTTAAGCTAATTAATGTACAGCATAATGTGGTTAATTTAATGCTTAATGCCCAAGATGCTGGTAACAAAAATGAATTTGTCAAATTAATTTTTCATTTAACAAATGAAAATCGATGTCCTTTTTAGGAGTATCTTGTGTCCTATAATCCTTCAATATATTAATTTTCTTGTTAATTTTCTGCTCTCAAAAGAGTGCTTCGATCAGATAGGCCTGCCAAGACATATTGTATTGTTGGCAGACATCTTCATTTAACATTACATTTTTAAAATCAGCAAGAATAACATTTGCTTATTTTGATCTGTAGAAAAAAAGTGACCTAATATATGATAATCTAAAGCAGTATTATTTCAGCGGAAAAGCAGGCTCATATATGAAACAAATGTAGATAGGTATCCACATATATGGGATGCGGTGGCTCAGTGGCTAAGATGCTGATCTTGTTGATTAGAAAGATCGGCAGTTCAGCGGTTTGAATCCCTAGTGCCACATAATGGAGTGAGCTCCCGTTACTTGTCCCAGGTTCTGCCAACCTAGCAGTTCGAAAGCATGTAAAAATGCAAGTAGAAAAATAGGAACCACTTTGGTAGGAAGCTCACAGCATTCCGTGCACCTTCAGCATTTAGTCATGCCAGTCACATGACCATGGAGATGTCTTTGGACAGCACTGGCTCTTTGGCTTTGTAAGAGATGAGCACCGCCCCCTAGTGCTGGAAACGACTAGCACATATGTGTGAGGGGAACTTTTACCTTTATCAACATATACCCACTGTGATGTCTCAGTGAAGTCTCTCGTCCCTTGCATGCTCACATCATGACATCACAGGGACAGAATTTGCATTGTGTCAATGTTTCATCAATTGTTTTCCCAGCCATGGAAGGTGGATCCTTCTGTCAGCTACCTTGAGTAACCTGTTCAGGTGGAAAGATAGGATAAAAATTCAGTTCACACATACATATGTGTAGTCCTTGACTTACAACCACAACTGAGAATTTATGTTGCTAAGTGAAAGCACCGTTAAAAGAATTGTTAAATGAAAGAGTTGTTAAACTTGTGAACTTTTACACCACAGTGGTGGGTCTTATTCAAGATGACAATGAAGATTCTTATAGGGGGAGGGAGGTGAATCCTTTGGTGGACTGGTGCAATAAAAATAACCTGGTTTTGAATGTTAATAAAATGAAGGAGATCATTGTTGTTTTTAGAAAGAGCCAGCATAGTCATACTCTACTTTGATTCAAGGATGTAGCTGTGGAGGTGGTCAACAGTATTAAGTGTTTGGAGGTGCAGATAACTAACAATCTGATCATCAAGGGGTCCAGATGGGTCTTTTGATGGCGTACCTGGCTCCCTGCCACGTCTCATCGGCCCTGCCCGGACTCCTCGAGGTGATAGCCGGGCTGGCGGTTGAGACTCCTAGGCTTTTGGTCATAGGGGATTTCAACCTGCCATCGTCCGGTGAAACCTCGGGGTTGGTTCGGGAGTTCTTGGCTTCCATGACGGCCATGGACCTGACCCAGTTAGTTTCTGCCCCCACTCACATTGGAGGACACATGCTGGACCTGATTTTTGTCTCTGGGCAATGGTTGAATGACTGTAAGTTTGGGGAGTTAGTCATCACACCCTTGTCATGGACAGATCATTCCCTCCTTAGGTTGGACTTCTGTTCCGCCACCCCCCACCGCAGGGAGGCGGAACCACTTAGATTGTTCCGCCCCATGTGCCTGATGGACCCGGAGCGGTTCCAGAGGGAGCTTGGGCCATTTCCTGAGTCTCTGGCTCACAGCTCGCCTGGAGACCTGGTGGCCGCCTGGGATGGGTTGGCCGCCGGGGCTCTAGATCGAGTTGTGCCTCTGCGACCTCTGACCCGGCACAGATCCCATTTGGCTCCGTGGTATACAGAGGAGCTATGGGAGATGAAGTGCCGGAAAAGACGTCTAGAGGGTATTTGGAGGGCGAGCCGTTCTGAGTCTGACCGAACACAGGTGAGATCTCATATTAAGACTTACCTTGTGGCGATAGGAGCGGCGAAATCTTCGTATTTCTCCGCCCTTATTGCGTCGGCAGAAAATTGACCTGCCACTCTGTTTAGAGTGACCCGCTCTCTGCTTGAACCGAGAGCGCGGGATGACCTCTTACAGGGTAGGGCGGAGGAGTTTTCTCGATTTCTGCATGACAAAATCGCTCAGATTCGGGAGGGGCTCAACTCCAATTGGATGGTCCAGGGGGAGGTGTCCGGGGCAGGTCTTGTGAATGTTATCTGGGGAGAGTTCGATCCTGTGACCGCCGAGGGTGTGGACAGGTTGCTGGGGGGTCTGAATGCCACCACCTGTTTATTGGACCCGTGTCCTTCCTGGTTGGTTTCAGCTGCCAGAGAGATGACACGAGGCTGGCTCCAGGGGATTATCAACGCTTCTTTGAGAGAGGGGACGTTTCCTACCGCCCTGAAGATGGCGGTGGTGCGGCCCCTCCTCAAGAAGCCTTCCCTGGATCCAGCTATTTTAAATAACTATCGTCCAGTCTCCAACCTTCCCTTCATGGCGAAGGTTGTTGAGAGTGTGGTGGCATGTCAGCTCCCCCAGTACCTGGAGGAAGCTACTTACCTCGATCCGTTCCAATCGGGCTTCAGGCCTGGACATAGCATTGAGACAGCATTGGTCGCGTTGGTTGATGATCTCTGGAGGGCTCGTGACAGAGGGTTCTCCTCTGTCCTGGTCCTATTAGACCTCTCGGAGGCTTTCGATACTATCGACCATAGTATCTTGTTGCGACGGTTGGAGGAGTTGGGGATTGGAGGAACCGTCCTCCGTTGGTTCTCCTCTTTCCTCTCCGACGGTTCGCAATTTGTGTTCGCAGGAGGGGAGAGGTCCACCTCTAGGCCCCTGGTTTGTGGGGTGCCTCAGGGGTCGGTCCTCTCTCCCCTCCTGTTCAACATTTATATGAAGCCGCTGGGTGAGATCATCCATGGTCTTGGAGTGAGATGTCATCTATATGCGGATGACACCCAGTTGTACATCTCCACTCCGGACCACCCCAACGATGCTGTGGGGGCTATGTCTAGGTGCCTGGAGGCTGTGCGGGATTGGATGGGTGGGAACAGGCTTCGGCTCAACCCATCCAAGACCGAGTGGCTGTGGTTCCCGGCGACCCGATATAGCCAGCTGACACCTTCGCTGGCTATTGGGGGGGGAAATTTTGCCCCCCACAGAGAGGGCCCGCAACCTGGGTGTCCTCCTGGATGTACGGCTGTCACTTGAACATCACGTTGCGGCCGTCTCCAGGGGGGCGTTTCATCAGATCCGTCGGATCTACCGGTTGCGGCCCTTTCTGGATCAGGACACCTTGCGCACGGTCACTCAGGCCCTTGTCACCTCTCGCCTGGACTATTGTAATGCCGTCTACATGGGGCTCCCTGCGGGGAGCACCTGGAGACTCCAGCTGGTTCAAAATGCAGCCGCACGGGTGATCATGGGGGCGTCGTGTAGCGCCCATGTGATGCCTCTCCTGCGCGAGCTGCATTGGTTGCCAGTGGCTTTCCGGGTTCGCTTTAAGGTTCTAGTTTTGACCTTTAGGGCGACCCATGGCATGGGACCAGGTTACCTGCAGGACCGCATTCTTCCAGTGATCTCCAGCAGGCAGGTGCGTTCACATAGAGAGGGTCTGCTCCGGGTGCCGTCGGCCGCTATGTGTCGCCTGGCGGCGCCGAGGAGCAGGGCCTTCTCTGTGGGGGCCCCCGCCCTCTGGAATACTCTGCCACTGGAGCTTCGTACCGGCACGGACCTGGGGGCCTTCAGGCGCGCGTTGAAGACCTGGCTCTTTGAGCAGGCCGGCCTGGGCTGAGATGGTTTTAATTGGTCTCCATATTTATTATAAATTTTAATTGGGGTTTTAAGGGGGGGGGGAGGGGCTTTTTACTTTTATTAACCAGCCAACCTTAAATTTAATATTTTCTTAACTTTTGTATTGTTTGTGGGGTTTTAGACGGGCTGTGCACCGCCCTGAGTCCCTTGGGAGAAGGGCGATATATAAATTGAAATAATAAATAATAAATAAAATAAAATCTTTTCATACATTATCATTAGTGCACCCATTCTGCATCGGATGAGGGGAGCACATCTTTCTCTCTCTGTCCTGACTGCTTTTTACAGAAGCACGATTGAGAACGTTTTAACGAACTGTATCACTGCTTGGTTTGGTGGTAGCGGTGCCTCAGGTAGAAGGTTCATACAGAGAATGGTAAGGACAGCTGAGAAGTTTATAGGAAGATCATTTCCTGTTATCCAGGATACAAGTGCTATGATTACAAGTGTTATGTGCTTAGAGCTCGAAGGATTGTTAGAGATCCCACACACCCACTTCATGGTCTGTTTCTGTTGAACCCCTTTTACAGAAGGTTATGAAGTATCTATAGCTGCAGAACTACTAGATTCTGTAGCGGTTTTGTTCCTTATGCCATCTGTCTTGTAAACTTGCAGGATTCTTATTTTTTTGTCATGTATATGGATACATTTGAACTAGACTGTGATTTCTCTACGTGTGTGTCGGTGTATGCATAACGATTATCCTTTGAGAGCTGAATGCAATGAAATTTCATTTTAATATTTGCTGATTAATGTACATTTAAAGTGACAATAAATTCTATTCTATTCTATTCCATTCCATTCCATTCCATTCCATTCCATTCCATTCCATTCCATTCCATTCCATTCCATTCCATTCCATTCCATTCCATTCCATTCTATTCTATTCTATTCTATTCTATTCTATTCTATTGTATTCTATTCTATTCTGAAGCATCAAATTAGAATCATCCAGTGATGTACTACCTTCCTTGCCACAGTTGTTAAGCGAAACACTGCAATTGTTAAGTTAGTAACACGGTTATTAAGTGAATCTGCCTTCCTTATTGACTTTGCTTGTCAGAAGGTTGCAAAATCCCATGATTCCAGGAAACTGCAACCACCATAAATATGAGACTTTTTCCAAGTTTTTGAATTTTGATCACATAACCATGGGGCTGCTGCAACTGTCAACAGTGTGAAAAACAATCTTATCACTTTTTTCAGGTCTGCTGTAACTTTGAATAGTCACTAAATGAGCTATTTTAAGTCAAGGACTATCAGTACATATATACATTACCTAGTTCTAGATTTGTAGGTTATGGCTTCATGTATGTCTTCTATCCCAAGTAAAAGGGCAGAAACAGAACTAGTGTGGAAATTTTTCTAATTTATTCCCCTTTAGCCTTAGAATAGATAAAGAAAACCAGCTAGAGGGAGGGAGAGGAAAAATATTCATTGAACAGGCTGCCATACTTCTTTTGTTAGGACTGTCCAACAGAGAGGAGTTTTTTGTAAGGTAGAGAGAAGCTGACCTTTCAGTTATCTAAATTTTAAAAAAGTGGATTGAAGATTAAGGGCCACTGAGCAAGAGATTCTCCACCTCCATCCTAGGGGACATATTTATCACAAATTAGATGAATAAAAGAAAAAAAAATGTTCGACGTTTTCTTGTAGAAATACTGAAGTTCCTTAAAGACAGTTGTCCCAATCATATAATCCTTGTTTCAGTCACCCTTTATCTGATATGATGTGCCCCCCACCTGCTGTTCAGTCTTCCTGATTATCAAAACCCCTGGGAAGAGGTTTTGGCACTTTTCTCATTACCTTCAGGTTTTGTAGATTAAATACTTGCCAAAATGATTCATGGTCTTGTTAACAATAGTGATGACTCACTGACTCCTTCAGTTAACAATCTTCATATATAATTCTAAGCAGAAGGAACAGCCTTTTTATAAAAAAAAACAAGACACCATGCCAATTCTTATCAACTGTTTGTGGTTTCTGTATTCCCCCATCTAGGCCATCTTCCTGTTTACTCTATTGCCAGATTCAGTTCTAGGCTAGATGATAAAGATATTCTGGGAAAGGGAAGTCTTGATTTAGCTCTAATAGGGATTAAAATAGAGATGGGCTCTGAGGATTATTTTTTGTTATCATTCCAAATAATATTTGAATATATATATCTCATCTGCCATCATCAGGCTTGTGTATTGGGTTCGTCTGTGTGTCAGGCTTTCACAGCTGTTTCTGTTTCAAATTTGGTGCTAGCCTCGTGCTGTGTCAGAATGGTTTTTTCTTCATCCTGATTGGTTGGGAATCTTGGTCTGTGTTTATTGGTCTTGGAGTATGCTGTGTTCTGCTTGATTGGTGTTTCTAATATCTTCTGTCTGTTTTGTAGTGGTTTTTTTGTCTTGATTGGCTGGCAACGTTGTGTTTCTTGTATTGGGGGCTTTTAGTATGGCTTGGCTTCGGGTGAATGACTGGCTATCATTTATTAGGAAGCTAGGTTTCATTTGGGTGGCTAGTTGGGATTGTTTGAGCTGGAGGTATCGGGGCGGGGGGGGGTGCCCAGGTATTTGCTTGGCTTGTGGTATGGAATTTTGCTTGTTTGTGTATGCAGGCTTCCAGATAATTGACAGTCTAGTGGACTCATCTCTTCTATTCATGCTTTCAGGTCTTTTTTCAATCTCTATGGCTTCTCTGATAATTCTGTAGCTGGGGTTTTCTATAGTGGCTAGGGTTTTGGTGTCATTGAAGTTGATGCTATGACCTGTGACTTTCATGTGTTGGACTAGTGAGGAAGTGTGTTACAGCTTTTTTACTGCATTTTTTGTGTTCACCCAGGTGGGTACTGAAATGGGTACTCTCCTACACTGTACACTGTCATGACCTAAGACAATTATCAATTAAAAGGTCAAATGAAATATTTTACGTGGAGCCTGGAAGAGACTGTTATCCAATATAGCTATTTAATATGATTTAATGTGATTGGAGTATGGTACCATGCTCCAGTTATCTGTCTAGTCACTACATTTTACAGCAGTTAGGTGTTCCTCCATAGGAGTCCAATATGCATTTCAATAGTTTAAAAATGATGTAATCAACAAAGTCATGGATCACTGTTACCAAGAAGTGTAAGATGTCAATTAGTGCTATGATGCACAATTGCCTTTTTTCTCATCTTGAAGTATTGAAGTAATTCATCGAACATTTTTACAACCTCAAGAATAAGCAAGTCACTGTCTCCTTTGCTTATTTTCCTGCTTAAAGCCCTGGATAGTACATAGATCGTGTTATATAAAATGAGATCTGGCTGCAGCAATTGTAACAATATAGATACCTTTCTTCTTGTTGCTAATGTCTGAACAGGTTATCAAAATATTTGTTTCTGAATGTAGGGAGGTTTGGCAGATAAAAAAATATTGGTTGGATGAACAGATATAATTGTATAACCTTTCCAGGGTGAGCCATTGTTTCTTTTCTGTGACTTGGATGAGCAAATAAACACTTCCAACACAGTATTACATTCAAATATAAATGATGTTGTCAAAATTGATTGATTTTGATTTCTTCATTTACTGAGCATTTGCATTTATAAAATACATTCCCACTAATCCAATCCAAAATAGCAATAGCATTTAGATAGGTAGATAGATAGATAGATAGATAGATAGATAGATAGATAGATAGATAGATAGATAGATAGATAGATAGATAGATAGATAGATAACTTTTATTGTCACTTTTTACTGTGGGCATACTGGCACACATTAAAAATGAAATTTGGTTGCCTGCTCTCAAAAGTATACACATACATAACACACATATACACATGCTATACACACACACACATACACACTCACACACATATATACATACATACATGCACACACACAAACACCCCCCCCAATATATATAAATACATATAAATATTAATCACTGTCCATCTTGAATACATCTTGGAAAGAGGAAATTTGAGAATTCACAAGATTGATACTATATGGAACAAAACTGTGACTGAATCTGGATGTTCTGCTTCAGATACCATGAAGCCTCCTCCCAGAAGGTAACAAGGAAAACAGGTCATGAAGAGAATGTGTAGTATCCCAGACAATCCTGTGGATCCTGGTCAAGCATCGCTTATATCCTGTGTCTAGGATAGATGGAAGTAAACCGCCAATAATCTTCTGTGTCATCGTCACCATGCTCTGCACTAAAGTAAAGCAATTAAATTTATATACCACTTCATAGTGCTTTACAGCCCTCTCTAAGCAGTTTACAGAGTCAGCATATTGCCCCCAACAATCTGGGTCTTCATTTTGCCAACCTCGGAAGGATAAAAGGCGGAGTCAGTCTTGTATCATTGAGATGAATGATACACAATCCTATTAAATATTATTTATTTATTTATTTGTTTGTTTGTTTGATTTGTCAATTGCTTACAAGATAATAGGTAAAAGTATAAAGAATACAGGAAATAGGTACAAATAAATGGGGACAACAGGACAGGGATGATAGGCACGATGGTGCACATGTACTCCCCTTTAGATCTCTTAGGAATGGGGTGAGGTCAATAGTGGATAGTTTGAGGTTAAAGGAGTGGGGGTTAGATGATGTAACAACAGAGTCAGGTAGTGCATTCCAGGCATTGACCACTCTGTTGCTGAATGTCAAAGTGAAAAAAATTCAGCTTCATAAATTAGAGGTGGTGAACCGTGCTTTTCTTTGTAGCATACTTTCATTACACATAACTCTAGGAAGTACAATCTAAGAAGTAGTACAGAAAAAGAAAGAAAAGAAAGTAAAAGTCCTCCCTTGCAAGCATGCGCAGTAAATCAAACATTATAAGACACTCATATCTTAATTGCTATAGAAACATGATAACAATTCTGGTAGATTCTGGAAGCTTAGCAGACAAATAAAAAAAAAACGTAGTGACATCCCCTTCTTTGTCTGGTGAGCAGACAACAGATAAGGCACATCTTCTCACGCAGATATTTGTGCTGAGCAGCTGCAAGTGGTTTGTTGAGCATGTCAGCAATCTGATCATGTGTGGACACATACTGCAATTTAACAAAACCTTGTTTAACTAATTGCTTTATGTTCTTATAACGAATATCAATGTGTTTGGACCTAGAACCTGTGAAATGGGTTTTGGAAATATAAACCACGGATTCATTGTCTTCCATCATGGTGATTGGCTGGATTGGTCGAGTCCAGATATCTGTAACTAAAGCATCAAACCACGTTAAAGAAATACATGCATCTGAAACACAAGCATATTCAGCTTCAGTAGATGAATAAGAAATAAAATTTTGTTTATGCACATGCCAGTAAACGGGACATCCATTTAAGAATACCATATAACCTGAAATACTTTTACGTGACTTTTTATCATTCGCCCAATCAGAATCTGCATAACAACATAATTCTGCATAGTTAGTATGTGTCAGTTCTAACAACAACTTCATATTTTTAGTGTGCTTTAGATATCTCAACAACTTCTTAATGCATAACCAATGAAACTATTTCACTTTATCTATGTGTCATGACAAAAGATTAACACTAAGTGCAATATCTGGTCTAGCCCAAGTACTAATGTATAACAAGGACCCAATTACTGAACAATGAAGTGTCTGATCTTCAAAATCAGGACTTGGTTCATGTGACAGATTATGAAAATCTATTTGCATAGGTATGCAAGCTGGTTTAGCATCCTTCATATTGCAATGATGCAACAGTTGTTCAATCTTATCCTCTTGTGCAATATTAAACCCCTTCTGAGTTTTACTAATCTGAACACCCAAATAAGTGTTAATGTAACCTAAAGATTTCAATGTAAAATACTTCTGCAAGGCTTTAGCAAAACTCTCACTCATTTGCTTATTTGGACCAATATAAATGATATCATCAACATAAATAAGAATTATCTCATATATTCTCAGATCTTTTTGTGAATACGCATTCATCAGTTTTGGATTTAATAAAACCCATTAAATTTAGTTTGTCAGTAAGACATAAATACCACATTAAACCAGACTGTTTCAGACCATAAAGACTTTTGTTTAATAGCCAGGTATCCCCTTCTTGTTTTCGGAACCCTGGAGGACCTTTGATGTAAATTTCTTCATCCAGGTGTAAACACCTTGAGTTGCTTTAGACTGTCCATTTCAGCCTGCATTGCCTCATACCATTTCTCTTGCTCTGAATCAGGAAGATGCTTAATTTGTATGAACTTGTCAGGAGGCAGTGTTACAGCACAAATCAAAGATAAGGGTGCTTTTGTCAATTGCCACAAATATTGCTTCGGAGGGATGCCCTTATTGACCCTCTCGGAACATCTCGGAACAACGGTCCATTCTTCTTCCATTTCATCCTCATCTTCTTCATCGCTAGCATCAGCATCGATGGCTTGCGAAGACGGAACCTCTGGTTGAGAAGAACTAGTTGATGGAACATCCACCTGAGAATCTTGATCAACGTGGGATGAATAGCATCATTTTTAGGAAAATAAACTCCAGGATCATTGGAGTGAATCCTGGACCAGTCAGCATTTTCCTCAAAAGTAAAGGATTGAGAAACCATTATTACATGTCTGGAGTCAACGAACTTGCTGCATTTTGAATTGTCATCAATACCCATGAATCTCAGTCTCTTTGCTGCTGGATCTCCTTTCTTTCTTTGAGCTAAGGGAATATTCACCATAGCGTATGAACCAAAAATATGGATATTTTTCAGATCTTTTATTATTATTTTATTATTATTTTTTTATTATTTTATTTATTATTTCAATTTATATACCGCCCTTCTCCCAAGGGACTTAGGGCGGTGCACAGCCCATCTAAAACCCCACAGAGAATACAAAAGTTAAAAAAGTATTAAATTAATGTTGGCTGGTTAATGTGAAATAAGAAAACTCCACCCCCCCCCTTAAAACCCCAATTAAAATTAAAAATGATATGGAGACCAATTAAAACCATCTCAGCCCAGGCCGGCCTGCTCAAAGAGCCAGGTCTTCAATGCGCGCCTGAAGGCCCTCAGGTCCGTGCCGGTACGAAGCTCCGGAGGCAGAGTGTTCCAGAGGGCGGGGGCCCCCACAGAGAAGGCCCTACTCCTCGGCGCCGCCAGACGACACATAG
The DNA here is from genome assembly GCA_023653725.1 of Bungarus multicinctus. Taxonomy (NCBI): domain Eukaryota; kingdom Metazoa; phylum Chordata; class Lepidosauria; order Squamata; family Elapidae; genus Bungarus; species Bungarus multicinctus. The sequence continues at coordinate 68,587,268 of CM042836.1, read as the reverse complement.
AGGCCGACGGCACCCGGAGCAGACCCTCTCTATGTGAACGCACCGGCCTGTTGGAGATCACTGGCAGAATGCGGTCCTGCAGGTAACCTGGTCCCATGCCATGGGTCGCCCCAAAGGTCAGAACATGTTGGATGTTGACATAAGTTGTAAAGTCTTTAAAGATCTGATCTGATTTTTCTTTCATAGGAAATACAAATCCATATCTAGAATAATTATCAACAATTGTTAAGAAATATTTTTTACCACCAAGTGTTGATGCAAATGGACCTACTATGTCTGTATGTACCAAATCAAAAATGCATGTTGACAGGCGTGTAGTGCGTTTTGGAATGGCTGCTGCCTTGCATTTAGCTTTCTTGCATACAGCACAATCCAAGAATACCTTACACCCCTTCAGATCCAAACCTTTTACGAATCCTGGCATCTTGCTAAGAACACAAAAACTAGTGTTACCCAATCTTCTATGCCACTTATGGATACACCTGGAATGCAAAAGGTTACCTGTTAGTGAATTCTCAACATTCTTATTAGGAACCTCAGGCTTGCTTTGAGCAACCTGTTTCTGACTTTGGTTGGTTTTAGGAACCTTTGGGGTAGCAACAGGATCTCTCTCTGGGACATTTCTTTCTGGGCCTGTGTTCCCTCTTGTCGGAAAACGTATACTTGTCTGTACTTGCGAGGTAGACTTTGGCTTAGGTAATAAACACCACCAATTAATATGGTTTCAGCAACAATATTACCTTCTTTAACCACATAACTTGCTTTTTCAAAATGGTGAGCTTGATACTTGGATACTCTCAACAAATGACTCTAACTAAGCAAACTACTGGTTGCTGTTGGTATATAATAAACATCAGGAATAAATGCATCTAGCTCTTCAATATAAACAGTTCCTTTTCCCTTGACCTGAACGGAATTATTGGAAAAAGTATACAGTTCACGCATATCAGGTTTAGGCTTGTGTATCTCTGTGTAAGGATCTTTTCTGTAGGTAACACGCACTGCTGCTCCACTGTCCAAAGTCCAGAGATGTCTTCTGTCATAATCCGGATGAGATTGTGGATCGTTGATTAAAGCCAATGTGATATGTGTGGAGCTTGTAGATCATGCCTGGGACCATGACAACCTTGTCTTTTGCCTCTGCCCCTGCTTCTGGAAACTGTTCCTCTGGGCTGATATGTGGCGGGTGCTAGAGATCATTGGGGACAATTCCGGATGATATGCCCCATACAACCACAGATGTAGCATCTTGGCATCCTTGGAATGAAAGCTCTTCCTTGGAAGTTATGCCTTACTGGAGCTCTTGATGCAGGTGGTCCTCTCAAATGTGGCATGGCTTGCATGAATGCTTCTTTGGTTAAAATTCTGCATACATGATCAACTGTGCGCTGAGCAATAGGCACTTGATTAATCTTTGAAATGGCATCTTTCCATTCATAATTCAATGAGTTAATAATAACACTGATCATTTGAAAATCATCCACAGCATAACCTTGTTCAGCAAGTTCTTTTCTCTTTCCTTTCAGTTTAGTTAAATATTCTCCAATAGATACATCAGATTTCAATTTTGAACCATGAAATTCAGTTAAGAGCAAACATGTAGATTCAATCGAAATAGGTTGGTAACATGCTTCTAATTGAGCCCAAATTTGTTGGGCAGTTGCATCAGGTGAAAAAGTAATCTGCAGTTCAGTGTCCATTGACATCAATAATGTTGTGCATGCTTTAATATCCCATCGTCTTATGTCGGGAAGCCATGGTTGTGGTGGAGGATTAAACACCATACAGTGAGTACCTTCTCTATGAAGTAAAATGCTAACCTCACTGACCCATGCCTTGTAATTTTGTCCTGAGCACTTTAATTTTGAATCACCAGTCAATGGGGTGATAGAAGATTGTTGCAGAGGAACATGTATAACTTGTGCTGTTGAGCAACTTTCTGCAAATAAGTTTGAAGCTGTTTACATTGAGTTTGTATCTGTCATGTGCTCTTGTATTGTTGTGGTTAAAGCTGAAGTAGTCATTGACTGGTAGGACATTGTAGCAGATAATTTTGTGTGCTATGCTTAAGTCTAACCATAGGCAGCGTAGTTCAAGATTGTCCAAGCCCAAAATCTCAAGCTTGGTGATATAGGGTATTCTGTTGTGAGCAGAGGAGTGTAGTACACTCATGAAATACTTCTGGACTCGCTCGATTGTATAAATGTCTGATATGCAGTGTGGATTCCAGACTGATGAGCTGTATTTGAGTATTGGCAAAAGTTTTGTATGCTCTAGTTAGCAATTTGATATTTCCAGAGGAGAAGCTTCGTAAGATTAGATTTACAACTCTTAATGCCTTTTTGGCAATGCTGTTACAGTGAGCTCTGGTGCTTAGGTCATTTGATATGAAAACTCCAAGGTCCTTGACCAGAGTAAGGATCATCAATGAGGTCATATCCGCCTAGTTTGTATTTGGTATACTGATTTTTTAACCAATGTGTAAGACAGAACATTTGTTGGTCGAGATTTGGGAGTTGCCAATTGTTTGACCATTCAGATACATAACCAAGGTCGCTTTGAAGGACAGTAGCATTGTCAGTGGTGTTGAATAGTTTAATGTCATCTGAAAAAGGGACGCAGTTGCTTATAAGGTGGTTGCAAAGATCATTTATCTGCAATAACTTTCAACCAGAGAAATCCTTTTGATTAGTGTCATTATCTCCCAACTTCTGTGTTTCACATCATCAATGCATTATCATGTTGGTACCACTGTTAGTCATTTTATACATGCAAATGGAGTGGGAGGTCATAAAAGGCAATGATCCATCCTATTAAGATGGATTTCTACAGGCTACACATTTAGCTGTAACCAGGTGTGAAACAATACTTCCCTAAAATGAAAATGCATTGCAAAAGGAATGTTTATCTGTTATACAACAGCCACAACAAATCAGATCTACACCTCATATCCAGGGAATAATGTGCTCTGTACGTTATCAGAAACTTTATAATAAACTAACATGGCCAGTATGGTCAGTCAAAAATATTTTGAAGGCCTCAGCAAAATAGCAGATGGTTTTTGCACTTGGAATATGGTGGTGGCAACACACTAACTGAGTTGTCTTTCAATTTGACTTCAGTAGAATGGTTACCTTGTTTGATACTATGAATGTCAAGCTTTCATTATAAAATTAATTCATATTTTGATTTCATGCTTTGATTCAAATATCAAATGAAATGATAATATGTTCTTCCTTACCAGTTTTAAGATAGAAAACCTATTTTGATTCTTTGGGGAACTGCTTGTATATTCTATTGAAAATGTCCCCAACTATAATGTCCCCATTCATTCTGTCCTGGAAGGAATAGCACACTCCATCAGATTTGGGAACAGAAGGCAAACTTTAAGGTGCAGGGTATACCATGTGTAACACTGAATTTTGTCTATCAGCACTTGTCCATACTCTCCATCTCTGTTATGTTTGAGTCTTGCAACAACTATTGTTTTGCATATAGATAGTCCTTGATTTGTGACCATTTGTTTAAAGACCATTTGAAGTTACAGTGCTATTGAAAAAAGTGACTTATGACTTAAAAAAGTGACATGGTTCTCACACTTACAATGTTGCAATGTCTCTGTGGTCATGTGTGTTTGGCAACTGTGATTGTAGGTCGAGGACTAAGGCAATTGGAAAGTTCACCAGGTTAAATTTCCTATACTTGTTATTAATAATCATACACCTTAAATGCTTTACCTAGAAAAAGATAGGACAGAAAACATGTACTTATGCTTATTCTTCCAGAATGTTTAAATAAAAAGAACAAGGATTTGTTTCTCTATGTTTCACATTTGATTTGTAACAAAAATGAGAGAAAGCAACATGTGCTGTGGGAAATCATCTTGGCAAAGGCACTGATACATTCCATCCAAATTGAAGTGAATTTTAACAGCAGATAATTAAAAAAAACTTTAATAACAAAAATTGGTTAATAAGAGAATTAGTAATTAGATATTAAAATTAAATGCAACCATTCTTTTTTGAAATGTCTTAGTAGTATCCTAAAACAAACTCAAAATATAAGGTAGTAATTTGCTTGTGGGGCTTTGGAATGAAGGAGGCAGATGAGCTTTTTTAATTTCTTCATCTATAAATTACAAGGGAAGATCAGCTTGGATCAAATGTCCAGGTGAAATTTCTGAAATGGAGCAAAGTACTCGACCCATGACCATAATGGAGCCCTGGTGATCATTAAGCAAATCATTGTGGTAGTTAAACAAACCCGTTATTAGCTATGGGTTGTTTTTGCCAAAAACTGAGGTCATTATAACTTTGAACGATTACTAAGTGACTGGTTGTAAATCAAGGACTATCTATAACTGTGAATGTTGTGTTGATTCAAAGTCTCTGTATTGTTTCCTCAGGCAGCAAGTTTTACTTTTCACAAAAACATGTATTAAATTATTGTAAAAATAAAAAATGCTATTGGATGCTAGATCAGACTTTATTTCATTCGCATCACAATAATCTAGCTAACATTTCTATAACATTTCCTGGGAAGGCCAGAGACTAAACATTAAGGTTTTTTATATTGTTCCCAAAGAAGAAAAATGTTCCTTTTGACACACAACGGTTTTGCTAAATAAATCACAAATTAGCAGAATTTACACTTGATGCTGTGGCTGCCAGCTGTAGTTTATGAAGCTTAATTTTGGAGTTCTAAGCCAAACATAAAATAAACTGTACTTAATATGACTGCATGTAGCCTCATCAAATACAGGCATAAGGAAGATATATATTTATACAAAGACATTATGGTAAAGGAAAATTGCATTTGTACCTAGGTTCTTTATATGTGTTCAGACCAGAATTTCTCAAAAAACATTACATCCTGAAGATAATCCTTGCAGTATTTCAATTATTTCTTATTCTGATCCACTGGGATGTTCTATAACAAGGATTGTTTGCTTTTGTGTTGTGCAAAGGCAACTAATTATGTTTTTTGCAATAAATCATGTTTTAAAATCTAGTTTATAGTGATGATACTACTTGGCAAATCTTAGATTTCCTGATAGAGTTGGGTAGGTGAAGGTATTAACATGAAGGATTTAGCTTCTAAATTTTGAAGCTAATTAGTTTTGTTTATATTACTGTAGTTACATTTCTTTAACCATAGCTCACCTCATAATACCTTAATTATAGTTGACGGTACTACCCCTACCTTTCTTTCTCTGCAAATATCTTGACCATCATTCACTGACTATAAATTCTCTGGATAAGTCAGGGAACCCCCTCTAGATTTTTAAAAAATCCTTTTCTTTCAGCTTAAACATTATATAATAAAACTAATAATTGTTCTTATAATGATATATGAACCGCATAAAATAATTTTATCCATTTTAAAGATAGTTCAGAAATATCTCCTAGTCCAAGTATAACTGGAAGAGGGATGAGTCTGTGTGAATTTATCTCATCAATTTTCCAATATTTTCAGAGAAGATCTGTTTCCAAACTAAGATTTAATGTGCTGGTGCTTTAAATGTCTAAGTCCATTGGGACCAAGATCCCCAGATTACCTCTTCACATCTAAAATGAAATGGGTCTAAAACATATTCCACATATTCCACATAAAAAAGGTTGGGCTTTGTTGCCTTAGTTTTGCCATTGATATGAAAGCTGTGGATGTCCTTGGATGGATTGCAAATAGGAAGAAAGCCTAATTAGATATGTTAGGAAGGATTTCATTTTCTTAGGAAACGGAAAACTAATTTTAACATTTTCACTGTCTTTTAAATTGATAAACTGTGGCTATTTTCATTGTTATTCTGTGTTATTGTGATTGCTGTGGCTTCCTGGAAATACTTACATTTAACCTGGCATATCTAAATAAGTAATCATAATTATTTATAACATTTCTCTTGTTGCTTTTGTTCTTTAGTCCCTAATTCAGGACTGTGGATAATAAAATAAAAACAATCAAACACACTAATAAAATTAGAGATTGGCTTAAATCAATAGATAAAAATATAAAATCATTATATACACTAAAACCAATTGAATAAGTAAATTAACTCGTAAATTAAGGAAAGCAACACACAAACCTTGGTTATTGTTGTGAAAATTCCCTACTCCTCTGCAGTGATATAACAAGCTTCTGAGACAGTCAATGCAATCTTTAAGCAGAGGATCTTAAAATGCGAGCAGACAGAATTAATTAATATTGTTGCCATTTGTTGTTTGATTCTGAAGAATGGAAATGCCCTATGCTTATAGCTTCATTACTCTCTTGCTGCATCCTTGTAGAAATTTAATGAGTGTAGTAGCTAACAATATAGTGATGCCATTATACTCTTAAAAACACCTAGAAAGTATCTAGCCTGTTAACAAGTTTCACCTAGCTGTCTGATTATGATAGATAACTTATCCATATAAATTTGCAGATGTCACACTGAGAGGTTACTAGAAATAATTGCATAGTATATTGTTTTCTGATATGACCTTGCTCATATAACTAGTAACAATGATGTAACAACCTAAACAATGATGTGTTCAATTCTGTAAACCATTGACAATCTATTGACGTGGGTAACTATATTAAATTTAATAAACTAAACAAACAACAAGAATAAATATTAGGTTTGTGCAGAGATCTGGATTTAAAGGAGTGTGCTTAGTTAGATGCCCAGGCCCCAGTACCTCTTGGAAACAGCTTCAAGCTCCCACATCTTTTCCTAGCTTCAGGTGGGTGTCCTCTGTTGCTCACATGTAATCCCCCAAATGAACCAGGTATTCTTAACATGAGTAAGTGCACACGTGCATGCTCCAAATCACATTTTGAATTCAGATTGCTGCATAGCTCTAATAAGTATTCATTGGATAAATTCCTTGTGTTAAATCTCATCAGACTCAATATGAATTGCTTTTGAGCAGACAGGATTATAGGGTAGGAAGGAATATTTACAGCAATAATGTATTTAGCTTTTAACTCATGCAGCATGTGAAATGAAATCTGGATTTCCAGAAAGTTGAAGAAATCTGTAACCTTTTTTTTTTTAGTTTCCTCAAAATGCATGGATATATTTTTTTTCAGTGACAAAAATAATTATTCACGCTCAGAACTGCTGTTCAGACTGGATGATTTTAAATTATTGACAATGTTAACAAATCATTTTAGGAAAGTGAATAGTTTAGCTTCTTGGCTGACGGATGAATTTTCCTGAAATTACAATTTTATACATATATGATATCTTCAGTATTAGTACATATTCAATGGTGAGTTGATGGCTGGCTGTTTCTATCTGAAATATGCTGAAGTATTTTATATCCATCAAAGGGTAACAATGAATTTGAATTGCCATCTATGCTTATGCAGTATTTTAAAATTAATAATAACATCTGAGTCCATCCATAGTTCTTATCATCATTACTCAGTACTGAATATAGATATTAGGGATCCCTGAATCTAGTTTATAGTGGATGCTGAAACTCCCCAAACTCTTTCCGACAGCGATAGAATCATAGTTGGAAGCAATTGAGATCAATGTGTCCACCTTGATACCTTGTTCAATACTGGAATCCAGATTAAATCATCTCTGACAGTTGGCCAGCCACCCATTGCTTGATCATGTTCCACAAAAGAACTCATTTCCCAAAGTAATTGTTTGTAATGTTGCTGTTGAACATCAAGTTCAAGGTAGTTACTTGTTTCTTTGGGAAGTTACTCCTAAACTTTGTAGTTTTACTGTCTAGTATAGTATATCATACTACTGAAGCATAACACAATTACTCTGGAATCTTTCTCTCTCTCTCTCTCTGTATTATATGTGTGTGTGTGTGTGTGTGTGTGTGTGTGTGTACGTGTACGTGTGTGTGTATTTAAGTGCAGAACTGAAGCAGGGCAGAGCAGCAAGCAAGAACATATGGAGGAATAAAGGAAATAAAGATGATAGCTGTGATCAAAGCTCTGCCCCATTTTAACATGTATGACATATAGGTAAAAGAGGTGGGTATTCAATTGTGCCATCCCGACTTTTTTTTGTGCTCTACCCTGAATGCTCTGATAGCAAGGCAAGAGTTTCTGGCTGGTTTCACCTCCACTTTCCTTCACTGGGTTAACAGTTTATCAGTATCCAATTTGTCAACTGTGAGGACTATATTATTTTGGAGTAGTGATAGGAAGAGAGAACCAGAAACAATGGTACGAGTTCAGATAATTGTAAAATAATTACATTTTTAAATTAGAAAAATCACAGGGTGGAAAGGTCCACTATTCCCAATGCCTTGGCTTTCTATGGTTGTGTATTTATGCTTTAATAAAAGCAGAAGATGGATCTGCACTATGAATTTCTCCCAGGCGATGGCATCATAAAAGCAGATGCTGCGTTTATTGGAACACTTAATAGTGAGCAGGGCAAAGCAGCATGTGAATTCCTGCAATCCAGTGTTTTTCAACTTTAAAATGCATAAATTTCAACTTCCAGAATGTCACACTACATTTTTCCATTGCTTGTGTTCTGAGAGAGACTAAGTAACATCAAAGCCGACAAACATGTAGTTAGAATAATAGTTGTAAAACTATTATGCACCCACCTTTTTTTCTCTAAAATAACAGTCATGAATGATTTTGTTTTTCTTTTGAAGAAGTATGGATGGCAACAAACCTTGATGCTTATGCAAAGGGTGATTTCCAGTTTGATAGCAGCTCTGAACTTCAGCATGCTTATAACATGCGCAAAATTGGAGACTTGAGCTCATTTTTTTTCTGATGGAGCTCTTCCCTAGTATAATTAAGATGGCTGCAAATTTAGGGTTGTTTTTTTTTAAGTTAAGTTCTTTAAATTTTTGCTTCATTGATTCTGTCAATTTCCTTCTCTGGTCTACCTGCAAACCACCAAGCAACTTTTCTCTCCTTTCACTATCTTCCTGGTAGGGCAATGAGTTTTGTTTCTTGTTTTTGGTATTTCAAGTATGCAGAAAGGATAACAACCATGGGTCCACCTTCAAACTGTTTTTAGGGAATTCTAGAGTGAAAATTATTATGATGCGGAGGTTTTCTTTCACCCCATTTAGGAAGGAAATGAATGAATTTGTATGTGATGCACTTTATACATATTCACAGAATGACATTTTCATGCACTCATACCCACTAAATTCAATGAGGCACATATATCCCCAACAAGAGAGATGCCCATTAAAGGCTGGAAAAGATGAGAAGCTTGTCTGAAAAAAAGAGATGATAACCCTAATTCATCATGACAAATACAGCTGAACTCACTCAGTTTTTTTAAAAACATACTCCCATATTTTATTTCTAGAATATCATCTTTCCATTCCACTGATGAAAAAGTACAGTTTTGTCTTTTTAATTTAACCAAACAATACTTTTACTTTTTCCTGTTTTCAAATATATATTTCAAAATGCATACTCCCATATTTTATTTCTAGAATATCATTTCTTTCCATTCCACTGAAAAAATGAGTACATTTTTGTCTTTTTAATTTTATTATTTATTATTATTATTTTATTATTATTATTATTATTATTATTATTATTTATTTGATTTATATACCGCCCCCTCTCCCCGAAGGGACTCGGGGCGGTGAACAGCCAATAAAAACACATATAACAAGGTACAAAATATGAGACAACATAGAATATTAAAATTTAAAAACTGAAATATAATATGGCTCTAATAAAATATAAACAAGTATTAAAAAGATTAAAACCCGATTAAAATTTAAAAACCCCTAGGCCAGTCCGGCCTGCCGAAATAAATGCGTTTTGAGCAACCGACGGAAGGACATGAGATCGGGGGCGGCCCTTACCTCCGGGGGTAATTCATTCCAGAGAGGGGGTGCTCCCAATGAGAAGGCCCGCGCCCTCGGGGTCGCCAGCCGTCCAGCCGGCGGCACCCCGAGGAGGCCCACTCTATGGGAGCGTACCGGTCGGTGGGAAGCCGATGGTGGCAGGAGGCGGTCTCGCAAGTAACCAAACAATACTTTTACTTTTTCCTATTTTCAAATATATATTTTAAAATACAGACCCCCATATTTTATTTCTAGAATATATTTCTTTCCATCTCATTGATGCAATATGGAGCAAGGTAAATGCAAACATTTATAATATGCTTTAAAAGGGGATCTAAGTGTTAATTATTCTACCTATTTACTTTTTCTAGCAGCTCTTTTACCTTTAATAAATAACCAAAAATAATAATAAAATTCACCGCCCTGAACATGTAGTGTTGGGTGGTGAACAGACAGTGTGTTGGGGATTCCAGGGAATTCAGTATGTGTGGATCTGAGCATGCATCAACTAATCGCAGTGCAAGGAAGCCAGGAAGTCTCTGTTAGAAAATATTATATTTATACTGGCCTGTTTTAAAATACCCCGCATATTATAAAAACTCCAGGTCTAGAAAGCAAAGATAAAATACTTTTACTATAATTGCTTTCCCACCAGATATAGAGTTGGTCTTCCATAAGAAATGCTATAATTTTCCCATTGAAACTTTATAGGAAAATAATAGGTTGATCATGAAGGAATAACGAAGAGAGATATAGTCTACAAAATATTATTGTCTCACCAGGAAAAAAGAAAGTACACTGGATAATACAATTTAATTTACATAAATAAGTTGGAATTTGGGATGGAAATTAGTATGCCCTCTTACTCAATATAGTAATCTATTTAAAGAAATTGTTTCTTTTCAGCTAATCCTACACGTGTCTTTGGAGTTTTGCACAAGTATTGGACAAAGCACTAATAAAAAACAATCATCTGGTACTGCCTTTCTTCAGCCAGCAACTGTTATCCATGCCCAGATTACATTCTTTCCTAGCTACTGCAATGGACTCTTGAAGTGTCCAGAAGTTGTAGCTAGGCTATGATCCCTGCACTAAAAGATCCCACAAAACAGAATTTAAGATGTTACTATTGATTTTTATAAAGGGTTAGAGCCTGGCTATACAATGGATCACTTCTCTTCAAAGAAACCCATCCAACTATTCCAGCTGTCAAGAGTGATCCCCCCATTGAGTCCTTCTAGCAGGCTGTGGAAATCTGTAAATATGCATGTCTTGACAAGTTTGTAATTTTAGATGATTTTATTTTTATTTTTTCATTTTTAAAGTTAAGACTAAATCAACCAAGCAAATAAATATGTAAATATACACATACAGCTCTTAGAAAAAAAAACAGGTCTTCTTAAAAAATTATGATTTGCTAGATTTTCATCAGAATGCAAGAATGCAATATACACTGTTACTGGTTAAAAATAATCCCCAAGTTATGTTTTTTATATATATAAATGAAACTTTGATCTTGTTTTTGTTGATTAGAAAGATATGGTGCTATAGAAATGGCTACAGGGATGCAAATATTTTTACTACCGGTTACAAGTAAGTTTACTGCCTACTGGGTGTGGCTAGGTGGGCATAGCCATGTGACTGGGTGGGCGTGGCTTCCTTTTTTTGCACCACCCTGCCCGCGCTCCATTTTTTTGCCTCCTGGGCCCCGGGGAAACCTCCTGGGTGAAGCAATTAAACAACGAGGGGGGGGGGGGGTCCCGGCACAGCTCATTGTCAGAAAAGCTGACCGTTGGGAGGAAAAAAACAAAAAAAGAAACAGCTGAACTGGTAGCTGTTTTTTTACTACCTGTTTGGCCGAATGGAGACATTTTTTACTTCTGGTTCACCCAAGCTGGGCTGAACTGGTAGAATACCACTATTGAATGGCTAGTTATATATTAATGTGTAAAAGCAAAAAGTTGAGACTGGAGTGTATTTATCTTGTACTGAGCTAGGAAGAGTTGGAAGTTAATGCCCCTGTCATGCCCCTGGTGGAGACTGACTCTGAGGGAGAGGAGGAACAGCTGACAGGGAGTGGAAGTGTGGCTCCAGAGGCCGGCTGAGCAGTCAGAGGCTGACCCAGGCCCATCCCCTATTCATCCTAGGGCACACAGGGAGAAGAGGATAAGAGAGAGACATGGTCTACTCAGGAGGAGAGGGCCTTGATCCCTTCATGGGCTGCAACTGTGATAACTGAATAAGAGAATGGACCTGCATACTGGCAAATGCTGGAAACAAAGCATGTAAATATCTCTAGTTTATAGTTCCTCTCTGAGTTTGGCCTCCTTCCCAGTATGTGTTATCTGTGGACATCCTCCAGCCCTTATCTTGCCTAGTTTGTGTTGCTTTTTTCCTTTTTCATGTAACTGTGTGGGAGTTCTTTTGTCTTCCGTCAAAGATATTTGGAGCTTGGAAGCAAAGTGAAGGAATAAAAGGGGCTTCACCTGTTTTCTGTGACTGTGTTTGTTTTGTATCCCAGCCTGGGTCATCACAGCCACCCTTCCTTTCTTTTTCTCTTCCTCTTTGTATTCCACACACCCCTTTCCTGTTCCCTTTCCCACCCTTGATTTCTTATTTTCTTTTCTTTTTTTGTATTTCATATTTTATATAATAAAATAAAAAATTGTAAAAATAGTCCCCAGGTTAGACCTGATCTCTTGTTACGGTTTTGAATTGGTTTATCACTGTCTTCTTCAGAGTGAGAGGGGGGAGAGACAGACAGGCAGATGGCTGGACAGATGCTTGTGCTGGTTCCATTTGCTACTTATCCATGAAAAAACTCATTTAATTTTTTGACTTGAAAATGGAGTTTCACACACATGCAACTTCTAAATCTAGAACTTTTTAGAAATCCTATCTGGATGCTGTTTCTTGTGATAGTAATGAGCTAAAGTTGACTTACTTGCTGATCTAAAGGCATCAGCTCCTCTTAGTGGTAATACAACTTTAGAACTTTAGTGATTTGTCTTGAGTAGCAGGAAAACCTTTTTTTAAGAAATGGAAATATAACAGCAGCTAAATAAATCAGTCATATATTTACAAGAAGTTTCATGTGCAACAATTCACAAGCGTTTGTGAAGAGTAAGCACCAAGAGACTAATTACCATATAATTAGTGGGATTTTGAAATCTGTTATGTGGTTCCCCATTTTGCTAAGGCTAACCAAGCATTAAGTCCATGTTGATAGAAGACCCACCATGGGAAAGGAATGTAGAATTAAGCTAAGGTTAAGTAGACGTGTGAGGGGATTAATGCTCGGTTGGTTGCTATTTTAGCCAGATAATTGTTTGTTTTCTGTTTGTGACTAAAAGTGGCAACACTGCAGATGCCTGAGGACCTCAAAGATAAAGTTGTTTAGTCTAGCCATTGTAATTCAGCATAGGGATGAATGTTTGAATGTGATTTCCCTAGATGCTGAGAGGTATTGGCAAAAGTCATTTGCAATTACTTTTTCCATTATACCCAGTAAGCCTAGATTATGTGCCAATTTTTACAGATGGGTTATATTGTACACCAAAACAGAAGCAGCTGTATCATCTCAAATAATCATTTCAGACAATTTTCCTGTGAAAAGAAGCACAAGAAAACAAAGCTTCAGATCCTTCTGCTGCCCCTCCAGATTTAGTCTATATCTATTATGCAAACACACATTATACAGTACGCCTAAATACAGATAAAATAAATTAGATGTAGAATAAATACATTAGAAGCTGCAATAAAGTGACCATTGTTAATCTAAAAGAAAAAAGATTGGTAAGATCCACAAACACATGGGTTGACATTTAATTTTAGCCATAGAGATTTTCACCATTAATTCAGAGACACCTATTCTACTCTGAAAGAATATCTTGATTTACTCTAATTGAAACTGTTGATCATTATGAATTAGGTTCAGCACAACAGCATGGGGGTATACATCAAATGATGTCCTGCTAAAATTTGATGTATATTCTCAATGCAGATGAGACACGTTCATGTGTGGGTGAATTTACAACTGGCACAAAGCAGTTGAGTACAATTAAAGCTGAACTAGAATCTATTATGAATTCACAAAAGCATAGCTGTGCTTCCCACACATTCCCTTAGATGAATATTTCAACACCTGAGGATGCATGACTGACCCAATTATAATGCTCTCTGATTGGCTAGTAGAGGAAAACGTGGATAAAACTTATTTCTAAGAATAAACCTGTTAATCAAGTGTGACATTGGGAACTTTATGATAAATGTAGGATCACAGAGTTGGGAGAAATCATTTAGAATAAGTATCTATGGAGCTTCTCAATCATCCATGTCATGGTTGTCCCAAAAGTGCTTTTCCAAAAGGCATCAGGACTTTCTTTTTTTCCCCTAAAAAAACTTTTAGCTTCTCATCCAGGAAGCTTTTTCAGTCCATTTAGGACATCAGGTTTAACTAGGGGCTGAAAGCATATTTGACAGGTATTGTTTAGTTTTCATTACTCTGGGTGAAATGGGCATACCCTAAGGTGTCCACAGGATATAGTCACAAATGTTGAGGTGATGGTTTGATTAAAGCTATGCCTATTTTTTCCTGCATACTCTACATGTAAAAAAGAAAGTGGGGGATGGAGCTAGCTGTCAGGGAGAAGGGACATGCGAGCAGGAAGCTCTGCAAAATGCGGACCCTATCCCCATCCAGGACTCTACAGAGCCTAAAGGAAGCTCGGAGGGCTTTCAAAGGAGAGGGGTCCCTATTCTACAGTGACCACAACAGTTACAGCAAGCTCTTCTACGCAGAGGCTATTGATGAAATGCTTCCAAGAGAAAGGTCAAATTCTATAAAAGATTTACAAAATCTGATGATGAATATGCAAGAGATGATGCTTAAAAATCATGAGGATATGAAGAAGGAGATGCGGGCGGTGAGATCAGAATTAAAAGAAAAGATACAGAAGATAGATGAAAAATTGGAAGCTTTTCAACAAGAGGCTAGGGAAACAAAAAAAAAATTGTAGAAATTGAGACAAGGATGGTAAAGAAGAAAAAAAGTAGATGACTTAACGAATAAATTAGAAAAAGCTAATAAAGAATTAGAGTCATCATTAATATTTTTGGAAGTAGAAAAGGCAGTCCACTACCTAAGATTTCAAAATGTGAAGGAAGAGAAAGGAGAAAACTTATTGGAGGTGATGGCTGATATGTTAGCAAAGTTATTAGAGATGGATAAGGAAGAGATATTTACAGAGATAGATGAACTTTACAGAGTCCAAACAAACTATGCGAGAAGGTTTCACCTTCCAAGAGAAGTCCACAGCAGATTTGTTAAAAAATCTGTGTGAGAGGAAATTCTACACAAGATAAGAGATGAACCACTTGAGTATGCGGGTAAACAATTAAAGCAAATTCTAAAAAGGGTAAGAGATTTAAGGAGGCCATACCAGTTTTTAACATCAAAACTAATAAAATATAATGTAAACTTTAGATGGTTGGTGCCGGAGGGTATCATGGTAACATGGCAGGAAAAGAGATTTAGGTTGGATAACCTCGAGAAAGCGGAAGACTTCTTTAATCAACAATTTAATAGGGAAGATGAAATGGAAGAAGCAACACAGGAGAGGGGTGGGCAAAAAGGAAAGATAAGAACTAATACAGAAGGAGATATAGTAACTAATAAAGAGAAAAGGAATGGAACAAGTGAAATCACAGAGGAAAATTCAGAACCTAAGGAGATCAAAATTACAAGGAGCACCAGACAAAGGAATCAATAAAAATTGGGATAGATGTGAACTGATATCATTGAACATTAATGGTATAAACTCCCCAGTAAAAAGGGAAAAAATGTTTAAAAATTTACAGACATTAAAGGTTGACATAATAGCACTTCAGGAAGTACATAATTTAGAAAAACAAAAATATTTATTGGAAAATAAAAATTAGGGAAAATATTTTCTGCTCTTGTTGTACAAAAGAAAAGAGGAGTAGCACTTTATATAAAGGAATGGATCCCTACTAAAGAAATTTATAAAGATAATGAGGGCAGGATTCTGATGGTTGAGATTGAATTAGGAAACAGAAATATTTTATTGGTAGTAATATATGCACCAAACGGTCCACAAGAATCTTTTTTTCAAAAACTGTATTATAGACTCAAAGACTATAATATGAAGAAATTTGTATTATGAGGGATTTTAATGCAGTTGTTGATAAATCATTAGACTATAAGGGAAATAATACTAAAGTAGAAAAAAAAAAAGAAATTACCAAAAAGTTTTTTTGATCTGAGGAAGGATTTTAATATTTGCGACCTATGGAGAGAAAGAAACTTAAAGAAAAAATAATATACATATTACTCCAACCTGCATCAGTCATAGTCAAAATTCGATATGACATGGATGACCAATAAATTAAATTCTGAACTAATTGAAATTAATATCGAACCAAATTTCTTGGCAGACCATAGTATGATTAATTTTACTTGGAAGGGGCAAAAGCAAAGTATGGGAAGGACACTCCAAAGAGGATCTTAAGAGAGGAATTATTTAATAGAACATTAAAAAAAGAATTAGATTTTTTTTTGATGAAAATAAAGAGGAAGTTACCTCCCCACAAAATAATTGGGATACTCTCAAAGCAATGATAAGAGGAGTAGCAATAAAATATATGGCAAAAAAAAAAAGAGAGAGAGAGAAAACAACAAAGGAAAACACTTGAACAGGAATATAAAGACTTAGAGTTGAAATTACAAGAAGCACCACAGGAAAAACAATTTAAATTACAAATGGAGCTAATAAAACATAAAATAAATTTAATAGAGAAAGAAGAGTTAGCCCATCAATTAAAAATGACTAAAAAATATCAATTCAAGAATGCAAATAAACCAGGGTGATGGTTAGCTCATAGATTGAAAAAACAAAAAGAAAACAGATAGATTACTAAATTAAGAAATGTCCAAGGAGAGATCTGCTACCAAGAGGAAGAAAAAAGAGTGATAATCCAAAAATATTATGAGAAATTATATAGAGAGGAGGAACACCTAGCGAATGCCAAAATAAGAGAATACTTTAAAAAAGCAGGACTCACAAGAATCTCAGAAGAAGACCAAAAAATCCTGAATCATGAAATAACAATAGAAGTCCATTGGGCAATAAATGAACAGAAAAATGACAAAGCCCCGGGCCCAGACGCCCTCCTAGCAGAAATTTACAAAGCACAACAGGATATATTAAGTAATAAAATGCTTAGAATATTTAATGAAGTGTTAGAAGAAGCTAAAATCCCCAAATCATGGAAGGAAGCAAGGATAAGAATTATACCTAAAGATGGAGGTGATATCACGGACCCTGGAAATTATAGACCAATATCCTTACTTAATGTTGACTACAAAATTTTTGTCTCAATTATTGCGGAAAGATTCAAAAAAATTTTAAATGAATTTATCTCTCCAGACAAAACGGATTTCTTCCCTATAGGCAACTTAAAAATAATATTAGGACGACTCTGGATATTATAGAATATTATGAGGACCACAGTGGTGATCAAGTTGCATTAATGTTTTTAGATGCTAAAAAGGCCTTTGATAATGTTATATGGTAGTTCATCTTGCAGCAAATCAAAGATATGGATCTAGGACAAAAATTCTTAAATGTAATTTCGGCAATATATGAAAAACAAGAAGCCAGAATTTTGATAAATTTCAAATTCAAAAAGGAACTAGACAGGGATGCCCATTATTGCCACTTCTTTTTATTATGTCATTGGAGGTCTTAGCAAGAATAATTAGAAATGAAACAGAAATTAAAGGTCTAAAAATAAAAAATGAAGAATTTAAACTACAAGCCTTTACGGATGATTTACTTTTTATATTAGAGGAATCACAAAATTCGGAACCAAAATTATTAGGCAAATTGGAGAAGTCGCGGGGCTAAAGATCAATAAAACAAAAATTATCACCAAAAATATGACAAATAAACAGAAAGAATTATTAGCAACCAGAATGGGCATCCAAATTGTAGAAAAGGTAAAATATTTGGGAATTACTATTTCGATACACAACACTTAAAAGTGACAACTACGACCCATTAATTAAACGAATAACTAATGATTTGGAAAAATGGGACAAAATAGGTTTATCCCTCATGGGAAGGATAGCAGTAGTAAAGATGAATGTGTTGCCTAAATTACTATTTCTTTTTCAAAATGGCCTCATAAAACTAGAACAATTTTTTTTTGATCATTTGGATAGAATAACGACAAATTTTATTTGTCAAAAGAAAAAAATCAAGAATTAAGTTAAAATTGCTGCAAGATGCTATTGAAAAAGGAGGATTTGGCCTGCCTGACTGGGAGTTGTACTACAGAGCAGCAATATTACTTGGGTGAAAGATTGGATTAGTCATACAAACAAAAAAAATACTGATACTAGAAGGTTACAACTTACAGTCGGGTTGGCATGCCTTCCTCTGGCAGGAGAAGTCAAAAGGTTATAGTTACGTCTATAGGCATAAAGTGAGACATACCCTTTTAAACACTTGGAATAAGACAAAAAGATAAATGTATATAGAAACTCCTATTTGGCTATCAACACTAGAAGCATTGATGCACCACACCTTCTATGCCAAGGGAAAATCATTACTTATGAAGGGATACTAAATGAAAAAGAAGAACTACAAACCAGACAAGAGTTAAAGTACCAGGGAATTGAGGTAGAATGGTGGACCTTCTTGCAACTCCAATCAAAATACTTAAAAGATAAGAGAGAATAGGGAATTAGTAAAACTAGGACAAAACTAGATGAAATATTATTAGGACACGACCAGAAGATGATTAAAAAAATATATCAAGTTTTATTAGAATTTAAATTAGAAGAAGAAAAAGTAAAAGAAACTATGGTGGTATGGATAAAAAATTTCGGTCGTAGCATAAAATTAGATGATTGGCAGAAACTATGGAATAGAAATAAAAAAATGACATTAGTGATACCCTTTAAAGAAAATCTCTATTAATTATTTTACAGATGGCATATACCACCGTCAAGATTGGCAAAAATGAACTCTAAATTTTACCCTATATGTTGGAAATGTAATAAAGAAATAGGAACTTACTATTACTTATGGTGGAGTTGCAAGAAACCCCAAAAATATTGGCAAAATTTACATAAGTGGATAGAAGAAATGTGTGGAACTAAAATACAATACAGGCCTGAGTTTTTTCTGTTGGGAATTAACACTGGGAAATATGATAAAGAAGCTCTATACTTAATGATTCATGTAATTACTGCAGCAAGGTTGGCATATGCACAGAATTGGAAAAATAAAGATATCCCAAATGAATTGGAAATATTGAAGAAAATCACAATGTGCGCAGAAATGGATAAACTAACAAAAGAACTAAAAAATAAGGAAGATCCGGATTATTATAAAGCATGGAAGAAATTTTATGGTTGGCTAGAGACGAGGAAGATCAATGAGAATAAGGAATGATTATATGTATATTCTATTTAAAGTGTATAGAGGAGAATTATATAATATTAGTATTGGATTTAGTGAAGTAATGACAATGATTGAGGTTAGGGAGACTGTACCACATTCAACTTTTTTATTGTAAGAATTGTCCGTCTTTGTGTTTGTTTAATTGTTTAATAAAGAAAACTTTAAAAATAATAATAATAAAAAAAAGAAAGTGGAATTTTGATCACACCATTGTGACTATTCACTTGAGCTTTTTGACCATACCTTGTGGACAATTCTATACACATGCTTTTCAGATTACATTTTTTCAAACAGATCCTTTCTGTATACGTTACCAGCAAGCCCTATTTGTAATATTTAAAAAAGGGTTAACTGTAAGCAGTGATTCAACTTAATGTTGCAACTCCTTTAAGGTATGAAATAACAGTGCACGATTACATAAAGTACATATTTTTGATAAAAGAATATGAAACACTCCTTTCCATGACTACCCTCTATTCATTTTCATAGGTTTGATTTGGGGTCCAGGTATTTTCCTATGATAATTTTGCATGGCTCCTTTCAGTTTTTTCTTTTTTACTGAAATATATAATTTGATTATTGAATTAACAGCAATTCAAAAATGCTTGATCTAAGTGCATTTAAACTAATAATCTTGTTTGGATAAATTCCAAATACAGCTGTTTTAATCATTTTCAATCCTTAAAAATCATTATAATATTTGTTGAAATACTTTTTTGACATTTCTTGGTAAACAATATCCTGGTACAAAAGTCACCTTTAGTCTTTGAACTTTTGCAGTGATGCTTCTATTATAAATTTCCAGTCCAGGAAGATGGAACAAGCAAGAGCTTATTAATCCCACTTCCACAAACAATTTAGAGAAGAGAGGAAACAAGCATATAGGCAAACTTAACAAACTCTAACTTCAATTAATTCTCATTCTGTTCTTTCTGAAGTCCTTGGTACACATACTTGTATTGTGGTATCTTTGGGTACAGTATATCTAAACACTTATTTTCAGGCTTGAAAATATAGCTGTGGAAGCCTGCCATGCACATCTTCAACCAAAGTACTAAAAGTGCTGATACTTATTTGTTTCCCCATACAATTGTCTTCTATTTCCAAGAAAGGAAAGAGAGGAAAAAAAATTTTTTTTCAAAAAAACTCAGTGCAAGGTTGAGAGTTCATAAGGCCCAGAGTTTTATGGGACCTTATTCCAGCTTGGGTGAAACCCTCAGATCTTTCTCATAAATTGTAGTTAATTGAATGTGATATGCATATAAAGTAAATTGATTGTGTCACTTTTTCCTGACCTTGTTGGTTTATTTTGTTCTGGCTTCATCTGCTTTGAGGGAAGTGGTCTCTGGCAAAGCATTGAGAATCCCATCATGGTCCTTGGCCTAGAAAAGGCTGCGTAGCCACTGCTTCCAGATCTCTCCTTCCATCAAACTTTTCAATCTGCTTTCAGCTCAAGATTATTTCCCTGGTTTATCTTCATCTAAAAGAGAAGGATCAAGACTGATGTATAGTTTAAAAGAGGGATTTCATAGTTGCCTGTATGCCAAGAAAAATAAGGCTATTTTGTCCATCAGTTTTCCTTCAGATTGTTACAGCATGAGTATGCTGAGCTCAGCTATAAATAGGATAACAAACATGACCCATATACTTAATTGTGAGATTTCAATACAATTTATGTGTTTTGTTTGTCTTTTTATGAGGAATGATTAAAAAAAACCCATTCCTTTAAATCAGAATAATGGAAACCTAGAATAGAAATGTGATTAGTACCGAGTGTTTCATCATAGCAATATAGACTATTAGAAGGAAATCTTGCACTTTAAAATCTACCATTGTTCTGTGGTGGAGAAAGTGGTCTTAACTACCCAAATCAATGCTTTCTTGCTGACCATTCAAGTGAAAAAAAAAGGTCCTCTATAACTGAGTGACAGGTTAGTCACTTGTGTTTAAGAGCAACTAGCATCCGCCAAAAGATCTGGGCTCTTGGCAAAATATTAGCAAACATATTGGTTGGCACGTACAGAACACAGCTGAATTTGTGCTTAAGGATACTGTTCTGCTCTTATAGTTGTGTTTGTTAATTGATTTGTCATTGGCTAGAAAGGATCCTGGATTAGAAAAGACAGAGGCTGTTTAATCCCATATTGCTTGGTCACAATATCTTTAGTTGACATCCTGTAATAATGTGGAAATATTTTCAATCCACGACAATCCCCTCCCCAATTTTTTAAATGAACAAGGAATTCAGAAGTAATGCAGATGGCAATTATTGGCAACCAGAGCAAAAGCTTTTGCTATGTTCTTTGAACAATTCTGTTGGTATAAAAGAATGCATTTGATGTCCAACATTTAATATGCCAGCCATTTTAACCCAAACTCTGTTGCAATATATACTAGATCATCTTGAAATAATGACTACAATGCCCCTAAAATGAACCAGTTTATTGCATTGCCGTATCTTTGCATTGGATGAGTCACAATCAAAATGAGAGAAAATCTGATCTCTGTGGAATAAGCATTTTCAAGCAGACTTACCCTTATTTACACTTAAGGACTGTCATCTAGTAATGGAGAATAGGAATTCAAACAGCATCTCTCAAAATTGCCAACTTTTAAGATGTGTGTCCCAGATCTGAATATTGGAGACTTTAAGATGCTGGTGGGGGAATTCTGGGACTTGAAGTCCCCATGTGTTAAAATTCCCAAGTTTGAGAAATATTGGATTGAAAGAAACGAGTCTCAGCTCCATTCTATTCCTAAAGCCTTAGAGTTGGGCTTAAACTCAGATATTTTATTGCTAAACATCGAGGATCCTCTATGGATTAGCAAACTATGTATATTGCTTTTTTCCCCGCCCCCGAGTCCCAGTTTGAATTTGAAGTCTTCCCAAGTGTATGTTTTGTAAGGGCTTCCCCCCAAACCCAATCCCTTCAAAATTATAACCTTCCAAAAATTATATGAATATTTGAAAGAAGGGCATTCCTATCATAGGCATTTGGAAGTGGTGTCAGCATGCTGACAGAAAAGTATAGTATTCATTTAATACTATAGAAGGAAAGAAATGTGTGTGCAATACTGAGCTGGTCCAAAGATGGCTTTCAGTGTCCCTGATTTTGGTTTCTTTGAAGCAAATGACATTTCAGATTGATACATGGCCAGCAGGTAATAACTGAAAGAATCACCAGACAACCCTGGACTGCTAATAGTTCCAAGTATATGCATGCCAGGTTCTGGCATTCAATGACAAATGAAGATGTCACACTTGCCCTGCAGAATCACAAGCACTTTACAGTTGAACATTTATTAAATCTTTATTTTATCATTGTTTCTATTGTTCTGCAACAGCTGAGGTTGCTTTGCTTTCTGTTGTGTGGTAGGTAACATTGAATCTTTTCAGCTCTTTCAGATTTTAATACTATAATGCTATCATCCTATTTAGTATTACATAATAGAGACTCATGGAACCTGAATATGATCAGTTTGATGCTTTTGCTATGACCCAGGAGCTTCTTCAATTTTTGCCACCAATCCACAGTGTAATTTATTCTCCTATGTCAAATCTGAGTGTAAAACTCCTTCTCCTCCTCCTCCTCCTCTCCAACTTTTATTGTGCCAGGTTGAGTGCAGAACTCTCACATGAGGC
The DNA here is from genome assembly GCA_023653725.1 of Bungarus multicinctus. NCBI lineage: Eukaryota > Metazoa > Chordata > Lepidosauria > Squamata > Elapidae > Bungarus > Bungarus multicinctus. The sequence continues at coordinate 68,564,346 of CM042836.1, read as the reverse complement.
CTTCAGTTCAAAGAAATTTGCCCTCCTAAGAGAACATACTGTACATTGGAATACAAGCTATGCAAGATGCTCTTGTTATCATAGTCCTCTCCATAGTTTTTAAATCTGCTGTGAGTTTTCCATTAACCAAATGTCATAATTCTTGTCATATTGAAGAGAGCATAGACAGAAACTGCATGTATTCCTTCCCACTCAAGAGAGTGCTAGAGTACATCAAAAATATATCACAAACTAGGTGGGCTCTCCTTTTTATATATCTTTCTGTTTGCCAAAGAAGGCTTGTTTTGTACAGTATATAGTATATGTCATAACATTCTTTGGGTGACTGAGCCTTGGACAATTTGAGACTGGCAGGCTACAATTTATTTCAAAGGAAATTTCTTTTTGACAGGAACAGGCATTGACTTTATGTCCGAAGGGTTTATACTGCAGTAAGATTGACCTTTGCAGGCCTATAGTCTTGTGGGTAAAATAAGTGATAACTCAACAATAAAAGAAAAATTACTCTGAAAAAGCTATAAATTGTAATCCCAGTAGCACATTTCTTCTGCCCTCAAATATCAATTCAGGTTGCTGGAGGAAAGGTGTCTCCCTTGTCTATCTATCTATGATGAGATGGATCACAATAACAATAATTTCTACTTGAAACCCTTGGTGACAGAAATAGTTTTGGCCATTCTTGGAAGCATGCATATATTACTAAATCTGCCTTCTCCCGTCTATTATTGTCCTGAGCTATACAGTTCATATGCTACTCCTTCATCGTCAGATCCATTCTGGAAGATACATTAATAGATAAGAAAACTGCTTAAGTAAAAAGAGCAAAATTAACATTCCACTTCTTGGGTAGATTCATGTATGGCTTCTGTTACATTTATTTCAGCCCCAGGAAACATCAAATGGAGTACATTTGATATAGACAGTCTTAAAAATACAAGCAGACAGGGAACATAATACTGAGAGAAATCTGATTGTATTTCAGATGAAAGGCTCTTATAATTATTTTTAAATATTGTCATGATTTCTAATTGGAGTCATATTAAAGATATGTCCACCTAAATTTACAGAATAATATCAATTCTCCAAGTGGCCTGTATTCTATTTTCCCCCAAAGTTTGCTCATTGACCTTCTGTGTGACAGATTATCCTTTGGTGAGTCCCATGCTGACTTTCAGGGTGATGCTAATTGAAAGAAATTTGTGAATTTAAAACAGTGTGCTTCTATCAAAGGTGCCAAGGTATGGGAATGGAATGAATGGATACTGAAGCAGTTGCTTTGCCATAAGCAAATTTTTAAAAAATGTAGATACAGAATATCAAGCTGCACATATAGAATATAATAATAGAACAGAACAGAATACAATAACAGAGTTGGAATTCAATTTTATTCACAACAGTATAACAGAGTTAGAAGGAAGTTTTCTAATCCAATCCCCTACTCAGGTAGGAAACCCTATACTATTTCAGACAAATGATTTTCGAATCTCTTCTTGAAAACTTTCAATGTTGGAGCATTTACAACTTCTGGAAGTAAGTTGTTCCACTGATTAATTGTTCTAGCTGTAAGGAAATTTCTCCTTAGTTCTAAGTTGCTTCTCTCCTTGATTAGTTTCCACCCACTGCTTCTTTTCCTGCTCTCAGGTGCTTTGGAGAATGGCCTGACTCCCTCTTCTTTTTGGCAGCCCCTGAGATATTGGAACACTGCTATCATGTCACCCCTAGCTCTTCTTTTCATTAGAGTAGACATACGCTGTTCCTGCAACTGTTCTTCATATGTTTTAGCCTCCAATCCCCTAATGTGCCTTGGATTATACCATTCACACAAGCCAGCAAACATGGCAGGCAAACTACAATGGGCAGGCAGGCAAGTGGACATGAACTGGATAGGGATTATCAAGGGGGAAATATCTCACCAATTAATTTTACCTGGATAGCCAATGAGCAGGAACAATCAATCAGGTGTTTATTCTGAACATTTTGAACAGAATGGTGAGGTGCATTCCACAAAAAGGAAGGCATTTTCCCCCATCCCATCTTCTTTTTCTCGTTTTTCTCGTTTTGTTTATTGTGTGGGGGGGGACTGCTTCCATGGCCTGCAAAAGGCATGCTGTCCTTCTTTTTCCCTCCCTAAAAATAATAAAAAAAATAAATGCTGCAAATGCAGGCTCACTGCCCTCTTTAAAGAGAAAGTGAAGACTAAAGGAAAGTCCCTCTATTCTCCAGGTTAATTAGAGAAGATAAGGACTAGATGAATTGGACACCAGCACCACTCTTGGAAAGACAATGGTGCTATGAAACCTCACAGAAGATAGAAGACATCTAGGGAGAGGGGCAGAGAGATTAAGAAAAATGGCAATCTATCAAAAAGAGTATTTCTTCTTTTAGAAGAGATTCCATAGCTTTCCTATTAAAGATAGTTCTTGATCATGTATGAAGATCAGGTGCCACAAGTTCTCAGGAATGGAGGAAGAGAATTCTATAGAGGCATAATGATGAACCTATGCCAGGTGTGCCAGAGGTGGCATGCAGAGCCCTCTCTGTGGGTACGCAAGCATTGCCTCAGCTCAGCTCTGTCGCGCATGCTCACATGCCTCCCACTGGCCAGCTGGTCTTCAAATCTCTGCCATGCATACATGGGAGCAGGGGGCATGCATGGAGGACATGCAAGTATGCATGGGGGCAGGGCGCATGCACGGGGGCACACGCATATTACATTTTGGGGGTGCGCATGCATGCTTTGGGCACTCGGTGCTGAAAAAGTTAGCCATCATTGCTATAGAGGGAAAGATTTCTACCCCTGTTTGGAGAAGTAACAATGATATTATATACCTTATATACAATAAGATTATAGAACTCATTTTAATAGGAAAGACTCGGTTAAATAGATTAAAAAACAGTGGGAACCTTGGTAAGGACTGCCAAGTTTAAAAATGTCTAAAATTATTTTAAAATCTACAAAGAGATAAATCACTATTTAGTCAGTGTTTTTATGGTACCTGAATAATGCCTCTGATATTTTCCTAGGAAACAGAAGCAAAAGGCAGATTTTTGAATCAATTTGTAATCTACAAAGGAAATAGAAAGAATGGTGTGTGTGTATGTTTGTATATCCGCTCTTTCTTTAAGAAATAAGGGCAGGCATACTGATTTGCTCACATAAAATTTCTCCCAGTTCCTTACAGAGGCATAATATGATTGTGAAAAAAAATATGAAGGCGATAATAAAGACAACTATTTAAAGCACAATTTACGGTTCTCAGCATGTTGACATGACAACCCTTCCTTTAGTAGACAGTATTAGCTATCAGTCTGTTTCTTAAGTTGTTATGAGCTGGACCCTTATTGCTCTAACCCATCAGAATATAAATAACAAAAAACTATTTCACAGAGAGGGTTTTTTTTGCTAGAAATGCTGTATATGAGGCAGGATAGGATATAGGATATGTGCAGGTAATTGTTTTAAAGGTTTATATGGTAGCCATGTATTGAGAAGTCACAAAAAATTGTGGGTCAAATGAGTGCACAAAAATGTTTAGCTCAAGCACTGCTGGAAAAGGAGTTTGAAACCACAGAAACTGGGGTTGAGCTCCAAAAAGAAATGGAATCCAATCTATTTTCAAGTTTGCCTGGCACATAATCTTTTCTAGTAGATACAGTATGAAGGATATTGAGCTTCATGAACTATATCACAGCTGTCAAACTTGCTTTATCATGTTGCTGTCATTTGATGCATGATCGTGATGTTTTTTCCCTTTGTAGAGTTGGGGTGGGTGTGGCCTGTGCATGACACATCCAGCCCATGGCCGCCAGTTTGACACTGATTGACCAACGCTTCCTGAGGCAGTAACAATCACGTGCTGTTCCCAAAAGCTTTTTTTAAAATATTATTTCAATGGCTGTGAATTATATGCATTCACAGCCCATAATGAGTCCCAAACAGTTTATTAATAGTCCAACAGTCTTTCATGATAAGGCTGATAAGCACCCATCTTTATCTCCCTTGAAATGCTGCCAACGACTAAATTGCCAATTAGCTGTACAAGGTCAGATGGAGCAAAAAGTCAACCAGAGCTTCAGATTTTAAACCGACCAGAACGAACAAAGTTGCTTCCTGCAAAGGCTCATGTCCCTTTGCTCCTCCTTTATGTTTTATGGGAGGGGCCAATCATCTCCAGGCCTTACCCCCGAGTCGCCCCTTTTGTCTTAACTGTTCTTGCCTTCTGGCAGCTCTGAGGAAGGATGCATTGGGAACAGGCTCCCCCTGTTCCTCTACCTTACTGATGTCAGATTCTGGAGGCTTCAGAGTCAGCACATAACTCTCAAATGGCCCTGGCCCTATCTCTGTGTTGTATGGAGATCCCATGTCTGAGCCCTCCACAGACTCCAGAACTAGCCCATGTTCTTGCCTACTATCTGACTCTGCTCTTCCAACTCTTCATCTCTGCATGATGTGTTCTTTTGGAAGATCACATCACAGCCGTCTCCAGGGGGGCTTTTTATCAGGTTCACCTGATACGCCAGATGCGGCCCTTTCTTGATCGGGACGCCTTACGCACGGTCACCCATGCGCTGGTCACCTCCCGCCTGGACTACTATAATGCCCTCAACATGGGGCTCCCTGCAGGAAGCACTCGGAGGCTTCAACTGATACAAAATGCGGCCACGAGGGTGGTTATGGGGGCGTCGAGATACTCCCATGTGACGCCTCTCCTGCGCGAGCTGCATTGGTTGCTAGTGGCCTTCCGGGTTTGCTTTAAAGTATTGGTTTTGGCCTTTAAAGCGCTCCATGGCATCGGACTAGGATACTTACAAGACCGCATTCTGCCAGTAGTCTCCCACCGACCGGTGCGCTCCCACAGGGAAGGTCTCCTTCGGGTCTCGATGGCATCTATGTGCCACCTGGTGACCCTGAGGAATAGGGCCTTCTCTGTGGGGGCACCTGCCCTTCGGAACGGGCTGCCCCCGGGGCTATGAACAACCACTGACCTGAGAGCGTTCAGACGTGACCTGAAAACCTGGCTCATTGAGCAGGCCGGCCTGAGCTGACTTCAAATGGGATTTTAAATAAGGGGTTTTAGATTTGATTGATTGGGGTATGAAAGTTTTAGCTTTTTTAATTGGGGGTTTTAAATTTTTAATTGGCAGCCCATAATTTAATTATTTTTTAATTGTATTTATATTTATAATGTATATATATGTTAGTTAGCTGTTCACCGCTCTGAGTCCTTCGGGAGAAGAGTGGTATATAAAATTATTTAATAAATAAATAAATAAATAAATAAATAAATAAATCTGCTGCCAGCTTTGCAGGCAGCTGGTGGACCACAACAGACCCCTCTGAACTATATGATGAATCATATATAGTCCATCAAATGTGTAGGTGCAATAGCAACACAACTGCATGGTAGTCTGGACTAAATCAATACTGTGTAAAAGACCAGGAGAAGATCAGAGTATGTCTAGTGGAACAAAGTAACAAGACACATACAGAATACGAACATCCATGGCCACTATCCACCCAGCTTGGAACAATCTGAGGGACCATCTTTTGCTGGTCACATCTACCCAATCCATCAGAGCGGGGAGGCAGGGAATGCTTCAGGTCTCATCCCTGAGGGAGATACACCTGGTGGGACCAAGAAGAAGGGCCTTTTTCATGGTAGTTCCCTCTTTCTTGAACATCATTCCCTCATAGATTAGAATGGCCTCCACTCTAACACTCTTCTGGAAGGCACTGAAAACCTGGTTCTGCCAGCGGTCCTGGGGAAGCCATAGTGTGATGGAGTCCATCAAATGGCTTGTGTGATCTGCTATTATCAGGGCGGTGGTGGGTGGGAGTTGAAGAGTGATAATTATAATTTTTTTCCAGATTTTGTTCTATTGTACTTTATTAATTTATTTGAATCTTTTTGTTAGTTTTTTATTGTTTTTTTGTTTTAAATATGGTTTTACATTCTGTAAGCTACCTCAAGTCACCATGGGTGAATAGGCGGCAATATAAATTAAATAAACAAATAAATAAATAAATATCCCAAGACAAAACTGATGAAGGCCAGCTGCTTAGAGATCAACAGCTTTCCCCTCTGTGTAAGAATATGTTTGTGTGTGTGTGTGTGTGTGTGTGTGTGTATGTGTAGAGTGTAAATGCTTTCCTATTCTATAGCTTGCTATATAATTTCCTGCTTTTGGCTTGCCGCTTCTCTTTTTCTGTTTTATACATTGGGAATCTTTTTTTTTCTGGAATAAAGGAGTTATAGGAGTTTGGACCCCTATCTGATTAGTAATTTAAGAAACCCTCTTGCTTTAAGTTGGGAAAATCATGTTGATCAATGAACTTCTAATTAGTTGTGTAAGAACTGAAAAATATACTAAAGGGATAACTATACTGAAGTTGGAATTCAATAAACCTATGCAATTGTTGTTGTGAGTATTTTTGCTTTCTTCTAATGGTTGTGTCATTGGGGACAAAAATCCTGGGAAAGAGAGCAAAGGTCCTCCTTATTCCATTCCCCTCTTTCAATATCCTTGATGAACTGTATGTTTAATACAAGTGGATCAATCCATTCTGGTCCATGTTAGTTTCACATTGGTTAATTCAGACCTTCCTTACAATATATTTCTGCATTAATCTGCATCTTTTAGAAGCTCACACAAAAACCAGCTCTGAAATGCTTTTGAAAATGTTTTCTTAGAAACAAAATATGTTTCTAAGTTTTGCTTGGTTTTGAAGAAGCTTAATTGGATCAGATATTTTAGGTGGCTCAAATTTTCTTATTTTGTGTGCAAGTTTTACTTCTTTTCAATATAGCTTTACTTCATTAGTCTTATTCATTATTATTGTTGAATGGTCCATTCTGTTTATACTTACTGTATGTAATTGGAATCTTTGAAAAAGTGTGTGTGAGTGTATGTGTGTGTGTGTGTTTGAATGACAACCTGAAGACACCAAAGAATAACTTCCCTGATCAGCCAAGAGGGTGCCATCCCGATCAGTCAGTTTTCTTTGAAATACAGTAATAAATTTTGAAATATTTCTTTTGAGTGTAACTGGATCTAGAATTCAGTGGTGGTATTCAGCAGGTTCTGACCGGTTCTATAGAACTGGTAGTGGAAATTTTGAGTAGGCAAATATCACCTCTGACTGGATATTTTACAGTATTCTTCCCCTGCCACGCCCACCAAGCCATGCCCACAGAACCAGTAGTAAAAAAAAAATGAATCCCACCACTGATCTAGATACTTTAAAAAGAGATCTGAATTTTCAAGAAGTTGATCACTGTAACCTTTAATAGTACTTTCTAATGCATGTGATATATTTCTTTCTAACATTCTTGCTCGATAATTCCATGCCCAATCCCAGTTCAGTTCAAGTGGCACTTATCCTAGTTAAAGCTATTTAGAATGAAATTTTTAGACTCTCTACCTCCATTGATTTCAGCCAGGTAATGATGTTGTTAGAGATAATGTTGTTAGAGGGATTTTATATTTTTCTTCAGTATTTTTTTAATCAATTAAAAATAAATATATATTATACACTAGTGAAAGTACAGGTGAAAGGATATCAAGTTCTAAGAACTTTTGGGAATAAAACATAATCTACATCCTGAGAAAGAAACAAAGCCAAAATCCAGATTTCTTCCAATTTACGATAGGTTATATTTCCATTAATTCTCCTTCCCTCATCTTTTTTTTTTAACATTATAATTATTTGTGGTATGGTGAATTTTGTAAGTGAAAAGATTGACAGATTAATAGTACTAAGCTGCACAGGGAAATTATTATGAAAAGATTACATACTTCATTATAATAATATTAGCTTTGCTGAGAAGGAAGCTGAGACTTTTCATCAATAATCTGACAATCATAGAGCAAAATTAATTGGGAGGCTTGCAGCATTTTAAAGACATACTTATGAAAGCATAAACTTCATACATGTGCAAATCTTTTATAGTTGAATTTTCTAGAAGTTTTTTTTTTTTTTGCCAATAGGCTGATAATACTCTTATTTTGATGGAATGACCACTATTTTAAATGTTTAGAACTATCTTATGTGAAGTGTTGATGTTTTCATTGAAAGTGGTGGTTATTTTAAATAACAATGTCATTTAAGAACACATGATGTGGTATCAGTAATAATTGGGATTTAATCTGATTTTTTTCCTCTACTGAACTCCTGCCAAGGTTCTCATTGTAAACCCCCAAATTGGAGTGAGTGTCTTCTCCAGTTTCTCCTCCTACCTCATGAGAGTTGGGAGCATATCTGGGCATGCCTATTAGAAGAGCTGTGGTGGCTCACTGGTAAGAATGTAGTACTGCAGGCTACTTCTGCTGACTGCCGGCTGCCAGCAGTTCAGAAGTTTGATTCTCACTGGCTCAAGATTGACTCAGCCTTCCATCTTTCCAAGGTTGGTAAAATGAGGACAATATGTTGGGGGCAATATGCTGACTCTGTAAGCCACTTAGAGAGGACTGTAAAGCACTGTGAAATGGAATATAAGTCTAAATGCTATTGCTATTTTGGCAGTATTGATGCCTACAATTCCACAATAATCGAAGTAATATCTAATCTTTCCTTTTTTTCTTCCTTACATTTTCATTTCAAAACCTTTGAAGCTCTCAAAATTTTTCTTATGTTTTAAAATAGAAAAGCGAGCGGCTTATTCTCTTCCAGTGGATTTATATTAGAAGAAATCAGAAAATTCAACAATTGGATACTAAAATGATCCAATGAATGTTGCTTCTTCTATCATGTTAAAACCCAGTTCCAACTTCTTGTGAGCCCTTAAAGAAAATGGAATATTTATCTCTGCACCTTTTTTGTAGGTGGTCAAATTTAAACTAATTTAACTCCCCTTTTCTTATCTCAGGGATGTAACTGATTTTCTGCCGACCCTCTTCGGCTACGTCCTCTGTGTGACTACAATTTGCCTTCTTTTCAGCCTTTTTATCTCATAAATCAAAAGGAATCTGTTTTCACTGAACACAAAGTGCAATGTAGCATTGTGTGAAACATCCCCTCCTTAAAAATAATAATAACACAAAGAATACCTGACTGTAATGTTTACAGTTAAAGGTTATGAATGTGACCTTGGAAATCTTTAGCTTGATTATTTCCACCAATACTCTGTTGATTTTTCTCAAAGGTAAGGAAAACATGACTGGATGTCACAATCCAATGTTCTCCTTTATTAGGAAAAAACAGTCTTATTTAGAAGATTAAACATGCATGGAGATGACTCATCATTTACTTAATCTGATTCATAGCCTTCTCTTGTTCCTGAAACATCCTTGGACCTTTGTAAAATTGTAGTATGGTTTGGCTTTTGAAGGTTCCCTCATTTTTTTAAGTGTTACATAATGTATTTGTTTGAATCAGAGATGGTATTTATTACATGTTACCAGAAGGTTACTCTAATTTTTCTTCAGGAGAAGCCAGAAGAAAAGAACCACTGTTATATTCCTATACTCTTCAAGACAGAAGAATACGACAAATGAAATTTGATTATGTACCATCAAATTGCTGCTAACTTAGCAATTGCATAGATTTTCTCTAGGAGAGTTTGACACCAAACTTGATCCTCTGGGTCTTCCAACAGTGCACTACTACTGTAATTGATTCCATCTACCTTGTTGCTGATTATCTTCTTTCTTTTCACTTTTTTTCAGCATTATAGACTTATCCAGAGAGCTTGGTCTTCACATAATGTGATCAAAATGCATTTTCTTCTCCACATAACACCAATAAAACAATCTTCTCAGTTTATAGAATGGTATTGTAAAGGTGTTATAGTAATGATCAATGCTTGAATTAGCTTCAGCTGAATCTTCACTGAGTAAATGTTTACTCAGCTTATTGCAAGTGAAGAAAGAGGCAAACAAAATGGTTATCCAATGTGGTATATTTTCTAATTTCACTGGTACATATGCATTAGTCCATAGGAGGAATATGTAATTTGTTTCATTTGGCCAATGCTTTTTCATAAAGACTTAAAATATCTATAGGAATGGGAAGGAACAACAAGCAATATGAATTAAATATGAAGGAAGCAAAGGGGTTTCTAGATTGTGTCAACAACTCTATTTTTTCAGAAGTGTTTCTCGGTGCCAAGGCCTATTTCTGGTTAGGGTGAAGGACAACATGGTCTTATTCCTTGTTAATTTCTTGGTTAGAATCTGGCTGAGTTGATAAACGAGGCTCATTCTCACATTAGCAATGTACAGCTCCTTTTACACTCAAGAGCAGCAAGCTAATTTAGAATATAGAGCAGGTCAAATCTTCTAATACTTTGCAACTTCTCTCCATTTTTCAGCTTCTGCTGCCTGGGACCATTGCATTTCGCCTATCAGAATAGTCACCCCTAACAATCAAGAAAGCCACTGATTTTAATTAAAAGTATTTAATTCAGTTAACCATAATATTTCTTTCAAGTTGCAATTAGGATTCTTTGACTAGAGTCATATTACCTATCTAGTTTCTTGTCATATTACCTATCTAGTTTTTCATAGTCAAAACTATCTTTTTAATGTTGTGGGCAGTTTTCTCTTTTTATTCTTCATCTCAGTCATCCAGGGTGCATGTCCTTTGTAGTTACTTGTCTGAGTTTGCAGGCTATTAAATTAATGGCTGTTGCACTAAATTGCAAACTGCAATACTAATGGAACATTGGCTTTAATTTCAGATCTGTATCTCTGTTGAATACCGAAGTACAAATAGGTTTCTATAACACAAGCCATGGCTCCAGCTTTTATGTCTCTTAAAGCTTTAATTCTTCTGATGTTATCATCTGGAAAATAATAATTGTCAAGCAAGATTTCTATCAGTTACTTTCTTCCTATCAGGTACTAAACAATGCAATGCAGAACCAGAAGAACAATGCAGGTTGAATGTCAAGACCTGCTAAACTTATACTGTAGTTATGCTTCATTGTGTTCTCTGTACTGCACTGGGGAAGGTAATATTTTCTGGCATTAAGGAAGCCTGTAATTTCACTTTGTCAGTGGTACTCTGCCATAGGAACTTACAATTAAAAATAAATGAAAGGAATCAACATTCCCTGACTTCATTTTAAGGACAGCGCTCTGTAAATGTTTCTGGAAAACATAGCATCATCATGGGAATTCAATTCCTGCTTTATAGTGCAATGCTTTGATAGCTGACAAATAGTGGAAAGTTTGAAGTCAGTTATCTTGCAATCTTGACTGTTTATTAGCTAATTAATTAAAGACATCTATTCACGGTTAGTATTCCTAGCACAACCTGGAAACATTTAGAGCTGAGCCTATTTAAATTGCTTAACATTTTATTTTCATCCTCCTGTAGAAAAGAGCCATTCTGAAGAATTTGGGCCCAATTTTTTTTTTTTGGTATATGATTTTTCTTTTTAATCCCTTGAGGTCCTAGAATTACACTGAGTCCAGGATGACAAATCTACCTATGTGATTAATACATTTTTGCAGTAGGAATTTTTTTTTAGAAAAAGCGATGGGCTCAATCTTTAAGAAAACGTTAAAGAACCTACATAGGGGAAATGTGGATGACCTATTGCCTCCCACTTCTCTGCTCATAAATCTGAAAAACAATTTCTCCAATAGAAACAGAATCTGTGCTCGCCTTGGCAGCACATATACTAAAATTGCAATGATACAGAAGCAGATGCCTATATGATCAAAATCAAACTGTAGCTCAATAGGAATGATTCTATAAATTCACTGCCTTGCCAGTAAAATAGAACGGTGGGAAAGAGGTTTTATGTCAATTTAAATAATCCATCATATTGTGATTAAAGAGAAAAAATCAATTTGGATTGATTTCAAACAGCTCCTTCCATGTCAGGAATATGACTCATTGTTCCCAAATCCCTTTTGGTTTCTTTGTTATCTTCAGTATTTTAAATATAAGGGTTTTTAATGTCAGGAAGATCTAGTCTTGGAAGAGAAATTTGGGTTTGGATCTCCATGAATTTAAATTGCTATTTTGGAGACCAAAGAATTCTGGATTGATTCCGCTCAGATTAAAATCATTGATTTCATTCACTGTCAATTCTATCTAATGCAACTATGTAATGTGGAAAAGTTTAATAACCTGTGTTTATGTTCTGTTGTAACTGTGCCACATGTAGTTGTAATTCTAATCTTATGAAGCTTCTCCTCTGGAAATATTGAATTTCTAACTAGGGCATACAAAACCTTTGCTAGACCAATACTCGAATACAGCTCATCTGTCTGGAATTCGCACTGTATATCAGACATTAATACAATTGAGCGAGTCCACTACACTCCTCTGCTTGCAACAGAATACCCTATATCACCAGACTTGAAATTTTGGGCTTGGACAATCTTGAACTATGCCGCCTATGGTTGGACTTAAGCACAATATACAAAATCATCTGCTACAATGTCCTACCAGTCAATGACTACTTCAACTTCCACCGTAACAATACAAGAGCACACAACAGATATAAACTCAATGTTAACCGCTCCAAACTTGATTGCAGAAGGTACGACTTTAGCAATAGAGTGGTCAATGCCTGGAATGTACTACCTGACTCTGTAGTAACATCCTCAAACCCTCATTCCTTTAACCTCAAACTATCCACTATTAACCTCACCCCATTCCTAAGAGGTCTGTAAGGGGCATGCATAAGTGCACCATCATGCCTCCCATCTCTGTCCTATTGTGCCCATTTAATCATACCTATTTTCTGTATTCTTACTCATGTTTATACTTATACCTATTATTTTGTAAGTGATTGACAAATCAAATAAATAAATAAAATAAAAATAAATTCCAGTAAAAGAGGAACATTTTGGCTCTATCTCACAGATGTTCTTACAGCATCTGAATATCCTGCTAGACCATGACTGTCAAACTCCCGGTCTGTGGGCCAGATGCGTCATGTGCTGGCCACACCCACAACCAGTTTAGCAAAGGGGGAAAAAGCCCCAATACATCACGTGATGCCACTGTGACCACATGCTAGACCTTCTGATGAGGCTAATTGCTAGTTGCTATATAGGCTGTTGCAAGATATAAGGAACAATCAATTCCACTTCTTGTATGTTGAATAAAAAGTAGTATAAAAGGAAATTTCTTAACAATAAGCAAGGGCTAATGTGTTCTTTCATGAGAAAAAGCTTCCAAATCAGTCTTCCTACAGTAGTGCAATGACAAAAGAAGAAACTATGCTACTTCATTTCCAAGAGTGGACTATTTTTTGTCTCCTAGACCATATTTCAATCTGACATGTAGAGTGAGACTGGTTCTATGTCTTATTTTTAACAACCTTGTATGTTTTTGTATGTAGTGGAGAGCATTAGAAATAAGGAATTTATAATGCTACACTAACATTTCATTTGGAGATACAATTCAAAGGCAATTCAATCAAGTCTCTGAATCAAATCTCCTTGAACACAACTGACAATTTGGATCGAGTCATCAAACTGAATTAGATGCTTTAAAATCTGTTCAACCATACTGTTTGCCTATATACAAACCCACTTTTTAATTCAAGAGAAGTTGCATAGGGAAGTGGGGGTTAAAAATAGGGTCTTCATCACTGGTGGGATTCAATTTTTTTTACTACCGGTTCTGTGGGTGTAGCTTGGTGGGCATGGCAGAGGAAGGATACTGTAAAATCTCCAGTCAGAGGTGGTATTTGCCGGTTTTCTGAACTACTCAAAATTTCTGCTACTGGTTCTCCAGAACTGGTCAGAACCTGCTGAATACCACCTCTGGTCTCCATGATTGTAACTAATAGAACCTGCACAAAGTTATAGCTTTTTTTTCTGATTATATAGCCTGGAGTTGTGAAGCACTTTTGTATTCTTAGTTTACTTTAAACTCAGAGAACATTGATTTTCCTGTATTTTATTTTCAGTGAAGCTCTCACTTTGATTTCAGCAGAAGGAAAATGAGAAGGATCTATAACTACTGACTGAATTAGTAGAGACAGAATTGGTATCAATGCTTGTTATGAAAGCTAAATCTCTTCCTCCGATAGCTGATAACTGAACCTATGTGCACTGACACCTGTAGATTTGGCTGTCCATTTTCCTGCAAAAAAGGATCAAGATCTACATTTTTTTCTTCAGACTCTTGAAAGAGGAAATGAACTTTATTTTGCTGTTTTCTTTCCTTTTCTCTTTCTTCTTCACACTTTCCCTTCTTGTTCTTCCCTATTCCCCTTTGTTCCCCTTTGTTTTTGCTTCTCTAGGAATTATTATAAGCACATTCTTGAACTGACTGAACAGTAGTTCTGAAGACTTTCAATATCTCAGAGGCTTTGCTTTATTCTGCTAAGCTAATTGCATCTGTACATGTGTTTCATAGTTATTTGTAAAGAGTTGAAAAGATTATAAGGTCACACCTTTTATCTTTTGCTTTTGTTTATTCCATCCCTCCATCCATTTTCTTTCCTGTGCATTGATTTATAGTGTTATATTATTATGATCATATTCTTACATTACACAACAAACAAGAATAAACTTTTAAACCATGCTTGTTCCTACAAAAAATTATTAGGAACCACAGTGAGCCAGAAAATTCAATATCTTATTGAAGAAACACTTTCAGAAAAAGAACCAAATCACTTTATGAAGGAAAAAATATCTTTCCCTATTTTGTGACAGAACTTTCACATTTATTGGGGTGGAAAATGAGCAGTTGGACTTTTATAAGCAACCGTCTCCATTTCATTGTACAAAAAGGATTTAGAAGGGTGGATGGGAACTTCTCAGTATCATCTCTGTCAAATTGTTGAATTAATGCAGTAAGAGGAAGAAATGATAGTTCTAGAGTTATTATGGTACGATAAATGGATAGCTCCAAAACATTCAACAGTCTCAAAGAGCTAGTTTTATATTGAACTATCTGAATTGAATGCTCATGGAATCCTAGGTAAGAAGGATTCATTTATTTATCTAATTTATATGCCACTTGTCTCATTATGCTTTTCATTTTAATGAATCTTCCTGAACTTAAGAATGGCTAATATAGGATTGTAATTCACTGCTTTGCTTATTTTTGAAAGCAGTTTTCTTATTAAAGAATGCAAAATGCAAATTGTGGAAAATTTATTTATCAGAAGGTATGTACAGAAGGATTGTACATACTTTTTTATGTGGCAAAGAAGTAATATAGAGATAGATTGAAATAACTGAAGATTTAAAAAAGAAAAAGGAAACAAATGTGTGAAATTAAATTTGGATTCATTCATATCAAATTCCACACAGAATATAGTACAGGATTCTGTGCATGTATTGCATAGTTTATCAGAGATAGTGCCATGTAAAACCAGAATCTCATTTTCATTTCGGATTCACAGAAAGAAGATATTAATTTATTTTCAGCTATTTTACTTAGGGCCCCTATCATTCCTGTCCAGAATGATTCAGGAACTTTCTTGTGGCGTTTAACAAAACAAATACATTTTAAAGGCAAGGGAAACCTGTTTCCCCTCTCCTGAGAATGTGAGAGTAAAGCTCAAGCAGTGTGCCTAAGGCCAAATGAAATTGCAACCAGTCTTCCAGGTTTACAACCCATTCTCTTAACCACTATATTCTTTATAACTGCATTATGAAATAGGGATCAAGTAGAAATATAGTATCTTTTCATTTTAATGAAAGTTTTCATTAATTTTTCAGAACGCCAGAAAGATTTTTCAGACTGACTCATGGCCCAACCCTTGGTTACCCTTTGAAAGAACCACCTCTCTAATAGTTCTTTAATCAAATCATAAGTATGTACATTGTCGGCTGAAAGCACAGACAAAAAGATATATACAGGGGAAGCAATGAGAAGGCAGTTGTTGCCATTCTTAAATGTAACATTGTTACATTTACTGATTTAACAATACAACATACATTACTTATATTTCAGAGGATAAAATGGTGCTATTACTCATACACAAATAATTTGCAGACCAAACTTATATATGTTTATTCAGAAATAAGTCCCACTCTGTATCATGATTCTGGCATTTTGGGCATTGGAGTTCCAAATTTAAATACCTTAGATTGTATAGGTGAAACTGTGACTAGATTCAGTAATACAGAGATAAAGGAAAATGATTTCCTAGGTACCAGATATGCCTCTGAACTCTTGATGTAAGAGAACTAGGTATAAATAAAAACTGAAAATAAAATGCTGTTTAAAACGACATTATTTCTCAGTAAAGTTCAGATATAGTCAAAGTAGTAATGCATCCTGAATTTTAATATTGTGTGGAGCATGAGTGTGAATCATTTTCCTCTAATAGCGAAGTTTTTCTTAATAAAAACTTTTGGAATAGTTTTCTGAGAGGGGAAACGGTTAATGTGGCAGTAGAGAGTAAGTGACTTCTCATTTCAATGAAGTTCATTGGAAATGAGAATCTCAGATGGATTCTAAGCTTTAGAGATGAGATTAGGTTTTCTTCTCCATCAGCTGTCATCATGTAAGCCCAAATGAGGAGTCACATTTTAATTTGTTCTTCTCCTGAAAAGAGATGAGACTGCACCATCATTTGTAGCTAAAATGTGGCAGTGCAGTTTCTTGTTGACTTTGAAGACTGGAATCAGCTCCTACCAGCTCTGGAGACCCTATTGTTAAGTTTTCTGAAATTTTCTGAGCTGCTAAAGAGCAATGGCTAGCATGCCAATCAGCTGTTCAGCAGCTACTGGTGTGGTGCACAGGCAGTTGTTATCCATTTACCAGCACACCACTGTTTCCAATCCATCAATACTTTGGCATAAAATCCCTCTCCTTCTCAATATATACTGTATATTGAGGCACTGAACAGTTGATTGGCATGCTAGCCATTGTAGGTCAGCTCTGCTCTTTAGCAGCTCAGAAAATTTCAGAAAACTTAACAATAGGGTCTCCAGAGCTGGTAGGAGCTAGTTCCAGTCTTCAAAGTCCATATGTATTCTATTTTCCCTTGCTTTCCTTGACTTTGGTCTCCCCTTAGGAAACTATTCTTTCCCTATCTCCTGGGGACTCTGTTGCAGGCCAAACTGATCCAGCTTGGTAACCTTGCTTCATATTTGTCTCCTGTTTCCAATGCCTTGCCACATTTTCTTTGGGTGATTTTATACCGCTTTACCATTTTGGTCCCCTGCTCCTTCTTCTTTGCCTTGACCACTCCTTTTAAAAATTGGGATCTTTCTGTTTTCTGTGTTCCTTCTGCTATATGTTAATTTTTATTTAAGTACCTAGGTATTTTGTTTTCCTCTGCCCCCCTTGGGGTAGGCAGCTCACAGGTCTGATAGTTAAAGTAAGATCTTGTGAAATACCCCCATCTCTTTGTGGCATGTACACATATCCTAGGATATTCTGCTTGATTGGGAAGCATCTCTGACATGTCATTTGTTTCAATCCACTTGCCTGTTATCTTAGGCTTTCAGTTGTATTTAGGGTTTAATGAAACTGCATGCTAGACTTCATTTTGTTATCTTTTATCCCATCGTTTTATTTGTTAGTAATTCTTTTCTATTTATTTTAACCTTGAAAACATTCTTCCATATATTTGGATTTCCTCTTTCTTATAAAATGCTGAGAATTTTCCCA
This sequence comes from Bungarus multicinctus, assembly GCA_023653725.1. Classification (NCBI taxonomy): domain Eukaryota; kingdom Metazoa; phylum Chordata; class Lepidosauria; order Squamata; family Elapidae; genus Bungarus; species Bungarus multicinctus. Next base: position 68,546,801 of record CM042836.1, on the reverse strand, counting down.
AAACAGAGCTTTTCGGTAGTCTTTATGGGCACAGAAAAAGGGATCACAATATTTGAGTATCTCACTACTAATCATAATTCCTCCTACTCCAGCATTTTTATTCTCTACTCTTATCAAAACATGTTCTATTATTCAAGGGGAACATATTTTGTACAGATAAATTATTTGTTGGTTACACATGTATCTTTTGGAGTTGTCCCAATGTGCATTTTTATGATATCTGTTTGTAATTATTTGTAATAAGAATATGTAAGCATTGTTCTGCATAGAGCTTGTGATCATATAAATTTGTACAGTTTTAATCAATACAGATCTATATTGTCTCTCTATGTGCTGGGTATATATAGTATCAACATTCAGCAAATGGTTATTGCACTGCAGCTACCTCTTAAGTTAGAGTTTAGCATTGATGAGAAACTACTTAAGTAAATTTCTATAAACAACCAGAGTTGAAAAGGTGGAACAAGCTTATTAAAATTAAATTTATTTTAATTATGAATGCATTGATTAGAACATCCAAGGCACTGTAGTTCAATCTGAGATTTTCCATACTCCTAACAAATGTATTCCTTCTTGTTATTTTACATTCTTTTTTATCACTATCATATTTCATTTTTAAAACTATGCAAAGGGTGTGTGTGTGTGTGTTTGTATGTTAACCATACCAACAACTGAAAATATTTCTGTTCCTTCCAATCAGGATGCTGAAATAAAGACAGTTTGGGGCTGAGGTATCAAACATAGATCTTTGTATGAAAATCCTGTAACTGAGTTCTCAGAACTGGTACTGAAAGCCAATGTCAGATCTGAGAATAAACTCTATACTAATATCCTTTATTTTGGCTAAATTTAAGGATGTGACTATACCATTGAATCACTGTGCGAATGCTTGGTTCCAGCTAGTGATTCTCAGATATTCCCCTCTTTATTTAGATATATGAAATTAATGGACCTGATCATTTCTGTATTCTTTAATTGAATTAAGATAGACAATTTTAATTCATATATTTGAAATTATGGCTTCCACAATCCCCTTATTACTATCCATGCCGATTAAGACTGATTGGATTTGAAATCCATACATCTGGAAGTCAAACGGAAGTTTTCCTTCCCTTTGCATCTGTAGAGAAGTTAGTCTTCTGCAGTAATTATTGTTAAGGTTAGCATCCAATTAATCTCTCATTATCATACAAGTAGGTAGCAAAATCATAGCCGAGAACAAAGATAGCAAGATTCAAAGCAGCCCTTACCATCTATTATACCTATCCATCTCCCATTAAAGTGATTGGGAAAAAAAAATGTTTTTTTTTTTCTTCTGACAAGAAATGTTGACTTGATTGCAACACAGTAATACTCAGTCTAAGCCAATATTAATAAAGCCCAGTGTCATTGCTCACATCACAGCCTACATTGAAACAATCCATATTGTGGTTTAAAATAATATAATTCACACGTTAGGCTAAGATAAAAGTAGGTTTTCCCACACATTATGCTGAAACTGCAACAAAAGCCCGCTCTACTGTCCATGTGCATTTTATCTATTCTGGTAGATTGTTCAAAGCAGCTGGTTTGGTTTAGTGGTTAAGGCATCAGGATGCAAACCGTAAGTTCTAGTCATGCCTTAGCCACAAAGCCAATTGGGTTAACCCCCTGGGCCAGTCATTTTCTCTCAGCCCTAGGAGACAATGCCAAACCATTTCTGAAAAAAAACCTTGTCAAGAAAACTGGAATTTATCCAGGCAATCAACAGCAGTCAAAAACTGACTAGAAGGATTTCCCTCCCTCCCTCCCTCTCTCTCTCTCTACCTCTCCCTCCCTTTCTCTCCCTCTCCCTCTCTCTCTCTCTCTCTCTCTCTCACACACACACACACACAAGCTAATAGTTCAAATGCAGACCAAAGTTTATATTCAGTTCTGATTGTATTGTGAATGGACACTTGGTCAATAAGATTGTCCTTTTCCTCTCTGTTTTGTGTGGCCACTTAAATTTGAGAAAGACAGTGATTAATGGAGAGAAGATAATTTGAACTCTCATTGCTTAATGAACAATGTTTTGAACAATGGGGAATATAATCCTAAATTAGATCAGCAAATTGGATTTTATCATAATTTTACATCTTTCAGATATTATTGTTCTGATTGAATTTAAAACTGTTTCAACATTCAACTGTTTTAACAGTTTTAATTTTGGAGACAATCTGTAATAGGAGTAAGGATCTCAAAGTTGCTGTGATTGGACTCTGGTTGCTTTATGACTATTTTGCATCCTTCAAAGTTTTCAAGCTTACACTGCTGGAATTCAGCATCAAATAATTGGCTGTTCCCCACCCATGAACATGCATTTAAAGAAATCATCCTTTCTGCCTCCAGTAAGAACATTGTGTCATCACAAAGCCCTTGGAGACCTAAAGAACATTTTTAAAAATGTTCTATAGCTACACAAATGTTGCTTATCCCTAGTTAAACATGGGTTTTGATTTGACGGGTAAGCTATTTCATTTTTTATTAATGTTATATAGATGAAAATGGGTTAGACATTGTTTAGCAAAGAAATCCATTTATAAAATACCTTAAGATTTATTGCTGAAATCATATCTCAAGAGTTCAAATTTGCTTAGAAAGTTTTCTTAATGTATCAAATTTCCACAGCATTCAGAGTAACTGCTAATGGTAGAAGCAATTTATATTCAACTGGCATATAAATAAGCTTATATATGTTTGATTAGGCAATTTAAGCATTGTTTAAAATGAGCTGCAATGAGATAACCTTCACTCACTTAATAAATCATCATTAATTTTAATCAGCTATATTTGTTGGGAGTTTTTGTGCCTCTATCGCAAAAGGCTTAATTAGAATCTAATGTAGCATTTACATCTGTGTCTTCTCTCAAAAAGGCTGCCTTAATGAAAATATGTGTCTTTTTCTCTTGACATCTCATCAATGAAATGACCCCAGTTGACTTTTCAGTCCATGTAGCTGTAGCTGAAATAGGTGGCATTTTGCTAATCCGTATACTGTGTTTCACATTTCAGTCATGTACTGGTAAGGAAAACGTTATCAGACTGCTGCTTTGCATATTGAAATGCTGAAATATACTGTACATTTGAAAAAATAATAATGATATTTATCTCAGTTTTCAAATATCCATTTGCAGGAAAATAAGACAGCATATACAATATGTGTTAGTAATTAGCTTAATCTCAGTTAATCCCAGTGGTCCTTTTTCAAAAGGCAACTAGATTTTGTTTTTCCTTGAAGATGTTTCACTTCTCATTCAGGAAGCTTGAGCTAGAACTGAAGAAGCTATTTGGATGAGAAGTGAAACATCTTCAAGGAAAAATGAAGTCCAGTTGCCTTTTGAAAAAGCACCTTTGGGACAGAGGTGAGATTCAACTGGCGTTACTACCAGTTCAGTGATTACGTTTTATGCTCTGTGCGCATGTAAAATAACCTTAGGCTGTGCCACCTGGACAGCTGAGAAGCGCTGTGCGCAGGTGCGCAGCATTCGAAAACCCTCTTTTTCCCTGCTTTTTCAACCTCAGTGTGCTGCGCAAAGCAGCTGAGGTTGGAAAAGCAGGAAATAAAGGACAGGTAAGAGTCCAGGTGGACGGATGGGCCAAACAGCAGCAAACACAGAACTGGTTCTGTATCTGCTACTCTTCAGAGCTACCGGCTCTATAGAACCAGGCAGAATTGGTAGCATCCCACCCCTGCTTTGGGACAGCCATGACCTGGATGAATGAGACCATTTCAGTTAATGTGCTCAGTTAATTGATGAATGGTCATGGGAGAATATGTATGTATGAGAAGAAGACAGAGAACAGAATCAGGACTATAGACATAGAAAGGGTGAATTTTAACTCTGCTGTATGATGCAACTGATGTCAAGTAACTTCAATTCATATCAGCAAAGATTCCTTTATTAATACAAAGAATCTTGGAGGGGTGATTTGTCAAGCATGTAGGTGATGGACTTGATAAAAGAGGATTAAACTTTTCCTCCCTTATTTTTGATTCTAGAAAATATTGCTAAATCCCAGACACTTCTTCCATTCAATCATTGAAAGTCTGAATTTGAAGATGGTGAAGGGACATGATAGTCCAGAAATGATAGTCCATTTCTGAAATGAAAGCCATATAACCAGAGACAGAGATTTGGTGGCTCCATGACAGTATTTGAGAATCCACCCCCAAAGTTGCCAGCAAATTAGCATATGCATAATTAAAAGTGTACCTGAATGGTAATTATGTGAATTGTATTGAATTAATGTAGCTTAATTTTAGATAGCTTCAAGGATCAATTACGATAAATCCAATTTATTTTCTGGCTGTATCCACTTGTTTTGACTCTACCTGCTCTTGTGAGAATGTACTTTTTCCCTGCTCAGCATATTAGAGGTTCTCAGAATTGCAAAATCATCTGACACAATCATCTTTCATTCTCTTGCTCTTTCTAGAAAAAAATATGCTACAGCATAGGTAGTTGTAGTTGCTTCCATATGACTTTAGGCAGTAGATTATATTTTTGTTTATGAATTTTAATTCTGTAAAATGATCAACATTGATCCTGAATTAAATGTAAATATTGAAACATCTGTGCTATAAGTGTCTCTAGAAATAGGCCCATGGTATCCACATCACACTAAAGATGCTATTTTAGCATTCCCCAGACATCATAGTAGGGAAGAAGCTCAAATATATAAACTTCATCTGAACTGGAACTGGACATGTCTAATCTAACAAAGAGGAGCACTAAGAAGTGACAGGATAGCAATCTTCCAATATTTGAGAGGCTGCCACAAAGAAGAAGAAGTCAATATATTCTCCAAAACACCTGAAGGCAGGACAACAATAACAGATGGAAACTTATCACGGAGAGATCCAGCCTAGAACTAAAAAAAAATCCTGTCAGTGAGAACAATTAATCAGTGAAATGACTTGCTCTAACACTGGATGTTTTTAAGAAGAGATTGAGTTTTTAAGAAGAGATTGAGCTAGAGCCCACTGTAACTACATAGCCAAAAAGGCATTAAGAATTATTAACCTAATCTTATGTAGCTTTTTCTCTGGTAATATTAATTATACTAATAACTAGAGTGTACAAAACATTTGCTAGACCAATACTTGAATGCAGGTCATCAGTCTGGAACCCATATTACATATCTGATATTAATACAGTTGAGAAAGTCCAGAAATATTCCACAAGAAGAGTTCTCTACTCCTCTACTCGTTACAGAATATCTTATGCCACCAGACTCGAAATTCTAGACCTAGAAAATCTAGAACTACGCCGCCTTCGATCCGATCTAAGTATAGTATATAAAATCATACATTGCAATGTCCTATCTGTCAATGAATACTTCAGCTTCAATCATAACAACACAATAGATACAAACAATATTTATTTTTTATTTATTTTATTTAAAATAAATAAATAAATAAATAGATACAAACAATAGATACAAACTCAAGGCAAACCACACCAAACTTGATTGCAGGAAATACGACTTCAGCAACAGAGTGGTCAATGTCTGGAATACTCTACCTGACTCTGTGGTTTCTTCCCCAATCCCCAAAAACTTTAACCTTAGACTCTCTAATATTGACCTCATCCCTTTCCTAAGAGGTCTGTAGGGGGCATGCATAAGCGCATCAATGTGCCTACCATCCCTGTCCTATTGTTTCTTTTATTTCTTTTATTTTTCTTATATGTATCCATGTATTCATAACTATGTTTCTATTTATACCTATTATCTTGTAAGCAATTGACATATATATATATATATATATATATATATATATATATATATATATATATATATATATATATATATAGATCTTTGGTTCTTCGGGTTTTCTCCCGCGTAGAGTTGGAAATATCTAGGCGACGTTTCGATGAAGTCTCATTCATCATCTTCAGGCTTGTGTCTTCGGCCTTGTGCTTCTCAGAGTGATGTGAGCTTGCAGCTGCTTCTTCCTTTTAACTACTAGTGGGGGTGTGACTTGATTGGGTGGGGGCTTGGCTGTGTTCTGATTGGGTGGGGGTGTGTTCTCATTGGTTGGGGGTTTGGCTGTGTTCTGATTGGTTGGGGGGTTGGCTGTGTTCTGATTGGCTGGGGGTATGTTCTGTTCTGGTGGGGGTTTGATTGTACTCAGGTTTGACTCTGTTGCTGGGGGATTTGAGCTGGTGAGCTGTGATCCTGTTGTTTGGCTTCGCGTTCGTGGTCGTGCCACATCTTCATGGTGGGCATCAGTTCCCTTCATGTATGGGTTGGGGGGGTTTGAAGCAGGTAGTGATGCAGCTGTGGTACGGCTTCTGGTCCGTGGTCGTGTTTCATCTTCTGTGTGGGTGTGAGTCTGCTTTCTGCGTGGAAGTGTGGTGGTAGTTTCTTGTGTGGCCCTCGTGGGTGTGGGTCTGGTGTCCTTTATGTTAGGTACTCTTTTGTTAATGAGGGCGGGTTTCCAAATGGCTGGTAGGCGGGAGGTGTCATCTCGTTTATTCATGCTGTGTGGGCGTTTTTCTATTTCTATGGCTTCTCTGATTATTCTGTTGTTGAAGTGTTCAGTTTTGGCGATAGTTCTGGTATTTTTAAAGTCAATCTTGTGTCCTGTGGCTTTGAGGTGTTGGACCAGGGAAGAGGTTGGTTCTTCTTTTTTGATTGAGTTCTTGTGTTCTTCAATGCGTGCACTTATCCTTCTGTTAGTTTGTCCAATGTATGTGATGGGGCAGGAGGTGCACGGGATTTCGTATACTCCTTGGTTTTCTAACTCGATTTTGTCTTTAGGGTTTCTTAGGATGGTGGATATTTTTCCGTTTGTGCAGAATGCTGTTTTTATGTTGTGTTTTTGGAGGATCTTGCTGATTTTGTCTGGATCACCCCTCTCACCTGTCATCGCAAACCTTTACATGGAACACTTTGAAACACAAGCTCTAGAAAAATATGATCACAAACCCAAACTCTGGCTCAGATACGTAGATGACACCTTCATAATCTGGCCACACGGGAAAGAAAAACTGAACAACTTCCTCACACACCTCAACAGCCTACACCCCAAAATACAATTCACCATGGAAACAGAAGCTAACAATCAACTTCCCTTCCTAGATGTCTTAGTATACAAAAAATCCAATGGCTCCCTAGGACACACCATCTACCAGAAGAAAACACATACAAACCGCTATCTACACGCACTCTCACACCACCACCCAGCACAGATCAATTCCGTAGCTGAGACACTCATCTCCAGAACAAAATGCTTAGCCGATGAACAACACCTAAAAACCGAACTACACACTCTCACTAACGTACTAACAGCAAATGGATTTCAAAGAAGAAAGATTATTCACCTAATCCAAAAAGAAACCCCAACCAAAATCCAAGACAGAGAACAAGAAACTGGCAAAGCCCTCCTCCCATATATAAAAGGCACTACAGACAAAATCAGCAAGATCCTCCAAAAACACAACATAAAAACAGCATTCTGCACAAACGGAAAAATATCCACCATCCTAAGAAACCCTAAAGACAAAATCGAGTTAGAAAACCAAGGAGTATACGAAATCCCGTGCACCTCCTGCCCCATCACATACATTGGACAAACTAACAGAAGGATAAGTGCACGCATTGAAGAACACAAGAACTCAATCAAAAAAGAAGAACCAACCTCTTCCCTGGTCCAACACCTCAAAGCCACAGGACACAAGATTGACTTTAAAAATACCAGAACTATCGCCAAAACTGAACACTTCAACAACAGAATAATCAGAGAAGCCATAGAAATAGAAAAACGCCCACACAGCATGAATAAACGAGATGACACCTCCCGCCTACCAGCCATTTGGAAACCCGCCCTCATTAACAAAAGAGTACCTAACATAAAGGACACCAGACCCACACCCACGAGGGCCACACAAGAAACTACCACCACACTTCCACGCAGAAAGCAGACTCACACCCACACAGAAGATGAAACACGACCACGGACCAGAAGCCGTACCACAGCTGCATCACTACCTGCTTCAAACCCCCCCAACCCATACATGAAGGGAACTGATGCCCACCATGAAGATGTGGCACGACCACGAACGCGAAGCCAAACAACAGGATCACAGCTCACCAGCTCAAATCCCCCAGCAACAGAGTCAAACCTGAGTACAATCAAACCCCCACCAGAACAGAACATACCCCCAGCCAATCAGAACACAGCCAACCCCCCAACCAATCAGAACACAGCCAAACCCCCAACCAATGAGAACACACCCCCACCCAATCAGAACACAGCCAAGCCCCCACCCAATCAAGTCACACCCCCACTAGTAGTTAAAAGGAAGAAGCAGCTGCAAGCTCACATCACTCTGAGAAGCACAAGGCCGAAGACACAAGCCTGAAGATGATGAATGAGACTTCATCGAAACGTCGCCTAGATATTTCCAACTCTACGCGGGAGAAAACCCGAAGAACCAAAGATCCATATATATATATATATATATATATATCTTTGGTTCTTCGGGATCACTCTCATCACTCTGAGAAGCACAAGGCCGAAGACGCAAGCCTGAAGATGATGAATGAGACTTCATCGAAACGTCGCCTAGATATTTCCAACTCTACGCGGGAGAAAACCCGAAGAACCAAAGATCCATATATATATATATATATATATATATATATATCTTTGGTTCTTCGGGATCACTCTCATCACTCTGAGAAGCACAAGGCCGAAGACGCAAGCCTGAAGATGATGAATGAGACTTCATCGAAACGTCGCCTAGATATTTCCAATTCTACGCGGGAGAAAACCCGAAGAACCAAAGATCCACATACAAATACCCGCGAAAATCTCTGAAAACATATACATATATATATATATATATATATATATATATATATATATGTTTTCGGAGATTTTCGCGGGTATTTCGGGTTTTCTCCCGCGTAGAATTGGAAATATCTATTTATATATATATATATATATATATATATATATATATATATATATATATATATATATATATATATAAATTAATAAACCATTTGTCTGAAATGGTAAAGGCTCTCCTGCTTGAGCAGAGAGTTCCACTAGAAGACCTGCAAGGTCCCTTCCAACTCTGTTATTCTGAATTTAATTCTGAATTTTCTCTTGCTGATTATTGACTTGTTTTTTTATTTAGATTTTGTCATCCCTTTGAGGCAGTTTACACAAGATGCACAAACCATGTGCCTGTAATGCAACCTCTTAATATAAGTTTACAGTAACAGAATCTTGTACATATGGAAGCACCTCTTCTCTTTTACATTTTTCTGCCCTTTCACTTTTCAGAAACCTAGGAAGAATCCCTTCTGAAATGCTTCTCATTGCATGAAGTCAGTAAAACAGATTATATAGTAAAAGGAGCTTTAGGACAGCACCATAGAATTAAGAACATTATAGGCCTACAATTGGTCTACAAATTATCAATCTCCAAGTTAAAATGTGTTAATTTTACATATTTTATTAGATAAATAAGAAAACAGGTGATAAAGGTGCTGGTTGGCTAAAGTTTTTAAGATATTTCACAATAAAGATTTATACACAGGTGGGTATATTTGCCTACAGGGGAGAGAGATGTCTAATGATCATGATGCCTCATAACTTCTCAACAAAATGTGGTAGAACAATGAAGATGGTATCACATGGAAGTATATAAATTTATGTTCATTTTGCTTAGGTTCTAGAAAGCACTTGGTGCAAACATGTCACTAAAAATTCACTTCTTACACTCACATTTACACTATTTCCCTTTGAATTGTGGGGCAATGAGTGATGAGCATGGGGAGAGATTACACCAGGATATCGCAGGCATGGAGAAAAGATACCAAGGGAAATGGAGTCCGTCCATGCTTGCTGATTACTGCTGGAATCTCCTCAGGAATGATCCTACTGCAGTTCACAAGAGAAAACTGAAAAAGTGGAGTTTAGATACCAGATAAAGATGGAACCTTCTTGTTTAATCTGATGTTACAATAGAGCTTGTCAGTTTTTCATGCAAAAATCAAGAAAACATTATGTGAAAAACCAATAAACAAATGGAAAGTTATGTTATTGGTATCAATAAAAAGATAAATGTATAATGATTGGTGTAGCACTACTCTCATTGCTAGATCACATTTTTCAGAAACATTATGGAGCATAATCGCACATCCCCCTCATAATTTTGAATTATTTTGATGCAATTTTGACCTGAATCTGTATCTTGGAAACAGGAGACAATTAAGACTCAGGATTTAACTTTCCTTTATTAATGACTCAATTCTGGAAAAATTAAGCTACTTTCATTTCCGAAGGTCTCTCCTTGTAAATCAGTGATATTAATTTTAAATCCAACCCCATGGTATTTTCTTCCCATGGCATCCTATGTTTGATGTAGATGTTATTTCCTCATGTTTTCCTCTTTTCTTTGTTCATTTATGTCAGTGACCCAGTAAGCAGGCGTAAGAAGTTCAAAATATTGAAATAATTTTAGTTGATTGTTACTAGCTTTGAATGAAAAGTAATTAATTATCCCAATAACTGATCCATTAACTAATCCTTGAGCCAGCTATCTTCTGGGTTGACAGTGGAACAATTTGCCCCCCTTTCCTTTCAAAATGATCTGAATCGGGAAGTGCCCACAGGGAGGATCAAAACATCAAAAAAAAAAAAAAAGGAATCCATAATTGTATAATAGAAAACCTGGCCCTTTTTAAAATGTGTATTGATGTTACAGTACAAAGGGGTGGGACATTAATTACTAGATCATGGCCATCATTCTGACTCTTTTTGACATTCACATCCATCGCTGCTATCCTCTATGGAATTGTTAGATGATTGATGATCTTCCTGATGATCCATGACCACCAATAAGACAGTGGAATTCTGAATATGATATGACATGCATTACTTCTTTCCTAGGCCCAAATGGAATTACTTGCTGTCATGTGGATTGAGGGTGGAGAGTATCTCTGGAATGACAGGAGATCAGCTTCCAGCCCCTTAATATACACCTCTTTATTTGTTCTTTTGACCATCACAAGCAGTTGTCAGTTCTTAGATTGTTACAGAACTTTGTGTCTTAGGCTAAGGCAAATAGATAATGCTTGAAACAGCTTATTTTTTCCAAAATAAAGCAGATTATTACAATCCCACAGGGATTGGCCCTACTTGGGGTGCCGCCGCCTGACCGTTGTCGGCTGGTGGCCCCGAGAGTTCGGGCTTTCTCTGTGGGAGCTCCCTCCCTATGGAATGATCTCCCCCCGGAGATACGGGCTATGACGGACATTCTGACCTTCCGGCGCGCAGTAAAAACCCTGTTTTTTGAACAGGCCGGCCTGGCCCAGTAACTATGTTTTTTGGTTTTAATCAATTAAATTAGGGTTTTATTAGTTTTAAATTTTTAACTTAAATTTTAATAGACAGCCGATTTGGTTATTTAATTTATTTTTAATAGTATTTATTACATTTTTATTGTATGTTTTAGTGGGCTGTTCACCGCCCCGAGTCCCTTTTTTGGGAGAGGGAGCGGTATAAAAGTATGATTAATAAATAAATAAATAATAAATATTTCAAAATATGTATTCTGAAATGCATATAAATCTACCCTCTATATTCAATAGCAGCAATAGGTTTAACAAGAATTTAATTCGTGATTCTGCTTTTCCTCTAATAGAGAGTTATGGGATTGCTTTTTCTATATTTAAATTATGAAGAGACAATTATGTAGGCAAGTGTTTCGGAAATGTCAGATGCCAATGGGTTGAGTGAGAAATGTTTGTTGAAGAGTGAGAAAGCACCAGTGATATCATTATGCTTTGTGAGCCAAATGGATTTTTTCCAACTGGGAATGTTAATCTCAGGAATAGAGGGATAAAATATTTGTCTGCATATTGGCAGTGAATAAAATAAAAAAGACACAATATATTTAAATTTTAAATAGAATGTATCATGGATTGCCTTGTTATTAGTGTTGTTTTTCATTGGTTTGTTATCCTTCATTATATTGATGAGCAATATATATTCTGGATATATGTTTAACTGAAGGCACTATACATCAGGGGTGGGATCCAACAGGGTTAACTACCAGTTCAGTCATTTATGAGGTTCGGTGATTTACGATGTGCTTCCCTGCGCACATCTGTAAATCGTCATCAGCATGCTGCATGCAGAGAAGCAGCCTTTCAAAAAGCCGTCTTTTCCTGCTTTTTTAACTGCAGCTGTGCCTCGCATGGCAGCTGAAGTTGAAAAAAATCAGGAAATAAAGGTCAGGTAACAGCCCAGGTGGGCGGGTGGGCAAAAACATCAGCAGACATAGAACTGGTTCTATGTCTACTGCTCTTCAGAGCTACCAGTTCTACAGAGGTGGATAGAACCAGTAGAAACCCACCCCTGCTATACATGCAAGAATAGAGAGGGTGGGGGAGTTGAAATCAACCCTGTCATAGGTGCATGCTAACAGTACTATACTCTGGAGTCAAAAGTTGTAATTTTCAAAAATCAATCTGTTAGACATCTATCATAGGGTATTGAATAAGATAGTCCAGATCCAGTCTATCATAAAAGGAGGGACCGGCACAGCTAGAATGTTTCCTTGTCATTGATTTCACACCTATATAGGTAGTCTTCAATTTACAACAGTTCGCTTTGTGACCATTCAGAGTTCAAATGGCACTGAAAAATGTGACATGACTTTTTTTTTCATAGTTACGACCTTTGCAGCATTCCCATGATCATGTACCACCACTGGATCGCTGTCGTCTAGCAGCCCCAAGACTACGCGCTTTCTCTGTGGGAGCCCCATCCCTCTGGAATTGTCTCCCCCCGGATATACGAGCCATGTCAGACATCCTAACCTTCCGGCGCGCAGTTAAGACCTTGCTGTTCAAACAAGCCGGTCTAGCCAAATAGGATCATTGGGGTTTATATTTTGTAATTTTATAGGGGTGATTCTTGGCCATCTTGATTATTTACCTGTTTTCGCTTCTGTTTTCTGTATTACCTTGTTTGTTGAGTGTACACCGCCTTGAGTCTCTTTTTGGGAGAGGGAGCGGTATAGAAGTACGAATAAATAAATAAATAAATAAATAAATAAATAAATGTGATCAACATTCAGATGTTTGGCAACTGGTTCATATTTATGAGCTTTGCTGTGTCCCAAGATCATGTGATGTATCACTTAACAATAAAAATGTTTGGGTTCAATTGTGGCCATAAGTCAAGGACAACCTGTACTTAAAGAATTGCCAATAAGGCTTTCTCAAAGAACTGAATATCACAAAGTTGGAGGTCATTCCTTTCATGTCTCCAAGATGTATTCACTAATTCCATCTCTCTCTGGGTGATTTTTTTAAATTGTCTTTTTCTCTATAGCTCCAAGAATCTTTATCATCATCATTTCATTTCCACTCTTCCTAGACTTCATTCATTCATATGATGTCTATTGTCTTCTCCCATTATAAGATTACTAATGAAATACCAGTCTGGGTTTTAAAACACCAGCAGTATTTCAAAGGCTTCAGTGTAATTTCAGTGTTTTCCTTCAATCACTAATAATTCATCTCCTCAAATCCTGCTCTTCAATTTTACTTAAGGGTTTCTGGATATGGCTTGGGAATTGTCATTGCTCAAGAATCTGAATTTTTAATACCCTACTAGAATTTTTCAAGGTTGTGGATATCAATGGAGATCCAGATAAATAATTGGAAATTTGATTTAAAAAATCAGTTAAGTTTTCTATTACACGTTCCTCAACCAAATCAATGATGGCAATGGTCATGTTGATCATATAATTCAATTTGTCTCATATCCTTCTACCTAACCGGATTGATGGAAAGGGTGGATTGTAGAAGATGTAGCCAGAATAGTTGTACACTGATTTAGAAGGCAGGAGAGGGGATCTGTGATAGAAGTTAGGGAATTGTATTGTTAATCACTTTTTGGACTAACCAAGATCACTTCTTTGGGAAGCACCTGGTAATCTGAAAATATATTCATTTTGCACAGACTTCACAATGATACTGACCATATTCATTCCCAAAGCTTTTCCATTTTTGTCACTGCAAGTTGAGACCAGGTTCTGTGGGCATGGCTTAATTGGTGGGTGTGGCTTGGTGGTCATGTGACTGGGTAGATGTGGCTTGGTGGTCATGTTATTGACTGGGTGTGGCCAACTCAATATCACTCACATCGAGGAGGCACGCATCTCCTCACCTGGCCTCTCATGACTGTGGGGATGCTGCAACAGATGTAAATGTGAAAAATGGTCATAAGTCACTTTTTTCAGTGCCATTGTAACTTTAAATGGTCACTCCACACAAGCAAAGTACCAGCAAAGGAGGGGGAAAAAAACTCCAGAGAAGTTCCTGAGACAGGAAGCCTAGTCCTGCCAAGAATGTAATGAGGGTTAACAGAGAGGCAGTTTCTATAAGCAATACCAGAATGTTTCCTTCCTGCCTTCCTTACAGGATTAGGCCAGTAATTTCTTCTAACAACCGGTTTCTCCGAACTGCTTAGAATGTTAATAACCAGTTCTAGCGAATCGGTGTGAACTGGTAGAATCCCACCCCTGGTTGAGACTGATTATAGTTAGAGATATTCAAGTTGTTCTTGAAAGGAGTTGTATGTGTGGGGGTTTGCTTTCCTTTACAGATGCAATCAGGGCACATCGAGTGAGCTCTCATTTGCAAAAAAATCAAATCTGGAAGCATTAATAAGTAATAGAATTCAGAAACACATCTGCAGAGCATTTGGAAGTAGTTTAATTGAAATGGAATTAAAAACAGCATTTCATGACTGTATAATTTGAGACTTTGGAGTCAACAAATATCAAGTCACAGTTAAAATCTCACCACTAAGCTATGGAATCTCTAGAGAATCTACTTCCTCTAGATAATGGGGGAAATTTTGCTAAGTTCAAATAGTAATTTTACTATGTTGGCCCTTATTTCTACTGCCCCCAGCCTCTTTCTAGCAAGATAATTAGATCTCTTTAGGCTTTATTTGGGTCTATGCCTAAAAGGAACACGGGCAGCATTTTGTATGTTTTATGAATTATTTGGGTGCAGGATGGGAATAAACAAGAAAACTATGTTAAGAAAGATACTTTATCTGAAACTTTTGGATAGCACTGTGCAAAATAAGGATTTTAGGTTTGGTGTGAGGAATATAAAAATGATCTGACCAAAATTAGGAATTAATAACACTTAAATATAATATTTATTTATTTATTTATTAAATTTCTATACCGTCCCCTCTCCCAAAAAAGGGACTCGGGGTGGTGTACAGCCAACTAAAAACAAAAACAATATACACAATTAAAACACATTAAAAACAATTACATTAGAGGCCGAATATACAATTTGAGAATATAAAACTAATAAAAAAAATTAAAATTTAAAAATTTAAAATACTAAGTTTTAAAAACCCCAAAAATTGTTACTGGGCCAGGCCGGCCTGTTGAAAAAACAGGGTCTTTACTGCGCGCCGGAAGGTCTGAATGTCGGTAATGGCCCGTATCTCCAGGGGTAAATCGTTTCAAAGGGTGGGAGCCCCCACAGAGAAGGCCCGCACCCTCGGGGCCGCCAACCGGCAACAACCAGGCAGCGGAACCCCGAGGAGGCCAACCCTGTGGGAGCGCACTGGGCGGCGGGAGGCTGTTGATGGCAGCAGGCGGTCCCGTAAGTATCCAGGTCCCGAGCCATGGAGCACTTTAAAAACGATCAATACCACCTTGAATCGGATCCAGAAGGCCACAGGAAGACAATGCAGCACGTGCAGGAGCGGTGTTACATGGGAGCTCCGATATATAGACAATAATATTTTTACAACCAAGAATCAACAGGAGTAAAATTTGCTGCCAGGAGAAAAAGCAAATGTTCCAACTTACATTCTGGATTCCAAAAACTCAAAAAACATCTTCCTGGTTAACCTAAAGTTTATATCATCATGAAGATTTAAATTCAAAATTTCAGAAAGCAAGTCAGTCCCTGGAGGTGTCAAGCGAAGGTTGAGTTTTTTTAAGCAAGTGTCATTGCAAGGACTAAATACAATAAGAACCACTGTGACATGAATCCAAAGAATACATAGCACATGGAGCTGAGCTGTTGTGAAGACTGATTGCAACATGAGACTATGCATGTGTGGAATTTTAAACATGGGTATTAGGGGAATACAGTTGGCAATATTCTGTGCTGACTTCTAACAGCTTTAGAATGGACCTTCCTTGCTATGTTTCTCTGTGCAGCCAAACTCTATCTCTCTGCTTTCTATCTGTTTGATGAATAGGGAAGCATTCCCATGGGGGCCAATGAGACTATTCAAAGTCTGAATCATATGAGCAAAGATCAAAAGCGATAGGCTCCAATGTCATCTCATCATTATTATTAGAGCCAGGACATACTGTGTCTGACTTTGTCTTATCTTGATTCTTTCTTTTTCATCTGAAGATGCCTGTTCAGCCAAGGCTGTAATATTGGTAGAGGGTAATTCCAGTAGAAAGGCACAGTAAAGTAATTTCATGACATAACAAGTAGGGAAGAGACATTGTCGATTAATTTGCTGATGTTTCTAGGGCTACCAGGTCTTGGCACAAAGAATCTATACAACCACAGGATGTGAACAAAGAGTGAAAGGTTTTCTGCATCTCTTTGTTGTTGTCTAGCAGTTATATAAATTCTTCATGTCAAGGTTCTATTTTCACTGTGTTCTTACTGCACATTACATCTTTGTAAATTGGTATGTGGAAATAACCATGGAGACAGGAAGACAATAGTTTGATAAAAAAATACTTGAGTCTGAGGAAGGAGAGATTTGATTAGATTAGATTAGCAGAATTGGAAGGGATCTTGTAGGTCATCTAGTCCAACCCCCGGCCCAAGCAGGAGACCCTACACCCTTTCTGACAAATGGCACTCCAATCTCTTCTTGAAAGTCTCAAGTGATAATGCTCCCACAACTTCCAAGAGCAAGCTGTTCCACTGGTTGATTGTTCTCACTGTCACAAAATTTCTCCTTATTTCCAGGTTAAATCTCCCCTTGTTCAGTTTCCATCCATTATTCCTTGTGGTCAAAGTTCTCAGAAAGAATCTTTTCTAGTTTTAGGAGAGTAAAAATGAGGGATGGGAGAAGTACTTTCAGACTTGCAAGATTCTGATAATGTAACTTTACAGTAAAATATAAAGATAACATGCTTTTTTCTGGACTAACTTGTAGGGCTTTAATAAGCATTTATTAAAAATAAACTGCATCAAGTGACATGATTCTTTAATTCTGGTCTAATCAACCTGAATTCATAATCTAGGAAATATTGCAATAGGTATGTTTAGGTGCAGAGCAATCATCGACAGATCATCTCTATTCATCTGCATGAGTTTCAAATGATTGGAATTTTTGCCCAGAGCCAATAAAATTGCAGTTGTGTCACTGCTTAAATTTTGTTCTTCCCAACAACAGAAACAACAAAATATCCAACTAGATAGAGATAATCCATGTCATCATCTAGTTTGTTATAACTCTTTTTGAAAGAACAGTATAAAAAACTCTTCTCTATGTTCAGAATGGGTTGCTGCTTATTAAATGTCATGTAACCATGGAAGTTAAAGACAGTAGAAGAATTCTTCATCATTGTTTGGGGCGCTGCTGTAATTAGTTATTGATTCACTTTGCTTTTTTTTTTTTACATTACCCACTTGGTAAAATCAGTGGCAAAATAGTACTATTGATCTGAAATTCACTCAGGATTTTTCTCTAAAAAGTCAGCAAAGGTTGTGGATGAGACAAAAATTATACATGAATTTAAACTTTTTATTTTATATGATATACGTGTGCTTGCTATGTCTCCCTTAATTGGCAATAAATTCTGTATTAGATATGGTATCTTTCCTCCCATAAGGGCTCTGCTTATGCTATATTCTGGTATAGTAGAAATGCCTGCTAAGATGATAATTTCCCTGGCCCCTACTTAAGTATACACTGTACACTGCAGAATGTCATATTCTGCAACTATGGAGTCTTTGATGCTATCTGAGTTGGTTGCCTACAGAGATTTTAAATCATCCAGGTCATTGTTGTCCCAAAGTTGCTTTTTCATGAGGCAACTGGACTTTCTGTTTTTCTTTGAAGAAAAACACTTCACTTTTCACTTCTCATCCAAGAAGTTTCTTTAGCTCTTCAGAGAAGCGAAATATCTTCAAAGAAAAACCAGAAAGTCTAATTGCCTCTTGAAAAAGCACCTTTGGGACTCTGAGTTGGTTCTTTTCTGGCAGACATTTCATCACCATACTAGGTAATATCATAAATGAAGCTTGGTAGTTTCTTGCTTGGGATATTGTTTATTTCTTGTTTGTTCATCTCATATTGATAGTGTTGGTCTTGGTGTTAATCTCTGTTCATCTGGGTGTTGATTGCTGGTGAAGAGGCATTTTGATCTTTTTATTTTTCTCTTTTGAATGGTATGTAGATGTCATTTATCTCTTTGTGTCTGTTGATGACTGATTTGTCTGAGTGGCAGGTTTCTAGGAATTCTCCAGCATTTTTGGATTTGACTTGGTCTAGGATACTCTAAAATTGTTGGCAAAAAAGATAGGGAAAGTTATGAAATACTTTTATTTAGAATCACATTTGCTTTGATGAAGATTATAGCTAAATGAAAGATTTTGTAACCCATTTCCAATGATTTCTATCAGGATGATTTTTGTGCCTTTGGTTTAATATAATTTCTGGTTATTAATACACTAAAGAAAACCCTTCAACATATATAGAGCTACATAGAAGCAGCTGCATATGCATTCAAACTCCAAGCTATTTTTCTCCAAGCACTCTGAACAGTTGTGAGCAGGTGCAATTTCCTAGAATTAGTCAAGTTACTTTTTCAGATGCCAGTAAATTATCAGCTTTTTGCAGTTCAGTATGTGCATCAAATCATTTGACTTTCATCACTAGCAAAAATCTTTCTGGCATAAGCATGTATTTCTCCTAATTGTATTTTATTGAAAAAATACCCCAACACCCTAAGAATCCAACTTTCAGGAATACTGTTTAGCAGAATTTATTGGGGAAAAAAGCAGGTTGAGTGGTATTAAATACTGAACTACAGTCAGTGTTGCAGTATTATTTTTCTTTATTCATATTTGGAAATATGATAAATAATGCCAAACTTTTCTGCTGCTGACCTGTTCATTGTCAAGATGATTAATGGGCTCCTATGAAAGGGGCTTCATAATTCTATACCATTGGGTTTTATGTTTGAGAGGATAATAGCTTCCCTCAACAATCTCATCAGTTTTTTTTTCTGCAATGGAAAGAGAATGCAACTGCCCCACTATCTGCCAGACACAGTTTTGCTGCCAAACACAGTTTGGTAGAAGCTTCCAGAAGGTTTCATGTATGTAACACTGCAATATTGTACATGATTAAATGTCCAGTTAAAGGATTCCTGAAATCTCTGAGAGACTTTTCAGTTTGTAGGACTGGTGGTCCTGTCAAACATTATCTTGTTCTTTGGGACAGAGATGGTAACACATGACCTAGGCAATTTAATTTGCTAGTTGTATTACAGCAAGCCAGGACAGAATGAAGATGGCATCCAGCCATGAATCAAGATATTATTATTTTTAAAGCCTTTCTGGATTAGGGCTTGGATGGGCTTTCTTCTTCTAATAATATATACCAATCTAATAAATTGAGGCAGGGCAGTTTCCTATCCCCTCAATTCAGGTTCCTTTGAACATCAGAACAGCTCTACCCCTTTTGACATTTAGGAAATCTATATAGACTTGGATGTGCCAACAGTTCTGTAGGTTAAACAATATGACTGGTTCTTCTAGCAATGGAAGGTGGTTGGGTTGATTGTTCTTAAATCCTGTCCTAAATGTATAATTGCATGGATTGATGCAGTTTGATGCAGATTTTGCATTCAGCAATATAGCATGAAAGTATCATTGCTGAATCAAATGATTGTACTATATTTGGTCTTTTGGAAAAGATGCTGCTACAAAGTCAGCTTTCCAGATGTGAAGTTATGAATTCTATTGGCAGTGAAACATAACATTGTGAATGTCCTTGCATCATTATTCCAGTTCAGTGGAGCCCAACAAAACAATACTGCCTGGTCAGCCAAGACTTCTCCTTGTGCTCTGAAGTCAGGAATTGTTCTCTCAAGAGAATAACTTCCTATTGAATATGAAGGGTTGATTTTGGATGTTGAATTATAGTTCAGTATAGTTCAGTTCTTTATGAGTCTATACTCAAGAACCTATTATCATTTATTATTTTGACCATTATACTGCCTTCTAAATTGGGAAACCATTTTGGCAGTATTGAAAAGTGATTTCACAGCCACCAATTTTTAAAAACAGTACCAGCAAAAATTTTCAGCTGCTCATTTTTATTGCTTTCCCTACAAGCTCCCTCTTCTCCCGCTCTCTCTCCCTCCCTCCCTCATTCCCTCCCCCCTCCACTCTTTATGGAAACTGTGATTAGTTATGGTGTGTTAAAGTAGATTTTAACAAAAATCTTTTAACCCAAAATGTTCACTAAAGGATTAAAGAATGGATTAATAAAAGTGTTTAAGACACTGGGATGAGAATGAAAGAAAGGGAATAAAAATGGTGAAAAAAGTATGAATGGTGACTATGAAAGATAAGAAGATGCAGATAGTGTCAAGACAAGAGACAATCCTCCATTTTTTCAAAAGTAACTGGAAAATCCCTTCTACCTCAGAATGATGAATATGAGTCATGATCTTCAGGTGAACAGTTTTAGCAACACAGCCAGAATGCTGACATTGATAGACTGTTGCCATGATTGGCTTTGATAACTGGCAGGTAATGTGGAAGAATAAAAAGCAATATCAAAAAGGAGGGACTTTGAGAAAAATGGCAGAATTTGAAACACTATTATAAAACCAAGATCGCCTATTAAGATACCGTATATATCACCTGAGATGCTAGAACACTTGTTAAATCCTTTGAAACTAAAAAACCTTGGTTCTAAAGATATTTGTTATCAATAAAGCAATTTGATATCAAGATACTGAGAAATGAATTAGAGGTTCCTATATTGCCTAGACAATGAGAGAATGTTTTAATTTCTACAGCAAAAATATCAATGGATTTCAATTTATAGCTTCTACAAACAAAAAGAATATTTAGAATTTATTGGACTATTTATTGGATTCTATTAAGGCAGTCTTACAATAAAGTAGACCTAGTTCATCTAATTGTGTTTCCTGACTGGTTTACCTGAAAGGGTTGACATCAATCTTGAAAGTCTGAAAGTACAAACTTCCTGTTGCCATTTTTAACTGCTTGGTCCATTAGGCAGGTTTATTTCTACGACCACTAAGCCACCAGAGGCTCCTACCTTTCTTGTTTGATTGTTTCCTAGGCAGCATCTCTTTCCCTCATTCCCTGAGGTCATCCACACATTCTATTATGCAACTTGGGTTGAGGAGAGACAGCTAGGTAGTTCAGATGAAGGGTCCATTTGGAACTGGAGAACATCTAAACCAAACGAAGTAAATTTTATAGATACATCCATCCATAATAAGTGATGGTCATATATTCATCCTTAATATTCAATGAGTTTTAATCAATCAATTGGTCATTCTCTAAAGACTATTTTAAAGCTCATTTTAAAAATATATTGCAGGTTTTCTCTAACCATATCATGGCTATAAAACTATACAAGGCAAATATTATCTGACCTCACCTAACTTTAGATAATGACATTACATATAAATGTCTGGAAAATAGTAAATACAAGTTTGTCATATTTCCATGTATAAACAAGCTTGGACTTGTTGGTCAGGCATTGTAAATTTCATATCTCTTTAACGTTCCTACTATATTTAGTGAGGAGAATGCATATCTAAACTGCATATATATATCATTTGCTTACAGTCCACAAAGTGGTTTCTTAATCTAAATGATCAGAATAATTCAATTATTTTGTAATAATGTGTTCCTGTGAGACTGGACTATAAATCATTAGTTGTCTTATTTAATCATCAGGACAAAACTCTTTTCTCTCCATTGCTTGGATGTTTAGAATTATAACCAGTAAGCCATATCCTGTATAATTATATGGAAGTGTACTAATGATCAGAGTAAACCTCAAATGCATTACAGCTTTTTCCATTTGTGGGCAAAACTTCTACCACACAGAAGTCAATGAAGTGGAATTAATTTAGTGATACTTTCCTCAACTCTTAAGGGACAGCAGCTCACAGGCATAAGAAAATCATTTCTTGTATTAGCAGGGTGTTTCTTAAGGGAAAAACAAAATTGGGATTGCATAGAAATGAAGTTATTTTTGATCCTCTCCTGTAGCAATTAGAAACAGCTGCAAAATGATACCAAAGCCATAGGGATACAGCAAACCAATAGAAAAGCAAGTAGCAAATAAATATGTCCACTGTTTAATAGGAAGAAAAAAAATATGTGAGCTTTAGTTTAGTTTTCTAAAGGAAGACTTTAGACTTTAGATTTCTAAAAGGAGGAGGAAGACAAGGACATCATAAAGGTATGTACTTGCTTTCCTATTCTTCTCTCCCTAAAATGCATGGGAGAAGAACTAGAAAAAGTATTTTAATAATATCAATACCTCTGTGGAGAAAAGATTTGTAATTATGTTTAAAAAAGTTGAAGAGGATTGTTGCATTAGGGCCCATTATACAGTATTTATATCAAGATATGCAATAAACTTCAAGTCAACTTTGCCATCATTTCTTCCTAAATCACCTATAGGACCAGAGGTAGTATTCTGGAGAACTGGTAAATACCACCTCTGACTGGCCCTGCCCCCATCTATTATCTGCCCCCAAGTCACAGCTGATCGGCTGGGACTTCTTTTGTTGCCCTGCACAGAACGGAGCTGGAAAGCAGATTAATGGGGTAGAGTGGGGAGGGAATGGGGATTTTGCAGTAACCTTCCCCTGGAGTGGGGTGGAAATGGAGATTTTACAGTATCCTTCCCCTGCCACACCCACCAGCCATGCCCACCAAGCCACACCACACACCCCAAGCCACGGCCATAGAACTGGTAGTAAATTTTTTGAATCCTACCACTGTATAGGACCATGGAAATTACAGCTTTTCCCTGCTAGCAAACACTCAGAAGCTATTAATGGATTCTTCATCATCATCATCATCAACATCATCATCATCATCATCATGTAGAAGCAGGGTCCACTTTGCAGATTGAGGATTGCCATCTTTCATGATCAAACGCAACATCCAGGTATTGTCTGCATTTTGATGGAGATGGCTGAAGATCCATGGATTGTGACAAAAAACTAACTGATTGTCATGTCACCTGGGTCTGGCACTGGTTTGGTCTGTTTTCATCCCAGGACCACCCTAGTGAGCAGGAAGTATCCAGCAGCATTAGGAGGTGCCTCACTGCTAGCTAATGGAAATTGATGATGAAATAATAGATTAGGATAAAAATTAAACTCCTTCTCAAATGTACCATGGCTTCAATAAAGAATACTACAATTTTTTTTTGCAGGCAGAAAAAAAAGACCAATATGCTTTATGTAATAATAGCACTATCTAGGCATTGTTTAAAAGCAAAACACAAGACTAGTCAAATCTTTTCAACATTTACCATCAAAGGCATCACATAGCTTTTAAGCATGGACGCATACAATGCAAACTTGTAGATGAACTGGACCTTCTCACATAAAGTCATATATATGAAGGCCCCCAAAAATCCTACACAATATTCTACTTGCAGGTAATCGCAGGTAATAGTTATGGGGAGATCACTCTTTACAACTATTTATCTTCTGAATATGCAGAAAAATCCATCTAGTAAGCAAGTAAGGATGGTGGGATTATTTGGAAGAACATTTTTCCTTACTTTGAATCCAGATCATGGGTGAGATCCGACGGGTTAACTACCGGTTCAGTGATTTACGATTTGCTTCCCTGCACACTGTGTGTGTGTGTGTGTGTAAATCTTTGTCAGCTTGCTGTCTGGACAGCTGAGCAGCGCTGCTTGCAGGGAAGCAGCGTTTGAAAAAAGACTTTTTCCTGCTTTTTCAACCACAGCTGTGCCTTGCAAGGCAGCTGAGGTTGAAAAACATGAAATAAAGGTCAGGTAAGAGCCCAGGCAGGCATGCAGGCCAAAACAGCAGCAGACATAGAACCTGTTCTATGTCTGCTGCTCTTCAGAGCTACCGGGTCTACAGAGCCGGACAGAATGGGTAGAATCCCACCCCTAATCTAGATACTCTTTTTAAAGAAGAACAACTATAGTCCTAATTTCTAGAAACTTTCAGTGACATCTCTCCAAGTCAGATGGCATCAGTTGGGCCACTTTGTGTTTATACACCCTACATTTTTTTGCAGTTGATCAATCTGCAGTATGCCATCACCAGAAAGGTAAGGAAGCAAGATGGCTATAAAATGATTTCCTTATTAGAGTAATGGATATACAGTTAAGGCTAGCCAGTTTGGTTAAGGTACCAGGCTAAAAATCAGGAGATTGTATGTTCTTTGGGCCAGTTACTCTCTCTCAGCTCACACTGTCAGGTGTGGGTAACAAGCTGGTCAGTCAATTCCTGTCATAACAATAAATCAACACTTGGTTGGTTCTCCAAAAGCAAACCCTACAATTATAAGAAAATGCTAGAAAGAAAGAAAAATAGTGGACATACAGTTGATTTTAGTTTTTCTTGTAGATAATCTGTTACTGGTAACACTTTTCAGCATAGTTTTAAGGAAATAAATCTACTTGTGTGGAAAAGTCATTTAACAAGGAGAGTACTACTTATATTAGATTGCAATGTTGCAGGAGGATCATAAGAAAATCCAATGTATTTGGATCACATGAAATTTGGGTAAATAGAGGATTTGATATCAAGGTTTTTCATATAGCCTAATTTCTTAGAAACTTTTCTAGCAGTCTTGCACTAAATTGATGTGCTATGCACAATATTGGAGTCAGCGCAATACTATGCCAGCATAAAATGTGCTATCCGCACTGCTAATCCCTAACCTACTTCTACTGCTTCCAGTTCCTATCATCACAGTCCCTTTCAAAATAATAGGTGATGAGGGCTAACAGGTTTTGCACACTTTGAGGCTGTCTTTGCAAAGGGATTAAAATACTACTTGAAAAATGGTGCCGCTACCAAAAAAATGAACCTTCATGGACTGGAGATAAGACAAAATCTGTATCATGAGATAAAAACCCTACAATGCTAGGCCTTTTGTGCTGTGATTAGGTAAAAATCAGGTAAACTCCAATTGTTGCATTTATACTCTTAATCTATACTCCATTCAGAATAAGCACTCTCCTTATTCAGTTAGTGAACAGTGAGAAAAACGCACTGTGGTAAGTGAAACACAATGTATCTACAAAATGAAGTTTATTAGTTTTGTATTCTATATATATTATTCAAGAGTGCAGTAAATTTAATATGCTTTTTTTGGACACCCATAGTTTCTGTGGACTGTAAATCAGAATATGAAATGCATTTGATGAAGGGCTCCAAACTATGATATTTTCCTCCTGCAGATAAGGATTTATCAATCTCCTTTGGTGGCACATATTCTGTTTTTAAATTGGATTGATTTCCAAAAGAACTTGGTAATTTGATCTTGTAACGTATATGGGGGAAAGTAACAGGTTTCTGCAGTCTTCAACACACCTGATGTGTATTGAAAATTAGGGATTGCTTGTATATAGCTGCTAAGTGTTTTACACCAGAATCAATATTAAGGCCCATCACAGTAGGTAATTACCATTTGTGAGCTTCAGTACATTTCTGTATAGATGCTATCAAAAAAGCTGAAAATAAATTGCATTTATTTAAACTGCATTTAAATCAGGAGGCAGGGTCACTGTTAGATAACGGCAAGAACAACATATTTTCAGTAGCATTTTTCCCCCTCAGATTGAGTTGTAGGGAATGAGAAATCTGTTTATCTCAAATGAAATTTAATCTACAGGCAGCGATACAATATATAAGAAGCAACTGAAGGGAATTGGAAAAAATGTCTTTATATATTCCTGGGTCATCTTAAACTGATCAACTCTTGCATCTTATAGCTCATTACAAGTCACCATAATGAGAACAATGAAGGAGATTAAATATGAACTTTCTTAGCATTTGCTAACAAAATAGAAAAAATGCAATTAAAAATAAAATATTAATATCTTAAAGGACTGTGATATAGAGAAATATAAAAATAGCAAAGTTTTAGTGTGCTGATACCTCTTGAGAGCCTTTAAATTTATGTGTAGTGAGTATGACTGTTTTAAAAGTGACTTAAATATTAGTTTCGTTGATTTCATAAATGGCTGCTTTAACTGAAGTGATTAATTCAAACTCACGCTTTAGATAAATCTAATTGAAAGCTCAAAAGACAAGTTCTTTCTCTTTTTTCAATTTATATTATATTGTAATTCTGAAAATTAGGGATTGCTTGTCTTTAGCAGTTAAGTGTTTTACACCAGGATCAATGTTAAGGCCCATCACAGTAGATAATTACCATTTGTGAGCTTTAGTACATCTCTGCATAGATAGCAATTGAAATTCACTTGAACAAACAACTTATAGAAAGACTCAAAATTAAACTGCAGTTTACATAGGTCAGCAACACTTCCTAAAAAGATGAAATCAAGAGTTAGATGATTCACTTACAGTACAGCTGTTTCCTGCTCAATTGTTCTTTTTTGTTGTCTAACAGGTCACTGTTTTGTTATTTGGATATCTCTCAGGAATTAAACTCTGAGTTTTGTTGTCTGTTGTTAGAACAAAATGTGCCCCATTTGTTTTCAGTCTCTGGACCTTTGTCTTGCTCATAGTAGCATTGCTTAAAATAATTTCTTATTGTTTAATTTTTCAGCAGCTGACTTGATGAACCTGGACTAGGGCACTCTAAGTCAGATTTATACTTTTCCAGAAAAAATAAACATTGAAATAAGAAACTATACGTAAATGCATTATATGTTCGTTCTTCAAAATAGTTGGTCTCCCTTTATTTTTTATGTGAACCAAATGAGATTTGAAGTAAGGATTCCAATCAAGAATAGAATAAACTCTTACAGGATGGCTGTAGGAAGTAAAAAATAGTCAAGATGGTAGCAGTGCCTTTGTGATTGAAAATGGGTGGGGCCTTGATTTCAGGGGCCTGGCTGCCATATTTATTTATTTAGAAGATTTGTATATTAACTTTTTAAACCCTTTTTGACCAATCCTTCCACAAATGTCCCTGACTACTGGACACCTTTATCAATTAAGTTGTTTCTAGTAGTTGTTTTTATGCTAATTTTAAGTTTGTTTTTTAAAAAGGTGTAGTTGAAATTGTCTGATGACTTGGAACAACAGGAAGAAACTTACACAATTAAGGTATTCAGTTAGTTACTTAACCCAGTTAGCATATGTATTGGAAATGAGTAGATAACATCAAAAGAAAGTTTTACATTCCCACTTTTCACTGCTAAAATTTTCCACTGCTAAAATTTTTTAGCCTGGCTTCTTGCTTTACTTAAAATTTTAAATTTTCAAATATTTTTTCATTTCATTTTGAAATTTACCAGTCTCTCTAAATTCAGTCTCTCTGAAATTTAAGTGTCTCTCTAAAAACAATCTTTTTCTGATTTTGTAGCAGTCATATCAAGAGATGTAACTATTTCCAACATGAGAGGACTGTGGTGAACTACTCTGTTATACAACTTAAAAATGAGAAGCCACTCAATTATATAAAAGCACCAGAAAGATTGTAAAATCTACAGGATACAAATTCAGTCTTTTAACAGCTAAGCTGTCAAAGCTCTCTGCCTGGAAAAGATGAATTCGCTGGTTCCATGTTCTTGCATAACAGAAAATTTTCTTTCTGTTCTATTAATGTAGAGATTTGAGGATTTGGGTAATTTTTTATCAAGACATAAACTGAACACAAATCTATTCCATTTGTAATTGTAAAAAAAAAATGAACCAAAATAAAACAGAAGGAGGTGAAGACCTCTGTATTTTATTTTTTTTATATGGTATATCCTATTTTTCCAACAAAAATAACTCTCCATGCAGCTTTTGTATCTATAAATAATAACAATTATTTGTTACTATTCTTCAGAATATATATATTATAAAATATATATAAAAACTTGCAGTAAATAATATATGTGTGTGTGTGTGTGTGTGTAAGGTTTTTGAGCTGATAATTTTTAAATAATAAATAAGGGAGACTAGGATAGATCTATTTCGAGCTAGTTAACTCTCTTCAGCTAGCCACACCCTTACTGGGATTCGAACCAGGGAAGTATTACATGTGAAAGCAGTATGCTTTCTCCCTTAATTGGGGCTTAACAGGGTGTTGTAATACAAAGTATATATATATATATATATATATATATATATATATATATATATATATATATATATATATATATATATATATATACTTTTTTATTTACTGCAAGTTTTCATTTTGTGTTCTGTTGTGTTTGGCTAATATTAATGCAAAGTTTAAAGCATCTTACCGTTCTTATATTCTTTGTTTAGTGGCATCATTAAGTTTACATTAAGTTGTTTCAAATGTTTAACATGCATTATCACAATCAAAGCAAATTCATGTAAAAATATTGTTTCTTTTCTGCAGTTTAACCTAATCAGGATCTGAATGTTTTTCCTACTGTTGCCAATGCATCTGTGCACAATAAACTTTATTTCTCATGAACCAAGGATAATAAACAAATTCAGAGCCATTTTTTAGGATGGATTATTCCATGATGAGTATATTGTAATCAGTAATATGAGCTATGAATGTCAAAGGGAATTCTTGGGGATGTTAAAAGTTGGGGTGTCAAGATAATGTATAACATTACAAATGCTACAAAGGAAAAAGCTTCTGTAGGAAAAAAATCAAAGCATAAAAGCACCAGTGAATCTTTGCAGTATGACACTGTCTAAATATAAAATTCATTATGGCTATTCCATATGGTATTTTATAGATACATAAGTGCATATATGCACAAATGGGTTGCATCTTTTACCGTTTCATTACCAGAGTTCTTATGCCTATGCCAGAAATGATTTTAAAATTAAAATTAAGCACAGATCTGTAACTTTGGCTGTGAAGCTCTAATGTAAACAATCCCAAGAATGATTTAACTGCCTAAATCAGGAATTTTCAAAGTATAGTTGGAAACGTATTTTCCTACAATTGGTATTCTTTTAAAAATACACCCTGATCATCCTTGCGCAAGTAGAATTGGAATGTCCTTGACTTCTTAGACATTGTCTTTATATTTTCTTTGTGATTTTTCTCTTTTTCCTCAAGGTTTTTATTTAAATAATCTCTCTGAACTAAATTATGTCCACTGTTTTCATTACCTCCACACACTGTCAGATATTTAGTTACTTATTAAAGAGGGCTTTCAAAGTTATATAATGTCCTTCTTAAACCTAATGATCTGAAGCTGCAACCAGAAACACATAGCAATAACATTTAGGCTTATATAACTATCCCATAGTACTTTACTCTGGGCTGTTTACAATGTAGAAGCAGTATTTGCATATTGTCTATGTAGTGCATGTCTTACAACAGACTTTTCTGTTACTGTTTTATCAGTTGTTCATTAGTTGTTTCAAATATAATTTATTAGAATTCCTTTCGATTGGATCTTTGCTTTCGGCAGAGGTGGTATTCAGCAGGTTCGAACTAGTTCTGGAGAACCGCTAGCAGAAATTTTGAGTAGTTCAGAGAACCAGCAAATACCACCTCTGACTGGAGATTTTACAGTATCTAACAGAATAATAACCCTAACCCTAACCCTGCCATGCCCTCCAAGCCACACCCACGGAACCTGTAGTAAAAATGTTTGAATCCCACCACTGGCTTGCAGCCTTCTTTGGTTGCGTTGTGTTAATTACTTGAACTTCTATCACTATGTTTTAAGGTATAGACTTCTCTTCTCTTGAGCCATGACTCCACTCTTAAAATCATTCCCCACCAAAGTTCTGGAAACTCCAAAGGTCTACTTTTTTACAGGTGCTCCATCCAGTTTCAGATGATTAGAAATAGAACCAGCATCACTCACCATATTTTTCTATCCCTGAAAATTATCCTTGCCTCCACAATGTTCATAAACTGATTCATACATTGTCTTCTTTTTTTTTTTTTACTTTTTCAAAATCTTATCAATTCTACCCAGTCACAGGATTCTTGGACTTCCAAACCCTTTATTCATGCATTCTTCCTTCATATATTTGGTTTTACAAAAAGATCCTCAACCATTCTGCCTCACCACTTCATTATACTACTGTCATTTCATCAATCACTTCAATATTCTGTCTACTTCCATTCATCATACATTATTCTTGGCCTTATCTCTACTTGTTTACCACACATTTCTTAACTAACCCTTTCCCATTGCATTCAATTTATGTCTCTGATTTGCAAAGCATATAACAAAGTGAAAAGAAGCATAATCTTGTACCCAATAATTTTCATCTCTTTCAGTAAAAGCATTCATTCTTCACAAATACCCACACATTACCTGCTACTTTTCTGCCACCTTTATTAGTGTCCCTATTATCAGTATACAATCTACAAAGTATACAGATTCATCAACTGCTGTAATTTTTTGCCATTTATGTAAAATTTGGAATCATTCACTCCATTTTTTTCTGACAATTCCAACTATTTGAGTCTTCCCACATATTCAGATCCGTATGCCTTTGTTGCATTCCACATTCTAATGTGAACAATAGCTTTACTCTACATAACATGCTTTATGCGTTCAATTTTTTTTGAAGTGGACATCTTTGCTTATATAAGAATAACAGTAATTACAATAGGCATTTGCAGTTGAAATTAGAATAGCCAGTATCCTGAAACTAGAGGAAACTTTGCAATCAATCTACCTGAACCCACAGGTGCCTGCAACTAGTTGACAGTGCTACCGAAACCACAAAACATATCATGGTACAAGTTCCATTCTTAAATACTTATGATGCATACTAAATATATAAGAAATGGAGGTCATGACAAGCTTCATAATTTCCCTCTTTGCAACTATTCATATAGATACCTCTATTCTAATATTTGCTAAGGAGTGGGGGCAGAAAGGGGGGGAGAGAGATGAAATCCTAATAAATATGCAAGTATTTTCTAGTAGATTGTAAACTGAGGTATTTTATATGTTCTTTTAAATAATAATTGAGGACGATAACAACTCTATACTGACGAGATAAATCTAGCAGGTGCAGGAATTGTCTTAGATATGTATGTATTGTATGTATGTATGTATGTATGTATGTATTTTTACAGAGAGCTAAAGACACTAAGCATTTTTTCTTGAGTGTAGAGAAATTTATATCTATTTGTAAAAATAATAATAGCAACAATAGCAGCAAAAACACCATGGCTAGGAAATAAAGTTTCTTTTAAACTTTAAATTTATTTCTTTTAAACTTCTAAATTCAATCTTTTAAATTTGTTTTAAACTTTAAATTATATTCTGCCCTAACAAAGAAATAAACATATGTTCTACCCTGGTAAGGAAATAAAACCAATTTGATCAACAGCTTAGAAAACTATGGAAGGAAAGGCACAGTATGTTAAAATGAGATATTGTGCTTCTCAGCAAGAAAAAAAAATCCCATTCTGTTCTGCTCAGTTTATTCCAAGGGGGAATTCATTTTCATGAAAAGGGGACAAAGTCAATGTCAGGTTCATAAATTCAGGACAATTACAAAATGACTGGAAACCTGATATGCTCCAGATGTTTGGCATGATGACCAATGGCAAGATACTGAATGTTACACTCCAAACATCCAGAAAATCAAAATGGCATGATAATCTGTGTATTATATTTTGAATTAAAAAGCAAAACATCTTTGACTTGGCTTTTGTATTCTATTAATTAGCAGGGGGTTGTTTAACATTCATTGTGGTCTTCACAAATAATGCTAAATTATAAATTACAAACCATAAATGGCAGGATTCATATCAAATGTGAAGTCCAATCAAGTACATTGCAACAAGTCTTGACAGGTTGTGTAAACCAGTCCTTTGATTGTATCTGGCTTGAATGCATGTTCTTTGAAGAAAATAAGTCAGAATAAGAACAAAATAAGAACGTATTTAGAAAACAGAATAGAAAATATTTTCTAAGTATGACATTTCCTTAAGGATTACAATTGCCACAATGCTTACCACAATGAAGGAGACATTATATTATGATATTAATGAAGGAAAGTGGGGAATTCTAGAGCAGAAGTTCAGTGCTTTGCACCTTATTAGGAAATTAACCCAGCTGAGTTAACTAAGTCTGCTCCTGCACATGCACAGAATTACAAACATATTTTTTATTAGAGGTAATTATATACATGTTTTGATTTGTGGAACAATTTTAAATAACAGAAATTGAAAATGTATTGAAAACTTTAAAGAAAAGAATGCCTTAAGAACATATTTGTATCTACAAGCTCTTCCTTCCTTCCTTCCTTCCTTCCTTCCTTCCTTCCTTCCTTCCTTCCTTCCTTCCTTCCTTCCTTCCTTCCTTCCTTCCTTCCTGCCTGCCTTCCTTCCTGCCTTCCTTCCTTCCTTCCTTCCTCCCTCCCTCCCTGGCACAGCAAGGCAGGAAGAGGGGAGGAGAGGGAAGAACAGAAGGGAAGGGAAAGAAAGGGAAGGGAAGAAGAGGAGAAGAGAAGGGAAGGGAGGGGAGGGGAGAGGAAGAGAAGAGAACTCTCTTTCTGCAAGAAATCAAACACAATCCCAAAGCAAATGATCAATAGTTTCAAAGATACATTGCCTCCCTCTCTTTTCTATTCCTTTTACAAATCCCCCCCCCCCCCCCCCCCCCCCGCTCACTCCTTGTGATATGCTTCTCACCTCTTTCCCTGTCCCCAGTCCTTTCCTGTAGTTACTATTATAATCTTGAGAAGAAGGATTAGCCTGAAGGCAACTGATCAAACACAGGAAGGAAATCATCTCTAAAAGATAAGAAAGCTACCCTCACCTACTTCCCCATTAACAGGAGCATTTACATAGCAGTCAGCTAAATAAATCAAATAACAGGCCTGGCGAGTCATCGTTGCTTAAGGCAAATGCATACATTTCAGTGTTTTATACTGGGGAAACATTAGCACCCCTAAGATTTGAGACCTCTGGGTACCAACATCCAAATTGCCTGTTAATTATTTGATCTTACAAAAGTCTGGCGGTGGAGGGAAATCTGCAATTCTGGCCCATCTCCAATTGCTCAGCCCCAGTTGACTTTTCCTCTTCAATTTAATTTTAAAGGGTTAACCAGAAGCCTCCCTCTGATAAGGACTGTAACTAAGGCAGCTACAACTGTTCTATTCCAACCAGCAGAACGCTATAACCAAGGCACTGACTTTGACCTACTCGCTCTATTATAGAGCACTCCAGGGTTTCTCATAGAATACTAGAATATGAACAATTCAAAAGAAGCCGTGTGTGTTAAGGGACATTGCCCATGAAGTATTTTTTCAGGGAAGGTGGTGGTGGGGACCACTTTAATATTTTGTAGTTTTCGAAAACAATTTTAGCACTTCTAAATCTCTTCTTGCAACAGCCAAATTACAGATGGACATGGTTCAGTGCAATTATATACTCTGTTGTGGCTGGGAAATGAATGGTATTGGAAACGCATTCTGCACACTTCTCATAGTACTGTAATTAATAGACAACATTTTTAACAAGTATGTCATTAGGAAAAAAATACCTTTGCCATGCTAGTCCCAGAGAGATTTCTTGTTTTTTCTTTAAAGACGTTTCACTGCTCAGCCAAGAAGCTTCTTCATCTCTGACTGGATGGTGGGGAATGGAAGGATCCATCCACCATCCAGCCAGAGCTGAAGAAGTTTCTTGGATGAGAAGTGAAACGTCTTCAAAGAAAAGAAGAAGAAAGCCCAGTTGCCTCCTGAAAAATCACCTTTGGGACAACGATGACCTGGATGACTGAGAATCTCTATTAGACTCTTTGCCATGCTATTGCTTCCAGGTTTCCCTCTGTGTTTTTGCCAAGCTGAACCTGTTGAGCCTTATGTACTTTGTGGTGGATTTCAACTAGTATTCAGCAATATAATCTTAGCCATTTCATACCTTGCTTTGAGAATAATGATTTAAGACTTTTTTCACCCCTGCTCCATAGAAGTGAAAGATGATTCCGTGAAGCCAGGAGAACTCCTACTTCTCCTTGCTACTCTTCTTGCTTGTCCTCCTGTCTGATATGAAAGGACTGTCAAGTTAATCACTTATAAGTTTGGAATACTTAAAATGAGAAGCAATTGTTGGAGAACTAGAAGACTCTGGGTGCTATTTTAGAAATCTGCATTAGCACTACCTTGTCATGATTTGACAGGTAATCAAAATTCAAACTTATTCATTAAAGAAACTGAGGGATTGAACTGAACACTTCCTATACCAGTTTTCTATTTTCTACTAATGTGGAGCAACTATGAATGTACATACATCTGTCTGTGTATGTGCGGGTCTACAAGCATGACTGTGCATCAGAGGTGGTATTCAACAGGTTCTGACCAGTTCTGGAGAACCCATAGTAGAAATTTTGAGTAGTTTGGAGAACTGGCAAATACTACCTCTGCCTGGAGATTTTACAGTATCCTTCCCCTGCCATGCCCACCAAGCCACGTCCACAGAATGGGTAGTAAAAAAAATTGAATCCCACCACTGCTGTGCATGTGTACCTATTTTAACCAACAGTCAACATAATGTTTATTATTTTGTATTCATTAGAGGACGAAACTAATGACACAGGAAAATCGGAAGAAACATAGGGAGATTCGCGCTGTACTATACTATTTCAACCAGGAGATTAATAAGTCATAGGGAAATTAATGTTTTGCTTAACAGTTTACAATTAACATCTTTTTTGGGGTGGCGGGGAAGAGAAATGCAATTGTATTTGCTTAAAAACTATGACACCCTTATGATTTACAATGTTAACTGCACAAAAGCAATGAGAAATTTCTTCTTTTTTTAAAGAGCTGTCAAATATAAGTAGAAAAAAAAAGCATAAGTTTTATTTATTAAATGATCCTTCCCCTTTGTATGTATGTGTGCGTGCGTGTGCACAAGTGATAAGTAAAGATTTCAAAATCTGGCCAATGTCTCCTGTAAATAGTTAAAAAAAAAACCCTGAATTATTTTTAGTACAAATTCACAAATCTGTTTTACCATCTGCAGGCCATGATCGTAAAGCAGTATTTCTTCTTACTCATCAATAATATCTTATAAAAGATGCAAAAAGCAAGCTGCATCAAAGAAGACAAGCCAGAGTGCTTTTTTATTGGGGCCAATTTCCTTTTACTTTCTGAACTGATTAAAAATATTCCATTTTGCTTCTGGGTGCATCATGCGGCATCTATACCTATTAGAAAATAATCATACTTAACAGAACTGTTGATGAACTAAGCTTAGTACAGATTTTTCATAAGCCTGCTTTTCATTTTACTTTCTCCGTAAGTGGATCCTTGAGATGAATTTACGGGACCACCTGCTGCCACCATCAGTCTCTCATTGACCAGTGGGCTCCCATAGGGCAGGCCTCCTCAGGGTGCTGCCGGCTGGACGGCTGGTGACCTTGAGGGTTCGGGCTTTCTCTTTGGGAGCACCCTCCTTCTGGAATGAATTGCCCCCAGAGATGAGGACTGTCCCCGACCTATTGACCTTCCGGCGCGCACTAAAAACCCACCTATTCCATCTAGCCGGTTTGGCCTAGAGTTATGTGTAATGGTTTTAAATTCGGTTTTAAATGGTTTTAATTTTCTTAATTCCCTACTTTTTAATTCTTAATGGCCAATCTATTTAATTCTTTTAATGTATTTTAAATTATTGTATATGTATTTATATGTTTTTTATTTGGCTGTGCACCGCCCCGAGTCCCTAGGGAGAGGGGGCGGTATACAAATTTGAATAATAAATAAATAGAATATAATGAATGCATTTTGTGAAAATTGCTGCTGATTCATCTGTGGTATCCAGCAAATTCTATCCTGACAACTTCGAAATAGTTAGACATGCAAACTCTCCTTATGAAGAAGGAGAGAGAGAGGAAGGGGTCAATCTATTTTCTAAAGCGCCTGTAGGCCAGACAAGGAATAATGGATGGAAACTGAACAAGGAGAGATTCAATCTGGAAATAAGGAGCAACTTCCTGCCAGTGAGATCAATCAACCAATGGAACAGCTTGCCCTCGGAAGCTGTGGGAGCGCCATCCCTTGAGACCTTCAAGAAGAGATTGGACTGCCATTTGTCAGAAATGGTGTAGGGTCTCCCACCTGGGTGGGGGGTTGGACTTGATAACCTATAAGGTCCCATTCAACTCTGATTATCTGTTAAATTGAGGACCCAAGATTGTTGGGGGCAATAAGCTGACTTTGTAAAAATGCCGCTTGAGGGGGCCAAAGAGCCCTAGTAATAAGCAGGCATATACAATGGAATGAAGGCTATTGCTGAGCACCTAGCATGGTGCTCCATAGACTGTAAGCCGCCCTGAGTCTCCGGAGAAGGGCGGCATATAAATGTAATTAAAAAAAAAAAAAAATTATTCAAAATCTATAAGTGTGTCTAAGCACCTTGTGTAATACCAAGAATCCCATTCTTCTATACTCTTAAAGGTAAACATTGTTTTTTTTACTTATATACAAAAACATTTTATCTAGTTTCTGACATTCACATACGGAGTGAGTTATGGATTCTACTGTAGCAACTACCTTGTAGTTCCAAGTCTCCCCTGCATTAAACTATATACCCAGCACTCACTGAAGGAGAGAAACAACCTTGCAAAGCCAATTTAAAGAAACTTTCTACTAAAGGATTGGAGAAGTGACTGTAGAGATGGACAGTCAAAACACAATTATACAATCAAATCTAGTGGGCTCTGTCTTAGCAGGACAGAGATCCCTAAGTGTCCCAGGATCCGGATACTTGTGGGACTACCTCTCACTGAGGATATCTGCCTGTCCTTCTGGGTTAGATAGTATGGTTGTGCTCCAGGTCCTCTTCATTAATAATAGGACTAATAGGACTTTTATATATTTTATATAGTTTTTTAAAAAATCTGATAATTTATGGAATGTGCATTGCAGCATTTGTTTTGGAAGAAGTTCAAGGTCTGTCAAGTTGATTATTTCCTTATATTTGACATCTCTTCATTTGAAAAAAAAATCACATATTGAAAAATCCATTTTGTTGGCTTACCTTTAGCAGTCTAAAAAGGTGCCTGTAATTTATCCCTATCAATTTCCATATGATAGCTTGTCCATTTTAAAAATATTCCCATATCAGTTACAGATGCATTAATTTGGGCAGAAAAAGATAACATTTTTTGACAAACTAGTAGTGAGATCCATCCGCTTGTTTGAGAATGCTGTGCTATTTATAGCTTACTGATTTAGGATTACATTATTGTGGCAGCCTCAGAAATGATTAATGGAGACTTATTCTAACCTGGGCTGTCCAACTTTGGCAATTTTAAGGCCTGTGGACTTCAACTTCCAGATTTCGGGGAGTTGAAATCCACAAGTCTTAAAGTTGCCAATGGTGGACATCTCTATTCTAACCCTTAGGAAATAATTCTTCTATAAATGTGCCTGGGATGTCCTTGTGTTGATGAAGCAGCCTACAGGAATGACTTGTTCAATCATTCCTCACTATTTCTTTAAAACATTTAAAGTAGCATTTCCTATTTAAATTCATTCTACTTTCAGACTTTTCTTTTAAAAATAATTTCACAGTGAATCAATAGAAACCCCTTACATTCACTCAGTTTTATGAAGTTCATTGCCATGTATCATATTCTTTGCATAAGGATCATTATCTTGGAAGCATCCTAGCAGTCTGACCACTAGTAGGACTCAGATAATTCACCTATATTACCAATCTGATTGTTCTGGTTTTAAGATGTCCAATTCTTAATATAATGTTACATCATAGAAGCACTGAAATGAGCCATGTCAAGAAACAGACATTGTAGCAATTCCAGGAATGCCATTTTATTGATGGTATAGCAATGTTTCTCAACTTAAGTAACCTAAAGATGTGTGGACTTCAACTCTCAGAATTTCCCAGACGGTATTCTGGAAGCTAAAGTCCACACATCTTAAAGTTGCCAAGGTTAAGAAACACTGTTTAGAATATATTAGCTGAATCTTGAAAGCCTGCCCAATATTTTCACTAAGGACAACAAAGTCAAGGTGAGGCTGTTTTGAATCTCTTGCATTTTCTACTTTTGCAGGGCTAAGCACTTATTCCATAATTCCAACCACCTTCTCAAGGCCAGATCTAAATTTCTCTACATTTCATACTGCAAAAGTGATGGTGGAAATTTAAAATACCAAATGCTGTCTAGCTAATAGAAGGGAACATCTGTATCTCAGGGTTGAACTGTAGAGTCTTTGGTGCTCTCTGAGCTTAGCTGTTTGTTTGCAGACATTTCATTACCTAAGTAGATAACCCCAACAGTGTGAGTGTGGCTTTTGCTGCTTGTTTATATATAGCAGCTTACCATGCCAGTTTGGGTGGGTTTTCTCCTTGTTTCTACTGGCCATTTCCATTGAGAGGCTGGTTGTCAGGGCCCATAATCCAATCATACAAA
The DNA here is from genome assembly GCA_023653725.1 of Bungarus multicinctus. Taxonomy (NCBI): domain Eukaryota; kingdom Metazoa; phylum Chordata; class Lepidosauria; order Squamata; family Elapidae; genus Bungarus; species Bungarus multicinctus. The sequence continues at coordinate 68,508,184 of CM042836.1, read as the reverse complement.
GAATGATCATATTGCATATCAAGCTGCAGCCTGACGTTTCTTGCCTTTAACAATGGATCAACTATGAAAGACAGCTCATCAGATGGGATGCAGATTATGTCTAGACCATGTTTATGCTTCCACTGTCGCTGTTGCTGAATCTGTCGGCATAAACTGATTTCTGTCAGCAGACAGATCTTGCTAATGGAGAGGAATGTTGCATAGCAAACTAGAAATCTGTTTTATTTATATAGCTGTACAAAATCTGTAGCTTCTCCCTCCCCCAGGGGAGGAGAGATTCAAGGGATACAGTTAATACTTCTTGATCTTTTTTAAAAAAAGCATAATGCTAAGGACAATTAATATTATGTATAGGAAATATAATGGTTTTTTCATGGTTCTTATCTAGAGCTAAATTTAACTTTGCCTCAACGATTTTTTAATGGAGATTTTTTTTTTAAAAAAAATACCCTGTTTACTCAAAGGAAATTAATCATGAATGTAAAGATGATCTCCCCCAAAGGCAAGTGTGGAAAGAAATACATGCACACCGAAACACGCATGTACACACACACACACACACACACACACACACACTCAAGGTAGGGGTGGTGGAGTGGTGGTAATTATTAGGGAGGATCTATGTCCTAGGGAGGCCACTGTACCTCAGATGGCTGGCTGTGAGTCCCTCTTTGTGAAGTGGGGTCAGGGTGGGCAGATGGGTCTTTTGATAACATACCTGGCTCCCTGCTACGTATCATCGGCCCTGCCCGGGCTCCTCGGGGTAATAGCCGAGCTGGTGGTAGAGACACCCAGACTGCTAGTTATGGGTGACTTCAACCTGCCTTCTCTCGGTGAATCCTCTGGAGTGGCTCGAGAGTTCTTGGCCTCCATGATGGCCTTGGACCTGACCCAATTAGTTTCTGGACCCACTCACATGGGAGGACACACACTGGATCTGATTTTTGTCTCTGGACAGTGGTTGAATGATCGGTTAGGAGATATAGTTGTCAAACCTTTGTCATGGTCTGATCATTCTCTCCTTAGACTAGACTTCTGTACCGCCAATCCGCACTGCAGGGAGGTGGAGCCGAGGAGATGGTTCCGCCCAAGACGCCTGATGGATCCTGAACGGTTCCAGATGGAGCTTGGGCCATTACCTGAAACTCTGGCTCATAACTCGGCCACAGACGTGGTAGCCGCCTGGGATAGGCTGGCTGCCGAGGCTCTGGACCGAGTTGTGCCTTTGCGACCTCTGACCTGGCAGAGATCTCGCTCAGCTCCATGGTTTACAGAGGAGCTGAGGGAGATGAAATGCCGGAAAAGATGTCTGGAGGGCGTCTGGAGGGCCAGTCGTGCCGAGTCCGACCGAACACAGGTTAGGTCCTATATTAGGACCTACCTAGTGGTGATAGAGGCGGCGAAGCGTTCTCATTTCTCTGCCCTTATTGCATCAGCAGAAAATCGACCTGCCGCCCTGTTTAGAGTGAACCGCTCCCTGCTTGGGCTGGGAGCGAGGGATGATCTCTTGCAGGGAAGGGCGGAGGAGTTTTCACGATTCTGCACGATAAAATCGCTCAGATTCGGGCTGGGTAGGATTCTAGTTGGGAGGTCCCGGGGGAGGTGACCGCGGCGAGTCTTGAGACGGTTATCTGGGATGAGTTCGACCCAGTGACCGCTGAGGGTATAAACAGGTTGCTGGGGAGGCTGAATGCCACCACATGTTTATTGGACCCTTGCCCCTCCTGATTGGTCTCTACCACCAGAGAGGTGACGCGGAGTTGGCTCCAGGGAATTGTGAACGTTTCTTTGATGGAGGGTTCGCTGCCCACTGCCTTGAAAACAGTGGTGGTGCGACCCCTCCTCAAGAAGCCCTCCCTGGACCCAACTCTCTTCAACAACTATCGTCCTGTCTCCAACCTTCCCTTCGTGGTGAAGGTTGTTGAGAGTGTGGTGGCAGGTCAGCTTCCCCAGTACCTGGATGAAGATATGTACCTGGATCCCTTCCAATCGGGCTTCAGGCCCAGACACAGTACCGAAACGGCATTGGTCACATTGGTTGATGATCTCTGGAGGGCCCGTGACAGGGGTTATTCCTCTGTCCTGGTCCTATTAGACCTATCAGTGGCTTTTGATATTATCGACCATAGTATCCTATTGCGGCGGTTGGGGGGGTTGGGGGCACCGTGTTGCGGTGGTTCGCCTCCTTCCTCTCCGACCGTCTGCAATTTGTGTTGGCGGGGGGGGGGAGAGATCCACCTCTAGGCCCCTCAATTGCGGGGTGCCTCAGGGGTCGGTCCTCTCTCCTCTCCTGTTCAACATTTATGTGAAGCCGCTGGGGGAGATTATCCATGGCTTTGGGGTGAGATGTCATCTGTATGCTGATGATACTCAGCTGTACATCTCCACCCCAAGCCACCCCAAAGATGCCATGGAGGTCATGTCCCATTGTCTGGAGGCCGTGAGGAACTGGATGGATGGGAACAGGCTCTGACTCAACCCTTCCAAGACTGAGTGGCTGTGGTTTCCGGCATTCCGATATAGCCAGATAGTTCCATCGCTGGCTATTGGGGGTGAGATTTTGTCCCCTGCAGAGAGAGCTCGCAATCTTCCTGAATGTACCGCTGTCTTTGGAAGACCATATTACGGGCGTCTCCAGGGAGGCATTTCATCAGGTTCACCTGATTCGCCAGATGCGGCCCTTTCTGGATCAGAATGCCTTATGCACAGTCATTCATGCCCAGGTCACCTCCCGACTGGACTACTGTAACACCCTCTACATGGGGCTCCCGAATGGGAGCATCCGGAGGCTTCAACTGGTACAGAATGCGGCCACACGGGTGGTTATGGGGGCATCAAGGTTCTCGCATGTGACACCCCTCCTGCGCGAACTGCATTGGTTGCGGGGCGCTTTAAAATTTTGTTGTTAACTTTTAAAGCGCTCCATGGCATCGGACCAAGACCGCATTCTGCCATTTTCCTCTCACTGTCCGGTGCGCTCCCACAGGGAGGGTCTCCTGCGGGTCCTGTCGGCATCTATGTTCCGGCTGGTGATCCCGAGGAATAGGGCCTTCTCTGTGGGGGCATCTGCCCTCTGGAATGGGTTGCCCCCAGAGTTACGGACAGCCACGGACCTGGGGACCTTCAGGCGTGCTTTGAAAACCTGGCTCTTTGACCAGGGCGGCTTGGGCTGATTTTAGTTTTGGGTGTTTTACTTTTTTTATTAAATTTTAGGGTTTTAGGGAAGGGTTTTAATTGTTTACAGTCAGGGTCTTAGTTTAATTTAGTTTTATTTTTTCACATATTTATTGTTTTAACTGTACGGCTGTGCACCGCTCCGAGTCCTTCGGGAGAGGAGCGGTATATAAATAAATATTTTTTATTATTATTATTATTATTATTATTATTATTATTATTATTATTATTATTATTATTATTATTATTATTATTATTACTATTATTATTATTATTATTACTATTATTATTATTATTATTATTATACACACCTAAAGGCAAAAATCTGTATAATGCTCATTTATCCACCTTGTGCAGCCAGAGGTACAAACTCCAAATAAAAACAAATCCTGGAGATTTTGCACAAACACACTTAACAAATATGTACATGTACTACATTTGTCTATAACTGTATCTATGTTTCTGTGTGAGACTCTGTGTGTGTGTCAGAGGTGGTATTCAGCAAGTTCTGACCAGTTCTGGAGAACCGGTAGCAGAAATTTTGAGTAGTTTGGAGAACCAGTGGTGACCTTCCCCCACGAGGGGTGAGAATGGAGATTTTATAGTATCCTCCCCCTGCCACACCCAACAAGCCACACCCATCAAGCCACACCATGCCCACCAAGCTATGACCACAGAATCGGTAGTAAAAAAATTTGAATCCCACCACTGGTGTGTGTGTGTGTGTGTGTGTGTGTTTGTGTGTGTGCATTTGTGAGAGATCACTCTCCTTCCATCTCAGTAATGGAGTGGACCCAGGGCAAAAAAAATTCCCTACACTATTCATTCATTTTTTTAAAAAATAACTAATAGAATCCATGTTCAATGTAAATATTCCTGGTGCCCCAAAACAAAGGTCCGCAGTTCTGAATTGAATGAAGCTCTTGGAATCAAATCAGTCAAAGCTCTGGCACAGAAAGATTTTCTGAACTTCAACTATATTAGGCAAATTTAAGTAGGCTCCCTTGGCAGGCTTTCTTCTGTCAGTCTTTCTGGGAAAGGTACTCCATGAATGGGATGTAACCAGAGAAAAAGCTCTCTTTCAATTTGTCATTCTTGAACATTCTATGAAAATTTCTGTTTCAGCCCCTGCTTGCATGCATGTCCTGGGCATGCAGATTATGTTACTCTATTAACTGCATACATTACATTTTGAGTGTCTTAGAAGTCTGATTTTCCTTCTCTCTTTCCCTTGGGAAACAATAGAGAGACAAAGAAGAAGTATATAGCGTGACCTGGTTTACCCTTCACAATCAAATGCAGAATGACTCTCTAGTCCTTGCTGTATTGAGATGGCCTCTGATAATCAGATAAGGCTTCATGATATGACACAGACATTTTGTGCAGCCATCTCTGTTCAGCTCTCCTCCAGATGGTGTCAATTGGAGAGAAGGCATCTGAGATTGATATACTCTCTAAGGCAGAGAAGCTCTGGCCCTCAGCAGGAGCCTCTTGCAGTTCTGACATCTGGCTGTATCAGAATTACTTAAATCAATGCAAAATGTCAACGCTTTTTTCTCCCACACTGTAGCAAACAGAAGCATTTCAATCAATTTGGCAAGAGATGATAGATAGATAGATAGACAGACAGACGATAGGTAGATAATAATAATAATAATAATATAATAATAATAATAATAATAATAATAATAATAATAATAATAATTTATATACCGCTCCTTTCCCGAAGGACTTGGAGTGGTGCACAGCCATACAATTAAAACATTAGATATATAAAAGTTAAAACTAAATCAAATTAAAGGCCCTGGCTGAAAACAGTTAAAACCCTTCCCTTAAACCCTAAAATTTGATATAAAAATTAAAATACCCAAATCTAAAATCAGCCCAAGCCAGCCTGGTCAAAGAGCCAGGTTTTCAAGGCACACCTGAAGGTCCCCAGGTCCATGGCTGTACCTAACTCCGGAGGCAACCCATTCCAGAGGGCAGACGACCCCACAGAGAAGGCCCTATTCCTCGGGGTCACCAGCTGGAACATAGATGCTGACAGGACCCGCAAGAGACCCTCCCTGTGGGAGTGCACCGGACGGTGAGAGGAAAATGGCAGAATGCAGTCTTGTAAATATACTGGTCCGATGCCATGGAGCGCTTTAAAAGTTAACACTAAAATCTTAAAGCGCACCCGAGATGCCACTGGCAACCAATGCAGCTCGCACAGGGGGGGTGTCACATAAGAGAATCTTGATGCCCCCATAACCACCCGCGCGGCCACATTCTGTACCAGTTGAAGCCTCTGGATGCTCCCATTTGGGAGCCCCATGTAGAGGGCGTTAGAGTAGTCCAGTCAGGAGGTGACCAGGGCATGAGTGACCATGCGTAAGGCATCCCGATCCAGAAAGGCCCACATCTGGCGGATCAGGCGAACCTGATGAAACGCCTCCCTGGAGATAGCCGTAATGTGGTCTTCCAAAGACAGCCGTACATCCAGGAGGACACCCAGATTGCAAGCCCTCTCTGAAGAGGGCAAAATCTCACCCCCAATAGCCAGCGATGGAACTACCTGGCTATATCGGAATGCCGGAAACCACAGCCACTCAGTCTTGGAAGGGTTGAGTCGGAATCTGTTTCCATCCATCCAGTTCCTCACGGCCTCCAGACAATGGGACATGACCTCCATGGCATCTTTGGGGTGGCTTGGGGTGGAGATGTATGGCTGAGTATGATCAGCGTACAGATGACACTTCACCCCAAAGCCACGGATGATCTCCCCCAGTGGCTTCACATAAATGTTGAACAGGAGAGGAGAGAGGACCAACCCCTGAGGCACCCCGCAATCAAGGGGCCTAGAGGTGGATCTCTCCCCCCCCCACAAATTGCAGATGGTCGGAGAGGAAGGAGGCGAACCACCGAACACGGTGCCCCCAACCCCCAACCCCTTCAACCGCCGCAATAGGATACTATGGTCGATAGTATCAAAAGCCGCTGATAGGTCTAATAGGACCAGGACAGAGGAATAACCCTGTCACGGGCCCTCCAGAGATCATCAACCAACGCGACCAATGCCGTTTCGGTACTATGTCCAGGCCTGAAGCCTGATTGGAAGGGATCCAGGTACATATTTTCCTCCAGATACTGGGTAGATAGATAGAGATAGAAAGAAAGAAAGAAAGAAAGAAAGAAAGAAAGAAAGAAAGAAAGAAAGAAAGAAAGAAAGAAAGAAAGAAAGAAAGAAAGAAAGAAAGAAAGAAAGAAAGAAAGAAAGAAAGATAGATAGATAGATAGATAGATAGATAGATAGATAGATAGATAGATAGATAGATAGATAGATAATTGTGTTTCTCATATAATAAGGCCAGGTCTTATTTTTTTTTTTTTTTTGAGACCTGAAAAAATGGCTAGGATGTCTTTTCGGGGGTGAATTAGTTTCTTGCCTCTCCCATGCACCCTCGCCTAGGGCGCCCCATGGGCAGCCATGCCTCGCCACCAGCCTCTCCTAATGGCCGATCATGGCATAGTGCGGAGGGCTCCCTACCCCTGCCAAGCACCTTTGCTGCAGACCCGGGTCAGTGGGCTGGTGGCGGTGGCAGCGTGGATGTCCGCTGGCAGCATTTCAGCTGCTTCTCAGGCCTCTGTAGCTCCACAGTTCCCGCCAGTGCTGGTGCCTCTCTCGCCTGTGCCATCTCCAAAAACAGCATCTGAGTCATTCCTGCTTTTCCCCCATTCCCTTTCCCACAACAACAGGAAAAAAACATTTTGAGGTACCTGGGAATGCTGCGTGCTGTGTTTTGGTTTAATCCCAAGTGGCTGGTTGGGCGTGAGAAAAGCCGAGCAAGTGTCTCTGCTGCTGCTACCCTTGGTGCTCCAGCCTCAGGCTCTGCAAGTTTCCAAAAGTCCCGGTGTGCAGCTCGTTCCTGTATTACAAGCATGCCCAGGCCAAGCTGCAGCTGTCCCTCTCTCACCAGCGCCGTCTCCAAAAACAACGGCAGCAGAAGCAGGAACCATGGAAGTTACAGAGGCGGCTCCCCCACTGAAATGCTTCCATGGTTCCTGCTGCTGCTGCCACTGTTTTTGGAGATGGTGCTGGTGAAAGAGGGACAGCTGCAGCTCGGCCTGGGCGCGCTTGGAATACAGGAATGAGCTGCACACCGGGACTTTGGGAAACTTGCAGAGCCTGAGGCTGGAGCACCAAGGGTAGCAGTGGCAGAGACGCTCACTCGGCTCTTCTCACGCCCAACCAGCTGCTTCAGATTAAATGAAAACACACCACGTGCCGCTCCCAGGTACCTCAAAATGTTTTTTTGCCCTATTGTTGCGGGGACAGGGAGAAAAGCAGGAGTGACTCAGACACTGTTGTTGGAGACAGTGCTGGCAAGAGAGGCGCCAGCGCCAGCAGGAACCGTGGAAGCTATGGAGGCCCGAGAAGCGGCTGAAACGCTGCCGGTGGACATCCATGCCGACGCCATCCACCCGCTGACCTGGGTCTGCAGCAAAGGTGCTTGGTGGGGGTAGGGAGCCCTCAGTGCTCTGCCATGATAGGCCATTAGGAGCGGCTGATGGTGAGGCATAGCTGCTCATGGGACACTCCTAACGGCAAGTCTCCCCCGCCTCCCCCCAATTTCACATGTTTTAAAGTAGGCCTAAATTTGGAAGGAGGGGCTTAATTTCATTTTATGCCTAGAAAACATGCTGGGTCTTCCTAATGGGGGGGCGTATTATAGAAAGATAGATAGATAGATAGATAGATAGATAGATAGATAGATAGATAGATAGATAGATAGATAGATTTATTTATTTATTTATTTATTTATTTTATCATATTTTTATACCGCTCCCTCTCCCAAAAAGTGGACTCGGGGCGGTGTACAGCCTACTAAAAACATATAAATACATTATAAATACAATTAAAAATATATTAAACGCGACTTTCTGGCTGTATCCCATCAAAACCAAATAAACAATATAAAATCAGGGATCTTAAATAAAAATTAAAAGTTAATTACTAAAACCCAATTTAAAACCAGAACCCATTCATTCGGCCAGGCCAGCCTGCCTAAAAAGTAGGGTTTTAACTGCGCGCCAGAAGGTCAAGATATCCGTCATAGCTTGTATCTCCGGGGGGAGATCATTCCATAGGGAGGGAGCTCCCACAGAGAAAGCCCGAACCCTCGGGGCCGTCAGCCGACAACGGCCGGGCGGCGGTACCCCAAGGAGGGCAACCCTGTGGGAGCGTACTGGGCGGCGGGAGATTGATGATGGCAGCAGGCGGTCCCGTAAGTACCCAGGTCCCGAGCCATGGAGCACTTTAAATACCGTCAGTACCACCTTGAATCGAATCCGGAAGGCCACAGGAAGCCAGTGCAGCCTGCGGAGAAGCGGTGTAACGTGGGAGCTCCGAGGAGCACCCACAATCACCCGCGCGGCTGCATTCTGGACTAACTGCAACCTCCGGAGACTCTTCAAGGGGAGCCCCATGTAGAGAGCATTGCAATAATCCAGGCAGGAGATAACGAGGGCGGAAGTGACTGTGCGAAGTGCGCCCAGATCCAGAAAGGGCCGCAACTGGTAAATCAGACGAATCTGATAAAAAGCCCCCCTGGCGACGGCTGCAATATGTTCTTCTAAAGACAGCCGTACGTCCAGGAGGACACCCAAGTTGCGCGCCCTTTCCACGGGGTTCAAGACCTCTCCCCCCACGGCCAGCGAAGGAACCAGCTGGCTGTATCTGGGCGCAGGAAACCACAACCACTCGGTTTTGGTCGGGTTGAGACGAAGCCTGTTACGACCCATCCAACTCCGCACGGCCTCCAGGCATCGGGACATCACTTCGACGGCTTTGTTGGGGTGGCCCGGGGTGGAGATGTACAGCTGAGTGTCATCAGCATACTGATGGAACTCCACCCCAAAGCCACGGATGACCTCACCCAGCGGCTTTACATAAATGTTGAACAGCAGGGGCAAGAGCACCGACCCCTGAGGGACCCCACATCGTAGGGGCCTTGGGGCCAATCTCTGCCCCCCCGTCAACACAAATTGCGAGCGGTCGGAGAGGAAGGAGGTGAACCACCGCAACACGGTGCCCCCCACCCCCAACCCCTCCAACCGCTGCAATAGGATACTGTGGTCGACAGTATGAAAAGCCGCTGAGAGATCTAACAGGACCAGGACAGAGGAACAACCCCTGTCCTGGGCCCTCCAGAGGTCATCCACCAACGCGACCAACGCCGTCTCCGTGCTGTGCCCGGGCCTGAAGCCCGATTGAAGGGGGTCAAGATAACTCGCTTCATCCAGGTACTGCGGGAACTGACGTGCCACCACACTCTCTACAACCTTCGCAACAAAGCGAAGGTTGGAGACAGGACGATAGTTAGATAACAATGCTGGGTCCAGGGACGGTTTCTTGAGGAGGGGCCGCACCACCGCCTCTTTCAAGGCGGCGGGTAACAGCCCCTCTCTCAAGGAAGCGTTTATAATACCCTGGAATCAGCTTCGTGTCACCTCCCGAGTGGCCAAGACCAGCCAGGAGGGGCACGGGTCCAGCAAACAGGTGGTGGCATTCAGTCCCCCCAGTATCCTGTCCACGTCCTCCACAGTAACAGGATCGAACTCAACCCAGTTGACCGCACCGGTATCCACCCCCGCCCCCCCGCCCGGAGATGCCCAGTCGGAGTCCAGCTCATCCCGGATCTGAACGATTTTGTCCTGCAGAAACCTAGAAAACTCCTCAGCCTGTCCCTGCAAGGGGTCCTCCCACGCTCCCACCTCCAGTAGGGAGCGGGTCACCCTAAACAGGGCGGCTGGGTGGTTTTCCGCGGACGCAATAAGGGTGGAGAGGTAAGATCTCCTCGCCATCCTTATCACCAATAAATACGTCTTAATATAAGTTCGTAATAGTGTTCAGTCAGACCCAGAGCGGCTGGCCCTCCAACTGCTCTCTAGGCGTCTTTTCCGGCGCTTCATCTCCCTTAGCTCCTCAGAAAACCAGGGAGCCACTTGGGATCGGCACCGGATCAGAGGCCGCAAGGGCACGACTCGGTCAAGGGCCCCAGCAGCCACCCTATCCCAGGTGGCGACCAAGCCCTCAACCGAGTCGTGTGTGTGAGCTTCGGGAAATGGCCCAAGCTCCGTCAGGAACCTTTCAGGGTCCATCAGGCGCCTGGGGCGGTACCATTTTAATGGTCCCACCTCCCTGCGGTCAGGGGGTGCGGAATGGAAGTCGAGCTTCAGGAGCGAGTGATCCGACCATGACAGGGGTTCTACAACTATATCCCCTATACCCAGATCATAGATAGATAGATAGATAGATAGATAGATAGATAGATAGATAGATAGATAGATAGATAGATGATAGATAGATGAAAATAGATATATATATATATAGATAAATAGATAATGATGATAGGTAGATAATGATTATCATGATAGATATAGATAGATGATAGATATTGATAGATAGATGAGAGATGATAGAAAGATAGATAGATAGATAGATAGATAGATAGATAGATAGATAGATAGATAGATAGATAGATAGATGGATGTAGGTTGGTAGATAGATAATATGTAGGTAAGCAGGAAGGGTGGGTGGGAGGGTGGATGGATGGATCTACTGTTATGGTCTTCTTTGAAATAAGAACATTTGAACATTGGTGTAAGAATGATTCTAAGTCTAAAAAACTACCTCTCATTTTTTGTCAATCTCATTTGTAATCAAGAAAGGCAAGTTACAATACTCACTGTGTTATCATTTTGTTGCAGTCATGTGCAGAAATAAAGGGAATTAATCATTATACTGCACAAGCTTTTCAAATCATTTGGACACAATTATTTGGAAGTGTAATGAGAACAGACTCATAGCTCTGCTCTGTGTATGCTAGTCAAGGGAGCTGTAAATGGAGCGCAAGTGCCATTTGGATTCCCCCCTCCCCCTGCATCCAAATATCTTTACAAAAGATCTTCTGGGGGATAAAAACTACTACTGAAGCTAGATTGTCTGTCTTCTAGCAGGTGGTGGAAGGATGTGCTGAAATTGTCACTGCAGTGGTAAATGAAGTAGTAGTCACTTTGAGAATAGAGATTTGCCATCCTATCTAAAATTATTTGCTTGATGTTTTCTGATGAGGAAATGATGGTGAGTTATATTAGTTCCCCAATGATAGCTTTAAGTTGCAATAACATATTTTTCTCTACCTACAGTGTATTTTCAAAATATACATATTACGGGGCAAAAAGGAAGTAATCTGTATGCAACCATGCAGAATCAGATTCCAATATGGGAAGATTACAGAAAAATGGAAACAATAGAAGTGGAACAGGAAGATATATAATCCACATAAGCCTCTAAAGCCATGACACCATTCAGCAAAATGTAATTGCTCAGGAATAAAGAATTTGCTTTATGTACGGGAGTGCCAGTTTCAAAGTTGAATTATCATTGGCAAAGTCTTCTGGATGAATTTACATAAACTTCTGCAAAGTCTTTGATTCAGTGGTGCATGACAAACTACTGCTGAAACGTAGTTCTTACGGCAACTCCAGACCCCTGCACAACTGGATAGCTATGTTCCTGTCAAACAGGCAACGAATGGTCAAAATAGGGAAGGCCCTATCAAATCCAGCACCAGTTAATAGCAGTATTTCCCCAAGGCAGTGTCTTAGGACCCAAACTCTTTCTGCTTTACATCAATGACCTATGTGACAACATTAAAAGCATTTGCGTCCTCTTTGTTGATGATGTAAAATCATTTAACACCACCAACAATGCTGCTGCCCTGCAAAGTGACCTTGACTATGTGTCAGAATGGTTGCGCAATTGACAATTCCAAATTTCAACTAACAAATGCTCTGTCCTACAAATTGGAAAAAAAAAAAATCAGAACACCGAATACAAGTAAGGCAGAATCGATCTCGTAGATGACCCTCACTCTATCAACGACCTAGGAGTACTTATCCCAAATGATCTAAGTCCCAAAGGTCACTGTAACAGCATTGCCAAAAGAGTTAAGAGTTGTTAACCTTATTTAAGCTTCTTCTCTGGCAACATTAAATTGTTAACTAGGGCATACAAAATATTTGCCTCGAATACAGCTCATCTACCTGGAACCCGCACTGTATATTAGACATTAACACAATTGAGCGGGTTCAGAGATATTTCTTGAGAAAAGTACTCCACTCCTCTACTCACAATAGAATTCCCTATGCCTCCAGGCTCAAAATTTTGGGCTGGACAATCTGGAACTGTATTGCCTGCAGTTTGATCTAAGCATGGTTCACAAAATTGTCTGCTATAACATCTTGCCTGCCAATGACTTCTTCAGCTTCAATCACAATAATACGCAGGCAAACAATTGATACAAACTCAAGGTAAACTGCTTCAAACTTGATTGTAGAAAATACGACTTCAGCAACAGAGTGGTCAACGCCTGGAATGCTCTACCTGACCCCGTTGTTACAGCCTCAAATCCACACAGCTTCAACCTCAAACTGTCTACCGTGGACCTCACCCCATTTCTAAGAGGTCCATAAAGGGGGCATGCATAAGCACACCAGCTTGCCTACTGTCCCTGTCTTAATGTCACCATTTATCTGTATTTATTTCCTTTGTTCATGTTTATGTACATACTTATACTTGTTAACTTGTACATGTTTGACAAACAAATAAAATAAAATGAAATAAAATGAAACTCTCCAAACCTATTGCCAGTCAATGAAGCAAATTTTGCAGGAACTGTTGCAGGAACTGGGTATGGCTAGTCCAGAGAAAAGAAGGTCTAGGGTGTGACATGATAGCAATATTCCAGTATTAGAGGGCCTGCCACAAAGAAGAGAGGGTCAACTTGTTTTCCAAAATACCAGAAGACAAGACAAGAAACAATGGATGGAAACTAATCGAGGAGAAAAGCAACCTAGAAGTAAGGAGAAACTTCAGTGAGGACAATTAACCAGTGGAACAGAGTGCCTCCAGAGATCGTGGGCGCCCCATCACTGGAGGTTTTTAAGAAGAGACTCAAAAGTCACTTGTCTAAGGTTTTCCTGCTGGAGCAGGGGGCTGGATTAAAAGACTTCCAATGTCCCTTCCAGCTCTATTCTGATTGAAATGTTGAATTGACTACATTGGATCAATGAAAGATATGAAACAACTCCCAAAAGTCCATATGTATTTTATAACTGGGCATATAGGACCTATCCAGGGATGGGATTCAAATTTTTAAACAACCAGTTCTATGGGCATGGCTAAATTGGTGGGCATGGCTTGGCTGTCATGTTATTGGCTGGGTGTGGCCAATTCAATATCACTCACATCGAGGCACGCATCTCCTCGCCTGGCCTCTCATGACTGGGGATGCTGCAACAGTCGTAAGTGTGAAATATGGTCATAAGTCACTTTTTTTAATGCCATTGTAACTTTGAACGGTCACTCCACACAAGCAAAGTACCAGCAAAGGAAGGGAAAAAAACTCCAGAGAAGTTCCAGAGACAGGAAGCCTAGTCCTGCCAAGAATGTAATAAAGGTTAATGGAGAGGCAGTTTCTGTAAGCAACACCAGAATGTTTCCTTCCTGCCTTCCTTATAGGATTAGGCCAATAATTGCTTCTAACAACTGGTTCTCTGAACTGCTTAGAATGTTAACAATCAGTTCTAGCGAATAGGTGCAAACTGGTAGTATTTATTTATTATTTATTTATTTATTACTAATACTTATATACCGCCCTTCTCCTGAAGGACTCAGGGCGGTGCACAGCCAATCACAAACCCCAATACACTGTACAAAAGTTAAAAATGGATTAAATAATTTAGGCTGTTTAGAAATTTAAAAAACTTTACCCCTCCCCCATAATATAGTTAAAACCCCAAATATTCAAAACCAATTAAAAACGTGAGACAAAATTAAAATCTTGTGTCAGCCTAGGCCAGCCTGCTCAAAGAGCCAAGTTTTTAACGCCCGTCTGAAGGCTCTCAGGTCCGTGTTGGTGCGTATCTCTGGGGGCAGACCATTCCAGAGGGCGGGGGCCCCCACAGAGAAGGCCCTACTCCTGGGGGCCACCAGACGGCACATAGAAGCCGACGGCACCCGGAGAAGGCCCTCCCTATGGGAACGCACAGGTCTGTTGGAGATCACCGGCAGAACGCGGTCCTGCAGATAACCTGGTCCAATGCCATGGATCGCTTTAAAGCTCAGAACCAGAACCTTAAAGCGAACCCGGAAAACCACCGGCAACCAATGCAGCTCGCGCAGGAGAGGCGTCACATAGGAGCTTCGTGACGCCCCCATAATCACCTGCACGGCCGCATTTTGCACCAGTTGGAGTCTCCGGGTGCTCCCCGTAGGGAGCCCCATGTAGAGAGCGTTACATAATACAGGCGAGCGGTGACAAGGGCATGAGTGACCGTGCGTAAGGCGTCCCGATCCAGAAAGGGTTGCAACTGGTAAATCAGGCGAACCCGATAAAAAGCCCCCCTGGAGACGGCCGCAATATGGTCTTCTAAAGACAGCCGTGCATCCAAGAGGACACCCAAGTTGCGAGCCCTCCCTGTGGGGGGGTAGAATCTCTCCCCCAATAGCCAGCGACGGAGTCAGCTGACTATATCGGGCCGCCAGAAACCACAGCCACTCGGTCTTGGACGGGTTGAGCCGGAGCTTGTTCCCGCCCATCCAATTCCGCACGGCCTTCAGGCACCAGGACATAGCCTCCACAGCATCATTGGGGTGGCCCGGGGTGGAGATGTAAAGCTGGGTATCATCTGCATACAGATGACACCGCACCCCAAAACCACGGATGGATCTCCCCCAGCGGCTTCACATAAATGTTGAACAGAAGAGGGGAGAGGACCGATCCCTGAGGCACCCCACAAATGAGGGGCCTAGAGGTGGACCTCTCCCCCCCATCAACATGAATTGTGAGCGGTTGGAGAGGAAGGAGGAGAACCATCGCAAGACAGTTCTCCCAATCCCCAACCCCTCCAACCGCTGCAATAAGATACTATGGTCGATAGTATCAAAAGCCGCTGAGAGCTCTAACAGAACCGGGACAGAGGAAAACCCCCTGTCACGGGCCCTCCAGAGATCATCGACCAATGCGACCAATGCTGTTTCGGTACTATGCCCGGGCCTGAAGCCCGATTGGAATGGATCGAGGTAAGTCGCTTCCTCCAGGTACTGAGGGAGCTGATATGCCACCACACTCTCAACAACCTTCGCTAAAAAAGGAAGGTTGGAGACTGGACGATAGTTATTTAAAACAGCTGGGTCCAGGGCAGGCTTCTTGAGGAGGGGCCGCACCATCGCCATCTTCAGGGCAGTAGGGAGCAACCCCTCTCTCAACGAAGCGTTGATAATCCCCTGGAGCCAGCCTTATGTCACCTCCCTGGCGGTCGAAACCAACCAGGAGGGACATGGGTCCAACAAACATGTGGTGGTATTCAGCCCCCGCAGCAACCTGTCCACACCCTCAGCGGTCACAGGGTCAAACTCTTCCCAGATAATAGTATCAAGACCTGCCCCGGACACCTCCCCCGGGACCACCCAATTGGAGTGCAGCCCATCCTGAATCTGAGCGATTTTGTCATGCAAGAATCGGGAAAACTCTTCTGCCCTACCCTGCAGGAGGTCATCCTGCGCTCTCGGCTTGAGCAGGGAGTGGATCACTCTAAACAGAGCGGCAGGCCGATTTTCTGCTGACGCAATAAGGGCGGAGAAATGCGAACGCTTCGCCGCCTCTATCACCACAAGGTAGATCTTAATGTGGGACCTCACCTATGTTCGGTCAGACTCAGTGCGGCTAGCCCTCCAAACACTCTCTAGATGTCTTTTCCGGCACTTCATCTCCCATAGCTCCTCCGTAAACCACGGAGCTAAATGGGATCTGTGCCGAGTCAGAGGTCGCAGAGGCACAACTCGGTCAAGAGCCCCGGCAGCGAACCTATCCCAGGTGGCCACCAGGTCTCCAGGCGAGTTGTGAGCCAGAGTCTCGGGAAATGGCCCAAGCTCCCTCTGGAACCGCTCAGGGTCCATCAGGCACCTGGGGCGGAACCATCTACATGGCTCCGCCTCCCTGTGGTGGGGGTGGCGGTACAGAAGTCCAGTCTAAGAAGAGAATGGTCTGTCCATGACAAAGGTTTGATGACTAAGTCCCCAAAATTACAGTCATTCAACCACTGACCAGAGACAAAAATCAGGTCCATCGTGTGTCCTCCTATATGAGTAGGGGCAGAAACTAATTGGGTCAGGTCCATGGCCGTCATGGAAGTCATGGAAGCCATGAACTCCCGAGCTACCCCAGAGGTTTCCCCGAGCGAAGGCAGGTTGAAATCCCCCATGACTAAAAGCCTAGGGGTCTCAACCCGGCTATCACCTCGAGGAGTCCGGGCAGGGCCAATGACACCCGGCAGGGAGCCAGGTACATTATCAAAAGGCCCATCTGAACCCCCTGTCCCCACTTCACAAAGAGAGACTCACAAGCAGCCGTCTGAGGGACAGTGGCCTCCCTAGGATGAAGGACCTCTCTAATAAGCACCGCCACCCCACCACCCCTTCCCTGAGACCTAGGCTGATGAAATGCTAAGAAACCTGGTGGGCACATCTCCTTCAGAGGAATACCACCCTCTGGGCCCAACCAGGTTTCAGTAACACCTACCAGGTCCACGCCCTCTTCCTGAATAAGATTACAGATAGGGGGGCTTTATTGACAACGGACCTGGCATTGCATAGCATCAGCCCTGGTACTCAGGGCCTGAGGCTCTGGACAGCCAGGCCTGCAGAATGGGTGAAGAGGGTCGGAGCGCGCTACCGCTTGGAGATATCGACAGCGCGATCCCCTAACCTGATATGGCCCTCTACCCCTGCCATATCTGCTCTTCCCACTAACTGTGCCGATAGAACTGGCCCCCGGCATCCCACCCTCCGTCTGCCCCCCAACACACACACCCCTGAGCCCCCCCAAACGTGCGTGCTAGCCTGGCTGCCCCCAGATCCTCGCGGGTTGTCCCCCAAACCCGGTTTGGATTTCCCCAATCCCTTAAAAACCCCATTAAAAAACTAAAAACCCTTGGTTTCTCCCCAACGCGCTTCCTACGGCCACACCATCTCTCAGGATCCCAGGATCCGTCATTAAGATATGTCCTGGAGAGCCTTGAGGGCCACTTAAGGGAGAGGGGGGCATCCCTTAAGGCCCAAAGCTCTCTCCTGGAATATTTCAAGGGCTCTGATAAAAATGTCCCAGCAGTCCGGCGATGCCCTCCATAATCTTCGATGTTTTTCAGTGGGTTCGATGCGCTCTAGCTGCTTCAGGGCCCGTGGCCCCCCCCGGTCTATCCACCTCTGCCACCGGTGGGGACCCCAGTAGGAAGAAAATCACAGATGGGGCCTCAATCCTCCGGCCTCGCTGCCACCAGACGCCAGAACCACAGCCTGACCTTGTTGCCATCCAAAGGTCCTCTGATCGTTCATGGGCCCGCGTAAATGCTGTATCCCTTTGATTCCCCCCCCCCCGGCCCAACCACCTCTGCCACTGGTGGGGGCCCAAGGGGAAAGGAGGCATCATCCGCAGCTCCGCCGGCCATCCGGGAACGCCGCTGCCACCGCCCGATGCTGTACGCCACCGTCCAATATCGGCGACAGCTGCAGCCGAGCCCCCGTCACCCAAGGCCGCCATCCTCGCCGTGGGCCGGAACCGCCGCAGGCATCGCGGGTGTCACGGCGCCGATGTTGCCGCCGTCGCAGCCGCCATTCTCCTCGCCCCCGGACCCTCCCCCCACCGCTGCCACTGGCAGGGGGGAAACCCAGGGGAAACAGTGAATCCCTCGTCCGCTGTCATCCCCATCACGGCCCGGAACCGCCGAGACCGCCGAGGCCGCCCCTGGACCTATCCAAAAAGCAGGAATAGAAAGCTACATCAAATTACAGTTGCTCCAAATCCAGAATTAGATATCCTATCATTAAACTGCAGAAGGAGAGAAGACAATTAATAACAGGAATATTCCAGTGAGTACCTCTGATGAATAAGAGAATGAACAATTTCATTGAGCAATTTGGTAGCATTTCTATTAACCATGTGATCATTTTTCTCCTCCCTTGTGCCATTTTTGTAGCTTGTTATTATATAAAATTATTGCTTAAATTTATACATTGAAACTGCAGAAAACATTCAGTCTGATTTCCTACTGAATAGCTGTCCTGAATAAAATAGCTATGGAAAAATCAGCCGCTGGGAAGGTATTGTTGCTTTGAGCTTTTTAAATACATTAAAAATAGGATTATGCTTTTTGTTGTAGATCAAGAACAAGAATATGAAATATTTGTCTGTAAAGGGCTGAATTCTCCTGGGCAGCTGGGAGGAACTTGAAAGCAAGCATTCTCTGCCAGAGATTTCTTCTGTGGAATTAGTACCCTTCAGAAATAAGATCAGCAAATCTCTTCTTAAGGTTTAGAAAATTAAACCTGGCAGTTTATTAAGCACCTATGAATAAATGCAGAAGTTATATGTATGTATCTATCTACATCTAGGTATGTAAACACAGCTAATAATATTGTCATGATGATATTAAAAACAACATATATATTAAATGCTTGCATACTGCTCTGGTGAGCCACATAGCTTCATTTTCAAGATAAAGGTATCAGTTAATAAACATATAATCAAAAAACCTGTTAGTTTCTGTTAGGAAATGCATGCTAGATATGAGTAGAGATGAAGGTAATAGGCATATCAAAGAAAGTGGTAAAAAAACTTTCACCTTTCCCATCTTTCTGTCTTCCTCATAGTCTCTTCTTTCATCTTTTTCTTTGCTTGGATTATGAGAAAGAGAAAAACCTAAACAGTCACAGAAGGCTTACAAAATTCAGTAAGAGCTGCATTCACTCACTCTCTACTTGAAGATCAAAAGTAGGACATAACGATAAACATTCAGAAGAATGTCCAAACATTTATGAGTTTTGTGTGCCATATTAGGATGGTTATAAAAGGGAACATTGGTTTCAAAACAAAAGTGAGGATCAGAATCATGTTATAATTTTCAGGTGTTCTTTTAAAGTTGGCACCACAAACATAACTGAACCTGTGCTGGAAATTCAATCTATTCTTTGCGAAGTTTCATGTGGATTTGACAAACATGTTATCAAAGGCTGATTTCTTCTCTTTGCTGAAAATTACATTTAAGGCACTGAAGCTTCCTTTTGTTTCCTGGGAGTAGGAAGGGGAGAGAGAGTTGTTGTTGCTGCAGTAGCCATTCTTGTCCAATTGTAATTATGTTTTAAATTAAAATACACATGGCGTTTGATTTTCTATCCTTCCCAAGAGTCAATGAAAACCAACAGTCCCATGAAAATAGGAAGCTTTCTACTATGGCATTACTCAAAATGGCATAAGGTAACAAGAATGAACAGTGAGCAGATTCCCCGTGTGATTTCCAGGAAATGATGTGATTCATTTGGTGTTTATATTTCAGAGAGTGACTTGAGTTATCTAAGTTAACAAGCTAATTTTTCAGTGATATATTTCACCTGCCAATTTGCCATTGTACAAACATCTGGTGGCCACATGGAGCTGGGTGCCCACTAAAAGGAACTAAATTCATGACAGAATCCCTTGCTAAAGTCTGGTCAAGATGCCACTGTTACTTGAAAGCTGCCAAAGGATTGGAGCATGAAATGTAAAGGCCATCAGTTACTCAAAAGAAATAGACCCAGAAATGAGGAAGGTGGAAATACTTACTGTGTAATAAAGCAATATGCCTGTAAAGAGTTCAATAGAAGTCTTATTGAAAACATCTGCATTAACATTAAAATCAGTAAGAAACAATATCAAAAAATGTACAATTATAAGAGTGTTCTACAAACCACCTACATAAAGTAGGAGTTGGATATTACCAATGTAAACTAGATAATTACGTCCTCAAGAGGAGAAGCCATGATGCTGACAGAAGACTTCAGCTACAGCAGTATCTGCTGAACTAACTTACATTACAAGAGTATATATAGCTTATAATATAATAGCTCAGAGTTGAACTATGGAGTCCTTCGTACTCTCTGAGCATGGTTATTTGCTTGTAGATGTTTCATTGCCTGAAGATCAACAGTGCTTGTGGTGTGTGGTTTTCTCCCTATTTATATACAATAGCTTACCCTGTCAGTGTTGAAGGGGTGGTGTGGTCCTCTTCTTGGTAATTCCTTGATTAGGGTATGTTTTCTGTTAGATTGTGTAGTGTTCATCACTGTTTATTTAGGTATTGTTTGCTGGAAAAGATATGGTCTTATCTTTTTATTTCCTTCTTAGCTTAGTGCAAGGTCTTCAAATTTGTCAAATTTAAGACATGTGGACTTTAACTCCCAGAATTCTTGAGCTAACATGATTGGAGGAGTTGAAGTCCACAAGTCTTAAAGCTGACAAGTTTGAAGACCCCTGCCTTAGTGAGTGGAGTAAAACCCCACATTAACTAGCACTGATGATGTTACCTAGTTGAGTTCAGAAAGCACCAAGAATTCAATTGAACTAACTTAGCTAGGAAAGGCATGTCCTAGAGATTTACTGACAATATTTTCAGAAGGTAGAAGAAAAAACAAGGGGTTCAAGCTATGTGGGACTGAAATTAAACAATAGAAAATGGTCAGTTGTCTGTATCAGATACTTTAGGGAAAACATGTTGAGGAACAAAAAATGAGAAAACCTTAAGACGTCTGTTTGGATAAATAGCAAGCTCATTGACATGCAAAAAGATGGTAAATGGAAGCTACCTAATTTTTTGTTTCTATGTAATAATTGTCTGGATTTTTGCAGATCAGATATGTAAGTGTATGTTTACATACTCTGATAGGTTTTGTTGCCAAATATTCATGGAAACTAAATACAAATGGCTTCTTTACAACTGAAATCAACTGAAGACTTCTAAAGTTTTAACTGCATATCTGTTTTTTTTAAATTACATGCCTAAAAATACAAAAGGTGTATTAAAAACACTCTTTCAAAAATATGTATCATTTAGCTAAACTCATCAAAGAGAGAGGATTGATACCAGCAACCTGCCAAATAGATATGCTGGATATGTTCATAACATGGCCTATATGACCCCAATCTCTGGGGGAAAAAAGCAATTGCCAGTCTTTCATAATTACAGATTGAAGCATTTTAGAAGCAGCTAAGTTTTCTTTCATCAAAAGCTTCCATTTTTCAAATCTGTCTCAGATACATTTGCATTCTATAAATATTTATGGTTATAGGTTTGCATTTATTAAAATGACCTGGCAGGAATCAAACTTTGCAGAATATACCAATTGAATACTGACGGCAGCATTTATTTTATATGCTCCTTTGCTTGATAAGGAATTGGCCATTATGAATGGATGCACTAATTAAATATTGTTGCTGCATGGAGGAAAAGAGATAAAATTATCCTAACACAGCCACTCCAGTCTCTTAGCCCCATCTATTTTTTTTAGCATAGCACTCGAAGTGTGGCTCTTCTACAAACAAAAGATTGTGTTTTCTTTCTATTTGGCAATGTAATCTTTTTAATTCTTTGGAAGTGGAAGAAAAAGTCCTAAATATGATGTCAAAGTTACAATGTGAAAACCTGATGTCACAGTGTGTATGGAAGTCAACAGAGCTTAGTCTGTACTGTAGAAATAAATTCAGGTGTGTTAACCAAAAGTAGACATTCTCTCTTGAGATGAGCAAAATTTCTGATGATTTCTTGGATATGTCCATTTAGTTTTCTTGGCAATAATATGAAAATGGATTACAATTGCCTTCTTCCTGAATGTTTTGTCAACTTCACTGTCTAGTTGTACTTCTGAAATCACTAGTGGTCTTCCATGCTAAGTTGTAGTGACCCTACTTGACCAACCAAGGTCCGCTAGATGCTGTTGCTTAACCTGTGTGTGGCATAGTTTTGATTCAAGCCAATGAATTTAACTGAATTTGTTCATGAAGCCAATAAATAATATTGTGGGGGAAAATGCCTGCTTAAATAAGAAAACAAAGTGTTTGGTAAGCCTTGACATGCACAAGTACAGTGACCACTGAGCTTTTCACCAATAATATAGTTTGGTGCTCTGTAGAAAATTCTCGATGACATCCTTGAATTTTTTCCAGACAATTTTCTCTGGTCCTACTAACAGATCTTTGAACCGTTAGTCACTGATGATTTATCTGATATGTGGCCTGACAAAAATGCTTTCTTTAATCTTGGCATCAGTTTTTCTTGGAACTTCTGTCTCAGATAATGAAAACCTTCACCTTCCTTGTTCATTGCTTCCATAAAAGTTTTCATCAGTCTGAGTTTTATGTGAAACAGCAAAAATATCCTTGTTGGGTCAACAACATGTGCCATGTTGCCATGTTTTTCGTCCTGGAATCAAATTCTTTCAGAGTGGTCATTTCTTTTTAATGTAATGTGATTCCCTTGCATAGCTGTCGCATTCACATATATAACAGCACTACTTGGTATATCCAAGTTGTAATTCAAGCAGAAGAGCTGCTACTTTTAGTTTTACATATTACAGTTGTACTTGGTGTACTGGATGTGCTTCAGCAGGAGTTCAATGTTTTTGTATGTTTCTTTCATGTGTGGAGCATAGTAATAAAAGATACATTGCAAAAATAGATTTCTATAGCATGGTACATGATAAGTTAAATTACAAGTTATCTTCATGATTAGCACTCAAAAAATCTATAAGATTTTGATTTTGCTTCTTGAAAACATTTGGGTCTATTTTATATACCCAAAATTTTTCAAGAAGCAAAATCAAAATATTTGTGGTTCGATATTCTCAGAGATTCCTAAATAAGCCCCTGCAGTTTTCTTAGAAGGTTTTTCAGAACTGGATTATTATTGCCTTCTTCCTTAAGAAATGGACTGGCCCAAGGTAATCTCTTAATTGCAATACTAGCATTATGTCTATGCCAGTGGTGGGATTCAAATAATTTAATAACCGATTCTCCCAGGGTCAGGTTGGCTGTTGTGGGAGGCATGGCTCATCTCCATCCTCCAGCTCCACCATACATGTGGGACAAGCCTCTTGCAATAGCCAATCTGACTACCACCATCCGCTGTCAAAGTGGATCTTGGGTGCTATTCTATGCTGCAACGGAGAAATGGCAATGGAGAGGGTGGCATGAGGGAAGGAGGAGGAGTAGGGAGAAGAAAGGGGGAAAGCAGCCTTCTCCTTCCCTCATGCCAGCCACTCCATTGCCCATTTCTCCATTGCAGCACAGGACAGAGGAAGCAGGCAATGGCAAACAACTTCTGAAAAATCTTGCCAAGAAGGCTGCAGGGACTTGTCCAGGCAGTTGCCAGGATTAAACAACTGACTTGAAGACACTCTACATTAAACAACTGACTTGAAGACATTAAACAATTGTCTTGAAGACACTCCCCCGCACCCAGCACACTGGAAGTCTATCTTTTTCCTACTCTGCTCCCGTCTATCTTTTCCCGAACAGAGTTGATTTACTTCTTCTTCTTCCTCTTCGTCACTTTCCGATAGTGATTCGATGTCCTCATGGTGTGTGGTGGTGGTGGGTTTTTTTTGCTTCCGCTTGTGCTTATTTTCTGCTTGACTAGGGGCTTTTTGGCTTTTTGGCTTTCTGCTGATGTTTTATTTATTTTCCGCATTGTCGCAGCTGATCTCTGAGTGGCTTCAGTGGCTTTTTCTATTGCTTCGGTTACGGTTATTTTAGGTCTTGTTAGTAATCGACCTTGCAATGTAAGATCCTTGAGTCCCAAGACCACTCGATCCCACAGTGCCTCGTCTAGGTTCAGGAAGTTGCATGCTCCACCGATATCTCAGAGTGCTGCCACGAAGTCGGCAATACTTCCATCTTCTCTTTGGTTCCTCAAGTAAAATTTGTGTCTTTTGATCAGGCTCGAGACAGTTGGTGTATAGTAAGCTCGTAATAGTTTCTCCAGGTCTGGCCACGTCATGGTCTTTATATCGGTGGGTGCAGCCACTGCTTTTGCCATCTTGAACATGGCAGGTCCACAATGGGTGAGGAAAACAGCTCTTTTCCGATGTTCTGATATTCCGTTGAGATCGCTGCTTTCTAAAAACATCAGGAATCGATCGATGTATGATTCCCATTCTTCGGTCGCTGGGTTGAACTGTGCGGGTGGTGCATTGTTCCCGGACACCTTGTCTTGCTCGGTATTCGTCTCCACGTGCTCAACTGGGTTCCTTTGTCTCAGTATCCCACCTTCATCGCCAGTGTTGTGTGGCGGGAAAAGATACTCGAGGACCCAGTTGACTTTTTCTCTCTCCTTTATTTCATTCCAGAATTGAGCATGGAGAAATCGCAGCAGCCTTTTTTATAGCCGGCTGCTCGCAGCTCGCCGGCCAATGATGGCTCTTCAAATTTCCCGCCGCTGGATCAACCAATACAAGTAAGTAATACAAATATATAACAATGTTGTTATATTGAGACCAACAATATTCAACCACTCAGGGATCCAGGCATGTATGGTTCGTTTCCAAGGATCATTTCCTGCTCCAAGAATTCTGATAGCAACACAGTTCCTGCTTCTTTGCTGAAGGTAAGGAATCACTAGGTGAATCTGTCTCCCATAAAGCTCTGAACAGCTGCAGCTAAAGTCAATTAAGCTGATTCCATTGTGTAAATCTTGGCATTAGCAGAGCCAGTATAACTATCTTTCAAAATTCAATTAACAGCTTTCTGTTTCCCCAATGGCTTGAAGTAATATTAAAAAATGAGTCGGCTAAGACCCTTTAAAAAAAAAAAATCTAAACAATGGGCACCCTTCTTTTATAATTAAGCAACTGGAAGCCTCCTGGAGTTAAAAAAATTGAGGCACTACTTAAATTCCCCAGAGAAACCAATGTGAAAGTGCTTAATCTGATCTGTCTTCTCTCTTTTAAAATGTTAAAGTTTGGCAGAACTATTATGGATCTAAACAAAAAAAGAAAGATTGTCCTGGGCCAGTTGGTGAAATGATTAATTACAATACTAAAATAATGTTGCAATGATTTCAAGAGTCACCCATTCTCAGGCTTTTCCCCAGAAAGAACACAATGAGTGCAATGGAGCCTTGTTTGGTATATGTCTTGTGTTCTATTTTTGGCAAGCCTTAACATTATATGATGACTTTATTTTCTTGCCTTCATTTTTAGTAAGGTACCATACTTTGACGACGTGTTAGTAGCAGCTGAGAAAGAACAATTGAAAGACCGCCTAAGGGAAGTCCTACACAAATTTAAAGAGGCGGGACTAAAAGTAAAACAGAAAAGTGCAAACTAGCAACCGACAAAGTAGAATTCCTGGGATACCTTATAGACAAAAAAGGGATTCACCCCACTGAAAACAAAATCAGAGCAATAAAGGAAGCACCCACACCCAAAAATAAAACAGAATTACAGGCGTTTTTGGGACTTATTAACTTTTACAATATGTTTTTGCCACAGAAAGCAATGGTGGCGGAACCTCTGCATAGATTACTTGACAACAAAACTACCTGGAACTGGGGACAATGAGAAAACACAGCATTCCAGGAAATAAAAAATCTACTAACATCCGATAGAGTACTAATACAATATAGCGAGATACTTCGTTTAACGTTAACATGTGATGCATCACCTTTCAGCGTGGGTGCCATACTCAGCCACGTTTTACTGAATGAAAGAGAAGCACCTATCACATTCTACTCTAAAACCCTATCAAAAACAGAAAGGAATTACAGCCAACTAGACAAGGAGGCATTGGCCGCAATATCAGGAATAAAACGTTTCCACGAATATCATTATGGCAGGACTTTCTCACTCATCATCAACCATAAACCACTACTAGGAATACTCGCCAGAAACAAAGCTACACCTAACATCCTATCACCACAAATGACAAGATGGTCCAAATTCCTGGCTGCTTATAATTACAACTTAATTTACCAACCGGGAAAGAATATAACACATGCTGACGCTTTGAGTTGTTGCCCTCTACCAGAAAGGGACAACGACCTGGCACCAACCTCATCAATTCTTCAAATCAAGACTCTACCTAACTTATCCATAACAGCCATAAACATTGCGAAGGATACCGTGAAAGATGGAAACCTTGCATGAATATTAAACTGGGTAAGCAAAGGATGGCCAGAAACTGTTAGCGATAAGACTGTCAAACCATTTAAAAATAGACAAACTGAATTGTCAATGTTAAGAGGATGTATACTATGGGGGGATAGAGGAGTGATACCAAACAAATTAAGGAAATAAATACTTGAACTGTTACAGGAGAACCACCCGGGTATCGTCAAAATGAAAGCCTTGGCTAGGAGTTATGTATGGTGGCCAGGGATTGATAAAGATATAGGGGACTGGGTAGCAATTTGCAAATGTTGCCAAGAATCCAGACCTACACCCCCTTCTGCACCTATAAAGGAATGGGAAATACCCAGGGGACTGTGTTCTAGGATACACATTGATTTTGCAGGTCCAACTAAAGGACACACATTCTTAATAGTCGTAGATGCTTACTCAAATTGTCTGGAAGTAAACATCATGCATTCAACTACAAAAGAGGCAGTAATTAGACAACTCGGGAAACTTTTTGCCACATATGGTTTGCCGGACTTAATTGTATCCAACAACGGACCACAATTCACGGCAACAACATTCAAGGGGTTTCTAGCAACGCAAGGAATAAGGCATGCATTAACAGCACCGGGACATCCGGCTACAAACAGGCGGGCGGAACACATGGTCTGTTATACAAAAGAAACATTGCACAAATTGGGCCCTGGAGAAATATAAGAAAGGGTAGACAAACTACTAAGCATACAACACATGACACCAAACATGACAACTAATAAAAGCCCAGCAGAACTACTAATGGGTAAGAAACTTAGGTCAAATTTAGACAGATTACACCCAACATATTGCCCAGAGAAACCAACAGACTCCTCCACTAAACGTCACACATTTAAAACAGGAGATTTAGTCTATGAAAAAAACCTCATGGGGGAACCACTGTGGATACCGGCAACAATAACCCAAATAACTGGGCCCTGGTCGTACAGAGTGGTTACAGAAGACGACAGGAACTGGAGGAGACACATAGCTCAGCTTAGATCAAGAACCACACAGGGAAACACAAACACTTGAGGAGGAGAGGGGGGAGACCCCACAAACATAAGCCACGAGAAAAGGGAAGACCCTCCACAAACCACAACCACAACCAAAAGTAATACAACTAGATAAGAGGTGGGAGACCACTCAGACACAAACCACTGGGGAGGGGGAGACCCTCCACAAAGACCAGAACTAACCCCAACAACTATACAACAACCACAAACAACACAATCACTAATAACGCTAGCCCTGGTCAGAATTCGCAATCACGTAATTGAAACTGTAGAAAGAAACAGCTCAGGGGGAGTGGAACAAACTTCGGAAATCCAGCAAGGAGTCGTTCCTGGCGGGAGTGGCCTAGCCATTTCAACCAGCCAGGAAAAGCCTGATGGGAGCGGCATGGCTGACTCTACTTTCCAGGAGGTTCCATGAAGAAGGACAGGAGAAACAGCAATCCCGTCCGAACCAGCCGAAGGCGAACTCATGACTGACTTGCGCAGATCCAATAGAACACATCGGAGCCCCGCCTACCTGTGTGACTACATAAGATAGGCGGGCCCTGATTGGTTGGACTGACCTCATGGGGAGGAGTGTTATATATTTGCATTACTTACTTGTATTGATCAATCCGGCGGCAGGAAATTTGAAGAGCCATCATTGGCCGGCGAGCCGCGATCAGCCAGCTATAAAAAAGGCTGCCGCGATTTCTCCGTGCTCAGTTCTGGAACGAAATAAAGGAGAGAGAAAAAGTTAACTGAGTCCTCGAGTATCTTTTCCCGCCACACAACAAACATATTAATAATTTCCATTAAAAGTTCATCTCAAAAAGATCAGTGGAGAAACTCTTTCTGTGGTCTGAATAGTTAATGATTGTGTAATGGTCTTCTCCATTTTTAATTTGAGTTATTTAATAAAACACATTTTCTAGATTTTCAAATAACCGAACTGTCTTAATACACAGACTATATTCACTCCAAAACACAACTGACTCATTTTTCTGCCTTTAGACAGAGGCAACAAGGCAAAACAAATATATAGGAAAATGACAATTTTCTAACAATAGTTAAATAACTCTGAACTAGTTGTTGAATGTTAGGATAGAGAAGAAATAATGGTGCAAGTGTAATTGTAGGAGAAAGTCAGACTGAGCCCAAGGGAGGGGAGGGGTCAAACCTGTCATCAGTCATGAGACCAAAGAGATCCAAGTCCAGCCCATCTTGAATTCCTTTCTAGTCTTAACTCCTGCTAATTTCCCTTGACCGCTAGTAGTTCAGATTCTTGTAGAGAGCTTAAGTTTGCAATAAATCTTTGTACTCATTTGAACTGCCTGGGTTTCCTGATTTCCCTGGTGCTTGACATTAAAGTATGAAATTGACCCTGTGAAATAGCTAGTTCTCCAATATTGTTTTTTCTGAATCTTTAGTGTGCCAGTGTGAAAGCAAACCCTACTGATCTCATTTGCCACATTTGATCATCCCCCTGCCCCAAAAAAGGAACAGAATGACTGAAAAAAAACCCATGTGATTTTAAAATAAATAACACTAAGTTTATCAGCAAAAGATTAAAATTATTCTATACTGAAAGTGATGGAGGGATAGAGAACATGACCCTCTTTTTCAGTTTACATAAAATATGGAGTCTTTATCTAATTGGCTAAGACTGATGTCCCTCAGGGGATGAAACATCTGCAAATGTCATGCCATTTTCATGAAAGTCAAAGTTGTAAGTTCAAGAATACTAAATACTAAAAGCTTGAAACCAAACTAATGCAGACGGAATTAATATGAAACTAAATTAAGACTGACATTTTAGAAGCTTATTTTTTTTAAAAAAGAACCCTAAATAATATTTTATTGTGTACAACTTTGTCATTACTACTAATGTATTTTTTATGGTGAGGTAAATAACAATTATAAGAAAGGCAATAAGTATTTGTCATGGAATTTTGAATGGCTGCCAGAGGGAATTGCAGTAGTCTTAATTTTTTTTTTTTAGTCTTGATTTTTTATACATCAGTAAGGAGGGAAAAAACCTGCTGTACTGTATAAATATATTTGTAGCTTACACAAGTATATCTTCCAAGAAGGAGGGGTGTGTGTGTGTGTTTGTTTGTTTGTTTAGTGGAACTCTCTTTACTGAAGACATCCGAGTTTTGGTGAATTTTGACAATGCTGATGACTTCTCTGACTTTCAAAATGATACCTTTTCAGGACAGTTCGGTACAATAAATTTCTGGCATTATGGAGATAGCCCAGACCTACTATGAAATTATTAAACCCTAGATTCTAGGCTTCAGTCTGCTCCAGTGCTATCATATAAAGCCATTAAAGACAATAATTTATTAGGTTACCTAATTGTTCTGCAGCAATTTCAGAATCTCAAAAAGATTCTGTGCAGATATTAAAGTGAAGAATAAAGAAACAGAAATGGGAGAAAAACCAAGAAGCATCAACATATTTTCTTTTTACTGCACATGAACACATATATCTGATCTCAATTATATAGTCATGCCCTTCATTACATTTTTTCCTCACAAATGGCCAACATTCTCCCCAGCTAGATTAGGATTCTGGCATAACAAGAGGTAGGGAAAAGCATCTTTAAATTTACCATTTTGAGCTTCAGGTGAGGATCTGTGGTTGATGAGACATCCCTGAAGGAATGAGGACAGCATTGCAGTAGAGACTGGGGGCCAGATAGTGCTTTTTGGCTTTCCAGATAAGGCGAGAACTGGAGAGCAATCTCTTGCACCTCCTTGTGAGAAGATTAGAGAATTGAGATTTCTGCAGTTAATTTGCGAGTCAAGCAGCTGGGAGTTAAGGGATTTCAATCCCAGTTATAATGCAACCTATATGGTCACAAGATTGGCAAAAGCACACTTTCTTAAATACTTTTAATATAATCAATTTACAGGGGAAGATAAGATTATTATATTGGACACAATCTATCATGGAAAAAATGGTTGATGAAAATGACAGATCTTGCTATCCACTAATTTCCTTCATCGGAGAAAAAAACACTATGTACATTTTCTAGTGCCTGGAAAACTCTTACCGATTTTTTTGCACAAAAAACCCAAAAACTTGTGATTTATGGTTCTGGTGATTATAGAAAGAATATTATGATCTAACTTTAGAGATAAGATTGAAATATAATTGTACTTATAACTGCTATGAAAAATATTGGAAAACACTGCTTTGTATCTTTTCCATTTTTCTTTCTGTTTTCTTTTCTTTAGAAAATGCCAGAACACATTACGATTGCAGGAATAAAATTTGGAGAAATTGTGTCCACGTCAATGCTCCACTGATGTGGTCAGCTGTGATTATGTGATCCTCATTTCTACTGCTTCCTGAAAGATTCTTATAAAGCATTAGGGAAACTGGCAGGGAAGATCACATGTTGTTTGGGTAAGTCTCTTCAAAAGCGCAACCTTCCCAGACCCTCTTTCAGTGGTGGGAGTCAAAAATTTTTACTACCGGTTCTGTGGGCTTGGCTTGGCGAGCATGGCATGGCTTCGTGAGTGGGCATGGCAGGGGAAGGTTACTGCAAAATCCCCATTCCCTCCCCACCCCACTAACCTGCTTTGCAGCTCCGTTCTCCTGTGCAGGGCAACAAAAGAAGACCCGGCCGATCAGCTGAGACTTGGAAGGCAGCAAATAGATGGGGGCGGGGCCAGTCAGAGGTGGTATTTGCCAGTTCTCTGAACTACTCAAAATTTCCATTACCGGTTCTCCAGAACTGGTCAGAACCTGCTAAATACCACCTCTATCCTCTTTGCTCATGCTGCACCAGCCGCTCATACCATGGATCCTTGCTCACCGGCATCACACGTGCCATCCTTGATGTGCATGTATGCCATCCTTGATGTGCAACAGCAACCCTTGCACGCCCCTGTGCATCCTTTATAACCTGTGCCATACTCATGCAGAGTCTCCAGGATCCACTCCACACCCTGGATCCACCCTATCCCCACCCCCTACATGTCTGCTGGCTTTGGACTTGCAATTTCTTGCCAAACTCTTCATTGAGTTTTTCCCTTCAGACTTGCTGGAAGCAACGCAAAGCAAATGGAAAAGCCAGCAAGAATTATAGGAAGAAAGGGAGGGAGGGGAGGAAGATAAAATCAGCCCCACTCCCACTGCTTGTGGTCTTTCTATTTTTCTGTTTCTCTATGGAATGGATGGGTTACATGGAAGCCCTGTTTGTAATTCTGTTGGTGTCTTACAAAAGAAAATCTGCTATGAAGACCATCAAAGTTTACATGATTTTTTTATAATTTACAAAGAGGTTAAAATATTTTTTTTCTAACTTTTAAAAAATCTCATATTATTAGAGCAGCACTAATAGTAAGCATTTCTATTCGGTTGCTTCCTGGAATGGCCTGGTTACTATAAACTAATGCATGATCATAAAAACAATGCAGGAAATGCAGCAAAAAAAATTCATTACAGTTTGACGTTGATGCAAAATTACCAAGAACTTAAAACATTTTCTATTAATGGTTTTACAAAGAATATAAAAACTAATACAAGAAAAAAAGAAGGAAGAAAGGAAAAACAGGAAGAAAAGAAAGAGAAATAAAACAAAAAGAACTAGCAAAAAGAAGCTTCCAATTTCTTCTGTAGCAAAGTACAATTACAATGTGTCTTATTCTTTAATTACAAAAAAGCTCACTGTTTTATTATCTAATATTTTTCTAAACCTCAAAATGACAAATCGTGAGTACATTTCTTTCTGTTTCATGCAAAAATTCTATAATGGATTTCCAGTCAGCCATCACTACAGATCTAATTTTATCTCTAATCAAAGAAGTTAATTTAGCCATCTCCATAGGTTCCATCATCTTCATCAGCCATTCATCCACTCTGGGTAACATCAAACCTTTCCACTTTTGAGCATGTAATAGTCTCTCTGTGGGCATTTAAATTCTGGATTTTTTTTAAATAAAAGAAATCTCTTGGCCACTTTAGAACCCTTCCAGATGAAGTCTGATCATGTGAATTTCCAAATATGTTTTAAATAAGCAGTGGGATTGGAAATTTGCTGGATTGGAAATCTGTCCTTAAAATTCAACTATAAAATGGAGCAGATGTATCCTGATCCACTATTATAATCCCTAATCTTCCCATTACTGTAATAGGAACACATGGCAAATAACTTCTGCACTAAGTTTCTAACATGTACTATTCAAGCATCTGGTCAAATATATAATTAGCTGTGTCTGAACATCTAACCAATTTCAGAGAAAGAGGAATGCTTTGCTGAGGGTGAGGAGAGAGACACCAGAAAGATGCAGGGGGGAAAAACTGGAAACTTTTTTTTATTAGAATGCTTGGTAGAGATGGTTTTGAACAATTGCATTGACCTCTCAGTCATTCTGTGACAGTTATATTAAGGAGTGAAATACAAAGAAAGCTATTAGGAAATGCCATTGTATTGGGGGAAGGGGGAATTCAGTCTTTTCATTTTAACAGAATGACAGAGTTGGAAGAGATCTTGGAGGTCTTCTGGTCCAATCCCCTGTTCAAGCAGGAGATCCTATGCCATTTCAGACAAATAGATGCCTGGTCACTTTTTTAAAGCCTTCAGTGATGAAGCACCCACAACTTCTGGAGGTGAACCATTCCACTGGTTCATTGCTCTCACTGTCAGGAAATTTCTCCTTAGTTCTAGGTTGCTTCTTTTCTTGATTAGTTTCCATCGATTGCTTCTTCTCTTGCCTTCCACTTTTTTTTTCTCCATTCTTAGTCCTCTTGAAAACTGTCCATCCAATCAAAGAGATGAACTTGATGAATTCCAAATCAGCTAATAGGAATTCTCACCTTAATAAAATGGGAGAAGATCTGGAGCAGAAACAACAAAATCACAAAATCAGCAGCCTACAAGGAAAATGTTTATAAGATGTTTTATAGTTGGCACCTTCCCCCCTTGAGATTAGCGAAAATGCACCCCAACATGAGTCCGAATTGCTGGAAAAAAAGGAGGGAACTTTCTTTCATATGTGGTGGTCGTGCCTAGAGGCTCAAAAATATTGGCAGAAAATTAGGAAATGGTTGGAGGAAATGACAACAGAACAGATCGAATTTAAACCAGAGTTCTTTTTATTATGGATTTTTAATATACAACTCTCAAATAAAGTGAAGTACACAACAGTACATATTTTGACAGTAGCCAGACTGGCCTCTGCACAATGTTGGAAGCAACCTTATATTTCATCAGAGGAACTGATTACCCGAAAAAGTAGCAAATTATGCAGAGATAGACAGATTAACCTTGGCATTAATAAGAAAAGATACATCAATGTATTATGATAGCTGGAATTGCTGGTACGAATGGATAGAACAAAGATCAATTAAATAATAAAGGGCAAAAGAAAATGTGTTATAATTGTAGTAATGACTTTCTCTCTCTCTCTCTCTTGTATATATATATATTTGTGTTACAACACCCTGGTAAGCCCCAATCAAGGGAGGAAACATACTGCTGTCTACTTTGTTTAATTATTTATCAGCTCAAAAATCTAACACACACACGCACACACATATATATTACCACAAGGATTAATTGTATAGAGGACATAAAATAAGGTTGAAAATAAGGTCCCACAAACTGTCGAGGATGAAATGGTTTTTAATTATCTTCTGAATTTTTTTTCACTTTTCTTTCTTTCTTTTTTCTCTTTCACGTTTATGTATCTGTTTGTCTGTTTTAATTGTAAAATTAATAAAGTTTATTTATAAAGGAATTCTTGCTCAGGAATTGAGGAGGAAGCATTAATTTCTTCTAAACATCTTTGCCTGATTATCTTGGGGAACTTCAAGATTATTTTGACTTATAAGGATGCCAACTTCCCAATGAGAGAGGCCATCTTCCTTGAACTGAAGTTCTAACTCTCCAGCAAGACAAAGGACAGAATGTGTACCGAGCTTTGACAGAGAGAAAAAAAAATGTTTGTACCTGTTGTACCCAGGGATCTGGTTGTCTTCTGTTCTGCTTGCCATAGCTGTGCTCCACATAAGTCATACCCCACATTGGAGTGAAATAATAAATGACACCACTCTTGTTTAATTGTCTTTTACAGATTCCCACTAGAACCACAGAAGCTGTTTAATGCTTGAATGACTGGAAACCATGTCCTGTATCTTGCTTTCAGGACTATCCATGACTTTCAATTCTTTTCCAAAACAAAGTAGAAACTTTATTTGCTCAAAAATAAAAAAGAAGGTACTATACAGTATGATGCTAGCTCTTCTTATTTCTCCTCCTCTTTTAGAAAATCCAGCTTCTGTTTAAATACCCCCATCAAATGGGAATGGATCCATGAATAGCCATAGTTTCAATGAGGAAACTGTTAATATTTTAAAATCAAGCCAAATCAAAACATGCTAGGAAATTCCAAGAATTTTGGCATTCAGACAAATTTAAAGGTTGAAAACAACTTGATGGCACATAATCAAATCAAAAATCAAGGGGAAATCACATCCCTATCAAGCCTGGCAGGGCAAGATGCTACATGTATATAGCCAGCAAACACCACTCTCTCTAATACCGACGTAAAATAGCTTGGTGATGAATTGTCTGCAAGAAAACAACCAAGCTCAAAGGGCACCAAGAACTCAATGGAATAACTATGTCCATAGCAGAGGTGGGGTTCAAATTTTTTTACTACCAGTTCTGTGGGTGTGGCTTGGTGGGCATGGCTTGGTTTGGTGGGCATGGCAGGGGAAGGGTACTGTAAAATCTCCATTCCCTCCCCACTCCTGGGAGAAAGTTGCTGCAAAATCCCATTCCCACCCTACACCACTAATCTGCTTTCCAGCTCCATTCTCCTGTGCAGGGCAACAAAAGAAGACCCAGCCAATCAGCTGGTACTCAGGAGGCAGAGAATAAATGGGGGCAGGGCCAGTCAGAGGTGGTATTTGCCGGTTCTCCGAACTACTCAAAATTTCCGCTACTGGTTCTCCAGAAATGCTGAATACCACCTCTGGTCAATAGCTCCACTTTTCTTCTACTCTCACTAAATTGTTCCTGATTTTCAATCAGAAACTTCTTGTAGCTTAAGTATATTTTAGATCCTTGAAAAGTGCTATCATATCATCCCTCAAGTAACTTTTCTCAAGGCTAAACCTGCCCAGCTCCCATCATCACTCCCCATAGGATTTACTTTTGTATCCCTTTGTAATCTTGCCCCTTAGATGATATCTTTTTGTTTCAATGTTATTTAAACATATACAGGTTGAATATAGAAAACTGACCAATGATGAAGGGATATGAAGGGCAGTGGAGTGCAACTCTTTGCATCAATGACTTTGTTAGATGCTTCATCTGCCAACAATGAGGGTGGATTCTTTTTGGTACCTGTCTGCTACCAAGATTTAAGTGTGGTGAATCAAAAGCTAAAAATAGATATCCTGTAATTTGTTCTTGGGGCAGTCGCTGTATGATTCATCCTGTTTTCAAAGAAGAGTAGATGGAGCAACAATCTAATTAATCATGAGTACTTGGGTTTGACTCTTTAGGTGGTGGAAGTAGCATTACATTTCCATTTAGATCAAATGATTCTTACCAGGATTCTGAAGGAAAATTACATTTCCATTGTTTGATCAAAAATAATAGAGCTTTGGATTTTATTTTTAGGCTGGAGGTGATCTGCAAAGTGGGTTTTTTTTTTTTAAAAAAAGGATGAATTCCACAGAGACATTATCCATAAATCACAGTTCCCTGAGAAATATTAAAGGATAAGCTAGAGGGGTTTCCTCTTACCTTTTCTGCATGCAGCTTGTGCCTTCTGGGGGTAGAGGAGAAGATAAATACGAAGCGGCTATAGAGTTGATGATGTCTTCCTGCTTGCAGAAATGAAGAGCTTTGGGGAAATAAGGCTTTTTGGCAGATTTTTCATCACACTGAGCACAGGTTGTGTGCCGATATATCATCTACAAATGCAGTAGAAAAAAAAAATCAGCACGAACATTTGTATACAGTTTCATTGCATTTATCTTAACATATGGTACACAATTTATATACATTTGCATGTGGTATTTCCACGAAGGGACAACATTTTAAAACATCTTTGTACATGGCTAATTAGGGGAATTGAATGGTTTAGCTTATAGAATGGTTCACCTTTCTGGTTTCCTTGCGTTGTCCTCTCTCTCCTCTGCTGTATATTTTTAATGTCTAGAATGTCAGGTGAAGCAAATTAAAGCTGGCATTGGCTTAAGCATTGCTTCTAATGGTCTCAGTTGTGCCTCCCCTGCGAAGTAAAATGACTGTCAGAAATTACTTTCTTAGAGTTAAAAAGAGATAATGGAACAGGACTAGATACAATGTGCTGCATGGGGATGGGAATTGCTGAAATAATCATGATGACTTTTTCCTCTGATCACATTTTGATGAAAATAGGTGCACTCAAATTATCTACTGCAAATAAGTCAGGATGAATAATCAGAAGTGTTTCATCGTTGCAGGAAAGGCAATATACAGCCATTAAATAAATCTAGAATATTTGATCATTACTGCTCATGAGAACTAAATTAGACGGGGTTCCAGACTGCACAACTCAAGCCTGTAAAACTGAAAGCAGCCCTTTATGCAAAATGAAAATAGCAGAATGATATTGCTTGTTGCACGTATACTAATTAATCTTTCTTTGCTTCCAACATCTTTCTTCCCCCCTGTCTTTATGGAACAGATATGGGGCCCTGTTTTAACCAGCACATGCATGCATAGTTTTTACCAGGTTGAGCTACTAAAGCAGGGGTTGGTTTCAGAATTAAGGTTTCCAGAGGAGGCTCTGAAAAGTCAAACATAATATCCAATATGGTCAGGAGACTAGAAAAGCAGCAGATTCTTTAGGAAAAATCAGGCAATAAACATCATGCCTTAGCTTTCTAGTTCTTGAATTAGTTCTATACAGGCCAAAAATAAGTCAAAACCAAAGTATATTATAACCCTGTCACCTACACAAAGTAAGAAGTAAAATAGCTGAGCACAGCGACAGATTTATGTGATACATATCCTGAAGTTTATTGAGGAATTAAATACAGTGGTACCTCTACTTACGAAAGGTTCAGGTTACGAAGCGCATCTTCGAGAAAATATCATCTCTACTTACAAATATGTTTCAAGATACGAAAGGCTTTGTTGGAAAATGGCGCGTCCAAGCTGCTCTGCCATTGGTTATCTTCCTGGCATCCCATTGGCTAGGAGGGATCTTTGTGTACACACTGCGCCACATTCTCAGTCTCACGCTAGCGAAATCCAGCAAAGCACGAAGTAATAACGAAGAATTACTGTCTGAATTTCGGGGGCTTGGAATGGATTAGGGCATTTACAGTAAAATGCTCTACTTACGGAATTTTCAGGTTATGAAACGGCTTCCGGAACGAATTAATTTTGTAAGTAGAGGTACCACTGTAGTTGAAAAGCTTTCCAGTGACATTTTTCCCTTTGTGGAGATGGCTAATATTCAAAATCACTCTAGTTCAAATAACAATTCCTGAATTTATGCTGAAGAAATTAAATCTTCTGCAGAGTTAATTCATACAGCAAGAGATCTAAGCTACAGATTCATCAACATGAAATTGCATTATCAAAAAAAAATAGCAATTGCACATTCATTCATTCATATATATATGTGCACTCAGTAGATAAAGAAGTTGGGTTCATATTATATGCTTAAAAGGTTAGAACTAGATTAGGCCAAGGGCATGATCAAAAGAAAAAAGAAAAAGAAAAAAGAAAAGAAAAAGAAATCAACATAATATCCATGATGATCTGATTGTGGAACACATCATTTAGGTTCTATTTGATTATGGAACACACAATTCAGATTCTTTTTGCTTTTTTATGTCTGTCATTCACATGACAGACATAAAAACCTGGTGGAACATGAATTGCACCATTGAGACTGTCATTGTGATTTACTTTACCACACTGTGCAAACTTCCCTGGATTAGGCATGCACAAAATCCCAAGCATCAAAGGGGTAAGAGCATGGCTAAATTAACCCCATCCCTAGGTTTGTTTGAGACAAAAATGCTCTCTCCTGATCTGCCATTCTTGTGGAAGGGAAGATTAATATCAAGTTAAACCTCTCTTCCGTCAACCTGCACAGATGGGAGCCTCAAGCTGTTTTGCAAAATGGAGGTTCCCTGGGCATTCATTCTCTCTTTGTTCCTGCTTTCAACTCTCATTATCCACAGAACAGGAATTACCAAAACAAGAGCTGAAAGAGTAGAAAGAGCAAAACCTATCTATCCATAGTGACTCTTCCCCAGGACACTGCAGATTTAGGGTGCAGGGAGGTCAGGTATTATGTTTCCAACAACTGTC
Organism: Bungarus multicinctus; assembly: GCA_023653725.1. Lineage (NCBI taxonomy): Eukaryota > Metazoa > Chordata > Lepidosauria > Squamata > Elapidae > Bungarus > Bungarus multicinctus. Next base: position 68,469,612 of record CM042836.1, on the reverse strand, counting down.
AAAACAAAACCAAAAATGAACCCTGACAGCTGACCAGCCTTTGCAAATGATACTGGGATGGCAGCCAAGATGACTTCTCTCGATATAACTAGGCAGCTTTAGATTCTATTGATAATCTGTTGCTTCGTCGCTTGGGGATTTTGTCCAGGAAAAGTAGCAGTCTGATTCAACCATATCACAAAAAAATCTTTCTCAGGCTTGTTAAAATGTATCTTTTAGAATAATTGGATCTAGACTGCAGAACTCCAAAAAAACCACAAGAGGGCAACAAGGAGATGCAGAAAAGTTTATATGTATACTGCTCTCAAGAGGTTCACCAACCTCTTGCAATCCAAATCTGATGTCCTATTATCCACCTATCAAACATATACTTACCAAAATCCTGTTCCTCTACAACTGGGCTGCTAATGCGTCACATGCTGGCTACACCCACGCCTGGTTTAGCGAAGGAGGGGGAGAAAGTCGTGATACATCATGTAACATTGCGAGTTTGACACTCCTGCTCTATAACTTCCCAGTCTATGCACAGTCCTGCATTAGCTCACAAGATAGACAGTTGTTTTTCAACCGTGTCTTCTGATATTTTGATCTTTCTACTTCTTAGCCACATATTGTCAAGTAGCCCAACAGTAATGAAAAAATGATCTACACCTTTTTTTTGTACACAAGGCAACCAACAGTTGCAAAAAAGTTGGGCTCCCCTTCCTTTTTTAACTAAAAAATTGAACATTTTAAGATGGTTGATTTGAGCTTCAGATCAGGATTCAGGGGATAGATGGAAAAAACTAAACCTCATTGCTTATGATAAGGTCTGGACAATCCAAATGGTTTGATTGATTCCATCCAGTTATATCTGATTCTCAAAGACTGCCTGGAAAAATGTCTCCATTTTCTTGGCAAGGTTTTTCAGAAGTTATTTGCCATAGCTTCCTTCCTAGGGCTGAGAAAAAGTGACTAACCCAAGGTCACCCAGCTGTTTTTGTCACCAGGACTAAGAACTAAGGTGGGACTAGAATTCATGGTCTCCCAGTTTTTAGTCTGATGCCTTAATTACTCTACCAAATTGTCTCTCAAAGGATCTATACTGTCTGCCAATCACAGAAGCAATGCTACACTTCCAGTCATCTTCTGCACCTGGAGTGGTTTTTGAAGTCTTTCTGGGTCACTCTGGGTAATCTTCGACTTACAACAGTTCATTTAATGACCAAAGTTACAACGGCACTGAAAAAAACTACTTACAACCATTTTCCACACGTATAACCATTGTAGCATCCCCCATCATCACACGATTTACATTTGGATCTTGACAACTGACTCACATTTATGATGGTGGCTGAGTCCCAGAGTGATGCGATTTCCTTTTGAGACCTTCTGACAGGACTCAAGAAACCAGATTCATTTAACAACCATTTTATTAATTTAACAACTGCAGTGATTCACTTAACAAATGTGGCAAGAAAGGTCACAAAATAGGGCAAAACTTCATCAACAAATTTCTCACTTAACAACACAAATTTTGGGCCCAATTGTGGTCATAAGTTGAGGACTACCTATATACTGGTATCACTGGGATTCCGGCTACTGAGTAAAATAACCACTTCAGATATTGTAACAAGCAAGAAAAAATTGGTACTGGGTTATCTTTATGAATTGATTAACCCAGATTCCCAATATTGTAAGCCAGTATTGCTACTCAATTTCCTTATATACATTATGGTTTTTTTTTCAGATTCACTAGAATTTTTAGTGAAAGGAACATTAGAAAAATCTACTCTTCAAGTATCTTTGGTTTCATTTCAGCAACATGCTGGGATATTCACATAATCATACATGGAATTTTATTTTTCTTATGGTATTCTCATAGGAGTTTTAAGAATTATGTCAGAAACTTAGAAACAGTTCAGTTTAAAGGGGAATTAAAATAATCCCCTATACCTACATTCTAAAATTCTAGAGGTAGACTGCGGCTATTCCTATAGTTCTTATATTAAAAAAGATTAAATGTAATTGCAACTATACAGTATGTGGTTGCAGATCTTTGCAAACCACCTCCCTATGATCAGGAGTCAAAACTTTGCAATGTTCATGAACACATACAGTAAAGATCTGTAACTGTATTTTGATTACATTCAGCAAGTTTTTCATTCTAGATTTTTTTTCAAAGAGTTCAGATTAAAAGAAATAAAACTAATACATATTTCTATTGGACAACACGCCCCCCTCCAATAAAGATAAGCCTAGTGCAAACTTAAAAAAAAAACAATTAACATGTACTTCAGTTAATAGTTAGTAAGTAGAGCACCGACTAACATGCATTTAAAACTGTTTTTAGCATATTCAGTTGAGGAATTAATTTCATTGATTAAGAGATTAATTATTTAAGCCATTGCCGTAATTGCTATGCAGTTTTGTAGAGGAAGATAATGATGAGAAATATTTAGCCAGATTTGTTTCCCTTTGATATTTTCTCATGCCAATATTACAGAGCTGAATTGTTTAAAGTAGCTGGTAGGAGTGATCCAGAGTTTAATAACTGTTTATGCATACCCAACACAATTTGGCATTTTCTTTTGGCCAGACATTGTGGTGTGACAGTACTAAATGCCACAATGTGACATTGTTTAAAAATAAATATCAATACTAAAGAAAGCTGCTGTTTATATTTAAAACACTGGGATCAAAACAGAAAAGAAATAAATTCTTGTTAGAAAAAGTTGTCCCAGCCTTCCCTACAAGAGAGAAACACCTGGAGACAGGTAGGTAAAGAGCCTCTACTATAGATGTAAAAGAATTTGTATAACACAGAGCAGGTCATCCAACTTTTTGTTGGTTCAGATTCTTTGTGTATTATTATTATTATTATTATTATTATTATTATTATTATTATTATTATTATTATTATTATTATTATTTAAACTTCTATACCGCCCCTTCTCCCAAATTGGGACCCGGGGCAGTGTACAGTCGAAATAAAAACAATACAATCAGATAGAAAATTTAAAATAGATTTAAAAAGATATTAAATTAGTGGCTGAGGTTAAAATTACGGTAAAATAAAAAGGGTAAAAAGTTAAAAGTATCAAAATTAAAAACCCTCCAATGATACTAGGCCAGACCGGCCTGTTGGAAAAGGTGGGTCTTCAGTGCGCGCCAGAAGTTTTGCAGGTCAGTGATGACTCACATCTCTGGGGGTAATTCATTCCAGAGGGAGGGTGCTCCCGCAGAGAAGGCCCGCACTCTCGGAGACACCAGCCGGCATCGCCAAGCTGACGGCATCCCGAGGAGGCCCATCCTGTGGGAGTGCACTGGCCGGTGGGAAGCCAATGGTGGCAGCAGGCGGTCCCGTAAGTACCCAGGTCCCAAGCCATGGAGTGCTTTAAAGGTGACCACCAACACCTTGAATCGCACCCGGAAGGCCACCAGAAGCCAATGAAGCTCACGCAGGAGCAGTGTAACATGGGAGCCCCGAGAAGCCCCCAGAATCACCCGTGCGGCCGCACTCTGCACCAGCTGAAGCCTCCGGATGCTCTTCACGGGAGCCCCATGTAGAGAGCATTGCAGTAGTCTAGGCGGGAGATGACGAGGGCAGAAGTGAGTGCGCGAAGTGCATCCTGATCCAGAAAGGGCCGCAACTGGTAGATCGAACAGACCTGACAAAAAACTCCCCTGGCGACAGCCACTATATGATCTTCTAATGACAGCCATACATCCAAGAGGACACCCAGATTGCGTGCCCTCTCCGTGGGGGCCAGAATTTATCCTCCCACGGCCAGCAATGGAGTAAGCTGGCTGTATCTGGGTGCAGGAAACCACAGCCACTCGGTTTTGATCGGGTTGAGTCGAAGCCTGTTAAGACCCATCCAGCTCTGCATAGCTTCCATGCACCGGGTCATCACTTCAACGGCTTCGTTGGGGTGGCCTGGGGTAGAAATATATAACTGAGTGTCATCAGAATACTGATGGAACTCTACCCCAAAACCATGGATGATCTCTCAGCGGCTTCATATAAATGTTGAACAGCAGGGGCGAGAGCACGGACCCCTGAGGTACCCCACAAAACAAGGGCCTCGGGGCCAACCTCTGCCCTCCCGCCAAGACAAATTGTGAGCGGTCAGAGAGGAAGGAGGAGAACCACCATAACACGGTGCCTCCCACTCCCAACCCCTCCAACCACCACAAGAAGATACTGTGTTCAACAGTATCAGAAGCTGCTGAGAGATCTAACAGGACCAAGACAGTGGAACAACCCCTGTCCTGGGCCCTCCAGAGATCATCCACCAACGTGTACTTGTACTTTGGGACACCCAGAGCCACACATTTCTGGATGTTAATGTTTCTTATAAATAATGGACAGCACTAGGTACAAATCATGATAGCATGTAGTAATCTAGTCGGTTATTTCCTATTTTTTGTTTCTTCTCCTTCTTTTTATATCTAGGAGGTGAGGGCTATATATGTATTTATTCAAATTTATTATACAGCTAAACTTCAATATTCAGCCCAAAAGGCTAAGCTGTCCACTTTTGGAAGTCATATTTTACTTAGAAACTTCTACGCTGCCACATTCTAGTGCCTGGGAATTTGGGAGGGGGGATTTTACAGAGAGGTAGAAGTTTAGACATAACAACATTCTTCTGAGTCAAGGACAAGCCATCCTGCACCTGGGAAAGGAGTGGTTGGAGGGATGCCTCCAGTTGGAACGACTGTTGATTGGACCATGTGATGGACTAATGGGTGCAGGGGATGGATTTTTGGATTTTCAATTATGAAGGGAAAACCCGGAACTCTCAGATTTAGGTTTCCCAGATGTGCCAATATGACAAGTCTAATAAAATGGAACTTTGAGAAAATGCTTATCTTGGAGTCTATTGATTTGGAGCTTGTTGGTTGGAATGCTGACATTAGCAGTACAAGCCTTCTTGCATTGACGAGGTGAGGAACCACAATAAACTCTAGCAGGAGGTCTATGTTATTGTCTTGCATTAGAGATAAAAAGAACAGGAAGTGGGAATGCAAGTGGAAAATATTTTTAACATTTTTAACTCATTTGCTGATGCTCACAAATTGCATACCATCTGTCTCATGCCTCCGTGATGCCTTGGACTGTAGTTTTTTTCTGATTTCAGGAAAAATGGCTACTGTACATTGGCAGAAGTAATCCTCCTCTTGAAGGCACATAGTTTCCACAATCTGATTTCAAAGTGGAGTGCTGCTCCACCTACTGACATCACTTGGAATGCAACATTTTATTTATTTAACTTTTACCCCACCTTTACGATATTTCGATCAACTTAAGGCACAATGCATATCTAATGTTCCTGTTTCCTGTTTTCTCATAACAATGTTCTATGAGGTTAGTTGGACCGTGAGACAATAACACAACGTTTGTGTGTAAGGAGGGGATTTGAACTCACGTTCCTCTGGTTTTCAGCCCAGCACCTTAATCACTACACCAAACTGTTCGTTAATCTTCAGTTCTATAGTGAAATACCTCTTTGAAGAAATATTTGGATAATGGCTATGATCCAGAAGAATAATTGTACAATAAAATATACAATTTTATATTAAACAAATGTGTGAATGAATGGAATGAGATAAAAACAATCAAATGGGGTCATTGATGTTTACATAATAATCATAAATAAATGATTATTGACTCAAGTGTGCTGCATGATAAACAAACATAATCTTATCTGCGATGCCATTCTTGATTAGTTTCTAAATATATAATCCTACCTTTCTAATAAAAATGTCAGTGGACCAGCAACTTAAACTAATATACACAGAAATATATGAAGTATATACACGAGAAATATGAAGTGCAAAAATATTCTTTAAATTTGAAAATAATAAATTAAAAAATAATAATAAAATCATTGCTTTATAAAAGCTTGATGAAAGCCATCTTTAAGAAAATAATTCTCTCTCCCCATCCCCGCTCCAATCCATCTATCACTATCTCTCTCTTCTCACCCCTATGGGTAATATATGTATTCCTTCCTCAAGCTCAGGTCATCTACAGAGGACTGGAAATTTGAGTTTCTGCACAGCGTCTTAACTGTTCCCAGCTCTGTGCTCTTCTTGACAGCGAGGTCTGATGTTCTTCTTGGGATCTATTGGAGTCACTCTCCCAACTTAGGAGTTACAGCCCCAAATGCTGCTACCAGCATTGGGATCATTTTGGCTTTTACTTTCCAATCCTCTCCAATTTCTCCTTCAGGCCATGGTATTTCTCCAGCTTCACATACTTTCTGGTGTTGCTTTCACTTTGCACCACCATGTCTACCACTACTGCTGTCTTGTGGACCTTAACAACTACCATGTCTGGTTCATTGGCCAAAAACTACCTATGTGGTAGGTACTTTCTGTGGAACCTCCCATCTGGACTAGCCTATTAGATATTCTATATAATGCCAGCTACTTGGTTATGCTATTCAGTGTATGTTCTTCTTGTCCGTGTCTTACATCACACTGCACTTCAGGTCCTTCTACTATGCCCCTCTGTTTCTATGCATCTGGTTCTAATGCCTATTCTAATGCTGCTATGATTAGACCCTCAGTGTTGCCCTTTTGTCTAGCCTTTATCAGTCAATGATAGGATTTCCCAATGTCCGTCCCTTCAGTTTTCTGCTGATGGTACATTCCATACAAGTTTTTGTTTTGCCATGGCACCTTCTCTGCTTGATCTTCCTCCCATATCTGCTGTGCCTCAGGCCTTTCTTGGTAGCTTATCTTTGGTTGCTACCTTATCGATGTGCTATTGGATTCTGGCCTCCTGGAAACTCACTAGACTTCTCCTACCTTCTTTCCGACTGGTTTACAATCTGGATATTGGACTAGGGATGGAAACCTCCATACATTATGAAGATCTTTTAGGTCTTCACTTCAGCAACCTCCATGTCCCTCTCTGACCAGCTTACTATACTAACAGGATGTCTAATGGTTGGCAAGGCATACATATTGATGGCATATATCTTGTTCTTTCCATTGAGAAGGCTCATCTTATCTTACACTTAGAGTTCTTCTTTCATCATTCCTATGTAAGTATGTGTAGAATATCAAGGTCCACAATTCACTTTACAACTGTCCAGCCATACTTCTCCAGTCCAAATGACATCCAAATGTCCCCACTGTAGATTCATGTAGGTGGATCAATGAATCAATGTCATCCATGAATAGGCCATGGTTATTGGTAGTTCCACTCTTGAACTTGTGATTATCTATTTGAGAGGGTTCAAGTCTTTGCAGAACAACAGTGAAGACAGTTAATCTCCATGGTATATAGCACATTCAGTAACCACTTGTGCAAGCTACTTTGACTTGACTTCTGGTGTTGTCTTCCATAATCCCATTGAGTTCTTAGAGAAGGTCCTTAGTGTCTTCTTGACTTTGCATAGGACCAGACAATCACAGGTCCATGTGTATGGCATTGAGTTAAGATCTTGAGTCTTGAGCAACTGCTTTAGCTATGAACAACTGGTATTTTGAATCTCTGGTGTTACTTCCAATGCCTTTCTGAGTTGTCTCATGTGCTGGCCCATTTGGTCTTATAGCTTGGTAACTATGAGGCTTGGCAGGATTTTCCATATTGTGGAGAAGCAAGTCATTGGCCGGTCATTGGATGATGCTGTTTCTTTGTGGGAGGCTTTCATGGTTAGCACTGCCCTTCCTTGTGCTAGCCAATCTAGGTGGGAACCTGCTGCTAGTAGCTGGTTTATCTGTGCTGTCGGGGCCATGGTGGCTCACATGGTAAGATGCTGGGCCTGCGCACTGCTGAGGTTGACAGCTTGGCAGCTTGACTCCCATGAGCGAATAAACCATGGAAGGACAAGAGAGAAGCCTCCCCCAATTGCCTACCTGCATTCAGGTGTCCCCGTGGGTAAAGAAAACACCACTCAAAAAAATTCCTTTCACAGAGGCAATCACCTTGGGGATCCCTAGCTAATATATACCATTCACTAAATAAATAAATAGATCTGCGCTGTTAGGTGTTCATTCACGGCTGTTAGTTTCTTTAGCCAGTAGGTATGGATCAGGTCAGAACCAAGTGTTGTCCAGCTCTTAACATTCTTAGCCTGCTGTTAGATATGATGTTGCTGTGATGGTGACTGGTTTTAGGAGATTGCTATTCTCTCCTCTCAGGCCCTGCAGCCACTTTGCACTTGTGTTATGTGAAAGTCTTTCTACTGCATATCTTTTGGATGAGATTTGGGAGTGGAGCTGCTTCCAGAAAAGCCTCTGCTGTGGATTTTAATACAGTAAGCAAACAGGTTCACAAGGAGAGATATGAGTCTTGCTGTAGGAAGGATTTTAATAGCTTTATTGTCATTGCACCTTGTACAACGAAAGTAAACATCATCTTCAGTGTACATTATACATATGAACAAAACATTATACATATGAACAAAATAAAACAAAAACACACACCCTTTGCATTCTAGGCAATTGAATTGAAAACCCCTGATATTGCATTCATATTGCAGTTTACAGTAGACTAACACTTTAAATCAGCATTTCTCCATCTCAGCAACTTTAAGAAGTATGTATTCCAACTCCCAGAATTCCTCAGTTGGACTCCACACATCTTAAAGCTCCTGAGATTGAAAAACACTGCTTTAAATCATGCCTGAAAAGAAGTTGACAAACTGCAGATCATGACACAAAATCCAGTGTTTTTTTGTTCCAGTTGTAAATTGCAGGCACTTGTTAAGGATAACTTGGTGTAGAACTTAGTGCAGTAGTGCTAAACAAATGCAAGAGGATAAATACTTTTGGGGTTAGAGTGGGCCAAGTACCAAATCAGTTTGGCTTCTTATGTTAAACAGAAAAGGAAGTCAAAAGAAATGCAGTGTTCTACAAAGTAAATGACCGTCATATACAAACATAAACACAATAAATTAGTAGGGAGAAGGAAATAGATTATAGTTGTACATACATATTCAGGATTATTTTCAAGACCATTTTAAGCATTTGCTTCTATGTTTTGGAAAGAGGTCTGGAAAACCAAATAAGTGTTGCCCCTTTACCTCACTATCTGTGAAAAATGAATCTGGAGATGCACAAACGTTTGTGAATATTGAGAGAAGTAGATCGATAAATATTTGAATATTTACCAGTATTTGCAGGGAGAACATTAGGCCAGAATATCTCAGCCCAGAAAACACGATATTTTATTAATGTTTCACATTTTTAAACTGCCCATCAACCTCACAGAGGGAGGGGATCACCAAGGTGCATAAATTACGTTCAACATCCTTAGTATCTCACTATCCTGATGAAGGAGGGGAAAATAATGCAAAATTCATTTCTTAAAGTAGTTTCTTGAGCATCATAATCAGCATTTGAGAGTAAGTATTGAATCCCAGGAGCATTTGGAGATAAATGAATCCATCTTTGTTATTGTTAGGTTGCAATACTGAACTGTTGTGAAGCACAGAGAGAGTCCATTGTCTACAAATGGTAACTATTAGTACAGGGAAGAAGAACATTTGTTGTGGATTTAGAACAGCCTCTACTCCAGCTGGACTGCAAGAAGTATACAAAAGCACACAAGAATCTTGTTAAGGCAGGGCTAATAATGATGATGCTTTAGTTCAAAGTTTTGGGTTCAATTCAATAGGCAGTTCAAATCAAATCACCCTTTCAAACCAAAATGACAGATTAATATGACCCATCCAATAAAATCAGACACTTTCAGATTAATTTAGTGATTCAGTGTGCTTTTGTGTATGTGTGAATGGTTCATTTTATTAAAACAAAGTCAGCTTTCAAATTGAATTGATTGCATCGATACTATTCCACAATTCATACTGATAATTTGAATGGATTAAATTCACTGAATAAGATTGTGAATTCAAATTGAGTTAGTGATCCAAAACAATTTGAATTGGATTTTGAATAACTTTATTCCTCTTTGCAATTCCAAATTTTGCATATCCCTTTCTAATTTGGAGATCAGTCTTAATTGAGGACCCAAGATTGTTGGGGGCAATAAGCTGACTTTGTAAAAATGCCGCTTGGGGGGGCCAAAAGCTCTAGTAATAAGTAGGCATATACAATGGAATGAAGGCTATTGCCGAGCACTTAGCATGGTGCTCCATAGACTGTAAGCCACCTTGAGTCTCCGGAGAAGGGTGACATATAAATACAAATAAAAATATTCTTTTTAAAAAAAATTACCAGTTAAAGATTTATGCAATTATGTCTCCTCTGCTATATGCTAAATTCTATTCCTCTCTGCTATTAGACAATTAATAGCAGACAGCAATAACATTAAACATATAGTGATTATTTAAAAAGCCATTATTTTAGATGGGTAGTTTTTGCGGACAGCATTGGGTGGGATTGAGGTGATAGAGGAAGTGAGATCCATATAAGTGAATATGAATATGACACTTTTATTTGTATGTGTGTGCATGTGTGTGATTTTTATTCATGTACCACACCCAGAATTGTTGGGAATTGAACAGTGTAAAAGTTTAATAAATAGACTCAAAAATAATAAAATACACCGCATCTAATAATTCAATAATTATTATACTTTTATTCAATATATAGAACTTCACAGTTAGAAAAATATGAAATAGCAGTAGTATAATATGAACATAAAACGGAGGGCTCCCCCACTATTTGCAGATAGATCAATTCATCCCCACTTTGGCTGTAGACAAAATAAATTAATCTTCTGTAATTAGCATTGAAAACAGAGATTTCCTTTATAGGGTGAACGTTTAAGGATCACTTTTGCAGGAAGGCTTCTGACAGTTTGTATTCAGCCAAGTCTTCCTACCAGTTGTTCATGTAGTCACAGAGAAACCCCAACAAACTAATCTTGTTGATATGAAACTGGGAGGAAAACAGAGTTTAATTCCTCAAAAGAAAAATGTTCATATGGGAAGAAGGAATGTGCTGGCACTAGAAGTGGAGTCTTAAATTTCTAGAGGAACTGGAAGAAGAATGCAATAGAACTGAATGGAGGTAATGTCCAACAACTGGATGAAACACTTCTGAATATTGAAGATCTATGACCTTAACAATGAGGGCGGGTAAACTTGAGTTGAAATCAGAAGTTTTTTTTCACATTGAGAGCCTGTGGTTGGGGAGTACCCTGAAGTCTGTGAATAAGAGCAGGGCATGTTCTGAAGAAATTTCCTCCAAAGGGAAAAAAAATAAGAATGTGCTTCCTATCTGCTCAACACAGATGGCCCTGGGGAGAGTCCAAGAGGATGGGAAACATATTTTGCCAGCTGGGAAAAAAGCTCCTGCCAACCTGATTTAGAGAGGGAAAATCATCAACAAGTCATAACATAACACTGCATTAGGAAATAAGTAAGGCACAGAGAGAGAGAGAGAGAGAGAGGGAGGGAGGGAGGGAGGGGGAGAGAGAGATCATTATGGAGTACATATACATTCACATAGAAAACATACATGGTATACAATATTAAGTAGAGATTTAAAAGACTGAGAACAAATGGCTTTTCTGAATTAATAAGGAAGATGCTATGAGAGATCTTCCTTATTGAAAAAGAAAGAGAGACAGTACTGTAATGTACTTAAAGGAAGCATAGGCCTATGCAAAAATTCAGGAATCGGAGCATGGAAATCCCATCGAGAATATCTGGATAAGAATAAAAGAATGAGAAACTGAAATTATATTATAATGATGGTTTATTATAGATCACACAGATAGGTAGAAGATATGATGAGGCCTTTTTATGTCAGAATACTACACATTCAAAGATGCATGTGATACTGGCAATAGAAACCAACTGCCCTAATAGCTGCTGGAAATCTAACTCTGTTCAAGGATTAGAGGTCACACAATTTGCTTTCTCATTGGCAACTTAATTTGTCAGAAAATGACAGAAGAAATAAGGGAATTACTATTCCAGACCTAATCCAAGTGGTTGAAGAATGAAGATGACTGGAAAGATGAGAGAGAAGACCACATCAAAGAGAAAAGGAATAGAAAATAGTCAGGCTTGTATGATTAGATTCAAAAGATTAGATCTTGATGAATTCAGATGGAATGTAGATGATATCCACTGACTTGAATTCCTAAAGGAAAAAAGTGAGAAGGATGGAAATGAGTGGTCACAAACATTTCCTACTAGAAATAAAAATAGGAGTCATCAGTGTGGATATATACACAACTTTCTAAAATGCTGAAAAGAAAAGGAATAGGTATATGGAAATGGAAGAGAGGCCACAGAACAAGAAAGGATACAAAGATAGTCAGCAGAAATCATAAAGGTTATGTCAGAGAGGCTAAACTTCAGAATAAACTGAGGATTGCTATAAATGCCCAAATCAACAGAGAAGAATTTTTTCAGAGTGTTAGAAACAAAAACAAAGACAAAATGATTTTACAAGGTACAAGAAGTAAATCAGTAATGTTTTAGTACCTATGTCTATTTTCCTCACAGAGAGAAAAGAAGCTTTTAGCTGACCATTACTAGTTCAGGATAGACAAGGAAAGAAGAAAAATATACTAACCTAATTTTAAATTAATTTCAGTCACTAAAGCCACATAGATCACATTATAAGTTTCTGAAGGAACTAGAAGAAAGGACTGCAGAATGGTTAACTGCAATCTTTGAGAATTCCTGGTGAAAACCTAGAGGATTGGAGGATAGTAAATCTTGTTCCTGTCTTCCAACAAAGGGCTGGAGGAGAACCTGATAAATTATAGTGCTTTGGTCAAACAGCACTTGTGTCATGTGTTTATCACAAACAAGTCATATCAGACTTACCAAAGTAAATAGTGGAAGTGTTATGGATATCATGAAAGCCTCCAATAGACTCTTATTACATTATATAAACCTCTCTGACACATTAGATTTTGGCAGGATAAAAGCACAATAAATATAAATCTCTAACCAACAAAAGAGTAAAATTTTATGATACAGTGGTTATATGGCTAAATAATTGCACTCAGAGAGTACTGAAAAAGGACTCCACATTGGCTTGGAGAGTGCTATCAAGTGTGAGTATCTATCCTGACCCCTGAGCTATTTGATGTTTGTATTGATGACCTGAATAAAGAGGTTGACAATATGATTACTGATGGCCTAGAGCACGGGTGTCAAACTCGTGACATCCTGTTGCCGTCACATGACATTTTGTGATTTTTTTTCCCCTTTGTGGAGCTGGGGGTGGGCATAGCTTGCATGTGACATATTTAGCCCATGGGCCACCAGTTTGACACCCTGGAAAGCTAACAGAAGTGGCAAACTCTTTAGAATGGAAAGTGGTGATTCAAAGATGTCTTAGGCAGCTGTACACAGTAGCTGGGAAAGAACAAGATGTTATTTAATGGGGTACCTGGATTGGCGGTAGTACATGCAACATGGCTATGTGTGTTTAAGTATGTCTAACAGTTGATGCAGCTGCTAAAAAATCAATTTTTAGATAATTAAAAAAATGGTCATACAGTGAAAGGAAAGAGCTTTTTTCCTGTTGACTTAGAGAGCAAGATCAGAACTATAGAGAAGCAGATTCAGGTAATTTTTTTTTTTTAATTATAGTCAAAGGAAGCTAAATAAAATGTTAAATGTTATGGAGCAGTTGTACAAAAACAATAGATCATTTTTTACAGGATATATCAGAATAATTTATCTGTACATACACATACTTAATTACAATATAGATTTATCCAGGGGTAAGCAAAGTAAAGTCAGGACATGATCAGTTTAATCTAACTGGTTGAGATGTTATCTCACACTGGACTCTGCCTGCTGTCCTACCAAATATTGTGACATTATATATAAAATGATTAGGAAAGAACATTGCTCTAATTAACCTGGAAAATATGAGAAAATGGGGTCTGATGTACTTGGTGGAGTAATCTGTATAGAAGGCACAGTAAAACATGGGTAGCTTTTTCTATTATTCCCAATCTGGAAGGGAAGGTATGTTCTTTATGAGAGTTATTTTGAAGAGCAGGCGAAGGGAATTTATCAAATGTTAATTTTGTAAATGCTGTCCTTACTTGTAAATAGAAGAGAGGGGAAGAAAAACCTGGCAGGTTCTCTGCAGTATTGATCCCTTTGTGAGCTTAACTCTTGTAAGATGAGCTGGGTCTGTGACATAGTTTTAATGACAATTTATCATGTTCAGAACACTCTATTGGGAAGAATTTCTGAATGGTAAGAGATGATAATGGTAAGAGATGTAAACCAATGGATTAGATTGGCTCAGGAATTGTACGATCCCCTTTATTGGAGGTCTTCAAACAGGGGTTGGAAAGTCACCTGTCTGTCCAAAACATTTTACTTTATCTTGCCTTGAGCAGTAGGCTGGACTATATCACCTTTGAAATACAGCCCACTTTTATGATTTGTAAGAATGATTGGGCACTTGATCTCCTGACAAACATACCATGCCTATCATTAGGATTTCATAAGTTGGGAAATTAAAAGTGATTGCCCTATGGGGTAATATCATATTTCAGAATTAAACATGAACAGAAAGATGCATGGTGCACCATTTTATGATTTTATGATGCATGGTGTACCATTGAAAAGAGATAATTTGGGTGCAAATCCCTACAAAGATGCAAAATGCATTGTAAATTAATGTTATAATGAGATCAGAATTGGACACTGAATTATAAAAGAAATATGAAAAATTAGTACTATATGTGATAACTGTTACTGTATGCCCACAGGAAGAAAAATGAAATACTCACTGGATTTTAAAATGGATGAAACATGTGGAAATGGTGAACCTCATCAGTTTGGACAGAGAAAAAAATGATAAAGACCTTTTTGAAATATCATACAGACTTCAGAAAAGCCTGAAGTTATGATTTATAGGTTGTGGGATTAAAGAAGCATTTAAAAGGGAAGGGAAGGAATTCTAAAGTAAGAGGAGAGAGAAGAGGAGGAAGGAAAGAGTAAAATAATAAGTAGTCAGTGGAAAGAAGTGTGAAAGTTATAATTCTGTAATTCTTCCCTTTCTTTTATTTCTGATTTTTTCATACTTTTATTGTATTTAAAAATTCTAATAAAATAAAAAGTCAATAAAAGAGACTGTTACAACGGGTTTATTAGTATAATATGAATGTGGAACTGGTAATAAATTAAATTCTTATCGTTCTCACAGTGGCAGAAGTGTTATGTAGATATGAATTATAGATTATGTCAGAAGCATCATTTAACAACACTCATAAATAAATAAGTTTTTCTGCTTTTAGCTTTAATGCTGTTGGTTTTATATTGTATTGTTGCTTGTAAGCTGCCCAGATTTGTTTTAAAATAGGCAGCTATATGGATAGGATAAGGTAGGGTAGAGTGGAGTGGAGTGGAATGGAATGGAATGGAATGGAATGGAATAGAATAGAATAGAATAGAATAGAATAGAATAGAATAGAATAGAATAGAATAGAATAGAATAGAATAGAATAGAATAGAATAGAATAACAGAGTTGGAAGGGACCTTGGAGGTCTTCTAGTCCAACCCCCTGCTCAGGCAGGAAGCCCTATATCATTTCAGACAAATGGTTGTCCAATCTCTTCTTAAAAACTTTCAGCATTGGAGCATTCCCAACTTCTGGAGGCAAATTGTTCCACTGATTAATTGTTCTGTCAGAATTTTCTCTTTAGTTCTAGGTTGCTTCTCTTCTTGGTTAGTTTCCACCCATTACTTCTTGTCCTGCCTTCAGGTGCTTTGGAGCAGCGGTTGCCAACCGGTGGCCATGAGAAAATTTTGGTGGGCCTCAGAGAAATCTTACCCCCAGAGTACCCCTCTGAAGCAATTAATCCAGGCTGTGCAGAAACACAAGGCTGCGCTGCCCATATGACTTGCGGGAACCTTTCCAGCCCACTCACTCCTTACCCGGCAAACTTGCCTGTTAAATTGCTATTTATCCTTTTTCTGACCATCATCTGTTCTGCTGTGTCGGGAGATTTAGATTAGCTAGGAAGCAGAAAATGGTTGGATTTCTTGCTTTCTAACTAGTCTTTAGATCTTCAGCTCTGCTTTTAAGCACAGCAAACCTCCCTTAGGACTGAAGGTTTGCTTGCAAGCAAATTCGGTGCAGACTCACGGCAAGCAAATTTGACAGACTGAGCTAGCCAATGGCAGATAGATAGATCACTGAATTAATCTATGAGCAACTCAATCTGCCTGCTTTGCCTGATTTTGGGTAAAAGTTGCTCTTTTTTAATAAAAAAAATCAATATTTATATGGATGTTGTGTTGTGACTTAATTTTGTGAGTTTGCTTGCTAGCAAATTTTATGAGTTTGCTTGCAAGCAAATTTTATGTGACAGACTGAGCTAGCCAATGGCAGATAGATAGATCTCTGAATGAATCTGATTCTGTGAGCAACTCAATCTGCCTGCCTGCTTTGCCTGATTTTGAGTAAAAGTTGCTCCTTTTTTTAATAAAAAATGCAATATATAAATAAATATTTACAATATTTACATACAAGTCATGCCCAGCCAGTCATGTGACCACCAAGCCACACCCACAAATTAGGCCACACTCACAGAACCGGTTAGTGGTCCCTGGGATCTAAAATTATGACTTTGGTGGTCCCTGAGGTCCAAAAGGTTGGCGACCTCTGCTTTGGAGAATAGCTTGACTCCCTCTTCTTTGTAGCAACCCCTGAGATATTGGATCACTGCTATCATGTCAGCCCTAGTCCTTATTTTCATTAAGCTAGACAGATGCTGGCTTGTACAATTTTGATACTAGTTTGCAAAAGGTATACCATCTGACAAAAACATGTTATTTCTCAAGACACCCCAGTAAATATATAATAAGCAACAAAGCTAGTTTTTTTTCTCTGGTGGGACAGGTCTATCAAGGCAACCTTTTCTATCTAATTATGCGACAGAGCTTACTGCTTCCATTTTCACTTCTGTTTACTTCTTTGTTGATAAAATATACATTTAACACAACAAAGCTATTGTTAACTTTAATTATATATAATATGATTATATATGTTCATATATAATCAACATAATATTTTGTTTATACAGTTGATGCTGAAATGTATACCAGTTAAAGTAGTCTGAAGAATGTGTTTGAATGTGTACACACACACACACACACACACACACACACACACAAAGGAGGAGGAATAAGATATTGAAGGTTAGAATGTTTGTTAAAAAAAATGAAAAGAATTTTGTTCCACATTATTTCAGCTATATTGTAACACTTAACAAGAAACTCTGTCCCCCTCTCCCTCTCCTTCTCCAAGATTGAGAGTATCTTGGATTGAGAGTACCTCGTCGAAACGTCGCCAAGATACACTCAATCTTACATGGAAAAAGACCCGAACATGCCAAGACCTGTATATATAATAAGACCTGTGTTTCTATCAGCCTCTGTGTTGTAACGACTTGGGTAATGGGCTGTGTGATGACCTTCTGAGTTCTATTGTTGTGACACTCTGGGTCTTGTATTGTAATCTCCTGGGTCGTTGACTGTGTTGCAACATCCTGAGGTTTTGTGATGTAACTTCCTGAGTTCTGTGATGTGATATCCTGAGCGGGTGGCTGTGATGTGATGTTCCGGGTTTTGGTTTGGCTCCGAGTTTGAGGCCTGGCTCTGTGTTCATAGCGTGTGTCAGTTTGCTTGGTTTGGGGGTTGGGGTGTGTGGTAGCTCTCTTGTTGAACTGTTCTGTATTGGAGATTAATTTGGTTCCCTTAAAGCCACAGGACATGAAATTAATTTTGAGGGAACCAAATTAATCTCCAATACAGAACAGTTCAACAAGAGAATAATCAGGGAAGCCATCGAAATAGAGAAACACTCCCATAACATGAATAAATGGGATGATGCCTCCCGCCTACCAGACATTTGGAAACTAGCCCTTATCAACAAATGAGTCCCAGCCATGAAAACCAACACCGGGCCCAAAACAACACATGACGCCACCACCAATCTCCTCACCAGACTCAAACCCAAACCCACCCCGTAGACGAAAGGCAACCACCATCCAGAAACCAGACCACGGCTGCATCACCAGCTGCCCATTACCCAGGTCATTACGACCCAGGCGATTACAGCACAAGACCCAGGATGTCACAACATTAGAACTTAGAAGATCATCACACAGCCAATTACCTAGGTCATTATGACCCAGGAGATTACAGCACAAGACCCAGGAGGTCAAAACAATAGAACTCAGAAGGTCATCACACAGCCCATTATCCAAGTTGTTATAACACAGGAGGTGGATACACAACAGTCAATACACATGTTCTTAAGAAAAAGCCAGCCAATCTGCAAACATCAACTCCATCAACCAATCAAGAAATGACAACACAGCCAACCTCCCCACCAGTATATATAGGGAGACAGCAGCTTAGATCATGCTTTGCTCACACAAGCAAAAAGCTGAAAGCACCAGCCTGAAGATTTCTTACAAGGGAAAAGACCCGAACACGCCAAGACCTGCATACACACACACACACACACACACACACACACACACACACACATATATAGAGAGAGTATATATATATATATATATATATATATATATATATATATATATGTGTGTAAGGTTTTTAAGCTGATAATTTTAAATAATAAATAAGGGAGACTAGTATAGATCTATTTCGAGCTAGTTAGCTCTCTTCAGCTAGCCATACCCTTACTGGGATTCGAACCAGGGAAGTATTACATGTGAGGCAGTTGTAATTGCCTCTACACCACTGGCTCTCTCCTTATCAGCTCAGGCAGGGGAATAAGTATATACTTTGTATTACAAGTATAGGTATTACAAGTATAGGTATATAGTATAAGGGTATGGCTAGCTGAAGAGAGCTAACTAGCTCGAAATAGATCTATACTAGTCTCCCTTATTTATTATTTAAAATTATCAGCTTAAAAACCTTACACACATGTAAACAAAAGGCAACGAAACAAATAGCTTTCTGTCGGTATGGTCTCTGGTGATGAGCCGAAAGACAGAAAAGAAAGCAGTATGCTTTCTCCCTTAATTGGGGCTTAACAGGGTGTTGTAATACAAAGTATATATATATATATATATATATATACTTTGTATTATTATTTAAAATTATCAGCTTAAAAACCTTACACACACACACACACACACACACACACACACACACACACATATATATATATATATATATATATATTTTCGGAGGTTTTCACGGGTATTTGTATGTGGATCTTTGGTTCTTCGAGTTTTCTCCTGCGTAGAATTGGAAATATCTAGGTGACGTTTCGATGATGTTAACATTACTCCGAGAAGCACAAGGCCGAAGACACAAGCCTGAAGATGATGAATGAGACTTCATCGAAACATAGATATTTCCAATTCTACGCGGGAGAAAACCCGAAGAACCAAAGATCCATATATATATATATATATATATATTGTAGTATTAGCAAACAAATGTTGAGGAAAGAACTGTAGTGTTTTTAATTGAGGTCAATCAACTACTATAATATTCATTCGTTCGTTCATTCAATTTCTATAGCCACCAATTTCAGTCAATGACTCTGGGAAGCTTACACTTAAAAATAATAATAATAAATTAAAATGTTTTGAAAAGTGTTAAAAGTATTAAAAACAATAAGAACAATACTATTTATTTATGTAAATGATTTATTTATTTTAAACCATAAGTTATATATCATGGTTAAAGTATTTTCATTTGCACGGCTTTTTATTTTCCATCATAGATGATATTGGTAAAGCTGTAGAACTAAATGGATGAAAAATACAGGAACCTATTTTCCTTTTCTTTTCCTTTTTTCTCAGGTGCAGTTGGCTACTTTTCAGAGAAAAATCAATCATCCCTTTTCAAGAGACAAAGAAATTGGGCCCTAAAGACAGAGGTGAATTGTTGAATAGAGGCAGAAAACGAAGATTCACAATGGGATGTGCTACTATGTCTAAAACAATTAACCAGACAATGTTTTCTATGGTAAGAGTAAAACCTGATAGCTACCCAAAAGCGAACAAATATTAAGGAGAAAAGAAAGAAGTTCCCTGAAGATGGGTTCCAGCATGAGTCCAAAAGCTCGGAAGACAAAACCTCTGGTCCCAATGACCAACCCAGATTGGATTCTGCAAATATGAAGGGATGTTTTTAACATATTTCTCTAATTAGAAATTGATTTGGATCTCTTGTCTTGATCTAAGTCCAAGTTAAAATTTAAAGCAACTCATTTAAACTACCCACCATATTTAAATCTTATTAATGAGTTGATTAATTTGTAATGTTCTCAGTTCTTCAGGTTATTAATTGCATTTATTATAATCCATTTCAGTAAGAGAGAACTCTGTGTAGAAGCAGGTATGGATATTTTACAGCAGTATGCACGCATACACACACACACAAATTTTGACATTCATTATGTATGGAAACCCTGCAAATGATAAAGGGCCATGGACCATTAATTTATAATGTGTACAGATTGCAAAGGATCATAGGTGATATTCTTAGGGTCTATCCTTAATGCACACAGGGAATTAATCAAACTTACTGTCTTACCAAAAAGCCAATAGAAATAAAACAGCTGTTCTTCAACTCACCCCACTCTGAGGAAGAGTTTTACCATGAAAAATGATGTAGTGATGGTTTTCAGAGAAACTTGTCCAATTATTTTGATTTTTTGAAATAACATCCTAGGATTTTGCAAAACGTGGCTCTCAAAATACTGACCTTTGAGATCAGAATCAAAATATGCAATACTGCCTTTCCCCAAAGGTGATTTTACAAGAGGCAACTGGACTGTCTTGTTATTCTTTGAAGACATTTCACTTCTCACCCAAGAAGCTTCTTCAGTTTTGACTGTCAGAGCTGAAGAAGCTTCTTGGATAAGAAATAAAATGTCTTCAAAGAATAACAAGAAAGTCCAGTTGTCCTTGAAAAAGCACCTTTGGGACAACCATGACCCAGATGACTGAGAATCTCCCTAGACAATATTGTTTTGTATTCCCTTGACCAGTTGTCTATGAATATTGTGTTTTCCTGAAAATACTACCTACTCTGAAAGTAAGTCCTAGCTTGATATTTACACATGCACCCAATGTAAGCCCTACCCTTAAAATAAACACTAATTAAGACCCCACCCACTCTGTGGTACAGGGGGTGGTGCGAGGTGCGTGGGTAAAAATTAGGTTAGGGTGGGGTTGGGGGGTTGGAGCTGCCCTACTTAGCAGCCCCCGCACACCCTGACAGTTGCCTTGCCTTGCTGGTACACTTCATCTGCAGCTGCTTGCAGCAGCTTGCGCACGTCACCCTGGCCTCTGTTTTGCTGTCAGAGGCCTTCAGGAAAGGCTTCTGCAGCTGAGAAAGGGGCTCTGGATCAGTCTGGAACTCTGTTATCAGCTGCAGAGCCCTGTCCAGAAGGGCGTTGGATGGCAGAATGAAGGCCGGGGGCAATACACGCTTCAATCTAGATCTCATTTCTTAGCTGCAGAGGCCTTTCTGTAAGGTCTCTGACAATAAAACATGGCTGGGGGGGGGGGGGAGTGCCACATGCATCAATCCAGAGCCCGTTTCTCAGTTGCAAAGGCCTTTCCTGAAGGCCTCTGTCAGAGAAACAGAGGCTGGGGGTGATGCACGTAAGCGGCAGCAAGCAGCTGCAGAAGAAGTGACCCAGCAGTGGGCTCCCACTGGCTAGGGCTGTCAGTGCCACTGCTGCAAGTCAGTGGAAGCTCCCCCTCCTCAAAATAAGATGACTTCAAAATAACCTGTTTTGGTCGGAAAAAAATCTGGGTCTTCTTTTGGGGGAAACATGGTATTTAGAGCCTACATAGCTAAACTGTTATCATCTTTCAATACTGTATCACTTGATTAGGAATCTGGAAGCTAGGTAGGAATGTTTTAGAGTGTTTTTTCTCTGAAGTTACTTTGCAATTGTTTTTTTCTTTTTCTTTTTGTGATTTTGGGTCATCAGTTGCCTGGAAAAGTCCCTGTTGCTTTCTTGGCAGCAATTTTGGAAGTGACTTACCATTGCCTCCTTCATAGGACTAAGAAAGTATGCCTGGTTCAAAGTCACCCAGCTTGCTTTGCACCTAAGATAGGACTAGATCTCACTGTTCCTAGTTTCTAGTCTGATGACTTAACACCGTAACTGATTTTCTCCTTTGCACATAGTAGTTCTTATATGTACATAGTGTTATAAAGGATTTTGTTATAAAAGATTGTTATCTATGACTATAAAATCTATGCTCATATATTTCTAAAGCATTATTTTATGAAGGAAGTAATGGAAGTCCTTGATGCACAATAAAACATTTGTGTAAGGTTGGGAGAGTAGGCTGAAATTGACAATGCAGCCATAACTTAAAACTGAATTCTGCACACATGTGAAGAAGATAGCCAAGAACATTGTCAAAAGTAGGCCTTTGGAAAATAGATAAGAACTAAGTTAAAAGCCAAAGGATTTGTGAAAGAAATGCTGTCAGACAATGGAAGAAAGGGGTTGAGTGCCGAGTGCAAGGAAACCCCATCAACCTTCAAATTTACAAATAAATGAAGCAAAGGTTTTAGGGGAGGGACAAAAGGAAATCTTGAAGCAGATCAGCTCAGAATCATTCTTGTCTAACTTGATAGTTTCCATTCCTCTAGTTAGTACTTCATCATTCATTCAGTACTTCCATTCCTCTAGTTAGTACTTCATCAACCTAGCTGAGTAGGATTTGGGTAAGTGAGGGTGTACAGAACAATAGCATACTATATATATATATATAACAATTACATGGCACATTTTAATGTCCCCCCCAATACTTTTTTGTAACAATGGTGAAACCCAATATTTGGGTTTCACCATTGTTACAAAAATACCCAAGTTTGGCTTATACTCACTTGCTGTACTCAAGGTTCTCAAGGCATCTGGACCCTGCCATTCTTTTGCTTTCTGTGTAGGTAGTGCGGAAAAATACGTGGCTGGAATGTATGCAGCACACAGCCCTGGTTAGCAGCGGGGAAAGAAGTAGAAACATTCATAAACCACTTTCAAGCAAGCACTGAAGCATTCAAGGTTCTAATAGAATGCATGGAGAATCAATATACAGTATATATATATATATATATACTGTATATTGATTCTCCATGCATTCTATTAGAACCTTGAATGCTTCAGTGCTTGCTTGAAAGTGGTTTATGAATGTTTCTACTTCTTTCCCCGCTGCTAACCAGGGCTGTGTGCTGCATACATTCCAGCCACGTATTTTTCCGCACTACCTACACAGAAAGCAAAAGAATGGCAGGGTCCAGATGCCTTGAGAACCTTGAGTACAGCAAGTGAGTATAAGCCAAACTTGGGTATTTTTGTAACAATGGTGAAACCCAAATCTAGGATATAGTTCATCAAACCTACCTGTAATTAGATGGAAGTCAGGCTACTAATTTTATTGTATTTTACAACATAGCACATTTCTTCTTGTGAAAAGCTTTTTTTCCTGGCTATTTTTCTCTGTCCCTGTTTTCTCTTTCCATTTCATTTTCCAAAGTAAATATTATGTTGCACTTTTTCATTTTTTTTTTCATTTTTGTGTCTTCTCCTTTGTTCTGAATATTTTTTTCTTAGCTGTAGTATCTTTTGAGTATTTCCCTTTTGCACATTTTCCCTTTTGCTTATTTTTATTTCTTTATGGTGAGTTTCAAAGCTACATTTATACTGAGTTTTGAAAGTTTTAAGGCATAATTTTATAAAGGGAGAATCTTTTTTTTTCTTAGCCATGTTATCAATATTGTAGACAAACAAGAAAGTCTTATCTTTCATGAATGTTGTCATAAGCTGATTTAGATGGCTTATTTCCATACATATTTATGCACACAATTTTGTGCCAGTTTTTATTCTGCATGATTACTTATGACCTTGTTAGCAATGCTGAACCCATCAAACCTCTTTTTTTCCGTTGGATTTTTTTAAAAGTTTTACTATAAGTTGAACTTACACTTGATTTTTAAAAATGGATTTCAGGCACATTTAACAACTAGATTACACATCATGCCTCTTTTCATTTCTCCATTTGTGGCATAGAAGCTCTTTGTCAATAGATGACCATGGGTCTGCAGAAAAATAAAAGGATATTTAGATACCTACAATGGACCAATGCAGGGGTGGGATTCTACCAGTTCGCACTTATTTGCTAGAACCGCTTGTTAACATTCTAAGCAGTTCAGAGAACTGGTTGTTAGAATAAATTGCTGGCTTAATCCTATAAAGGAGGCAGGAAGGAAATATTCTGGTGTTGCTTACAGAAACTGCCTCTCCGTTAACCCTTATTACATTCTTGACAGGACTAGACTTCTTGTCTCAGGAACTTCTCTGGAGTTTTTCCCCCTCCTTTGCTGGTACTTTGCTTGTGTGGAATGACCATTCAAAGTTACAATGGCATTGAAAAAAGTGTCTTATGACCATTTTTCACACTTACAACTGTTGCAGTATCCCCACAGTCATGAGAGGCCAGGCGAGGAGATGCGTGCCTCAATGTGAGTGACATTGAGTTGGCCACGCCCAGCCAATAACATGACCACCAAGCCACGCCCACCAATAAGCCAGGCCCACAGAACCGGTTGTTAAAAAAATTGAATCTCACCCCTGGACCAATGGCTGCAAAAATTGATGGTAGAGATGGCTAAACTGACTGTTTTGGTCAAAGACAATAATATAAGTACTTTTGTTTCTACTTGGACACTTTGTAATTGAGGTGAAAAAAATTGAAAGTTTGATTTTGGGTTTTATTGGTTAGATAGATTTGCTGTTATAGAAATGGCTAGTTTGTGCTATCATGGAAAAGTAAAAAGTTGAGGTGTGATGTTAATGTCTTATTTTACTACACCAGAGGAAGTTGGAAGTCTACACCTTTCTCCTACCTTCTTTTCTACACTTCACTCTTTCCCTTTCCCTCCCTTTTGTTCCATACTATTTGCTTTTGTATTTTTGTATTTTATATTATAAGCTAATAAAACTATTAAAGCCAAAACAGATGACCATGAGCCTATAAATGCCAGAACCAAAGTTGAGCAAAGTCAACTATGTGGAATTCCAGATAGGAAAGAAGATTAATCCCATTGGAAAGCCTCACTGTCAAAATCTGATTTTAGACAATGCAAGGCTGCTGATAGTAAGTAAATTTTAATCCAGCAGAATACCAAGTCATGCTTTGGATGAGGTAATTGTGCCAAGTACTCAGCTGTCAATTGGCTTTCATGAGTTGGAGAGCATACTGTGAAGCAGAATATGAGGACAGGCACTGCCACTTTAATCCTGTTTCCTTAAAATCAGCACACCAAATTCTGGTTTCCAAATGATGTCAAGCACATTCCTGGAACCGCCTGAGGTATTTCTGTATCATGGCTGTTTTAAATGAGGTATTGTAGAAAGTGAACAAATTCTGTTTTCTGACCATAATTAAAATTGATTGGTTGATTGAATTTTATTCTCTAAATATTTCTGCTCCAGCTATATACATATATAGGAGCAGGAGGGTCACATGCATGCATTCACTACTTACAGGAACGTTTCTCAACCTTGGCAATTTTAAGAAGTGTGGACTTCAGCTTCTGGAAGTTAAAGCCCTCACATCTTAAAACTTACCAAGTTGAAAAACATTGACTTAGAACAGCCAACTGAGTTAATTCAAATTTTGTTTCTCCTAATTAGTAAACCCATTGCTTTTTCAGACCAAGGATAGGCATGTTCAATTCAGAGAAGTGGATTGTGGAGTATTGTAAACCTTTTGGGGAAAAAAACCCTCTCTATGAATGTGCATGAGTTTATAGACCACAATGAAGGCACAGTTCATATTTTGTGGCAGGATATACACTGTGAGGACTATCTCTACCTTTACACTAGGAAGCTGCAGTGAGCTTCCTCTGCCACCCCAGAGTAGAAATGTAAACAATAGATCTAACTGTGTGTAATGCAGAAAAGTATACATTCATTATATTTGATGAACTTTATTATACTCATTCCACCATTAAATCTCAACAGGAAATGAAAAGATAATGCCAGCAATTCAGCCTCTTGGTGATTCTAAGATACATACAGGACAATCACCTAATTGCTAAATCCTTCTTTTTTGCATAGGCACACTTTTTCTTTATACCTTGATTCTAAGATACAAATTGCATTGTTTAGATTCAAAACAAGGGTTGTCCTAAAGTTACTTCTGATATTTGATGTGTGTATAAATACTAATCATTTTACAAGAACATATCAAAATGGCAATACATCAAGTGAGAGTCTTGTGAGGGGTCAGGTGTGGGTCACATCAGGTGAGGATTTTGTGATGGGAAGATCACATCAGGTGAGGGTCATTGGGAGATGAAGTACCAGTTTTGGTGTGGGGGGTATCCGTGGGTTGGTTGAAGTTCGGTACTGTTGCTGGTTGGTTGTGTGGTTCATTTGAATTCACAGGGGTTTGTAGGCTGGTTGTAAGTCAATGTGTCTGTTGATAGAATTGTTTGTGTGGTGCCAGGTTTCAATAAACTGGTGAGTGTGGTGGGTGGTAGCATGGCCAATGATTCTTGTATTCTTGCATTCTGAACCACAGCTTTAAAAATCTTCGGAGCAGTGCTTATTTTCTTGAATCGCTGTCTTGTAACATTCTTCTTTAATGATTTCTGGGAGAGCTATAATTCTAAGAATGAGATAGAGATGATTTCTGTCTCCATTTACTGATGCATTTAGCCATCATGATCAACTGATAAGAGTCTAGGTATCTCCTATTAAGAGAGACTTATTGCACATGTAAACAGATTTAGAATGCATATATTGCTGAAAATGGCATGCCAGAACCTTAAAACAAGCCTGAAGGGTTGTAGATAATGTGATTTCTTCTTAATGTCCAGGAGCAGGCACCATGACTACTTCTGAATTGAGCGCTAATGTTCAGTCCTAAGAAGCTAGTATTCTTGAAATCTTTAAAAATGCAAACAACATGAAAGTGTATATATCAAGTACCCATATGTATGGCATTAGAGCAAACATTCAAAATATTGACAAGGCATTAAAAAATTGGTAAATGATCTAACATTTCTAAACAATTTTATTCAAGCTATTCTGCCTAACACAATGGCTCTTTTACCAAAATGTTCTATATTTGTTTTCAATTCTGTGCGCATCAATCTGAATCAATCTGATCTGGAGGAAGAATTGAGAAGAATGTCATATGAGTTAATTCAAGATTCAAACATTTAGATTTAGGTCACTTAAAGATTTAATATTTGATTAAAAAAGATTGTCCAGGTCCATGGTTTATAATAGGGAAGCATCAAAATGCCTGCAATGGTTTGTTTTTGACAGAATGTGATGAAATAGCAGGGATAGTAGAACTTTAGAAGACGTGAAGCCTGCAAGTTTTTTTTAGCTCAGTAACTTCAAGGTTTTTACCATGAAGCAATATTGAAATATCCCCAACGCTTTTAAGATGGAAATAGCTAAAGTTCAAATAGAAGAGAATATCTTTAGCTCAGAGTTCAACCTGGTGCTATCTGAACTTGTTGTTGCTTACTTGCAGATGTTTCATTACCTGACTGGGCAACATCATCAATGCTAGTGAGGTTGGGGTCTGCTCCCTGTTTCTATACAATAGCTTGCTCTGCAAGTTTTACTAGCTACTGTGAAGCAGTGGTGGGATTCAAAATTTTTTACTACCGGTTTTGTGGGCGTGGCTTGGTGGGCATGGCAGGGGATGGATACTGTAAAATCTCCAATCAGAGGTGATATTTGCTGGTTCTCTGAACTACTCAAAATTTCCGCTACCGGTTCTCCAGAACTGGTCAGAACCTGCTGAATACTACCTCTGCTGTGAAGGTGTTGAAAGTGAAACCCAAGGCAATGTTAACCTTGCCAACTCTGAAGAACTATGATAGGCAGTGTTTAAAGATGTAATAAAATCTTCCTTGGCGACTGAGATGTGTCCATGTCACAGGCAGCATCTTTCAACATTCCATATTTTTCTATACTGACCACAGAACCAGGAAGAGAGCCATCAAAATAGAGCTGTTTGTGTGGGTTTCGAAGCAAGCTGATTTCATTTTCTAATTTGAAGACATCAGTTTGCAAACCAGTTTTGCTTAGGTCAAAACTTCTCCCACTTTGAACTTGGGCTCACTTCTATTACATAAACAGAAGTCTTCTTGACTGAAACAAAGATTTTCTGTCTCCAGAAGAAAACTTTTAAAGAGACCATATCAATTTAAGTTAACTAGTGAAGACAGTGAAAAGAAAGTCCTCTTTGTCTAGATGAACACAGATTTACTGATTAGAAGCCTGTAATAATTGTCACTACATTTTTTAAAAAATACAAAACTCTTAAAAGTTTACCCAAATATATTCTTCACTTAAATCTTTTATAATTTAAAGATTTTTTTATTTGCGTTTGGGACAATGTTTATTTATTTGTTGTTTGTTTATTTTATTTTATTTAGTTACTTATTTATCTATTATTTATTTATTTATGTTCAATTTCTATAGCTGTCCAGCCAAGTAACTCTAAATGGCTTCTAATTCTATATTTAAAACAATTAAAAAAATAAAATTAAAACATCTACAAAATAACAAAACCTAGCTGAAAACAATGACTTTACATTCACTGTGCTTTTACCATGTCATCAGCAGAAGTGAAGTTTATTTCCCAATAGTATCATAACTTTTTTAATATGCACAATTGGTTGCACAGTCATCCAGATGTTTAGAGTGGATTTGGCATTTTTATCTACAGATTGACTTCTTCCAAAGGACCTGAGGGAAGGAAGTAATGTTTGATGGTGTTAAAGCTACCGTTGCAGGATGTAAGCCAATCGTAGTAAAGCTGCCTTTTGCAATTGACTGGTGGTGATTTTGTCAATGCCAACGTATTCAAGTGGTGTTCCACATAAATAATCTTCATTTAAACCTTATTATATAATTATTTTACACTGTGTATGAAAGGGCAGTACATAATGCAATGAAACAGGAATAGGGCTGAGTTTTAATTCTGTTGTGGCAAAATTCATCAATGGCTACATTTTCACTGCAAGCATTTCTGCAAAGGCGATGTCTTCAGGTTTTAATGATCAATTACATCATTAGGACAAGGAAGCTCCAGGGCTCAATACGTTACCACCTTCAGGTGAACTGCCAGTGGGTGCAATGGACCTCAGCTTGATGGAGATAGTGCTGCCACAATTACCTAATTTCTAGACATTTCTGTCTTAGAGCATTGTGATGGATTACAAGTGTCATTTCCATCAAAACGGATCTGCAGGTGGCCGTTGCTCAGAATACAACCATATGATTTTTGCCGAAGGTAGGCACTCGAATTATATATTGCTTTTAATTTATTGACTCTACAAGCTTTGTCACACATGTGCAGAAATGCTCAGATACATAGACAGCTGGGCTCAATATTCCCAAATCAGACATAAAAGGCAAGAAGCAGGTAGTAATTTTAAAGCTGAATGTAGCAATGTAAGCATTATGTTAACTGTTCTTAGATCAACATGAGATATAAACATAATATAAGCATTTCATTATGCTAAACCAGAACTCAACAGAGACTTTTATTAATTTTAATAATAAAAAAATCTGCACATGTTGGGGGATTGTTTATGATATGTAGAATGCTTTTATTTGATCTTGTCACCCCACCCGTCCCATCTCAGCAGGTGTAAAAGTAGATAGTCTCTTATGGTACCTTATTCCAGGATAACAAATTGGAAAAAAAGTTGACTAGTTATTCCTCTCTACATTTCTTCTTAATAATCTCCCCTATATTCGTAAGGGAGAAATTGGAGAATGATTGCAAGGGACTTGTGGGATAATTTTTATAAATTCCAAATAATCATAGAGCAAAGCTGACAAGTACTTTCATGTTGCTTCATGGCATGGGTGTCTAACTCATGGCATCATGTTGTCATGTGACATATTATGACTTTTTCCCCTTTACCAAACCAGGGGTGGGTGTGGCCAGCATGCGATGCATCTGGACAGTGGTGGGATTCAAAATATTTTACTACTGGTTTTATGGGCGTGGCTTGGTGGCCATTGCTGGGGAAGGTTACTGTAAAATCTCCATTCCCACCCCACTCCAGGGGAAAGATACTGCAAAATCCCCATTCCCTCCCCACTCCACTAACCTGATTTCCAGCTCTGTTCTCCTGTGCAGGGCAACAAAAGAAGACCCAGCTGATCAGCTGGGACTCAGGAGGCAGAGAATAGATGGGAGTGGGGCCAGTCAGAGGTGATATTTACCAGTTCTCTGAACTACTCAAAATGTCTGCTACTGGTTCTCCAAAACTGGTCAGAATCTGCTGAACACCATCTTTGCATCCGGCCCATGGGCTGCAAGTTTGATACCCCTGCATGGGGACTGTGATCTAAGGTCATTCCAAGAAGAAGACAAATTTACATACATGCTAGTATGTTTATGATATTGGACATCCTATTTCTGTATATCTTATTAGAAATAAACAACATTTGGAAAAAGACAACTCTCACCTTTGACCAGATACTACAAATTTCCTTTTTTTTTTTCCCTGGGAAGTCACCAGAAAAAAAAAAAATGTATATGCGTCCTATCAATTATTCTCCTCCCTTCCAATTCATTGTTTATGTATGACTTTGCCTTTACAATATTCAACAATACCTTGTTCTCTCTGTGGAAGGCTCTCTAAATAGCTTCTAACTTGTTCTATATGCGCTGTAGGATGGCTTCAGTTACATCTGCTATTATCTGCTAATCCTGGGTACTTATATTATGTTGTTAGAAAAACTAAAGTAGACAAAGGAACTGGGCTGTCACAGGGTGTAGCTATGGGCTCAAGCTGATTTTCTTTTCTTTTTCTTTTAAACTTTTAGCCATCTCAGCAGAGTTGTTCATTCTTTTATCTTCTATGAAAGAAGCTTTCCTATGAGATTCAGATAGAAAATAAGCCAGCAGGGAAACCCTATGGATCTTAAGCAGATAAATTTATTTTTTAAAAATGTTTTTTTTATTTTTAATATAAATATAAATAGAAAGAGCAATATATTCAATATCCATATAAACAGTGTGTTGTCTGTTAACTTGCTACTGCAGCCAAATCACCATGGTCAACTCGCCATGGGACAACTTGCCACAGGACAAAAGTTACAGAATATAAAAAAAAAATGTTGGAATAGAATAATTTAAGAAAGGATGTAAAAGGAAGAACAAAATGACAAGTTGGCCATGACAAATTGGCCATGACAAGTTAGCCATAGCTAGTTGTCCTCTGCATAGCAACTGCAACTAGTGCTATTAGAATGTTCTTTCTGATAATACACTTCATTTGAGTAAACTCAAATTATGTCAAAGAACAGAATCACCATATGAAGGTGTTGATGCTTTTGATAACAGCTCTTGGAAAAGATCACGTCTGAAATTGCTCTAACATTTCATGCCTCATCTGAGACAACACAAACAATTTTAACAACTTTCTCCTCAAGAGTAATCTATCCCCTTTTGCTTTTGTGTCTTATGAAAATAAAATCACAACACTACTTTTTCATGTCTCCTCATTTATATATAATTTAATGGAGTCACTTAAAAAAAACTAAATACATGCTCATTTATCAAACTTGATTGTTTCTATAGTTTTGACTGTCTAGGTTAGTATATTAGCAGTGGGCATAAAACATTGAACCAAACAACCACAATAGCAAAAATTTCCTCCAGCTAATTCAATCATTTTTGAAACAAGATCTGGATTTAGTATAATCCATTGGCCTCATATATGCACATAAAATAAGAAAGACTTAGCAAAAATTTGATTCATCTTGCCTCTTACATACATTCAGTACAAAAGGCATCATAAAAGCCTTGAAAATATAGTGAAGAGCTGAAAGGTAGTGGGAAAAAATACTAGCAGATAATTAGGAGCAAGCTTGTAGAATTAGAAGGAATATTCTGGCAAATTACAACATAATCCACCCAGCATAAGAGGCTGCTTCACATCAAAGTAGATCATTGGTTCACCTGGCTAAGAACCATTTGTACCATGAGTATTTTTTAATATCATGGGGTGCACTCTCTCAAGGGTAATTAAAAAAGGAACATTTAGCTTTCGAGACTGAAAGAAAATATGAGTAGGACCAAAACTAAGAGAGGGGAGCCATTGACCCTCAGTTTTTTGTCTCTCACATTCTCTTCTCATTTCTGACATCCACTTTTCTCTAAGTAGCAGGAAAGGGATCTGAAGAACTTTCACTGAGGATTCAGGCAGATTTTTCAAAAATAACTTTTGAGATTAGACTAAGGAAAATGATCAGAGTGGCAAATGAACTTTAATAATACATTAATATTTATTTATTTAATAGGCAGGCAAAAAAGTGGCAGTAACTTTTGACTTCCTGCTGGCTTCCTCATTGACTTCCTTGTAGAAGCTGGCAGGGAATGTTACAAAATCATGGTCCTATGATTATGGAGATACTCTTCTTAGATGATCACAGGATCTAACATTGGAGAAAAAAACTATCAGCTTAAAATTCATTATTAATTCTGATCACATCGGACTACACTATCTTTCCCTTAAAGGACGACCCAATGGATCACAAGGTTGTCTACACAGCTAGGTAAAAGAATTATGTGCTACTGAAGCAGAGAAGCCATTGCATAACTCAAAATAAGATATAAGTCAGAACTAAGATTCATTTTGCAAGTGAATGACTGTGAATTTTCTTTCTTAGAATTTTCTTTCTTGGAATTTCCAAGAATTGGCTTGAAAAATAATTGCTATGTGAATTTCTTGACTTGGGGAAGAGAGTAACTGAGCTAGATAAAGCAATTCATTAATTTTTTCTTCAAGGCTGATGTTTATAATCATGTAATTCATAAAATTTAAAATGCCACTTTTGGGGTATTATGTGAACATGAAGGGTAAAGACAGAATTGACAGTACATAAAATTTATCATTATTTCATTTGATTTTGGTCAAAGACCAAAGGCAAACAAAGAAACAATGTTACCCTTAACTAATATTATCCTCTAGAAAGAATATATTGGAATACCAATTCACAAATCCAATGTTAAAATTAGGGTTTCCACAGTAATGAAAAAAGAATTTGGCAATGCTTCTTGAGATCTTGGACCATCTGTTATCTAAGAAAAGAGAATATTCATTTCTGAGGCCCCATAATTATGATTTAGTAATGCTTATTAGATTGACTCACCAGACAACATGGGGGTGGGGAAGGCCCAACCCCTGGCTGCTCCCCTATGGGGTGCTGCAGAGCTTGGTATTTTTTCTATTCCTTTTTAACATTCCTTTTTAACATCAACATGAAATATATTCAGCTTTACATTTCCACCTCTGGAGCAGAAGTGGTATTCAGCACGTTCTGACTAGTTCTGGTAGCAGAAATTTTGAGTAATTCAGAGAACCAACAATTACCACATCTGACTGGAGATTTTACAGTATCCTTCACTGCCATGCCCACAAAGTAATGCCCATAGAACCGGTGGCAAAAAAAATTGAATCCCACCACTGCTCTGGAGACCCAAATGATGCTATGGCTGCCCTCCCATGATGCCTGGAGATTGTGGGGACATGGATGGGGAATGTTCAGGGAAACAGGTTTCAACTGAACTCTGGTAGACAGAGTGGCTGCGAATACCGTGTTTCTCATAAAATAAGGCTGAGTCTTATTTTTTTTTTGAGCCCCGAAAAGACGGCTAGGTGAATTAATTTCTCCTGTCCCCGCCGGGTCAGTGGGTGGGTGGCAGCAGTGTGGATGTCAGCCTTGGCAAGGCACCTTAATTTGCAAGACCTTTGGCATCCGCCACTGCTGCTTCCTCTGCCGCTCTTGCTTTTCCTTCGCATTCCTCCACCGGCAGCATTTCAGCCGCTTCTCGGGTGGGGAGCTGCCTCCATAGTTTCCACAGTTCCCACCGGAACTGGCAAGAGAACAGCGGCAGTGCCGGCGGGAACTGTGGAAGCGTTTCAGCTGCTTCTCGGGCGAGGGAGCTGCCTCTGTGGCTTCCACAGTTCCTGCTGGCGCGAGGACAGCCGCAGTGTCGGTGGAACCATGGAAGTGTTTTAGCTGCTTCTCAGGCCGAGGAGCCGCCTCTGTGGCTTCCACAGTTCCTGCCGGTGCAAGAACAGCAGCAATGCTGGTGGGAACAGTGGAAGCATTTCAGCAATTTCTTGGGTGAGGGAGCCGCCTCTGTGGCTTCCACAGTTTCTGCCGGCGTGAGAACAGTGGCAGCGCTGGCAGAACCGTGGAAGCATTTCAGCTGCTTCTCGGGCAGGGGAGCTGCCTCTGTGGCTTCCACAGTTCCTGCTGGCATGAGAACAGCTGCAGTGCCGGCGGAACTGTGGAAGTGTTTCAGCTGCTTCTTGGGTGGGGGAGCCACCTCTGTGACAGTGCCAGCAGGAACCCACCCAAGAAGCAGCTGAAACGCTTCCATGGTTCTGCTGGCAGTGCCGCTATACTCTCGCCAGTACCGGTGGGAACTGTGGAAGCTATGGAGGCAGCTCCCCTGCCCAAGAAGCGGTTGAAACTCTGCTGGTGGAGGAATGCGAAGGAAAAGCAAGAACAGCAGAGGAAGCAGCAGCGGCAGGTGCCGAAGGTCTCATGATTTAAAGTGCCCTGCCAAGGCTGACATCCATGCTCTGCCACCTGCCTGCTGACCCAGCCTGCAACCAGCACCATACCCGGGTCTGCAGCAAAGGCGCTTGGCAGGGGTAGGAAGCACTCTGTGCTTGACTATGATTGGCCATTAGGAGTGGCTGGTGACGAGGTGTGGCTGCCCGCGGTCACTGTTAAAGGCAAGTTCCCCCCCTGCCCCCCCCCCAATTTCGCATGTTTTAAACTAGGCCTAAATTTGGGGGGAGGGACTTAATTTCATTTCATTTAATTTCATGCCTAGAAAACATTCCTTTTTGGGGGGGGGGCATATTGTTGGAGAAACATGGTATGTAGAACTTCAGAATACAGAAATTTATCATCTTTAGTTCTGGATGGGGTGATACTACAGACAGACCTGGTGCACAAGCTGGGTTTTTTTATCTAGGCTCACAACTGCTGCTCAAAGAGTAGATGGCAGTTGTGGCTAGGAGAGCCTTCAGACAACTTTGTGTGGTGCACTAATTGTGCCCTTTTCTGGAGCATGAGGTCCTGCACTCAATCACTACACCCTGACCATGTCCCACTTGGATTATTGCAACATACTGTACATAGGGCTATACTAGAAGAGCATTTGGAAGCTATAATTGATCCAGAATGCAGCACCATGGACAGTTTTGGAAGCCCCTAGGGTGACAACCACTATTATGCAGAATTTCTACTTCTATGTAAAGTTGAAGGTACAGCATTGCAGTAACATTCATGCTAACTGATTTTGCTTAATTTCATCGTATAGCCATCGTAATACAAGTGAATTTTTGCAAATGCAAATTTTGCCCTCTTTTCCTTGTTATGCTTCACGTGATTATTGGGCTCTAATTCAATGACATCCTATACTACTTGCCCAAGATCTATGTTTATCTTGAGGGAAAGCAGTATTGCGATATATGCCTATCCATTTTCTCCACAAATACATCCCTTTAATTTGGTAGGTCTTAATCTAGGGAAATAGGGAAAAAATCAGATCTTAGTCCTATTATTTGCTGTGGATTCAATCTTTTGGGTGGGTGGGGAACAAAAGAGGGAGAAAGCTGTTAAACAAGCACTGGGAAATACTTTTGTCTCCAATTTGGAAGGGAATAGCAGAAGGCTTTCTCTTTGACAAAAGGCTAGTTGTCTCCTCCCTCATTTGAGGCCTTGGAACATTTTTTTCTGGGAAAGGCAAATACATGTTCCCAGGTGCCCATCTTTCCTATTCTGTTTGATTCTATTTACATCAATTATCCTTTAGAGAAAAAGTTATTAGTCTGCTTGTATCTAATGGAAATAAGGAATCTACTGAAAGCCCATATAACATTAGTTTTTCTTCCTCTGCAGTTTTCCAACTTAAAAGGTGATGATCGGTCAGAGCCAAGGGCAGTGAACTAATGAGAAAGAATCAACTCTTAATCCCATCATTTGTCTTTAAGCCCTCCAGTCTCAAGTCTGATACATTAGATATATAGCTAGAAGCTGTGAGAAGGCCCCTCAGGAACTTGGTTGAATGGCCTTGATTTGCATTTTATCTTTACGTAAAGTCCCACTAGTATCTATTACAAAATTTGGGGTCAAAGGTTCGGCCTCCAAAAAATACAATAGTTCTCCTCTTTTAGTGCAGAACTATCAGAGATGACCAATTAGACCCACATATGCAGAACCTGAGTTAACTACTGTTCTGCCTATAATACAAGAATCTCCCTAGTCTGGCAGTCTATTTTTGGAAACAAATTGATAAGGCCCCAAGGAACTTGGGAATGGGGGTGTCAGTCCTAATCTTTTATGGTTGCACAGTGACTCCAAGCTAATTCCGTGTTCCTCCCTATGAGGAAAATATCCCAACAAGAACTTCTCAAGAGAAGATTTTAATGTCATTTGGTGACATATATACTGGTATGATACTCTTTTCAAATTTTGATAGAATGGATAACTATTCACCAAATATTTAAAAATGTGTACCTGTCTAATTTATTCTTCCCAATAACCCATTTTTGTAGTTTTTCTAATTTTGTAAGTAAATTTTTTAAATGTATGGATATTTCAATATTCCCATGACTTCATAGCCACATTACCTACATGTCTATTTTTGTCCATGATGCAATTCCAAAAAGTAGGGAAGTGGTATGGCTTCAGAGGAGAACAATGAGGATTGCCAATGAATGGAACATGAACTCTATAGGAAGGATATGCTTTATTAAAAAGAATCTTAGTAGCGCATTAATGGCAACAACACACTGGCATTATGATGTTATCTTGACAATGTTGTGACATGCACTTACATCAGACATTGACTTCATGGCACTTAGTCAGTTGGTTGCAAGTATAGAAATGCAGCATTTGTATGACTGCATATACAAATTGCATTTCTGCATTTCTGCAATTCATTATAGATGCTTCTAGATTCAGTAGTTTCCTAAATTATTCATTATGCATTCATTGAAAGAATTTGGAAGGATAACAAAAATCAATATAAGGCTGAAAGTTGGAATTAGATTATGCCAAATATTCTAAGTGGCATAGGATAGCAGCTCTTATTTTTAGGAAAATATACCACTGTCACATTTTGTTCTCAACTGACAAAATTTAGCTAGGGCTAATCATCCCACTTCATTCTTGGAAACACTTCCATTTTTTGAAGAACCATCTCAATTCCCCCTTTCCCCCCTCTTTGCTTGAACACTTCTTACAACTTATTTTTGTGAAGAATATACTTAATAGATAACACTCATATTCTGCCAATTTTGAGAAACTTTGAAAAATACCCAGACTATGCTGGTGCCAGAGATTGACTGAAGTACATCTTTATGCAGTATTTTGGAAGGATAATAATAAATTGATATGGAAATTAAAGACATATAAAATGGAAAGTAACTGTTAATCTGCACAATATTTTAATCATTGCAAAAAAAAAAAAATCCTGCATATCCCTATGTTTGATTGGACTTTTTAATGAGCTATTACTTTTAAAGATATTACATACCATATCATTCATTGTTAAACTTTATCAGGAAATGTAGCATTTATGACCTTTTCTTTGGGTCTCAGTTCTTTCCAATTAAAGTGTTAAGTGCAATATTTTGTTTTTAATGAATGTTACTTGCCATAAAATTTGCACTGTCTTAATAGACCATTTAATAACGCTTTGGCAAAAGTACCAGAGCTTCAATTTATGACAAAGGTCTATGCAGGTATTTAACAACTACCAAAGCATCTTCAAAAGGTTTTTAGAATTAAGTTAAAATTGGACAAAAGGAAGCATCTGTGAAGATTATACTACCATCTACGTGAAATAAAAACCCATTTTATGTAACATGTTAGAATTTAGAATACTACTTTAAAAATAAATTTCAGACGTAATCATATGCTCACTGAGGATATTTTTTACTGTTCAAAAAGCATTCTATATGCTCATGGCACATTAGCTGTATTTGTTCTCTTTTAAACTTATGCCAACATATGAGCAAAATATATTTTTTCTAACATACAGGGGCTATGCTAAAGATGAGAAATATTAACTAGGTTTCCTTTTTTTCTCTATTTACATGGCTCTTTGCATGTCATACATCTTGGAATATTCTCCAACCTGTTTCCCAAGCACCTGAAGGTAGGGCAAGAGGCAATGGGTGGAAACTAATCAATGAGAGAAGTAGAACTAAGGAGAAATTTTCTGATAGTTAGAACAATTCATCAGATGCCCCAACACTGGAAGTTTTTAAGAAGAGATTGGACAACCATTTGTCAGAAATGGTATAGGGCTCCCTGCCTGAGCAGGGAATTAGATCAGAAGACCTCCAAGGTCCCTTCCAACTCTGTTTTTCTGCGACGATGAGATGAGATTAAAATGAATTCTGTATTCTCAAATGCAGCAATCTGTTGATGGAAAAAATGACGCTGATGAGGCAGGAGCCAGTAGTTTAGAAGCAAAGCAGAACTGTTATGTTAACACTGGGCAGGTTTCTCCCAACATCAGGTCTTTAAGAAACATGTCCAAATTTCTTTTGTCTCAAAAAATAAGGAAGAGAAGGTCTAGAATTTAAACCCTGGAGCAGACATATAATAAGCTTCTATTTCTATGTTCTGCAGTAGGTAAATCTTCTGTGTAGATATGATTTATTTTTCATCAGCAATAAAACAACATTTAGCAATTGTATATTTGTGAGTTTCTGTATGAAGCAAGTTCCTGAATTTAGGAAACTAGAGAGTTGAGATTTATTGCCACACCTAGTGAGAAGAACAGTTGGGAGCAAAGGTGTTTTTTATGCTTCATAAAACTCTGGACATGGTGAACACCTAAAAATCCAAGATGAATTCTACCCCTCAAAAAAACCATAGTGAGGGGGTGCTAGGCAGTTTGATTTATTTTGGAAATTTTATGAGTTAGCTGAGATATGACACATTGTTTTTTAATCTTTTAAAGCTTAGATTCACAAGTTTTCTTCTTTAGCATTTCCTGTACTTGCGATGTACTCTTTGCATGATAACATGGTGGTTCATCAATCCACCCTAAAAGCAGAAATAAAAATAAAAGAGACATAACCTAAATAATCCTTATTTAGACCACACAGAGGATAAGGTGTTTTTTGTTTTGTTAAAATTAATTTGACCCAGTGGTTAGATTCAAATTTTTTTACTACTGGTTCTGTGGGCATTGCTTGGTGGGTATGGCTTGGTGGGTGTTGCAGGATACTGCAAAATCCCATTCCCTCCCTACCCCACTAACCTGCTTTCCAGCTCCGTTCTCCTGTGCAGGGCAACAAAAGAAGTCCCAGCTGATTAGCTGGGACTCGGGAGGCAGAGAATATATGGGGCGGGGCCAGCCAGAGGTGGTATTTGCCATGCTTCAAACCAGCACAATGCAGATAAGGGGGTGGTGGTGGGGGGGGGGATTGCACGTGTATGCGCAGGGGGCGTGGGGGTGGGAAGCACACATTGCATTCTGGGTGCTGGCATGCGAATGCATGCACGCTTGTGTGCATGCAATTTTTGGCACAGGAGCCCAAAAAGGTTAGCCACCACTGAAATAGAACATATGAATGTCTCAATGCAGGGTGCTTAGTGAAAACATAAATTAGTTTTCTTTCAACTGCTTGTTCCCAGATGTGTGTTCCCCCTCAAAAAAAAAAAATCTTTCTTAGCCAGAATAGTTGTCTGGTAATTCTGGAACTATAGTATCAATTGTTCAGAAAACCAATAGCTGAAAATGAGAAATTAGAACAGAATGCATAAAAAGTACATAAAGTTCATCAGATTTATGTGAATCATGAACTGCTGTCCAAAAAACCTTTTCATATATGCAAAATTCAGTATTCAGAAAACACATTGTTGCAATTCTTATTTTTTCAAAAGACTAATTTCTAGAATATAAATTGTTATGACATTTGCTTTTTATAACACACTCTCATGTTTCCACTTCTACCATCAAACTGACTCATGATTTACAAACAGTCAGAACACATTTGTTGACTTTCTTGCAGTTCAATTTACAGCACCTTCCTGGCGCTCCACAAATGATCAAGGCTTCAATTTGCCTCCAACTGAGTATATTCAATTTGTTTCTTGTTTGGGGTGATAATTATATTGCAGTTCAAACTGAACGTAGCCTCCTCATCTTGAGCAATGCCTATTCTCTGTATTTCAATAGTGTCACTGCAGTTGCAACTGTCTGGCTTATTTCCAATACTTGCAAAACCAAAATTTAAAAAGTGCCACCGACAGCTAACCATAATTCAAACTGAGAAACTGAGAAACATAATCCAAGTAATAGTGTTTCACAAAATGGACACAATAAAGCAAAAAAACCACTAGTTTTTTAAAAAAATTCTATCAAATTTTTGAAACAGAATTTTTGGAAAATAGTTGGCAAAAATAAATGGTTTGGCAAATATTATAAAATGGGCAGTATTCATTGCTATAATACTTTCATTTTTGATATTGCATAGTAGTTTGCTTGAAAATACACAACTTTTGATATTGGATTTTCTCTTCCAACTATAAGCAATAATTTAGTTCTGGACAGAAATATCAATTCTGATCATTTTCCCAGGTAGAACCAATCTGAAAAATTATTTTGCACATTGGGTCAACCCTAACATGAGGTAGATGAGGTGACTTCACCCATATTATTGGATGAAATAATTGAGGGGAGAAAATTGTATTTTTACTCTCGGATTCTGCCTCATGGCTGACTCTAGGAAGTATATATCATGAATTGCCAGGTAGAGGATATCAATTCTTGTTCCACCTCAAATATTAAATGCTTGGGGCTATCTCTAACCCTTGGGAATGTTGTAGTTTAGGTAGAGTTGAAAAAATGTGTGACTTTCTAAATGCTGCTGAATTGTAACTCCCAAGATCCATTGCTACTGGCTATGATGATTGGGGGTACAGTGAATCTTAACTTAATAACACGCTTGATTGTTGTACAAGAAGTGCCAGTGCCATAATTTGGGGTAATACTCCCTTTAAAGTTAATCATCATGTAATATCATGGTTATTGCATTTTTGTTGCAAAAATCCATATGACCACTAGAAGGCAACAAGTTTTTTGATCTCTCTTTTCTGACCACTTCTGATTACACAATCATGATAGTCAGATATTGCAGCCTTCAAAACATACTAAAATAGTTTTCATTCAAAACATAAACTAAATCCTAGTGTATGTAGTAATAAAATACCTCCAATGGTTCTCTATATATACTCATAGCAACTGGTTACTCATAGCATATTTTAGTTTCATAATGGACTCAACGTTAGGTGTGTGCCAAAGGAATGTCAAGGTAACAGGTGTAATTGCATGATTGAAATCCTACTACTTTCTACATTTATGCAACATGTGTTAAAAAGAGGGCAGGGAGTTGATCAAGTACTCATACCATCTGCATTGTGGTTGTTTTAACCTCTCTGCAAGTGGCCTTTTCTGCAGGCTTCTTGTTCATGTTTAATTTAATCACAAATTTGTTTAATTAACTTAATTCTCTGCATGTAGTCAACACACTGAATTGTAATCTAACTTTAAATTCACAGAACATACTAGGTTAAAGTACTGGCTAATTTGTGTTCAGCACATCACACAAACATAGTTACTATCAACAAGAAATCAAGAAATTTCATTCCTGGTTATCACACATTTTTTTCCAGCTTTGATCAATTGAAAGAACAAGCTTCAAGATAATATAACAAATATACAATAAAAGATATTGCACAGTGTTCTGATCCTTTAGCAACCAAAAACAAGCAGGGAATGCAAGACACACAAAAAGAAAGGTTTCAGTTTGTTTTGTAATGACTGAAATTAATTAAAGTTAAACCAGAGCTAATAATATAAAATATACCATAAAAGTAAAGATAAAGGTTTCCCCTTCCAGTCATTTCTGGCTCTAGTGGGTGGTGCTCATCTTTGTTTCCTAGCTGAGCCAACATTGTCTAAAGACATTTCTGTGATTATGTGGCCAGCAGGACTGTAGACTGAGGTTCATGGAATGCAGTTACCTTCCCACCAAAGTGGTACCTATGGTATTTATCTGCTCACATTTGCAAACTTTCAAACTATTAGGTGGGCAACAGCTGGAGCAAGTAACGGGGGTTCACCTTGTCATGCAGCACTTGGGTCTTGAACCCAAGCTGCTCAGTGCCCACTCAGTGAGCTTAACCACTGAGCCACCATACCACCTTGATGTACCATAGCTGTACTGTTTCATGAACTATGGATGGATTACTTGCTTGGGGTTTTTTTGGTTGTTGTTTTGGAAAAAACAACAACAATGTGGGATATCAGATAATTTTTATTGGGACCCATATTCAGAGAGACTAAGAGTCCCAGATCTAGGCTGTAAAAATTAAATGACTACTAAATTATACCAAAGAATTAACTGAATCTCTTTCCTGCTTCTTAGTGATCATCCATAATTTTGAAATGATAAGATATAGAAAATGTTTAACCTTTTTTAAAATTCTTCAATTTTCCATTATGGCTAGTCACCTTGTCATAATGAATTGTGTATATTCTCATCATACAATAAGATATATTGTTAGGAAATAACAATCAAACACCCAGCATGCCAGATAACACACTAAACAATGAGTAGAATAGAATAGAATAGAATAGAATAGAATAGAATAGAATAGAATGCTTTATTGGCCAAGTATAATTGGACACACAAAGAATTTGCCTCTGGTCCATTATTCTATTCTATTCACTAAAAATAGGTATTAAATTAAATATGATCCACTGGAGATGAAAATGGCAGCACATTCCAGGATTCTGTCAAGAATACCCACTTCACATTCAAAAGCAGTAAGAACCCAATAATAGACAAAGAGTCTCTTGTATCAGGAGATATTCAATAAGCTAATGGAAAAGAAAAGAGAGCAAGTGTAAGTGGCCTTGATGCATACGATGGGCTGAATAAAAGCTAAAAGTACAACCTTCTGTTGATATGCTGAGAGCCAAAAAGAAAGCATAACACAGCAAAGATATATATATATATATATATATATATATATATATATATATATATATATATATATATATATATATATATATATATTAGCATGTGAAATGTCAGAACCATTAACCAAGGGGAACTTGATGTCAGAACAGAAATATCAAAATTAATATTGAGGTTTAAGGAAGGTGTTAATATTGATGTTTAAGGTGGACTGAAATGGACTGAAATGGGTTATGTCACATTAGAGAAGCATCAGGTGTTCTATTGTGGTAAAGAAAAATGATAGGAAAAATGGAATAGCTATCATTATAAAAAACAGGTGTTGAAGTCAGTATTTAGAAATAATCCAAATAGTGATTGAATCCAAGGAAAGTTAATCACTATCATAGTGATCCAAATCTATGCTTTAACCACAGATGCATAAGAAATAAAAGTTGAATAATTCCACAGAAGCTTGTCATGCTTTGACAAACTGCTTTCTCCGTTATACTAAGTACAGGAAGCTTAAAATATTAAAGTTGGAAATATAATAGCATCTGGAATAACAGGAAAAAAAATTAGCCTTGCTGTATGAAACAAAATATGAGACAGACTAATAGAGTTTTGCCAAGATAATTCAATGTACCTTCTTCCAATGACTTAAAAGATTCGGAGAACAGCAAGAAGACACAAGGAGTTGTGTCAAAGTAAGAAACTAAAAGAAATTGAGAATAACAATTGAATGGGAAGGATGAGAGATTTATTTCAGAACATTACAGAAATCAAGAGAAATTATTATGCAAAAATGGACAAGATAAAAGACAAAAAAGAGAAAGACCTGGTAAGAAAAAAGAATAAAAAGATAATGCATCAATGTTAGTGTGTCTATGGATGAAATACCAGGAGAATTATTTAAAGCCTTGCAAGATTATGAAACATGCTACATGACAGTTACACGCAGATATGCATAGCAGTAACCGAAGGAATGGGAAAAGATACGTTGCAGTACAAAAAGGAAATAGTGGTAAAGAATACTCAAATGACCAAACAATTACACTGATCTCATGTGCTAGTAAGAATTACACAATTCATTGTTGTGTAATCCAACCATACACAGAACCAGAACTGCTAGGTGTACAAGTAGATCAGAGGTGGTATTCAGCAGGTTCTGACCAGTTCTGGAGAACCAGTAGAGTAAATTTTGAGTAGTTTGGAGAATTGGCAAATACCACCTCTGACTGGCCCCGCCCCCATCTATTCTCTGCCTCCCAAGTCCAGCTAATCAGTTAGGTCTTCTTTTGTTGCCCTGCACAAGGGAACTGATCTGGAAAGCAGGTTAGTGGGATGGGAAGGGAATGGGATTTTGTAGTAACCTTCCCCCAGAAGTGGGGAGGGAATGGAGGTTTTACAGTATCCTTCCCCTGCCATGCCCACCATGCCACACCCACCAAGCCATGCCATGCCCACCAAGCCATGCCCATAGAACCGGTGGTAAAAAAATTTGAACCCCACCACTGAAATGGATTCAGAAGCAGCAGAGTCAGAAGCATCCAATGAACAATAAAAGGCACCAAAAAGAAGGCTATTTTTGTTTCGATTATATATTTTTTTTATTATGGTTAAAGTTGAATTTTCCATGGCACAATCTTTGCCTCTGACAAATGTATATAATGATAAGGAAACTGTGAGAATGTAATTTAGAGCAATTAAAAGATACAGAATAAGGAAAGGAATATACCAGAGCTTATAGAATCACCTTAGATAGCTGAAATACAGCTTATA
The DNA here is from genome assembly GCA_023653725.1 of Bungarus multicinctus. Taxonomy (NCBI): domain Eukaryota; kingdom Metazoa; phylum Chordata; class Lepidosauria; order Squamata; family Elapidae; genus Bungarus; species Bungarus multicinctus. Next base: position 68,424,843 of record CM042836.1, on the reverse strand, counting down.
TCATGATAAATGCTGGACTGGAAGCAATAAAAATTGAAATAGAAAATTCTGGGAGATACATCACCAGTCTCAGATATGCTAGAAACAATGAAAATGTGAGAATTATCTTGCTGAAGGTGAAAATAAGAGTGCTAACACTCAGTGCGGTAATGTGTGTGCTGCTGATTTTTTTAAAAAAAACCAATATTTATTTATTTACTATTACTTACATCCAGTCCTATCCAGAATTACTGTGAGCACCTTACATTTTCCTACTATAGTGAGGAAGTCTTTAAAAAGTCAAATAAAAAAGGTGAAAGACAGATATCAGTCTTTTTGAAATAAACAAATAATGGATGACCTGACTTACTATGCTCTCACATCCTGGGGTGCTTCATGTTAGGTTTGGATGAAGCCTGGAGAAAGCAAAAGCAGAGAATATTACATCTTGATTTGCTAATAGATTGAACTCTCATATCTGCTACCATGAGCTTGCACACTTCTTCTTTTTTACAATTACACTCCTAGTGTGCTAATCTTATTATATACAAAATTATCTACTTAACTGTACTTAATATTATATCTATGAGTGAGAAAGATACTATTTTCAGTACCTAACAAGTATACAAATTTCCACTATCATTAGTGACCCAAGTGTAATTATAAGAACCCAAAGAAGCAAAGTTGACAGATGCTCCTGGTTACAAAGTATTGGAAGTGATCAAGCTATTGAACAACAGCTCTACTATAACCTTGATAAAAATTGTCCTTCCAACAACTTTTTGTTAAGCTTAATTGTAGTACAATTGATTTCTATTAAATAGCAGGAAGAGTAGACAAAATATTATTATGCAAAAAATGTTGCAAAACCACATTGGTAAGTGTTTAAAAGAAATTGTGAACAATAAAAATACAAATGATTAGCATTGTATTGATGGTTAGATGACTAATAGTGCTTCCTGCATAGAGAATAAGTTATTGTCTTTATTAAAATATGGAGAAGTTGACCTTGGCATGGAAAAGTCTTTGATTTTTAAATACATTTTATGTACCTTTTAAAGAAAAGTATCTATTGCTGGTTAAGAAAGAAAATATCAAATGCTTTGATGAGCATAGGGGGAAAAAACCCAAACCAAATCAATTTTTGGAAAATTTGGGGGTGTTTTTCTGTATATGCTTACCTGGTGGTGTGTTCCATTGGACCCAGTTCTGACCCAAGCGTGCATAGGATTTCATAGTCAACCACTTTATAAATAATTTTAATCCACCATTGTGCTTCATTCATTACAATGGTTAGGTGACAATGCTTGTTTGGAGAATTGTTATTCAATTTGGCCTTGTAATATTTAGTAATTTTGTAATAGCAGCTGCTTAATTTCATTCTGTTAATGCAGGAAAATGGCATCTCCAATTAAATGTGAACTGTGACCTGAGAAAATCAAATGCTTTAATAAAACTTTGTATTACATACTGAGTACATAGTAACAACTGCCAAAGAGGTAGCACTAAGTTCTTAGGAAAAGAGGAAATATGAACAAAAGTTAGCACTTTGAACATCTGTCCTCTTATCATTCTTCAGAGATCCTTATTCTCAGTTTTTGTGCCCAATGGAATATAAGTTCTGATGGCCCCCTTATTCAGCCAAGCTTCTCCTCCTCCTCCTCTTCTTCATTATTATTATTATCATTATTTACTATATTCATTAAACATGAAAATCAGTCAACTGAACATTCAAAAATGCATCACAAATACCGTTGACTGGTGCTAATGGTTGATACAGGTTGCTGCCAGCGTCGTAAGTATCAACCAAGTATCTTCTTAAGATGTACAATGTTCCAAGTAGAGCAGTTTTTTGCAGTTCTGCTATTGTTATTGCAGGAATTATTAATATTCTTCTTCTTCTTTCTTTTCCCTTTTGCAACTGGAATGTGCTAGCAGGGAATAAAGGAGGAGGAGTTTTACATGAGTAGCAAAATGGTTCATAAGTTCCTTAAAACAATGGGACATTATTTCTGTTAAGGATTTTTTTGGTCTGTATGTCTTGAATGAAATACAGACACTGAGACAGAATAGGATTGATCTACAAATTGGACAACAAAACTTCCGATAAATGCCAGCAATGTGCTATCTTTGCATTTGCTTATTTACGATCTCAGAAGGGTGGTTATTCAAGTGTAGAATTGTAAAAAGCTTTAACCAGAAATCTACATCCATTTAAAATTCTTAGATAGAGCAGCACATCAATCAAATGGTTCTGCAAGCCTCTTCCTTCTGCCTTCTAGTCTTCCACCCAGATGAATAATTATGCAAAAACATGGAAAGGTGTTGGGAAAAAATGGGCATGCATAAATAAACCAGTTGTAGTATTCATTATTAGTATTATATTAAAAGCAACAATTAATTTTGTCATTATACCGGACTCCAACGAACAGGACCAATATTTCAATAGCTTAGGCACTGACACAATGCTCTTATCATTTCTGTGCTTTTGTAAAGATTTCAGTAAATGTGGGAAAGTGGCACAGAAATATCTCTAAAGGCAATTAGCAGACCAAGTGAGAGATTTAGCAAACACTAGGCAAAGGAATTTGCAAATAAAGTTTCACTGATATCAAGAATTTGCTTCAGCTGAAACTAATATATCTAGGAATACATGCTTAGAATTCCAATGGTATCTTGTTTTAATCCAATTAATCAGTTTTAGAACACTCCTACATGGTTCTTCTTTAGAACATAGCTGATTGGTATTAGTGAGACAATGACATTTAGTTATAAATACAGAGAATACAATATTTTTGGTAACCATAGCAAATTAATACCAATGCCTTTTTGTAATACTGTTATTTCTCAACACGTTTTTATTTATTTAATCAATTTACATGACTCATCTTCCAAAACAATATTAAAAGTAATATTAAAAGTAAATAAAAAACAAATATAAATACAAATACAAAAAACATTGCGAGGAAAAATACAGACATTAATACAACTAAGGGATGTGTTCCATCACACATCTTGGAACCCAAACCTAAGCATAAAAGTTTATTTGCATATCCAGGGATACAGATTTGAGCACAGAAGCAAGTTTTTAAGGCCTTATGAAACACCATAGGATTAATGCCAGCTGGATCTCTAAGGGATGCTGTTCCAGAAAACATCATGTCAGTCAAAGTTCTCCTTCTGGTCTCTGTCAATCAATAATCTTTACCTGTTTGGACATAGAGTATAGTTTTCCTATTGGATTGGATAGGACAGTGCAAATAAGAGACAGTTCCATAAGTAAAACAGCTCTGAGCCATGAAAAACTTTGTGACTACCAGCACCCTGAATTGCACCAGAAACACACTTGTAGTCAATGCAGCTCATGGGAATGGGGTCACATGTGCTGTATCACTGCCCACTCCACCAGCTGGAACAATCCCATATTGCAGTAGTTCAAACAGGAGGCGAATGGGAGTAAGGCCTCTTGGTCCAAGAACAACTGATGCACAATCCAAAGCCCTTGTAGCCACAGCTGTCACTTGCTAGTCAAACATGTGACCTGTGAGTCCAGGAAGTCCATGAAGACCCTGAGATTGTGCACCTGGTCTGTCTGAGGTAATGCTACCCCAACCAACACCAAGGATCCACAGAATCAGCAGGTCAAAACCCAAAGCTATCTCAGTCTTGTTTGGATTGAACTGAAGCCTGCTGCACCCCATCAGGACCTCCACAACTTGTATTCCGCTATACTGAAGTCTGTGAGCTAGAGAAACTGACTTAGAAAAAAATTGACTAGATGCCAAAAACCATCAACGTGTTTCTTCTTAAATACAGCATATGGTACTATTTGCATCTTAACAGTGTTCATTTCAACTACAGTGTATTATTAACACATTTCTTTTCCCACACTAGAAAGAAGAAAACAAGTGGAAAAAGATTTTGAAAATAAATGGAATGAGTAATTTACACACTTACTTCCAACTGTTCTGTTCTGAAACTATGGTTGATAGTATTTTTCTGGAGGGTGGGGTGTTTTTTGTTTTTGTAATTATGTAGACTTTGTCTTTAAAAGGCAGTTGCTTAGAGCATCTAACTTTGTGTAGGAGTGCCATTTTCAAACTTCTGGACTTGAAGAAAGAAATGCCATGCGCATCTATCTGTCTTACTGCTTCTGGATCCTACAAATGATTTGAAAATATTAATACATGACATTTCAGAGAAATAGTTTACTTCACTTGAACTGTTACCGCAAACTAAAACTTCAGATGGATTCAGGATACTGGGTTAGGTTCCTTTGTATCACTTTGAAGAGTTACAAAGGCAATGTGGCAGTTTAATGAACTTTCTGTTTTCCCCAAATTGCAGAATCTTGCAATTAGTTGCATTTTTCTTTCTACATACTGACCAAGCTGAAGGAGGATTGAGTGGTATAATGGCATGGCTTGTTGTCCACTGAAGCTTCTCATTTCTGAAATTCTGCCCATCAGCGCCCTTGAGCCCTTATTGATTCTGAAATTTAGATCTCATTCCTCTGCTAGCATTACACTAAGATTTATCCTGCTGCTATTTAAAATCTGGCTTGCTCTTTCATGTTTCATCTGTTGTATTTTTCCAAATTCATCTTCTTTTATCTTGCCTCCCCAGTCGCTTCACTGACCAGCCAAGATGACATAAAGTTTAGAAGTACATGCTGACATGTAAAGATTTTTAGCTAATTCTGCCTACAAATAAGTTTCAGTGAGAAATATTTTAACACCAAAAGTTAAATTAGAACCTTTCTATGATGTATTGCTTGGTTGGTTGGATTACTTGAGCAAGAAAAAAATTGGGGGAATTAAAATGTGGTGTAATGTTTGGAGATGCTGGGCCAAATGCAGGGACATCCAAGTTCTAGTTCTCCCTTAAGCACAGGAGCTAGCTGGGTGATCTGGGCCCGTCATTCTTTCTCAGCTGGGAAGTCAAAATACATTTGTTTACCACCCACTGGACCATGTAGTTAAATGAAAACCATTTTATCCAACAATGAATTGATTTAGGATAACATAACAACAATAATTTATTTTGAGGGGGAACTGATTGCAGGTTACATGTCAGGCGCAAATAACCAGGAACAGGAGTTAAGTTCAAAGTATTTCAAGTTTAGTTCATGTTATATATATATACAAAGAATCTTATCTAACAGTCAAAGCAAATTGGTGCTAGATAAGAATCAATGAATTCACAGGGGATTGGACTTAGGCCTCTTGTGGGAGTAGAGTGATTCCAGACACCACCCTTGGGCTCTATTTGATCATCTCCTACATTACTTACTACATTGTCTGTTTCCCTTTTAAGTTAAGTAATACTTTGGGGTATACCTAAAAAAAAATGAGCAAGACAATCTATTTAAATATGCAAATGTCTAAAAGCTATACCTAGAAGTTAACAATCACAGCTTCTCACATCCAAGTACTTCTAGTATAACTTTCAGCATAACTTCTAGTGCCATTAACTTCCCTGGAAAAAATTGAGCTCAGTGAAATCAATACGTCTTTCCCGGCTTTAATTTTGTATGGATCATATCTCAGGTAGAAGCAGTTCTGGGACCTTTTTTTAGAATGTTTCTGTAATCCAGTTATATAAACTTTTATTAAATCTACTTTTTATTTGTATATATTATGGCTTTAAAAACTTACATAGAGAGAATGACTTTCTATTACAAAGAATAGCCTTCTGTATTTCCAGGGCTTCATTGTAGTCCAAATATCTGCAGTAATAAAGGAAATAACTGGAAAGCCATTGGAAATGTTCTTATCCTGATTCAAAATATCTTATTTATCCCATCACAAAGAGAATTAAATAGCCTGCTACAGCATTCAAAAGACATCTGTTGTGAAAAATTAGAACAATTTCCTTTTGCAGCTGACTCTGTGTAGCTGCCCAAGTTATAATAGTGATCAGACAAAGTCTTTAACAGAAAATTTCTCATTTTCTTCTCAATCTTTTCCTCTCTCTGTCTCTCCACCATAGATATTACAAAGATTTTTGAATATGATTTTGTAAGTGACATTAATACTTAGTCTTATTTCCACTGTACTGGTTCCAGCAAATGTCCCATGCAAGGCAAAAGGCTTTGTTGGTAGGCTTCTATACGGTTTTACATCTAGTGTAACTTCTAAGCTGGATGAATGAAAGAGATGATTTCTTTCAGTGATAAGAACAGGTATAAAAATCTATGCTTTATTCTTTCTGTCTGTAGAAAGTTGGTTACTTTCACCCCTTTCTTTTAGGCAATGAAAGGATTCCTTGAGATCTTGGGATTCTGTTTCAACTCAATTTATTATTGATTTTCCTTTTGTTTAGGGTTATAGGATTGTTTTTGTGATAGTGGATGGCTTTTTTATTTTTTGCAAGAGTCCTCTGTTAGCTCAAGAGATCGCACAGCTTTTTCAACACCATGATTTAAGTACACAGCTTAATCAATCATCATGGATCACAAATTATATCCAGGTTTTGGAAGGTTGAGTATTAAACATTCAGATTCATTTGTCATTAGACATTTAATATCCCAGCTATCAGAAATTCAGATGGATTTGCCATCTTTGCATCATCTAACCTCTAATGGAGAAAATGAATCAACTATTATGGCATATTACACTCATTTAGTAACTGGGTTTTGTTTCAATGACTAGCTCATTGAGCAAAATGGTTGCTAAGTGAACATATGAGAGAGATGGTGATGAATATAACTGGTTACTGCTGTCTCATTGTGCAGCTACACCAGTGTAACTCTTACTCTGGCATGCATTGTTGTCAGGCACATGAAACGTAGTTGGAAATAGATGATTCTATTTGTGAATGACTACTAACTGAGGTAGTCACCAAACAAGGAATGGGTGCGCTTGAGATGCTATGTCAATTGTTAGAACAGCAGTTGGACAAACTATTGCCTCTTGCGGAATTTGCCTGTAGCAACTCAATTTTATTCACAACAGTATAAAAGTTAGAAGGAATCTTGGAGGTCTTTTAGTCCAACCCTCTACTCAAGCAGGAAACCCTATACCATTTCAGACAAATTATTGTCCAATCTCTGCTTAAAAACTTTCAGTGTTGGAGCATTCCCAACTTCTGGAGGCAAGTTGTTCCACTGATTCATTGTTCTAACTTTCAGGAAAGTTTTTCTTAGTTCTAGTTTGCTTCTCTCCTTGATTAGCTTCCATTCATTGCTTCTTGCCCTGTTCTCTCATGCTTTGGAAAATAAGTTGACCACCTCTTTTTTGTGGCAACCCCTTAGATATTGGAACACTGTTATTATATCATCCCTAGTCCTTCTTTTCATTAAACTCCAATAGCAATTCCACAAGCATATCTCCCTTTCAGACGGTATATACGGCTACAACCCCCATATTTTGCTCTCCACTGCTCCTCGTGCTCTGTTCTTTTGCAGGGTGAGATAGGAACAGCAGATTTGACAAAGACTACTTAGAAATGTACCACATCTGCATACCGGCAGAGGCCACCAAAATTGCAGTGGAGGATTTAGTGTCTTTTTCCTACATTTTTACATTCTGCCTGTTCAACTAATAAGCTGGACTCAAAAGTCATTGTGCGCTTCCCAGAAAGTTAATCCGGTGGTCTTTCACTGAAGACTTATCCAATCTTCTATTGGTTTCTCCTTGTTTGAAAAGACTTGAGGAGGCTTCTTTGAGGAATCACCTCTGTCTTGTGTTCTAAAACATTCCCTGTGCTTCAGTAGTGGGATTCAAAAAAGTTTACTACCAGTCCTGTGGGTGTGGCTTGGTGGGCATGGCTTGGTGGGCATGGAAGGGGAAGGATACTTTTTTATTTATTTTATTTTATTTTATTTTGTCAATTGCTTACAAGATAATAGGCATAAGTAAAAACATAATTATGAATACATGGATACATATAAGAAAAATAAAAGAGAAACAATAGGACAGGGACAGTAGGCACATTGGTGCGCTTATGCACGCCCCCTACAGACCTCTTAGGAAAGGGGTGAGGTCAATAGTAGACAGTCTAAGGTTAAAGTTTTTGGGGTTTGGGGAAGAAACCACAGAGTCAGGTAGAGTATTCCAGACATTGACCACTCTGTTGCTGAAGTCGTATTTCCTGCAATCAAGTTTGGTGCGATTAACCTTGAGTTTGTATCTATTGTTTGCTCTTGTGTTGTTATGGTTGAAGCTGAAGTATTCATTGACAGGTAGGACATTGCAATGTATAATTTTATATATTATACTTAGATCGGACCGAAGGCAGCGTAGTTTTAGGTTTTCTAGGTCTAGAATTTCGAGTCTGATGGCATAAAGTATTCTGAATGAGTAGAGGAGTGGAGAACTCTTCTTGTGAAATATTTCTGGACTTTCTCAACTGTGTTAATATCAGTTACGTAATGTGGGTTCCAGACTAATGAGCTGTATTCGAGTATTGGTCTAGCAAATGTTTTTTATTGTAAAATCTCCATTCCCACCTCACTCCAAGGGAAGGAGATTGTAAAATCTCCATTCCTACCCCACTCCTGGGGGAAGGTTACTGCAAAATCCCATTCTTTCCCCATCCCACTAACTTGATTTCCAGCTCCGTTCTCCTGTGCAGGGCAACCAAAAAAGACTCAGCTGATCAGGTGGGACTCAGGAGGCAGAGAATAGATGGGGATGGAGCCAGTCAGAGGTGGTATTTGCCGGTTCTCCGAACTACTCAAAATTTCCGCTCCGGTTCTCCAGAACTGGTCAGAACCTGCTGAATACCACCTTTGCTGTGCTCCCATCAATCCTCAGTTTCTGGTGGTTAGCAAAGAAGAATAAAATGCAATATATATTGGAATATAGATGCCAAAGGAGAAGTTTGGAATATCTTATTCACTGGGAAGTCTACTCTGAATCTAAGAGGTCTTAGATTAGTATAACAGAAGTCCATGACATATATCTGATATACCAAATACATCTGAAACTTCCACAGAAGCCCCTCCTTGTGATCTACCACCATTATCAAGAGACAGTGAACCTTAGAATGAAAAAGACTCTGTGCTTCCCATCATGATTAATTTTCTAAAACTGGTTGTTGTGTGGCAAGGAAGGTGAGGAGCTATTAAGCTGTGTGGCAAAACTTATTTGTTGATCTTTGGGAAATATCAATAGCAATAGTACTTAGATTTATATGCCACCTCATAGTGCTTTACAGCCTTCTCTAAATGGTTTACAGAGTCAGTATATTGTTCCCACCAATCTGGGTCCTCATTTTACCGATCTCAGAACTATCTGGATCTGGGCGCACTTCGCACAGTCACTTCCGCCCTCGTCATCTCCCGCCTGGATTATTGCAATGCTCTCTACATGGGGCTCCCCTTGAAGAGTCTCCGGAGGTTGCAGTTAGTCCAGAATGCAGCCGCGCGGGTGATTGTGGGTGCTCCTCGGAGCTCCCACGTTACACCGCTTCTCCGCAGGCTGCACTGGCTTCCTGTGGCCTTCCGGATTCGATTCAAGGTGGTACTGACAGTATTTAAAGTGCTCCATGGCTCGGGACCTGGGTACTTACGGGACCGCCTGCTGCCATCATCAACCTCCCGCCGCCCAGTACGCTCCCACAGGGTTGCCCTCCTTGGGGTACCGCCGCCTGGCTGTTGTCGGTTGACGGCCCTGAGGGTTCGGGCTTTCTCTGTGGGAGCCCCCTCCCTATGGAATGATCTCCCCCCGGAGATACGGGCTATGACGGATATTCTGACCTTCCGGCGTGCAGTGAAAACCCTATTTTTTAAACAGGCTGGCCTGGCCCAGTAACTGTATTTTGGTTTTAACTTAATTTTAATTGGGGTTTTATTAGCTTTTAACTTTTAACTGAATTCTTGGGATAGACAGCCGGATCAATTTGGTTTAATTTATTTTAATTATATTTATTGGGTATTTATTGTATGTTTTTAGTAGGCTGTACACCACCCCGAGTCCCTTTTTGGGAGAGGGAGCGGTATAAAAGTTTAATTAAATAAATAAATAAATATCAGAGTCAATGTTGGATTCATCAAAGTAGAACTCCTGGCTGTGGAAAGAATTAGCTTGCAATACTGCAGTCTAACCACTGTGCCACCAGATTAGATTAACAGAGTTGGAAGGGACCTTGTAGACCAGAGGTGGTATTCAACAGGTTCTGACCAGTTCTAGCGAACCGGTAGCAGAAATTTTGAGTAGTTTGGAGAACCGGCAAATACCACTTCTGACTGGAGATTTTACAGTATCCTTCCTCTGCCACGCCCATCAAGCCACACCCATAGAACCAGTAGTAAAAAAATTTGAATCCCATCACTGTTGTAGACCATATAGTCCAAGGGTTACCAACCTTTTGGATCTCAGGGACCACTAAATTCATAATTTTAAATCCTGCAGACCACTAATATGAGCTGCCTAATGACCAGCTGGGTGGGCATGGCTAGGTGGGCATGTGACTGGGTAGACATGACCAACTCGATGTCACTCACATTGAGGGGTGCCTCACTGGAATCTACTTGACCCTCCCATCCCAGCCACTCCTTGCCTACCTGGCTGGGCTTCTTAGGGCTCGAACAGGAAGCAGTTGTTGGATCTAAGCAGCCACCATGAGAAAGAGTTGGCAAAACAGCTGGATCAGTTCAATTGGAGCTGACAGAGAAAGGGTCAGCAGAAGCACCTCACTGAGGACTACGAGCACGGCACTCCCCTCCAGCCTTTGTCCAAATCCCCACATCAAGAGGCTGAAGCAGACCCCTAGTCAGAATTTTTACCCCGCTCCGACCAGCAAAAAAACACCCTGAAGGAGAGACTCTGCAGCAAAACAAACATTCATTGCATGTATCCGGCCCAGGGCCCCTAATTTGAGGACCCCCAATTTAGTGCAATATAAAAAAATGCAAATAATTTTTCTGCAGACCACCAAAATTTTCTCATAGACCACCACTGCTCCACAGACCACCAGTTGGTTGGCTGATCTAGTCCAACCTCACACCCATGCGGGAGACCCTACACCATTTCTGACAAATGGCAGTTCAATCTCTTCTTGAAAGGCTCAAGTGATGAAGCTCCCACAACTTCTGAAGGCAAATTGTTCCATTGGTTGATTGTTCTCACTGTCAGAAAATGAGTTTGAGTAATTTCCAATAGTGAAATAGCTGTGGACATCTTACATGTGGGAGAGGAAAGTGATTTTGACAGGCATGGTGGTATGGAGGAATGCAGAGATAGTTTACCAAGAAATGCATAAACCATGAGCAAAACTCTTAAAAATTAAAAAAAGAGAATATAAAGGAAAACAAAGTCCTGGAAATGGAATGGATGTGAGAAAGAGATTAAAATCACCCTGCTTTACTTCTATATGGTGTAAAAGGCAACAAAGGGAAACTCTAGCAGCCTATCAAAATCCTGTTATTTTATTAAACAACAGTAAGGTTGTTTCAGTAGTTCTTGCAAAGTCTGTTTCCTGACCTGGCTTCCCTTGAAGGATTGATAGTGGGGGGATCAGTAGAGAAAGTTGCTTGAAAGAAGAATAGTTGGAATGGGGTGCTGCTTGAGGTTAATCATACTGGCTAAAATAATAATATTGGGCTTGGCCCGTGATATGTGTAGTTCAACTGAATTTTGATATTAATTAATTTGTATTAAAACCTGAAAAAAAGGAAGTTTTAGAACTGTTTATATTGTGCACCAAGCAGTGCTATTTATAATCAATACAAATCCCATCCAAATTCATTTTTAAAAATAACATCAGAATTAGCTATATAAATAAGGTGGCTCAAGGCAATAAGAAAATATAAAGGTACTGGCAGTTGCACATTATCATGGTCATTAATATTACCTACAAAAAATTCTCAGGGATAAATTTTATAGCAAAGAAGGCTAAACTGAACTCTGATGTTTGTCAAGTAGAGAGAGCTTTTTATACACACACAGACACGCACACACATATCTGAATAACGGGAATGTTAAGTAACATCCATCTGCCTTCCGAAGCATGTTACCCATTCTTCCAAAGAGAACAGCTATTAAACCCAATTTTATCCATCTTGAGCAAATTCAGCAGTTTGGTCTCTTTCTGGGCATTTATACAAATTATGTTCTGCCTTTAAGCCTGGTTCAGCTTTTGCTGCCATTCTCCTTCCTCTTCCTGTTTTCCTATCTTGTCTATAACTGCACATGTCTCTAACTTTATCAGTGTAAGGCAGTGGTGGCTAACCTTTTTGGGCTCCCGTGCCGAAAATTGTGCGTGTGCATGCATGTGTGCTTGCGTGCCATCACCCAGAAAGCAATGCGTGCGGGAGGGCCCATGCCCTCTGTGCATGCACGTGTGACCCCCCATGCCCTGCGCATCTCTGCACATGCGTGCACATCTCCCATGTACCCCTGCACCCCACGCATGCATACCACATATCCAACAATCAGCTGACGGGTGGCAGTGGGTGCACATGCACAGTTGGACTCTTCTGGGAGACTTCTTGCATGCCGGCAGAAGTCACTCTGCATGCCACTTCCGGCATGCGTGCCATAGGTTCGCCATCATGGGTGTAAGGGGATTGGTCTACATGGCTGAACCAGGAGTGGTATTTTCACATAGGTAATTCTAAAAGCAATCCCTGAGATTCCATTTGATAGCAATAGCACTTAGACTTATATACTACTTCACAATGCTTTACAGCCTTCTTTCTCTAAGTGGTTTATAGAGTCAGCATATTGCCCCCAATAATCTGGGGACTCATTTTACCAATCTCAGAAGGATGGAAGGCTGAGTCAACCTTGAGTCTCCGGTCAGCTACAATATAAACTACTTGTTTATGTTATTGCCTATTTTTCTTTGGTTACTGATATGGGAAAGGGAAAAGCATGGCAGTTAAGAAACCCCAGAACAAGCTAATAACTTGCTGATAGATTAGGGTGATGTCAATTGCTATACAACAATATTGGAAATTACTTCATACCTCTCTTTCCTAATCTTTCAAACCCACTTCCATACTTTCAGTTATATTATAATGGCTCTTTAAATATATCCTAATATAATTAAATTTTTGCTATTTTATGGGAAGTAAAAGCCTGCCAGAGATCATAATGTACTCTGTGACTGCAAGTTTCCCCCGTTCTTTTTATGCCAAACTCCCTACATTGTTCAGGCTAATTCTCTGAAGGCAGAGATACTATTCAAAGTAAGATACAGAGAACTGGGTGGAAAACCGCTGAATGACCCCTAGATGACAGAAATGAGGTAGCGGTTGCAGTATCTCTGGTGATTATCTGGATTTTTGCAGCCCCAACCTATTAGTTCAGTTTGGAAAAGCTTGCAGGAAAAGAAAGCTCTTGCACTGCTTCCGGGACTCGGTTGCTGGAGAGTGGTATAATTATGGCGAGCTCTTATCACCTTGAATAAGATAAACTGAGCTGATATATGTACTTTGCTGATGGATATGGGGAAATAATACCTCTGCCCTTGGTCTTTGTGTTATCATTTGCAGGATTTGACAAGTTGCAAAATATAGCTTACCAATTGTCATTATTGTCTTGTTGCTTGGAGCTGAATGGAGTTGCTTCAGAGGATTAATTGAAGTGTTCAGCCACACTGAGGATCAAAAGGGCATTTGGACTAGTTGATTATGACGATGTAAGGGGAAAAATATGTCATTCTTCAGTCAATGTTTTAATTTATTTTGCATATTACATTTCTACCTAAAGTAAAATTTGGGATTTAAATTACAAATGTTATCCAAATAACCTTTTATAGGATCTACATAGGTGTTAGTTCAGCAAATATCTATGTTGCCTTTCATATCTTTATCACTTTTTCTCACCACTGAAACTTGTGACTCATTTCTGCCTAATAAAACAAGAATTATAAACTATTTAAATTCCATGCCAATCTTTTATCTGCCTCATGGATTACAATTTTGCATTCTGCCCAGAATATGGACCTAAGTGAATGTAAAACTCCTAATGTAGCAAAAATAAGTTGAGTTTTGTCTATGAACATATTTAGTATCATTATTTATTGTTTGGAAATAATAAAAACAAAGAGAAGGAAAAATACAAAATACTGAATACAGTACTTATCACTTGGGCACTGTTCACTTAGTCTTATCTAGCCTGCCTGGGAATCTGGCTTTGGCATTTTAAATATCCTACCTTCCAAATCCATTTTTATTAATTTTGTAGAAGTTAAGATATACTCTACTTAAGGAAAAAGACCAGAATCTAACTCTAACACTAAATAAACTAATGATTTCCTTGGGATACAGACTGGCCAAGAAATAAATGTACCACTTATTTTTAATAATATAATTGTAATGTATATATCAGATAAAATGGTGATAGTACCTTACAGCTTTACCAAATAAAATTTATTAGAACTAGCAAAAGAAGTAAAATTTAAAACAATACTTTAATAGGAACAATAAGCTCACTTACTTTTGCATAACTCTTGCAAAACAACTGTAAAATTCTTCTTCTTCTTCTTCTTCTTCTTCTTCTTCTTCTTCTTCTTCTTCTTCTTCTTCTTCTTCTTCTTCTTCTTCTTCTTCTTCTTCTTCTTCTTCTTCTTCTTCTTCTTCTCCTCCTCCTCCTCCTCCTCCTTCCTCCCTTCTCCCTTCTCCCTTTTCCCCTTTTCCTTCTTTCTCCTTTATAGCTGCCCACTCCAAATTATTCTAGACCACTTATAACAAATATACAAATATTAAGAAAATGTTGCAGTCTGGACAAGAAAATAACCACCACAGTCAAAAGACTGAGGTTTCATAAACAAACTAACTTCAGGCCTATGTACAGAAGCAAATTCTAAGGGTCATTCAACCACCACAGCTATCTCTGCAACATGTGAAATACTGGCAGGCTGTAAGTTGTTTTCATTCTTTTTCTACCCAACACAGTCATGCTGAGATAATAATCACAGTCATCACCCCTCCTCCTTTTCCTTCCATCATAATTCTGTTTGCAATGTGGATATCAGGTCAGATGGTCAGAGCTTTACAAAAACTTTACAAAGAAGTCATATGGCTTCTGTGATTACTCCTGTTTTGAAAGGCAAACATGCTTTGTTGAAACATACACATATAAACAAAGCACATCCAGATCCACTGCAATGCATATAATTAATAAGCCGAATGCCTGATATGTTAACATTTTAGTTGAGTGATGAGAAAAATATTCATATTTCTTTTTCTGCTGGCAAATGAGTTGTTACACAAAGCACAGTCATGAGGGTAGAACAAGGCTGCAGAAATTAACATTATCTTAATACCACCTTTGCATGGATAATTATTCTCCCAATTTAGGACAGATTTTAACAACTATTAGGCCATTATAATTAGATTGTTGATCCCAAAGTTATGATGGGCATTCAAATGGTCCATATACCCTTATGCTGCCTATTATGAATTTCTTTACCTGAAATTCCTCCCCTTAAGAAGGCAATAGCCACAATAGTTCCAATCATCAGTATGTTCTCAGTGTTCATCATTCTCATTGACGATGACTGGAATCATTGTGACAATGGAGTAGCAGACTGAGTTGCAGAATCCTGGTGTTTAGGCGGCGGAGAGACGAGGCACACACTCAAAAGTGATTCAGCTTTTCTTGTTTATTTCAGAGTTCAGAATGCCAGGAGCCGCGGCAGCCTCTCTTTTAAAGGCTGCCCGCGCCTCGCCAGCCAATGGCAGGGGTTCGATCTCCCGCCGGAACGGTAACCAATAGGAGGTGAGTATTTCAAATATAAAACACCCCTCCCCTCTTGGTTCAGTCCGACCAATCAGGAGCTCCACCTATGTTACGTAGTCACGTAGATAGGCGGGGCTCCTGTGGGTCCGACTGGACCTGCGCAACTCACTCGCTTCATCGCTGACGGCCGGTGCGGATGGACCTGTGTGTCCTCCCGTCCCTGGCCGGGGAATCTTCTGGAAGGTCGAGCCGGCCGGGCCACTCCTGACGGGCTTAGCTCGTTTTGTTGAGATGGCTAGGCCGCTCCCTTCCCAGACCGGATGGTCATCGCCCGCGGATGGAGCCTCGTCGTCGGGGAGTTCCTCAGGCTCAGGTGCGTAGCTGCGAAACTCGACCGGAGCTAGCGTTGAGGGTGTGTGTAAGGAGGTTAGGTTGTCATTATTTGTTTGTGGGTATGCTGTTCCTTGGTTGCTTGGTGGGTGTGGGTATGCTGTTTCTTGGTTGTTTGGTGGGTGTGGGTATGCTGTTTCTTGGGTGCTTGGTTGATCCCCTTCCCCCCCAGGGTTTTCGTGTGGTCTGGTAAGGGTGCGGGATCGTAGTTGGTCGATGTGCCGCTTCCAGTCTCTGTTGTCAGAGGTGGTAAGGCGGTACGATCGTGGGCCTGTAAGTTGGGTGATGATGGCTGGCACCCATAAGGGATGTCCCACCAAATTTTTTGCGTAAACTAAGTCTCCTACTTTAAATGTGCGGAGTCTGCTAGATGAATCTAGTGGTTTGTCGGTGGAGTAGGTGGGGTGTAGACGGTCCAAAGGGGAGCGTAATTTTCTCCCCATGAGTAATTCGGCCGGAGTTTTGTTTGTGGTAGTGCCGGGTGTTGTGTGTTGTATAGATAATAGTTTATCGATGCGTGCTTGCATAGGGCCCTGGCCTAACTTGTTGAGTGTTTCTTTGGTAAACCGAACCATGCGTTCGGCTCGTCCGTTCGCTGCCGGGTGGGCCGGCGCGGTTAGGGCATGCCGTATGCCCAGGCTGGCTAAATAGCCCTCAAATGCTGTGGCTGTGAATTGGGGTCCGTTGTCCGAGACTAGTACATCTGGAAGGCCGTGTGTGGCAAACCATTTCCGGAGCTGTCGAATGACAGCTTTGGAGGAGGTAGACTGCATAAGGCTGACCTCTAGCCAGTTTGAGTAAGCATCTACCAGGATTAAAAACATATAACCCCTCATCGGACCCGCGAAATCTATGTGAACTCTCGACCAGGGGCCCCTGGGCAGTTCCCACTCAGCGATTGGTGCCTGCGGGGGTGAGGGTTGGGATTCTTGGCACGGCTGGCACCCAGCAACCCAATTTACAATATCCCTGTCAAGCCCAGGCCACCAGACATAGCTTCTGGCTAAACTCTTCATTTTGACTATTCCGGGGTGTCCCTCATGCAGTAATCCCAAAATCTGATCCCTCAGTCTTGGTGGAATAACCACCCGATCCCCTCAAAGTATGCAACCTTTAAGTAAGTACAGTTCCGTTTGTCTCTGTTTAAAGGGTTTCCACAAGTCTTGTAAGTCAGAGACTGGCCACCCCTTAACAATCCAGGAAGCCACTCTGTGCAGTAGGTGGTCTTTGGAAGTTTCGCGAGCGATGTCTGCTGCTGTCATTGGAAGGTTGGGTAAAGCTTCAATCTGTAATGTGGATATGCTGGGGTGCAGTTCGGGGTCAATGTCCGGCAATGGGCAATGGCTTAATGCATCGGCGTGCGTGATAGACTGACTGGGTCGGTAAGACAAAGTATAGTTATAAGCAGCTAGAAATTCCGACCATCTAGTCACTCTGGGTGACAATATGTTAGGGGTAGTTTTGTTTCCAGCCAGGATTCCCAATAAAGGTTTATGGTCGGTTATAACAGAGAATAGGCGACCATAGAGGTACTCGTGGAAACGTTTAATACCCGATATGATGGCCAATGCTTCCTTGTCCAGTTGACTGTAATTTCGTTGGCTTTTGGACAATGTTTTAGAATAGAATGCAATTGGAGCCTCTCTGCCATCTGGTAAGAGGTGGCTCAGAACAGCTCCGACCCCAAAAGGTGATGCATCGCAAGTCAATGTTAATGGTAAAGTCTCGTTATATTGTATCAGTACCTTTGTTGAAGTAATGAGGTCCTTTATTTTTTTAAAAGCTGTTTCCTCCCGATTGCCCCACTTCCAAACATTGTCTTTGTCCAGGAGTCTATGTAAAGGTTCCGCAACCGTGGCTTTCTGCGGTAGAAAAACATGATAAAAGTTTATTAACCCTAAAAAGGCTTGTAGTTCTCCCTTGTTAGTCGGGGTGGGGGCATCTTTGATTGCGCGGATCTTTCCTTCCGTAGGGTGAATGCCGTCGCCATCAATTAGGTATCCCAGGAATTCGATTCTATCTGTGATCAATGTGCATTTGTCTTTTTTAACTTTGAGGCCGGCTTCAGTGAATTTGGTAAGAACTTGTCTTAGGCGGTCTCGCAGTTGCACCTTATTTTTAGCCGCGATCAGGACATCATCAAAGTATGGAATGACTCCCGGTATTCCGTGGAGGAGACGTTCCATTAAGCATTGAAATATGCCTGGTGCCACACTAATGCCAAATTGGAGCCGGTTACATTTAAAAGCTCCCCGGTGCGTGACGATTGTTTGGGCTTCAGCTGTTTGCGAGTCTACCAGCAGTTGTTGGTATGCCAGGGCCAAATCAAGTTTAGCGAAGATTTTTCCGCCTTTTATGGAGTGCAGTAAATGTTGAACGACCGGTACGGGGTATGCACTTTGCTGTAGCGCATGGTTAAGGGTCGCCTTGTAGTCCCCACAGATACGAATTGACCCATCCGCTTTAATAGGGGTGACTATAGGGGTTTCCCATTTGGCGTGGTCAACTGGTTCGAGGACTCCTTGCTTAATTAATTTATCTAATTGTTCCTCGATTTTTGGTTTTAAGGTGAAAGGCACACGCCTCGCTTTCAGTCGAATTGGGGCTACCTTAGGGTCTAGGTTAAAAGAAATAGGGTTACCCCGGTACTTGCCTAAGTCACCGCTGAACAGGTCCTGGAATTCTTTGACAAGGTTCGCCTCCCAGTCTGTGTCTGAGATGTGATTAACGCCGGTCATTCCGATTCCAAGCGGCTGGAACCATTCCAGTCCCAGAAGGCTGGGTCTGTTCCGGTCAACTATGGTTAGTGGTAGAATTTCAGTGTGGTTTTTGAAGATGACTTGGAAATGTCCGACGCCAACAACAGGTATTCTGTTACCTTGGTAGTCTTTTAGTGTTAAATTCTGAGTTTCCAGTTCGCTTCGTTGGATATCTGGAATCAATTTTTTAATAGTGGCCCATGAGACCATAGAGAGGAATGATCCCGAGTCCACCTCCATTACACAGTCTTGTTCCTCAATTCTTACTTGAATGTGGACCTTCCTCACATTTCTTGTATTGGAGTGGCCGATTATGACCGTTTGGTGTGTTTCCTCTTTTCTGTAATTTGACTCTTTGTTCCGCCTTTGCCTTCCTTCCAGGCTCCAACGGCTGCTCATCTTTCTCTCTTTCTTTCTTTCTCTTTCTCTTTCCCTTGGAGGTGGGCTACCTTTTCGCCTCGGGCTATAGTTCGACCTGGATCTGCATACTCGTGCGATGTGCCCTTTCTTCTCACATTTCCGGCAGATGGCGTCAATGAAACGGCATTCTGACCGGGGGTGATTTCCTCCGCAACGGTTGCATTCAAATTCGAACCTTCTGTTTGCCCGCTCTTTTTTGTCTCTTCCTGCCTTCAGGTGGCACACGTCGTCCTCCTCGCTACTGGTCTCTGTTTCAACGTCCTCGTGATGTGTTGTAGTCTTGTCTCTGTCCCCCTCTGATCTGGGTGATTCTCTGGTGTTATAGCCCGCCGATCTGTTAATTTTCTTCATTTTTGCAGCTGATTTTTGGGTGGCTTCAGCTGCTGTGGCTTCTTCCATGGCTTCTTTCACTGTTATTTTGGGCCGGTTTAACAATCGGCTCTGCAGTATGGGATCTTTTAACCCTAGAACTATGCGGTCCCTCAGGGCTTCGTCGAAGTTTAGGAACTCGCACTCACCGCTGATGTCCCTTAAGGCTGCCACGAAATCAGCGATACTTTCATCTTCTTTCTGATTCCTCAGATAGAATTCGTGGCGCTTAATCAGACAGGAGACCGTTGGTGCGTAGTGTGCTCGCAGGATTTTTTCCAGTTCGGGCCAGGTTAAAGTCTTGACATCGGTTGGCGCCGCTAGTGCTTTCGCCATGCGGAAGACTGTCGGACCGCAATGGGTCAGGAAAACCTCTCTCTTCCGATGTTCCGATACGCCGTTCAGGTCACTGCTCTCCAGGAACATGAGGAAACGGTCCACGTAGGACTGCCATTCTTTTTTCACCGGGTTGAATTGTTCGGGTGGTGTATTGTTCCCAGACATTTTGCCGCTCGATCTCCGCCGCTATGCACTCGCTTAATTTAGTGCTGTCTTGATCCCACCTTCGTCACCAGTGTTTAGGCAGCGGAGAGACGAGGCACACACTCAAAAGTGATTCAGCTCTTCTTGTTTATTTCAGAGTTCAGAATGCCAGGAGCCGCGGCAGCCTCTCTTTTAAAGGCTGCCCGCGCCTCGCCAGCCAATGGCAGGGGTTCGATCTCCCGCCGGAACGGTAACCAATAGGAGGTGAGTATTTCAAATACAAAACACCTGGGAAAGTGGTCATGTGAATGGCACACTTGTTGAAGAAAATAAGGGCAATAATTGATTTTACATGAGTTGGGAAAGCATGAGATGAAAACTGTTGTCAATGTGGAGCAGAAAGGGAAAGTGAGGATTGAACCCAAATGGAAGCATATTGGATTAGGGTTGCACCCCACTAGTTAGAGAACAGAGGGAGGTCAGTTGGGATTATTGGGATAGTACAGCTGTGTGTGCCATTAGTGTCATACAATTTTGGATGATAACTGCAAATAAATGAAGTTCATTGTTATGATATGGCTAGGGTCTTTAGTACTGGCTGCAGGAATATATATTTATTTATAACTTAGATTTATATGATATCACATACCTGATCTTCTGTATTGTTAAAAAGGATTTCTTTATTTGGAAAACAGACTGGTCTGAATTAGTAAGTCTGCTGATAGTAATGTTTGCTAACTTGCTTATAGTGTAGTGGTATATTGTAAATACAGCACATGTTTATTTTTAAATTCAGATTTCCAGTGATCTGTCCTTTAAAACTTAGTAACTTTTCCCTGAAGACTGCTAATTGTTTGAGTAAATGAAATACGTGCAACAACATGTGATGAGAATTCCCATTTTCAGAAGCAATGTGTTCAAGGAAAAATACCAATAGAAACTTTCCTAAAGAGAGCCAGTATTCCTGGATCCAAATGCAAATGAATCAAAATGGTTACTAGAAGTATTACATTTGTAGTTCCATAAGAGACTATTTTTAGGCCACATGGGATCTATCTTGTAAAGATGAAGTTTAGTTCTGATTTATACATCCCCATTGGAGTTACTTATTAAACTGTCACTCAGAGAACACAACAGTGGAAAACCCATTACTGACTTAATTAGATCTGTGGTACTTTCAGCTTAATAGTGGCTGGTGCCAGTATGTGGTCAAGGAAGTATGTAACTATGACACAGAAGTGGGAGAAATGAATATATTTGTCCCCTGTAACAATTTTTTCAAATGTAAGGAAAACAGAAAATATTTTATATAAATATTTCATATCAGGGAAAGAGGGTCATTTTTTAAACGATTATTTCAGTTCTGTTCCCCAACTACTCAGTGTTAGACTTTTTGTTCAAAATGTTGTATAAGCACTGCATAAGCTAATATAATCCTTGGTTGCATAAACAGAGGCATAGAATCAAGGTCAGGCAAAATATTAGTACCATTTTATAAAATCTTAGTAAGTCATACTTGGAATACTGCATCCAGTTTTGGTAATCACATTACAAAAAATATGTTGAGACTTAAAATGCAGAGAAGAGCAACTAAGATTATTAAAGGCCTGGAGATAAAACATATGAAGAATGGTTGCAGGAACTGGATAAGACTAGTTTAGAGAAAAGAAGGACTAGTGGGGAGGGAATGACAACAATATTCCAATATTTGAGAGGCTGCCACAAAGAGGAGGGGATCAGCTTATTTTCCAAAGCACTAGAAGGCAAGACAAGAAACAGTGAATGGAAACTAATCAAGGAGAGAAGCAACCTGGAATTAAGGAGAAACTTCCCAACTGTGAAGACAATTAACTAATAGAACAGCTTGCTGTCAGAAGTTGTGGGTGCTTCATCACTGGAGGTTTTTAAGAAAAGACTGGGCAGTCATTTGTCCAAAATGGTACAGGTGGTTAGACTAGAAGACTTTCAAGGTTCCTTCCAGTTTTATTCTGGTTGAATGATTGAGTGAATGAGTGGAAATTATGAATACAAATTTTAACTTGCATCCTGTTAGCTTTCACAATGACTTTGGAAAAAAGCAGCAGTTACTTCCATCTCCAAATAATGGGCATCTGAGACATAAACAGTAAAGAATGACTATCATGGTTTTTCCAAACCACTCCAGAAAGAGAATTCAAAGCAAATTATATAGTAGTATATCATAAATACTATTTACAATTTCTACTGGAGACTGTTTTAAAACATGTTATCAAAGCAGAACATAGATTGTGTTATTCAGTTTTGAATATTTCAATCTTAAAAAGTAAATCTATACATTGCAAAGAGTATATCTGCATTATCCACTTATATATGATAAGATTAAGTTCTAATACTTATAATTTCCTTGCTAACTAATATCCCCCATAAAGCTTATCAGATTTCTTACATTGTTTGAGTTTGACTTCAATAACTGTCCAGTGATGAGATGCAAACTGACTAGGGCTTTTGCAACTTCCAATAGCTATGTAAAAGAAGTTCTTTTTTCACCTCTCAAACATCATAATGAGATATATGTGCCAAAATGTTCCTTTTTATATCTATTAATGGCACAAAAGCCTGTGTTGCACCTGGTTACCTGAGCTCTGTTCAATCTGTGCAAATGTATTGAGAAAAAAAAACATTTTGGGGTTTTGCTCCAGATGTCATTTCTATTTTCTACTGCAATTGTGTTAGGTTTCCATCCATTAAGATTAGCAATTAGATGTTGCTAAGAAGAGATGCACATATATTGTAGGCCACAGCAGATTTCTTCCTTTTCTAAAGGTTTACCAGTGGTAACTGTCTGCAGCTCTTTCAACCAGAAACATATTTGTGAGCTGGAAGTATCTTATTTGAGGAAATTACATGGCAGATGTAATTTCAAGAATATTAAATTATGTGACCTTCCATTGTTGCTTGTCATGTGCCAAGCATAGATTGAGACTACAAATCTATTCATGTTTTTTTTAAAGAAACTTGCACTGCTTTCAGAATTAAGCATGAAAATGATGTTCCTTCTGTTAATGCAATTTTATCTGTGACTAAGGCCCACTAAATTTAGTGGTACTTACATTAGAGCTGGCATCTATAGCAGGAGTCCTCTATCTCTGGTCCATGAACTGGCACTGGCTGTGGTATGCCAGAAACTGGGCTGTACAAACAAGCCAAATCTCATCCATTGGATGAAGGCAGCATGAGAAACCACACTCTTTCTGGTCCATGGAAAAACCTCTCTCCATGGAATCGGTCCCTGGTGCCCAAAAGGTTGGGGGCTGCTGAAATATAGGATTAGACAGAACTACATCCAGATACAGTATGAGTTTTGCATTATTGTAAAATATTGCATCTTTTACAATAAAATGCTTTGCAGAAATCAACAGAAATATTTTTTCTGAGTTATAATAAATTCTTGTGTTAAAGTCATGATTACAAAAACAAGCCCGAAACTTAGCAATTCAAAGGAACAGTTATCTGTGACTGAAAAGCAAAAATACCTGAATATATTTAATGTTCCTCTATCACAGAGATGGGCAATATGGCCCCTTTACAACCTGTGGACTTCAAATCCCAAAATTCTTGAGCTGGAATTCTTGAAGTTGGCTCAGGACTTCTGGGAATTGAAGTCCACAGGTCATAAAGGAGGAATAGTTGCCCACTCCTGTTATATTATTATTTTTATTTTTTTTATTAATTACATTTATATACCGCCCTTCTCCCAAGGGACTCAGGGCGGTGAACAGCTCGTCTAAAAACCCCACAAATACAAAAGTTAAAAAGTAATTAAATATTAGAATCAGCTGCAGACTAAAATTAGAAAACCCCCCCCCCACCCTTAAAACCCAATTTAAAGTTAAAAATGGCATGTTTGCTCCTCAGATAGATTTTTTTTAAAAAAAATATTTTTATTCCACCTTTTTCTTTTCTTGTACAATTCTAGGCAACCTAATACTACTTTTTCCTCCTATTTTCCCCACAACATCCTGTGAGGTGAATTGGGCTGAAAGAGAGTGATTGGCCCAAAGCCATCTAGCCGGGTTTTCATGTTTAAGGCAGAATGGAGTCTTGACCTCTAGGCCAACACTTTAACCACTAGACCAAACTGGCTCTTGGACTGAGGACACCCAAATCCTCAGCCACCAACATGGTTTAGGCTGCTCTTTCACTCTGTGTGTATATGTGTGTGTGTGTGTGCGTGTGTGTGTGTGTGTGTGTGTGCTCAGAAACTCATGCAGGGCCTGATGGACAAATCTATACTTCCTTGTAACTAGTCCATTGCATTGAAAAATGATATCTGTAGTGTTCATTGTTGATTTATTAATTCAACAGAAAACAGCAAAATTATAGTGGATCACATTATGGATTAATTTACACAAAGGGTTTCCTAGGAGTTGCCAAACAGTAGATTTACACTTAACCCATCTCCATTGAAAAACATTGTAGTCCTTACATAAAGAAATTATCTATGAATTATTGTTCATTTCAAGCTATCAATTGAGGATGTTTCAGTAAATATTTTAATCAGGGAGGCTTGATACATAGTTTTATAATATATGCTTCAACTATTGGAAATATATTAGTAAAATTATGAAAAATGACTTGTTATTAAAAAGGGAAGAGATGTGAAAATTTAAATTTAAACATACTTCCAGAGAAAATAAAACAGTAACTTGAACGGTTCGGATCATGGATGAAGTATCTTGGTATTCCCTGGTGGGTCACAATCAGAAGGGAATGTGCAATTAAAACAAAAATTGTCCCAGGCACAGATTTTGAGTAAAAGTATGACTAAAATTAATGAATAGTTTTCCTATTTGCTTCTTTTTTCCAGCAGAGAGATGAATCTATGAACTACCAACAGTTTCTAATTTTTTATTAACACAATAAAATGTTATTTTGTGTGACTTTAGCATTTCTACTATGTACCTTAGCTTATCTATAATCTTCCCGGTGTCTGTGGAAGTGCATGTGCTGATGAAATTTAAGATTTTCATTTATTATTTTAAATATTTAAAGCCTTTTGAAATGGAAAAGTATATGGTGTATGGAAAAAGCAGAGGGAAGGTAAAAGTTTGCAATACTCTATTTGTGTGAGTTGGGGTTTGGGGGTCTTCTTTTTTACAGTTGCTTTCATAAAGAGTAAATAACAGTCAAAAATCAATATGGAATAAAAAAAATTAGAGTGCCTGTCAAAAAATGAAATCCAGATCTGGGGAATTGAGAAGATGTAAGCAAGTTCATTCTGCCTTCCCAGTAAATGGTTAACATCATACTGCTTTTGTATTTTCATTGAAACTGCATTCTTCTCTCTCTCTCTCTCTCTCTCTCTCTTTCTCTCTCCCCCTCCCTCCCTCCCTCCCTGCCTCCCTCCCTCTCAAAAGGCATGCCATATAAAATTCTCAATTGGTGCATGCAAAAAGCTACCTTCTGAAAGGTAAATAACTTTTGTGCCAGCTTAGTCTCAAAGGCAAAAAGGACTGTAACTGTGGTCAAGCCATCCCTGGACAAGAGGATTATAGCAATACTTATGTGCTCTATGGGCCACCAAGGCTACCTGTTCTTGAGTAATAGAGGTGAATCCACTAAGTAGGCACCAAGGCTGCACATGTTCCTTCATGAGGAGAGTAACCCATACAGAACTGATGATTCATCCAGTTCCCTGATTCAAGTGCTGGTGATTCACAGTTTATTTAGCTAGATCTTACTTGCTCTTTTGAATTAAAATCCTCCATAACTGTGGTGACAAAAATATTGTATATAGATGTCTGTAATTCAATACAGTAATTCAATACTCTATACAGAAGATGTAACCAAAATGTTGCGGTATTTTTAACGAGCACAAAGAGGATACAGATTTTCACTGAGATGAAAAATACATACATTTTAGGTTGAAGCTGTTTCATTATATCAATTCTCTTGTCTGTTCATTTATTGATAAATAGTGTTAATATTGAAATCTTATTACTGTTTCATTAAGTTCTTGTTGTTATTTGGTATTTTATAATGCGGTAAAAATTTATTTACTTGATGCAGATGGTCATTACAAATTGGTCATCTTATCATTATATTACAGTATAAATATCTTGTGTGGTGACATTAAACAGATATACCAATGTACATATTAATAATATAGTAATTTTGACTTTTAAGATAAAACAAGGTATTTATTGGAATAAATATTTCTGAATATACATTTCAGAATATTTAATATGTTCTTCTCCAGAGAGTCACAAGAGCATTTCATTCCAGGAAGCTAAGCAATGGAGAAGCCAATTATTGGGAAACTCGATTAAAAAAATAAGAATTCTCCCAATGAAGGAACTTTTTTCCTCTTTAAATACAGGTCGTTGGTGGTGAAATGTTTAATAGTAAATGGATTCAGCAAACATGTTTTATTCTGTGATTACTCATCAAATGAGTAGCCTTGTGTTCTAATTTACTGAAAAATATTTAAAAGTGTGTCATAGGACAATCCTTCACTGGATTGTTCCCTTTATTGGAACACAAACTAATCTCATTTAATATAAAACTTTCATAAAGAAGACATTATAGCCTTGAAAATGTCCACTTACATCAGCTTGCTATGGTGTGATGTACCACATTTTTTAAAAATTACAGAAAATTATTTCTTGAGTTGTATCTATGTCTGTACTACTATCTTGAAACATATTTCTAAGTTCTTAGTGATATGTAAATGACCACCCTTCCTTTTTACAGATTGGGACCAGTTGTCCCAATTAATTTTTTTCACTACCAGTTCTGCAGACATGGCTTGGAGGCATGGCAGTGGAAGGATATTGTAAAATCTCCAATCAGAGGTGGTATTTGTTGGTTCTCGGGATTACTCAAAATTTCCACTAACAGTTCTCCAGAACTGGTCAGAACCTGCTGAATACCACCTCTGATTGGGACCACAGGATCTGAAAGAAACACTGTTCCTAATTGTTCATACTTGTACCCTAAGAACATGAACTTCTGTCTCAGATGCCTTCCAGGATAAAATGTTTGTGAGAACTAACAGAAAGCAAATATTTTTAGTGAATTTTTGACTTGAACCAAAAGTGCTTTTTTTCAAAAGGCAACTGGACTTTCTGGTTTTTCTTTGAAGATGTTTCGTTTCTCATCCAAGAAGCTTCTTCAGCTCTGACTGGATGGTGGGGAATGGAAGGATTTATACTCCTTGCGACAGCTGGTTATTTGCATTCTTTTAGGGGTTGTTAAGGTCACTTGGAGGTTTATCTGGGTCATCAGGGTCTCCTGAATGGTGCCAATTGGTGTGCAGCTTCTTGGAACTGTTGAAAGGGTAGTGTTATAGATTGGAGATAGATGATGTTGTATCCTTCCTTTATTGAGTAAGAGCTGTTCAATTTTGACATAGATGGCCTCTTTAAGTGCTCTTTCAAATCAGCGGTCCTCTCTGTCCAAAATGTGGACTCTGCTGTCTTCAAAAGTGTGGCCTGTGTCTTTTAAATGCAGATGGACTGGTGAATCTAGTCCTGATTTGTTTGTTCTCCTATGTTGTGCCATGACCTTAATGACCTGCTAAAAGAATGCAAATGACCAGCTGTCTGCAAGGAATATAAATCCTTCCATTCCCTACTGTCCAGAAGCTTCTTGGATGAGAAGCAAAACGTCTTCAAGAAAAGCCAGAAAGCTCAGTTGCCTCTTGCAAAAAAAGCACAACCATGAGACAACCATGACCTAAATGACTGAGAATCTCCATAGACATTTTGACTTGAACATTTCAGTATTTCAATCATTCAGAATGTAAAATGTCCATGATTTTAAATCGCCCTGAAAAAAACTGGTCCTTAGCGAACACACTTTGAAAAATAAACAAAATAAATGTTTAATAAGACCCAACCCCTTGCAGGCACTCTGTTCTATGCATGTAGATCACCCTTGACTGAAAATACCAAAGTTCAACAAACTCATTGTTTTGTTCTAAGAAGGAAGTGCTCACAGCCGTTGAATTATTCCAGAGAAGAACCAGCTGATTGGATGACCTGATCCTTCCTTGTTCACACATTTAATTTAATCAAATTTAATTAAATCTAGTACAAAACATCCTCTTCTATTTCTTCGTCAGGCTTATTCATAAGGAAGCTGGATTTTCTGCTGGCTAAAGAAAAAAAAAAATGCAAACCACACCAAACCTCCTGCCTTGAAAATGCTGCAGGCTTTTTCAGTAGATCCACTTCCAAAACCTGTCACTGCCTTAACGGTTGTGTAAGCAAAATCTTTTTTTTTTTTCTTACAACAAAGGTACCTTTTAATAAGACATGAATCAGTCCCCTCTACGCTAATCCTTTTTGCTTTGTATAAAGCTGACAATTTCATAATCAGTCTCTCATTTATTTACAATTCCCAGGAAAGAACAATTTAATTTATATATGAAAGGTCATTCTTAAAGTATTGAGTTTTTCAAACATTCCCATTCAAGATTCCCTCTTTGACCTCAAACTGTCCTGTTTATTATCTGGGAGGTCTGCTGATGTTGAAAAATGCTACCAAATAAACATACGGATAAAGCACTTTGTAGATTTAGAGATCTAGCACAATAGAGAAATGATTGGATAACAAATGTCAATAGTATCAAAGACCTTGAGGTTTCAAGTGATTTGCATACATTTCTGAAGCACATTGTATACTTGGGTTAAATGTGATACTTCTTATAGGTCTTAACTTTACCTTTGTCAATATTTCAGGTACATTTCACACAATTTATTTTCCTTCAGTGGTTTATTCAGTGATCCGTGATATGTATCATTCTACATTTCATATTCTAAGAATCTGACTATGTCTTTGAAATATGTATATTAAATTAGCACTATGCAAATCCTTCAAACTAGATGATGGGGTTGGGGTTTTTTTTTTGGTCATTTTGACACAAGCAGAAAGATCCTGTCAATCCACTTGCTTATAATGCATGAGTGAATTTCCTCTCTTTGTTATTGCAGTGCACGCTTGCAACAAAATAGCCAGAGGCAAAATGCTGAACAGATTGATGCAAATGACATTTTGGTTAAAATGCATTATGATGATCAGAAGTACTTGTGGATGGCATGATTCTTTAAGTACGAAGCATAGGTCCGTAATGGCGAACCTATGGCACATGTGCCACAGGTGGCACACAGAGCCATTTGTGTGGGCCCATAAGCCCCAGCCAAATTTACCTACATTGCACATGTGTGTGCCTCCCAGCTGATTTTCGGCCTGTTTGGGGCCATTTTTGCCCTCCTGAGGCTCGAGGGAAGCCTCTGCAGCCTCAGGAGGCTGAAAAACAGACCTTGTGGAAATACCAGAAGTGCTGAAACGGGCTCTTTTTGAGCCTCCAGAGGCTTCCCTCAAGCCTTCGGGAGGGCAAAAACAGCATCACCCAGGCTCCAGAGGCTCTCCGGAGGCTAAAAACAGGCACTTCCAGTATTTACAGAAGGCCCATTTTACGGCCTCCTGAGGCTGTAGAGACTTCCTTTTAGCCTTGGGAGGGTGAAAAAGGGCCGAAAAGCAGGTGGGAGGCGCATACATGCACAGTGCAGAACTGGAGGGGGTGTTGCACATGCATGCACAGGGAAATGGGGCACATTGCATTGTGGGTGCCACCGAGTGGTGGTATTCAAAATTTTTTACTACCGGTTCTGTGGGCGTGGCTTGGTGGGCATGACAGAGGAAGGATACTGTAAAATCTCCAGTCAGAGGTGGTATTTGCCGGTTCTCCGAACTACTCAAAATTTCCTCTACCGGTTCTCCAGAACTGGTCAGAACCTGCTGAATACCACCTCTGATGCCACCACGTGCGTGCTTTCAGCACACCACAATAAAAAGGTTCACCATCACTGGCATAGGTGATGTATAAACACTTTTATCAAGGTTGAGTCAGCCTTCCATCCTTCCGAGGTCAGTAAAATGGGCACCCAGATTGTTGGGGGCAATAAGCTGACTCGGTAAACTGCTTAGAGAGGGCTGTAAAGCACTGTGAAGCAGTATATAAGTCTAAGTGCTAAGTTCTATTGCTATATTTCAGTGTTGAACATGGCATTGTTCCCTGCATTTTTGTTGGTTCAACAATCACCTATGGATTGCAGTAGTTATTTTTAAGAATTACTATAGAATACTTCTTTGTTGACACGGAAGGGTTTTTTTAGAACTTTAAAAAGGAGTGGAGGTTTTCTGGAATGCTGACATTATAAACCCTTTCTCGTTCTTTCTGTCAGGGCACAGAAATCTCTGTAAGGGAGGAACAAATGAAGAAACGCCCATCACAATATTAAGATGCAAAGCCTTACATAATTGTCTCCTGACATTGGATGCATGGATACATGGGTCTACTGGGAATCACAATGCCAGAAAAAAATAATGGACTGTTTCAAAAACCTTCATTAAAAGTGATCAAATAACTTAATGGTAATGGAGTACATATTAATCCATAGTCAAATAATCAATAGCGCTAATCAGCATTTCTGTGCAAATGTTAAGATACACAAAACAATATTCACTGCATGAGTACAATTGAGGCGGAGTCTGTTTTTTGAAAGCAATGGACTCTGAACCAAATAGAAAAGTACTGAAGAAGGAAAAAAAGTGGCAACATCTTATTCAGGAAGAAATTTGTTCAATAATGTCTTAATGAGATATGTTCATTGACCTAAAACAGAGAAGTGCAACTGAGTTTCATGTTGCTATACACACATCATTCTTTGTTTTATTTGCCCTAGATCACTTCCAGATCTCCATGGCTTATAACATTATTGCTTAGCTTTATTCATTTTTTTGCTTGTATCTTCCATTTGTTTTTAAAAGAGATACAGCTTGTCTGCCAATATTTATGGTTTGAGAGTATTTGCCCCAAATGATCTGTAATCTCCAGGTTTTCTGCTATCCTTCTAAATGGTCCTATATCCAAGGGTTGGATGCTACCAGTTCGGCCTGGTTCTATAGAACCTGTAGCTATGAAGAGAAGCTGACACCAAACCGGTTCGGTATTTGCCCGGGCTCTAGGCTGTCCTTTATTCCCTGCTTTTCCCTCCTCAGCTGCTTTGCGCGACACAGCTGAGGCTGAAAAAGCAGGAAACAAGAGGATTTTCAAAAGCTGCACACCGGAGCGCAGTGCTTGTCAACTGTCCAGGAGGCACAGCTGATGATTTCTTGCAAACGCTGCACACACGATTGTCTCTAGTTCGGACAACTGGCAAATCGCTCCACTGGCTAGCCCCGCCCCTCCCTGCCCACTCTCTCCTTACCTGGCATGCGAGCTATCCAACTTTCCTGATTTGATAACTTGCTATTTTTCCTTTTTTTCCCCTGACAATCAACTGCTCTGCTCTGCCAGGAGATTTAGATTAGCTAGAAAGCAGGAAATCCTTGGGGGAACTTGAGTGGGAAAATCTTTTTTTTTCAAACAGGGATTACAGGCATTTCATCAAGAAGAACAAGTATTTTACTTCAATGTTCTGTGAGCAGAAATTCTTGTTTTTAGCCCATAGCATCTAGATTTTCTCACAATATCTCTTGGGTCTGAACAAATCTAAGAAATATAGATGATAGGTACAACAGATCAGCACCTTAGTTTTAAATAAGCTTACTCACGGGTTAAAAAATTAAGTTAAATAAGAGAGAGGGGAGAAAGAGAGCTTGTTGCTGCAGATAGAGAATAGTAAGTCAAATAATATTCTTTAGAAGAATGCCACAAGAAGGAAGAAGTGGATAAGGAAGAGGAAGAAATGTTCAGATAAGGGAGAATGAGAGGAAGAAGGAAATAATGTGGGAAGATCCTGTTTTCTGTCTCCTGCACAGAGGTGGATTTGTAGCTATGCAGATGCAGAAAGATAAATTCCACAAAACATCCATAACAAAGTACATTTATTGGTACATCAGGTATCCTCATAACTCACATTTGTGACAAAGTTCTTCTTTAATGACCTTTGTATATCAGCCTTGCAGGTAAAAGATGGTTATCTCCTAACCCATCTCGTAGGATAGAAAGAAGCTGCTATGAGTTAGTGAGTCCAGGCAAGAATGGAGAAACTCCCCCAACCCATCGAGGGTCAATTTAGTGACCAATCAGGATTACAGATGTGGCCATGTGACATGAACTACATTTCCCAGGATACCTTTAACTACATTTACCATGATGCATTCTCTTAAGGGGACTGCTCATAATTCCTAAGTAACTATCCAATTCCCATAGACTGGCTGGGACAGTATATCCTGGAAAAGAGAGAGAGAGAGAGAGAGAGAGTTCCTGAGAGGTGTGTATGTATGTGTGTGTATACAGTATATAGACATACACACTATACACACGCAAACACATATGCACTATATATATATATATATTCCATATTCCAACAACATAACATAACAGAAGATTAAAAAATAATAACCAAGCTAGATTGAAAAGCATTTTTTTCTTACTCTGCCCTTCAGAACTACAGAATAAAATAGTTGGAAAAAACCTTGGAGGTGTAATTCAACCACCTGCTCAAGAAGGAAACCCTATACAATCTAGTGATTGCCTAGACTCTTCCTAAAAGCTTCCAGTGATGAAGCACCGACAACTTATGATAGCAAGCTGTTCTACTGATGAATTGTTCTCACCGTTAAAAATTTTCTCCTTATTTCTAGGTCTTCTTGATTAGTTTCCATCCATTTTTTCTTGTCTTGCCTTCTGATGTTAGGGAAAATAGGTTGACCCCTTCTTCTTTGTGGCAGCCCCTCAAATATTGGAATAATGCTATCACTAGTTCTATCACTATTTATTTCCACTAGTTCTAGTAATTATTGTATATCATCAGCTCCTGGGGGAGAGTTCATTTTATTAGAGAACTAACTAGGGACTTCTGCAGGAGGAATTTTCAAAAAGTCAAGGTAGCAGCTGCAACTGCATGATCAAAGCCCCTTTTGCTCTGTTGATCCTAAGTCCAGGTCAATAGAACCATTAAATGGAACAGTTCTGTTTATCAGTCTGAGATGCTGCATGTCCAGTTCAGGAATTCAGTATGCTGGAAAGAGACATGCTATACCTCAAAAGGGGTGAAGAGAAACATTAAAATAGTATCATTGTGTACTTGAAGCAAGAGG
This sequence comes from Bungarus multicinctus, assembly GCA_023653725.1. Lineage (NCBI taxonomy): Eukaryota > Metazoa > Chordata > Lepidosauria > Squamata > Elapidae > Bungarus > Bungarus multicinctus. The sequence goes on along the minus strand of CM042836.1, from coordinate 68,391,716 downwards.
GGGGAAAACATTGGATTCATGATATCTGTCTATTCCAAATTAGTCAGAATATTGCAATTGGTAGCCCCCATCAGAGCTATTCAACTGTTGGCAAAATTGGGGCAAAACAATTGTGGCAAAACAGTGTATCTATATTTGCACACCATATATCATAACAGATCTTCTGCTGAATGTTCAGACAACATAATTAGATTTAATAAACCTGATTTTAAAGGAATAAAATTCAAAACCCCTTGAATGTTGTGAAAGATGGAAATTTTTATCCTTATAATGTGAAACTTTTCAATGAAAAATAATAACATGATATTGGTAACTGTCTTTTTTCATACTAGATGTGAGAAGATGGAAGGATATTTTTCCCTGACTGGCTGAAAAAGGACCCAGCCTAGACTATTTTTTGTTTTATCTCAACTCCAGATTTAAATGCTTGAGTAAGAATGTACAATATCTCTTTCTTTTAGTTCTCTCATCTCTATTTGGAATACCATCAGGACATACTATATATCAAGTATAAGATATGATAAGTTTTTGTTGAAATGTTAGTAAGTCTAAATTTAATCTTGCAGGATATAAGGAGCAAAAAACAAAGATAGAACATCTGGAAAGAAAAACAGTTACACATCAGAAAGGAAACCTTTCTAGGTATTTATTTATGAGATTTAAATCTGTTATGGCTGGATAGCTAATTACTAATTACTCAAATATAATTGTTGACATTCAATACTAAATATCTAAGCTATTCTAGGGTGGAGAGGTCTTTGGAACAAAGCCTGTCCCTTTTGACATAAAGCAACAAAATTGGTCAATTAAGAGGTAAAATAAAATGCAACAAAAATACATACATGATGTTAAGATTAAAACCAATCTTCAGTGCAAGTAAGCTTAATCAAAACACACTCCCAATTTTAAAAAAGTCCTTTTGCTTGCCATCTGGGAAGAAGAGGAAATGTGATCTGCCTCTTTTGAAAGGCCATGCTAATGCCAAAAAGAGGCTCATCTCTGCTCTACATTACGATATGTAGAAATTAATATCTGCTGCCACTTTTAATACTTATAGAAGTACAATATTTTGAACAAATGAAAAAAGCAGCTGATCCATGATCTCTTCTGAAGACTTCTGGGTCTCTACCAGGTTTTTTAAATAGTAGGTATGGTCATTTTTTTTTTTACTCCTTATTAAGTTCTTAACTTGTTAACATGAGTTCTCCAGCATAACTCAAACACAATGTTTGAAATATACATAACACATTACTCTAAACTGTCTATAAATTACAAGATAGCCTGGTCATAACCCATATGGACAGGCCACAACCCTTTACTTCCTCAGCAGATACCGTATGGCAGCCCTCACAGCTGATCCTTTTCTTGACTAATTCTTTGACATATCTGGACGTTGACTTGAGTTGAGCAATAGCATTGGGATGAAATAGGGCTCAAAAAGCAAACTTTACTGCCTTCTTGGGTAGCACTGACTCAGCAGGTTTAATGGCAAACAGCTGAAATTTCCACTGACATTTTTTCAGTGATTCCTTGCTGAAAAGATTTCTCCCTCAGCAGGCTCAATATTGGCTCAATGACTCTTCATGAAGCTGTTGTACAAAAACAGCTTTCTAACCTGCTGTAATTCAATGCTTTATTCCAGTAAGTTGTCACCTTAGGAAATCGCCTGGTGTGTGTGTCTGTATGTTTAATATAATAGAACAGTCAGGGGCCCAATGTTAGAGAACTTCACTAAATTACCTCAAGTGAAGTATAGTCAATATGTCTGAGAAGCTTGTCAAAGGTTTATAAGAAATTATAAGTACCAAAAATAGATGCTCTGGAAACTGGTAACTATTAGGTTATTCTAAAGGTCAGGATTTGCTGGATGCTATATACATAAAGCACGCTTAGTACTCTGACAAATCTAAAAGTCCTGGTTTTTCAAAACCTTTAATGAACCAGTGAATGCACACACACAGAGATGCACAAACACATTAAGTTATTCAAGTGGTGGCTAACAGAGTTATCTGAATTAATGCCACCTAAAATTCTAGTTGAGAGCCAGTTTGATGTTCACACTAGAAGCCAGGAGACTATAAATTCCAGTCCTGCCTGAAGCCCAAAGCCAACTGGATGACCTTTGGCCAGCCACTCCTTGTCAGCTCTTGGAAAGAGACAAGGGCAAACCAATTCTGAAATCCTGCCCAAAAAATTGCAATGACTTATTTCACAGCTGCCCCAGCCCCATACTATATCAGAAAAAATAAAATGTAAGACAGCTAGGCCAATCTAATAGGTAGGGGAAGTGAACTGATAGCCCGTCAATCATTTTTAAAACCTTGCCAGCAAAAACTAGATAGCTGGATTTGTGTGTGAAGGTAGCTCAAAAAGAGCTAAATTCCCCACTTTTGAAGCCATTGGGCAGATTAAGCATAATAGCTCAAGGCTGAAAGGGTTGTTAGGATCAATTCTGGAATTTCTCAATGGATCAAGAAAAGTTTGGATTCAGAAAAATAAAATGTTCCTCTGATAAACCTCTGTAAGAAATTGACTTATTATAGTAATGTATGATGGTATAAAAATACATGTAGGAGATGACCAGGCTGAGCCCAAGGAAAGGGTCAAACAGATCATCAGTCATGAATCCCTTCACACCCACAAGAGATCTAAGACTAGCCCACCTTGAATTCCTTTGGCTCTTATCTACTGCCAGTTTGTTCTGGCTTTTAGTAGTTCAGATTCTTGTAGAGAGGTTAAGCTTGCAATAAATCTTTAGAACCATTTGAACTGCCTGGATCTTTTGATTTCCCTGGAACTTGACAACAGAATGGGACTGAGCAGCTCTCTTTTTCCCTACCTGGTATCACAATTTTAATTTTGTTTGGCATCTGTATAATTAATTGTATTTAAACATTTGAAAAGTTGTTTTAAGGCAAATTAAGTTTCCCAATGTCCTCTATTTAAATGACATAATGCTTGATTCAAAAAGTAATCAAGGATGTGGTTATATAGTTCAAATGGTTGTAAAGATTTATTGCAACCTTACAAGTATCCAATTATTCTTGCTAAGAATGTTTAATATATAGATTCAAAAGAATGAAAATGACCATTTTCAGTCAGTGGGAAGATCTTGGAGAATCTGATTCTAGAACAGGGGTGTCAAATTCGCGATGACACATCACGTGATATATCACAACTTTTTCCCCTTTTGCTAAACTGGTTGGCCAATGTGTGATGCAACTGACCCACGGGCCATAAGTTTGACACCCCTGATCTAGAAGAAGAAATTATCAAGAAGAATAGAAAGAGGTAGGAAAAGCAAATAAGGAGGGAAATGGAACTGGTACCAAATATTAGGAGATTAATACAAGCTGTGTGATTTTGGTATAGGCAAAGTTCCAGTAGTAGCTTTGGGAGTCAGCACAGAAGAATTGTGGTTAGCAATTATGATGCAGGAAAGCTGTATCGTCTTTTACTAATGATCTTGTGAAGAAGTCCAATCTTAACTTAGCCCAGGGCTAGTGGCATGATATTGGACCCATTCTTTTTGATTGCAAGTTGTACTTTGCAGGAAGAGCTGCTTACTTAGATTCTTTTTTAAAAAAATAGCGCCCAGGAAAAACTGTCTTTCCTATTTTTCAGGGAATGAACTTTCATATTACTCTTGCACCCTTTATTCCAAAGAGCACTTCATAGAGCACAGAATATCATGATCAGATTGGGGTTAATGGTAGGGGTGTTGACTTACTATGAACATGTCCTATTGTTTTTTTTTGTATCTATTTGTATATTTCTGTTAATGTTACATATTTGATATGGTCAAATGACTTAACCAATAACATTTCTAATAATAAAAAGGTAGTGGCATGCAATCTGGATTTGAAGTATAAAGAACACCTTGGAAGTGTCATGCTTGAAGCATTTAGTCATATCTCCCTAAAGAAGTGACACTTGTCAAGCCACAGTACAAGTCAAGGGAAGTCATGGCTCTCTAAAGGCACTGATAGGTTCAATGAACACAACCACAAGACCTCTAAAGCTCATTTTCTGCTTCAGATCAAAATAGCTGCATTTGACTGGTTGGGAATAAAATTAGATTTGGGTGGGGGAAGAAATTTGGTAAAGCATTCCAGAGGTTTGATATATTTGACCTGTGATCAGCACCTATCTAATCAGTGTCCTTTGTTTACTCTTTATAGAATTTTTAATTGTAAACATGCAAGCATATGCAATTATCATTTGAACTTTTTCTAGACATCTATCTGGGTTTTGAATTGTTCTCATTACAGTTAACTTTGAATCTTTTAAATTCTGATTTTTTTGCTATTCTTATTGCCTTGTCCTGTAAAATATGATTCAGGACAAAAAGAGGAAGGTTTTGGTCCCTTTAGATAGAATCAATGGAAGCAAATATAAAGGGTGGGGAGGAGAGAAGAGGAGTACAAACTAAGCATAAGAAATGTTACATAAATATCTTTGCCTCCATGAAAAAATTGGCAATAATAGTACAACTTTCCATCCCTTTCCATCCCGGCTGCTTTTCTTCTAAGAGCTCTTTGCCATTCAATCTTAATCCTTTTAGATTGATGGGCTGTCAGGTAAAGTTATGGTAGGACTCATATTTTGCTTTCCCTCAGAGCTGGCCATCATATTTGCTAGGCTTCTAGCAATTCTTTGCTGTGAAATAAAGAAAAGTTTCATTCCATGGAGATGGTGGCTATTGCTATATCAGCTGCTGTTTAAATTACCATGAGATAATTAAATTGCTATGACATAATTATGTACACAAAGGACACATTATTACTTTTTGTTCCTTAGGATAGCCTTAATGTCTGAAACTGCAGTATAGGCTGTTCTCATGTTTTTAGCAGAACATGAACATGAACTCTGAAGCACTTTTCTAATAGTCATTTTATTTTCCAAAACTATTTGAAGGAGAAAAGTAGACATCAAACAAGTAGCATTACTTGAGTTTTATGTCTGCATTAAATGCAGAAATAAAATGCAGCTCCACTTTATTTTTCGTTATTTTTTGCAACACAGATTTAAACAGGAAATCATGATTAATACAGAAAATATTTTTTTCAAACAATGGTTGAACTAACCTTCTCTCTTTTCCTTTTCTCCTGTCCCTTCATTGTAGGAAGCAGGACTCAGGAAACCTTTAGCTGTTGGCTTAAAGAGCTTTTGGAGGGAAGGAAGGAAGGAGGAAGGGAAGGAAGAAAGGGAGGGAGGGAGGAATATTTTTTTAACTTGAAATCCAATTCCTCACAATGCAAGACTATTCACTCAAACATTTTGTTTTCCTTTCCCAATTATTGTTCTCAGGAGAAGTCCAGGTCCAGGTTAAAATCCGGGACCAAGACTTGACTAGGATCAATCTGTTGTGGATCCCTTTGCTTTCATGAAATTTTGATCTTTAAACGAAAATTGGAACTCTGGTATCTGAAACCTATACTGGTTCCCTTCTCCCACTGAGGGGAAGAATGTATCATTAATGTTGCATTTTGTTCTTTTTCATTCAGAGAATACAAAGAAACCAGTTAAACTTTACAACTGAAAGTTCTATTCATTCACACACCCATTCATATCCATCCACCTCTCTTTGTCTCTGTGTTTAGCAAGGATAAGAAATGCTGAGATAGGCTTCCTAATGTGATTGTATTCTTCCTTAACAAATAATTCCCCCAACACTGTCCGACTATTTACAAAGTCTGCACTACTATTACTATTAACCTTCTCATCATTCCTTATCACCCATCCCCTCCCACTTGTAACTGAATGACTGTAACTTTGTCACTTGTATCCTTATGATTTACATTGACTGTTTCCTAGTATGATTGATTGCTTATTGTACCCTATGACTATTATTAAGTGTTGTACTTTATGATTCTTGACACTTGATGAATGTATCTTTTCTTTTATGTACACTGAGAGCATTTGTACTAAGACAAATTCCTTGTGTGTCCAATCACACTTGGCCAATAAAGAATTCTATTCTATTCTTATTAGCTGTAACATTCTCCCTTCAGCAGTTCTCAAGAGTAGATATAAGAAAAGTCCATGCAATAAAATTCCATGGGGGAAGGTACAAAAGAAACACTGGCTCACATTTTCTGTATTGTCTTTTAGATGGGAACATTTGAAATACCACAATAGTTCCAGAAGCTCTGAAAAATTTGTATGCAAACTGTTTACTTGAAGATACAATTGTATGATCAACTGCCAAAATTGTATGATCAGCTGCCAAAAATCAATTGTATTGTTGATAATGGAGCAAAAAATAGAAATCAGTGGTTTTCTGATATTTTATATTTTTGTTTTATTCATTTATATTTACATTTTACATTTTGGTATTCTATCTTACATTGATTTTAAATATATTTTAACACCATGTATGTATATGTGTAATTTTATGTCCATGTATGTATATGTAAAATTTTGTCATGTGGAGCAATTTATGAACCTTTGAAAATGACCATAATAAAATTGATTGATGGACTGAATGAAAGTTTAGATGGTGAAGGCAGATTTGAGTTCTGGAGTAGCTGAGATAGACAACTATTTGTATAGTAGTGGTATAGAAACTAGTGTCCCAAAAAGACCTATGATGAAGGATGTGAATAAGTCATTTGAAAGGATTAAAATAACATCTATTGCAAGACCAATCAGTTTGTTTACAGTATAGTGATGGTGGCTATGTTAATGTTATGTTATGTTAATATTTATTTATATACCGCTCCTTTCCCGAAGGACTTGGAGCGGTATACAGCCATACAATTTAAAACAATAAATATATAGAAGTTAAAACTAAATTAAACTAAAGGCCCTGGCTGAAAACAATTAAAACCCCTCCCTAAAACCCTAAAATTTAATATAAAAATTAAAATACCCAAATCTAAAATCAGCCCAAGCCGGCCTGGTCAAAGCTCAAGGCATGCTGTACGCAACTCCGGAGGCAATCCATTCCAGAGGGCAGACGCCCCCACAGAGAAGGCCCTATTCCTCGGGGTCACCAGCCGGCACATAAATGCCGACGGGACCCACAAGAGATCCTCCCTGTGGGAGCACACCGGACGGTGAGAGGAAAATGGCAGAATGCAGTCTTGTAAATATTCTGGTCCAATGCCATGGAGCGCTTTAAAAGTTAACACTAAAATCTTAAAGCGCACCCGAGAGGCCACTGGCAACCAATGCAGCTCATGCAGGAGGGGCGTCACATAAGAAAACCTTGATGCCCCCATAACCACCCGCGCGGCCGCATTCTGTACCAGTTGAAGCCTCCGGATGCTCCCATTCGGGAGCCCCATGTAGAGGGCATTACAGTAGTCCAGTCGGGAGGTGACCAGGGCATGAGTGACCGTGCGTAAGGCATCCCAATCCAGAAAGGGCCGCATCTGGCGGATCAGGCAAACCTGATGAAACGCCCCCCTGGAGACGGCCATAATGTGGTCTTCCAAAGACAGCCTTACATCCATGTAGAGAAGAACTAGAGATAGAAATTAGAAAACCAAAAGTAAAATCATATTCAATCTCAAAGTGGAAGGTCAGACTGGAGGCTAACATAAAGAAATTAAGATCAGATGGAAATAATTTAAAAAACATGAAAGAGCAAAAATTGAAAATGTAAGGATCAAGACAAGCCTAATGAAAAATTTTGCCTTAGCACCAGACAAACTGAAGAAGCTTTGGAAATTATAAAGCAAGAAATAGCCAGTTTATTTTAACTCAAAGAAATGATTGAGGAAGAAGAAAAGTGTACATTGGCTGCTTGTACAAAAAGCAGTCCAGAACAAGCATTGATGCAAGTTAATAACTAGAACTTTTTGAATATATTGAAAACAAAGCATGAATATTGAAATTATGTAATAAAAACAAGAAGAGAATGCTGGAAAAGCATTACATAGTTAATTTCTACAACGAAGTCTAAGGAAAGGATAATGGATAAAGATGAAACCTAACAAAGGGTTACAATTAGGACGTTTTTAAAAAGCAACTGAAGACTTGTTTTTGGCTGCTCAAGAGCAAGTTATTTCAATGAATGCAATTAAGACCAGAATTGAAAAATCATCAAATGATTCAAAGTGCAGATTGTGCAAAGAACCAGAAAAAACAGTAGGTCATATATTCAGCTCAAGCAAGATGATCACATAAATTGATTTATTTTTTATTTATCTATAAGTCATACTTCTTAACTGGCCATCTTCCTCCAATTATAATGTTGATTATAAACCACAACATAACAGCTGCCAAAATAATTTACAGGAACATGTCTAAAAATGATCATGCACCAAGAGTGAAAAATTGGTGGGAACATAGAGTCGAAAAGGAGTCGAGAATGAGCAGGTTAAAATATTGTGGGATTTCAGAATCAAAACTGATTATGACTCGGCTCATAACACATCAGATTTAACTGTGATTGAAAACAAGAAAGTGTGGATAATTGATGTGACAATACCAGGAGGTTGTAGAATAGAAAACGAGTTGGAAAAGATCACAAGTATCAAGATCTGAAAATTGAAATGGAAATATTTCTGAATACCATACAAAAAAAAATCTCAGATGGCATTAGATGTGCATCTAGGGCCACATTACAGATGTGCATCTAGGGCCACATTACAAAGGGCCACATTGCTTGGATCAACACCAGAGGTGACATTCAGCAGGTTCTGACCAGTTCTGGAGAACCGGTAGCGGAAATTTTGAGTAGTTCAGAGAACTGGCAAATACCACCTCTGACTGGAGATTTTACAGTATCCTTCCCCTGCCAGGCCCACCAAGTCACGCCCGCAGAACCGGTAGTAAAACAATTTGAATCCCACCACTGACTGACACATATACTAGGCTGATACATTCCAACATCATAGGCTCTTGGGAATAACTTTATGTGTATAAAGGCCAACATCAGCTAAGGAACTGGTAGCTGCAATTTCACACTGTTGTATAAATGATGATGATAACAATAAGAAAAATAATTATAACAATTGTAATAGGCATCTTCGGTACAATCCCAAAACAACTGAAACACCACTTGAACACCATAATAACAGCAGCACCTTATCTCAGGTCCTCAGGAAAAGCTCAATAAGTGGACAAAAATACCAGATCCTGTCTAAGCATCTGGCTGTCTTAGTGATCAACCATAATAATGTCAGTTCAAAGGCTGGTTGCTGTATCTGCTGTCTTTAGTTTGGTCTTTGTATTTAATCTTAGTCTCCTTTTTTCATTGTGTTCCTTGACACTTATTACTAGAGCATGCAGAACATTTGCATTTTCAGTTATCAGAATAGTGTTATCAACTTGTCACAGATTATATTTCTTCCAGCAATTTTAAAAATATATTCAACAATTTGCAATCAAGCTGCCCTCAGTATATTTTCTGCATGGGTGACAACATTGGCATTAATATATTAATACACAGTTTATTTATTAATGTGGCTATACCTTGTGGTTAATAATAGAATACTAGTTTGCTTTATCATAGTTTAAAATAATATTCATGTTATATATGAAATGTATAGAAACAAAAACAAAATTCCAGTGTCTCATGAGAATACATTGTGAATACGTTAATTCTAAATATAAATGACTATTGCAATTGAACTATTTTGGTACTGATTATTAAGCCAGGAATAAAATGGGAGGTAGGCATGGAAAATGAAGTTTGCCTAGTTAAAATTTAATTAGATTTAATAAAGATAAGAAGATAGAAATTCCCCTTGTTCAATGTTTACCATGCAAGTCCAATTTATATACAGTCATAAATCCTTTGAAATTGACATGCCCTTAATCAAGCCAGAAACTCATTCATCGTTGATATGTTGTTTCCCTTCAACAGTGGAGTATCCTTACTTTCTGCTGGGAAGAACATTGAAATATATTTTCCTATCCAGTAAGAATCACTAAATGACGCAGAATCCAGGCTACCAACAAATCTGTTTTAAAAAAAGGTTTCTCCTATAGATTAGATGATAGTTCTAAAAAAAAAAACCAACTCTAAAATCACTTGTATTGAGATTACCTTGCATTTAATGGATAACAAAAATAATTCAGTGTATATCTTGCCTTTCTGTGCAGAAAACAAAGTTACTAATAATTAAAAGACAAAGCATTTTTGTAAAAAGATTTTGAAAGCATTTTGCATATAGATATATTCAAGATGAAAAGATCTGTCTAGAGAAAAAAAATGAAACTCCACTCTTTTCTTAAAGCCAGAATAAAGGGAGTGAGTCCAATAGCATGGGGAACAGTAGAAAATCTCTTTTATCCATCTGCCTGACAAATAGACTTCAGAAACTGAGAGTATTGCAAAGACAGTTTCTCCTGCTTGATTTAATGTCTGGACAGTTTCATACTGAGTTAGAGAGTTTTTCAGATAGTGAGACTCTGAGCCACATAAGGCTTGAAAAGCCCAAACCAATACCTTTAGTTGTCCCTGGGAAACCGTTAGCAGCCAGTATAGAACTTTATTTATATAACATTTCTGATTTCATTCACCACTTGGCAGTCTAGCAGTTGTAATTTGTACATGTGAACTTTCTCAGACATTCCTCTAGGGCAGTTCTTCATAGACTGCATTGCACAGTTAAGTACTAAAGGCACAGGTGACAGCTGCCAAATCCAAGTTGCTTAGGAATGGACACAGAATACTAAACATAACAATGGAAACATACCCCATACATACCCACAGAGCTTCTTTTGGGAATCTAAAATATTTGGAGGTCAAACAGCTTCCATACCACACACCTCCCTTTCTGAAGGAGAGCACCCCACCCACACCATACTCAATTAGCAAAACTTCCATTTTGTCTGCATTTCATTTCAGTTTATTCTCTCTCATCGAGCCCATCACCAAACTAAGGAAAATTATTCGGTACATTTCCCTGGTGTTTGATGGCAAGGAGCAATTTTACTTCAAAGCTCTGGATAATTTAGCATGGAATATTTGTGTTAGCAAAATAGTTAGCAAGGTTATAGAGTTTGGAGGCAGGAGGTGATAATGCACGAGTACATCCATTGTTGGTTTCTGTTTAATATGCGTATGCAATAGTGTAAGCTCCTGGTGTGCTTAAGAGATGTGGAACATGATTTTCATTTGCAACAAGATATTTTGGATTTATGTCTTGATCTCATGTATTGCAATCTTCCGAAAGGTCACCTGAAGAGGATGTATACTTTTCAGTAGTTGTATTCATAGCTGAATGGACTTTAAAAAATAATAATAGCTGGAATAGGAATAGGAATTGTTTGGAGGGTGGCCAATAAGATCAGTTTATTTATTTATTTATTTATTTATTTTCATATTTCTATACCGCTCCCTCTCCCAAAAAGGGACTCGGGGCGGTGTACAGCCTAATAAACACATAAAATAGATACAAGTTAAATAGAATTTAAAACCAAATTAAATACATATATGGCTGCATCCCGTCCGACTATAATTAAATATTTAAAATCCGGGATAGATAAAAATTTAAAAGTCAGATTAAAAATTAAAACCCTTATTGAATTTAAAATCCCAGAGACCCTTACTGGGCCAGGCCGGCCTGTTTAAAAAATAGGGTCTTAACTGCGCGCCGGAAGGTCAGGATGTCTGTCATGGCTCGTATCTCCGGGGGGAGATCATTCCACAGGGAGGGGGCTCCCACAGAGAAAGCACGCACCCTCGGGGCCGCCAGCCGCCAGCGATCAGGCGGCGGTACCCCAAGTAGGGCGACCCTGTGGGAGCATACTGGGCGGCGGGAGGTTGTTGGTGGCAGCAGGCGGTCCCGTAAGTACCCAGGTCCCGAGCCATGGAGCACTTTAAATATCATCAGTATCACCTTGAATCGAATCCGGAAGGCCACAGGAAGCCAGTGCAGCCTGCGGAGAAGTGGTGTTACGTGGGCGCCCCGAGGGGCGCCCACGATTACCCGCGCGGCTGCATTCTGAACTAACTGCAACCTCTGGAGACTCTTTAAGGGGATCCCCATGTAGAGAGCATTGCAATAATCCAAGCAGGGAGATAACGAGGGCGGAAGTGACTGTGCGAAGTGTGCCCAGATCCAGAAAGGGCCGCAACTGGTAGATCAGACAAATCTGATAAAAAGCCCCCCTGGTGACGGCTGCAATATGTTCTTCCAAAGACAGCCGCACATCCAGGAGGACACCCAAACTGCGCGCCCTTTCCACAGGGGTCAATACCTCTCCCCCCACGGCCAGTGAAGGAACAAACTGGCTGTATCTGGGCGCAGGAAACCACAGCCACTCGGTTTTGGTCGGGCTGAGATGAAGCCTGTTACGACCCATCCAACCCCGCATGGCCTCCAGGCACCGGGTCATCACTTCGACGGCTTCGTTGGGGTGGCCCGGGGTGGAGATGTACAGCTGAGTATCATCAGCGTACTGATGGAACTCCACCCCAAAGCCACGGATGATCTCACCCAGTGGCTTCACATAAACGTTGAACAGCAGGGGCGAGAGCACCGACCCCTGAGGCACCCCACAAAGCAGGGGCCTTGGGGTCGATCTCTGCCCCCCTGTCAACACAAATTACGAACGGTCGGAGAGGAAGGAGGAGAACCACCGTAACACGGTGCCTCCAACCCCCAACCCCTCCAACCGCCGCAATAAGATACTGTGGTCGACAGTATCAAAAGCCGATGGAGAAACACTGCAAGTGAATATGAGCAATTTGTCTGCCCAAGTGAATTATGTTTAATCTGTTTTTATAAGATTGAGTTCATCGTAGAAGACTAGATTGTTTGGTGCTGCACGTCTATCTCTGTCACTAAAGTCAACAGGACCTCTGTGACTCAAATTATCTTATATCACTTTAGGCTGGAATTGCCAACTATGAACCTATCAGATAGGACAAGTTTAGTTTTAATGATCCATTCATACAATTTGTATTTGAGATACCTCCTCCAAAAAAGCAGTGACATATCGTAATCCAGATACACTAAGCTTATAGAATTACAATACAATAGCTTAGTGCTGTAAATGAATTTTACCCCCAGTGTCTCTTTCATGTAACCATATAAACTCTCTTTCTCAATTCTGTGTGTTGGATTATGTCAGGCTTTTTGTACTTTTATTGCAAATGATACTTCTTAAACTACACATTAGATTAAACCAATAGACCAATTAAGCTAATTAGCTTAATTAATGTAAATTAATTTTAAATAGCAAGTGCTTGTGATAAAACCATTATGCTTAAATGTTTATTCTAAAAATATTTGCAGTATAACTAAATGGTATAACTAAAATAGTATAGTGGTATAATTAAATGGTATAACTAAAACATGTCTCTAGACTCCAATATACTGTATTTTAAACTATGTTTTGTTCTGGACAGCCTACAAGAGAAACCAAGCATGGTTAGGACAGACTCAATACTGTTAAAAAAATAATTACTGGAGGCCTTGGAAAAGCTACAACATGTTTGCATAGCCATAGTAAAAACAAACAAACAAATATAGTATGATATGACATGATTATGATGGATTGTGTTAAATTTGGGGCAATGGATCCAATATGATGTGGGAGACACCAAAATTCCTTTTGCCTGAAAGGATGGTCAGAAAAACTATCAAGATGGCATTTTATAAGAAGAATGAAGCCTTTCCTCATTTCTTATTTTTACCTAGAGATATGAAATAGATCCTTAATTTGTTTCCATTATTTTACATAAATATACAGCAGTGACATAACATCTGGACAACAGAAACACATTACTGTAAATTTACTGAATTTCCTTTGGCAATCCAATTTCTTAAAATAGAAAATGACTTCCAGTTCTCTCCTATTGCCATGTAAGTAGGGAACATGACTTTTGTCTCAGGTTAAGCCTCTGAAGAAATTTTCCACTACTGGGAATTAAAGATATAATAGAGACTTAGCAGCATCACATTGGATGGGCCCCAATTACTTTCTCTGTTAGAAGAAATACACATCTCTGAGGATCCTTTTGAAAGATACATAATATATTTAGAGATATAATAGAGCATCTCTGGATCATTAGAAGTCAGAAAGGAGGGCTTTGCATAGCTCTGCTTCAGATGTCCTGCCATGTTAACAGAATAGAAAAAAATGCTTTATTGGCCAAGTGTGATTGGACACACAAGGAATTTGTCTTGGTGTAAATACTCTCAGTATACATAAAGAAGGAACATTCGTTAAGAATCAAGAATCATAATGTACAACACTTAATGATAGTCATAGAGTACAATCAACATCAACAGTCTTGTTTTGCTAACATTTATAAATCCACATTTGAATAAATATGCCATAAATTGTTTGCACAAGACGCTACTGTGCTAAAATAGCGGCTTATGGATTATGATAACTGTTTTTATACAAAACACTAAATCAAAAACATGCCAATGATATTTTGGCTTAGCATGATAGCTGTTCATATTCTGGATACTGAATATGACACCAGACCAACATTTCTTGCTTTTGTGATCTAATTATACCCTCTTTACTGAGAGAAGTAAAGCAAAGCAATCTTTTAGGTGGACATTTGAAATAAATTCATTTCTTAAATAATCCTAGAAAGCTTTCTAAACATACTTTGCAGAAAGGATGAAATGGTAAATCTTTGCAAGAATCTTCAGTTCAGTGCTTTTATGTGAATCATTTGGAGAATGTAAAGCTAGCTTGCCTCAATGCTTAGGAAGACCACACTTTTCAAATCATAGGGGGTATATTTTGGCCATGTGGCAAAGATTTAGAACTAATATGTACAGCACAAATATGCCATTTGGCAATGTAATTTGTTTCTAACAAATACTGTTTAACTCCTTAATTATTTGCAGAACATAGCAGTAAGAGTTAACTTGGGTTTAATCAAGCAATGTGAAATTATACTCTGAACATGAAATATTTTACACAATAGCCCCGAGGCTTATTAAATGGCAACATACTTCTCACTTTTGTTTTTTTTAAAAAAATTGAGCCAAAAACAAAGCAGATATCTGAACAATAAGTTATTGCAGTTATCCATACACATACCATGTTTATTATTTAAACAATACAGTCAAAAGACAAACAGAGCTAGATGCAAGCATTTCGTATTGACTCATCAGTACCTACATTATAATAACACTGTTGTATTAATATAATATAGGTACTGTTGAGTCAATATGAAATGCCTGCATCTACCTCTGTTTGTCTTTTGACTGTATTGTTTAAATTATTAAAAGGGACTAACTGTTTTAAATGTTTATTATTAAATTTCAGAGCAACAGATTTAGCAATTTCCTAAGCCATAATGTGAATCTTATATCACTTTAGGCTAGAACTCCCAATTACAAACTTAGTTTAATTTTAATGATTCATTCTTTCATTACTTCTATTATTGTCAAATTTCAGAACAACGCTGCCTTACTCTAAGCCATAATGTAATTGATTATCTTATATCACTTTAGGCTGGAACTCCCAATTATGAACTGTGATTTAGTTTTGGATTAGTTCAGAGGGTAAACCCAGCCATTTCATTTTTTACAGGCATCTGTTACTAACCATGATGATACCAAAATGACAAAATATGTATTATGATAACCTAATTTAAGCTCTGCTCTTTTGATATTTCAACATATGTCTTGTTCATGGTTCCCTCAACACCTGTGTGGTTTTAAATTGTGATTTATTGGCATGCAAATGGAAGTTTCAACATATGTACATAACAATCCAATGATGGTAAGACTAAACAGAAGAATTCCTGGATTGAATAGGTGGAAACCTAGCAAATTATTGTTTTTATTACAAGAGGACATTAAATTGAATTGTTACTAGAAATCAAAGAGTTTCTTCCAGTTCAATTTAAATTCTGAAAATTTTTCTCCTACAGTTCAGAAGTCAAGTGAAGCATTCATGAGAGATTTGCTTATTTCTCTAGCATGAAGCAGAAATAAAGCCATACAAAAACAGAAAGATACACCTCTGAATGATTTGAAACACTTAGAACTAAGCCATAAATTTAACACAGTTTTATTTTTGTAGCAAAGCATAAAAACAATAAGAAAAAAGCTTGACTTAATGAAAGTAAATTAAATTTTTAAACATTTGAATTTTACCAGATAAAAATACTTTTAAAAACCCCATTAAGCTGAATTAGTAGCTTACCAGTTGTTTAATTATTGCATCCTTTGTGATTGAACTAAACATACCTCTACAGTAAAGGACATGATGCAGTATAAGCAGAACCTATGACAATGCGGTGGCTTTCTCCAAATTTTATATTGTACTGTGATAACAACACCTTAATGTGAATTTCAGAATGCTTTATGTCTCCACAAATGCTATAACTCTGATATAAGGGACAGCTTTCCTAGAAGGGCTGCATAGATATATCTGACCTGATACAAATGGATAAAAGCAAGTTATAAGGTAGCACATTAATTAACTTAGTGGCCATTTGGGATAAATATAAAACATAATTAAGTTCTAGTTTTTCTTCTTTGTCTATTTTATGAAGTTGAAGATATTTTAAAAAATTGGTCAGTCTAAAGAAAATAGAAGTAGCCCTCAACTTTCAACCATAACTGAGCCCAAAATTTCTGTTTTTAATTGAGATATTTCTTAAGTAAATTTTGCCGCATTTTACAACCTTTCTTGCCACAGTTGTTAAGTGAATCATTCCAGTTGATAAGTTGGCAACTTGGTTGTTAAGCGAATCTGGCTTCCCATTGATTTTGCTTGTAAAAAGGTTGCAAAAGGTGATCTCATGAGACTGTGGGGCACAGCAATACTCGTAAGTGTGAACCAGTTGCCAAACATCAGAATTTTGATCACATGATCATGGGGGGGGCTTTTTCAAAGGCTATGTGAAAAATGGCCATCCCTTTTCAGTGCCTTTGTAACTGTTCTGACCCAAACAGGTTCCCAGAGAGCAAACACAGACAAAGGCAGCAGCCCCCACCTTTTAAGGTTTAATCACGAATGCTGTTCCTTTACAGATACAAAAGGCTGCTTTCCAACAATTATTTCTGACAAGAAAGAGCCTTGCCAAGTTGTTTGTCAAAGCTGCCAAAAAACCCAGAGAAAAGAACTAATTTACAAAATTGTCCAAACACGAACTAAGATGTCCACCAGTTGAGTTTAAGAGCTTCTTTGCTGTCTGCAAAGAACGCTTTTTCAAACCTGGTTTTTATCCTCTTGAGGGAGGGCCATTACCTTGCAGCCTTACTCCCGAGTTGCCTGTGATGCTGTAATTGTTCTTTCCTTCGAGCAATCCTTTGTTCACGTGCACTTGGCACAGGCTCCTCGGGAACCTCCTCGTCACTGTTGCCAGCCCTCACAATCTCTGAAGGCAGCAGTCCACTCCCTGATGGGCCTGGCCCCTCACCAGAGTCATCGTTCTCCTCAGCCATCTGCACCTGCTGCTGGCTAACCACAAAAGTAACTCTGAATGGTCACTAAATGAACTGTGGTAAGTCAAGGATTACCTGTGTAACTTGTTTAAATTGCAACGGTTACTATCTTTAGCATTGTAATTAAAGAACTATAGAAACAAGGGGGAACATAGAAGGATTCAACTGAATCTGAAAATTCTGAAAATCAACAGTACTACTTGTAACATTGAACATCTCTGAGATACTATTTCCACACTACTACTGAAGTATGATTTTAAATTTGAACCAAGCTAAAGACTGTATGATTAAATGGATGTGTCAGCCTTCAAGATTCCTTTCCTTTCCTTCACATCTTTCAGCTGCCATAGTATGGGGTGGTGGTGAACTATTTGGGCTTTGTGGATGTGGGAAATGTAGTGGAGGTTTAGAGAATGAACTGTATAACTTGGGGGAAAACTTTATCATTTATGCTTACTTGCTTGCTTACTGCTCAGTCACAACTCTTTATCAAAATAGGCCAAGGCTAACAGGCAGATGTCTGCATCACCACCTGAAGATGACCCACATGACATTATACACAACTTCAATTGGATGGACAGTTTGAATTATTGCGGGTGGGAACGTTGCCATCAGTTTGTATATGTGTTTTTCATGCGCAATTCCTCTGATTCAGAATTCTTTTGATGCTACCACTTGATTTCCAGTAAAAGATATCTTTTCTCTATATAATGGAGTCTAAGTGTTTCTTTCTTGGATTTTGAATGGAGCACCACCTGACAGGATGTAGTAGCTAAACATGCTTATAATATGCAACAGTGAGAATTTCAGTGGAAGAAAAAAAATATGAAATTTACTTCAAATATCAGACAAATGGTATGTTCTATTACTAGTATGTATTCCAGATTTGATTGCCAAAATGAATAATTATTTATCTATAAAATGCTGGATTGTTTTTTTCATAAATGGTGGCAATATTGTAAAGCCCCAAAGTACTGGAAAATGATTAATAGTAGAAGGAGACAGATTGTTCTTGGACTTTGACCTGCTATCCTCCAAACATGGAACAATAACTTTCCAAATTCCCTATCAGCCAGACATAAATTGGGTTTAATGGTTAGGATTCCTGAGAAGTGTATTTCCAACACATCTCAAAAGCAGTACATATAGATGGTATGGTAATATTTACCATCACAAATAATAGACTTTAGGATGATAATTTATATTTCTTCAGCTTGCCATGACCCTATCCATTCTAGGTGTATATGCAAACCATGAATTAAAAAGAAGTCTATGACACCTGTGTTAATTAACAATGTAAATTATAAACATTATAGTGTTTATGTGGCAGCATTTAAAGGACTACTTCGAAATAAATCCTTTGCTATCTCAGCTAACAGGTAGCTAACGCATTATTTTAGACAAGAGTCATGTGGGCATTAGCATATTAGGCCAACCTCTTTTTCCTTAATGTTCTAGTTTTGTTTGCTTTTGCTGCAGTCAATGTCTTGTCTTCAGTTTGAAGAACTGAATCACTTGATTATTCATTTATTTGGAAGTACAAAGCAGCCCTCAATGGATGTCCAATATCACAGGAAGAGGAAGACCAGCATTCCAATTGCAAATTCATATTAATGTTTCCTAACGTACCATGGGTAAAGAAAAAGGCCCTACATAACACTTCATTCCTATAGCACTGCCTCTTTTCTTCCCATCTTTCCTACTATCTTGTCTTATTGGTTTCTTATGATTTATCAATTATTGCTTGTAACTTATGATTAATAATTGTAACTATGATTAGGACCTATGACCTATTGCTTACTGTTTATAGGTACATTGTGAGCTAATGTACCGGAGACAAATTCCTTGTGTGTCCAATCACACTTAGCCAGTAAAGAATTCTCTTCTCTTACATTCCGTTCCATTCCAAACTCTACTCAGACCTGTCCTCTCTTGGTGTGTGTGTGTGTGTGTGTGTGTGTGTGCGCATAGGCTTGAATTCTTGCCACATCATCACTTGGAAAGGGGTGAAACTGGTGCTTCTGTACACTGCATTGTTGTAAGTCACTTTAGCAAATAGTAAGATGTTGGTCCAATTGTCCTGATGGTAGTTTATAAAGCATCCAAGGTACCTAATTCATTCTCTTATTCCTGCCATTAGTTTGCAGATGGTGACTAGAACCGAGTTTCTGATCAGTACCTAATAAGTCCAAAAAGGCTCTACAGAACTTAGAGGTAATTTGGACCCTTCCCCCCTTCAGAGATTATTCATTGTGGTGCTCCATGTACATGGTAGATGTGGTGTAAAAATATTTTTACTAACCCTGTTGTGGTGGGCATCTTCTGGCAAGGAATAAAATATGGTTGTTTTGAAAATAGGTATGTCATGATGCAAGTTAAGAAAGAAAGAAAGAAAGAAAGAAAGAAAGAAAGAAAGAAAGAAAGAAAGGAAGGAAGGAAGGAAGGAAGGAAGGAAGGAAGGAAGGAAGGAAGGAAGGAAGGAAGGAAGGAAGGAAGGAAGGAAGGAAGGAAGGATTCTTTTTTCTGGATATACTCAAAAAGAATAAACACTGGAGACAAATTACAACAGGATTATGGCCATAGGTTGACAGAAAAAGCAACTTAATTTTCTAACATTCACTAGAAACTGAAATGGGTACAATGATACATTTGGGTACTACCAACTACAGCTATTCCTCCAAGCTGTGTTACTTTACAATGACTTTGGGTAGAGGAGCTGTCTTTCTGTTTACTTGGGAAATATTATTTATAGGAAAGTGTGAGGGTTTTTTGCTCTCCAGGGATTGGACACAACATAGTTCAGCAAGTTTGTGAACAATCTTTTATTGCATCAAACCTGTTCCTCAACAACAGGCTATTGCTCTGCTCATTTCCATTCTTCTAGGACTTTGCAAGATGATATTGCCATGTAAAAACAGCTTCAAAGCTCAATCTTTTATATTCACTCAGTTAATACAGTTTACACAGAAATCTCAAAGGAGCATAAAACCATTGCTTTTTCCTTGCACTAACTTGAAGAGGCACTGTTTCAGTGTGATTGCTCCTCTTCTGGGTGTTGTGAGTTCCAGGCCAGACTCCAAGTTTTGCTTTTAAGTAGTGTGGTTTTTGAGCACTTCAGCTGACCTCTAAGCCAACCTCCAGCAGGATATGCTGTTTAAACTTTGCTTAAAGTTTGTTTAAGATGCTTGTGATCCTGGCAGTTGACTGATAGTTATCTGGCCTACCTGTAATAGATGATAATCTTCAGACTTTGCATCCTGCTTCTTATCCTGTATGTGTTCTGACCCATACCTTTTTCCAACAAATCAAACACAATCCAAAGGGACAGAAACCTTGTAATGCTTTTACAAAATAATTAGCTGTGATAAGCACAAGCCTTGCCAAACTGTGCAAGACTTGCTAAAAGATAACAGACAAGAAATAATTTGCAATTACAAGAATCTTCAAATACAAACTCAGGATACTGGAATGTCCTTGAGGCTGGAATTTCAAAATGTCTTTGCCTTCTGCAAAGTACATTCCTTTCACAACTGGCTTTTATCTTCTTGAAGGAGGGGCCGTTACCTTGCAGCTTTACTCCCAACTCGCCCGTGCTATTGTAGCTGCTCTTTCTACAAGCAATCCTGCATGTACGTGCACTTGGCACAGGCTCCTCGGGAACCTCCTCATCACTGCTGCCAGCTCCCACAATCTCTGAAGGCAGCAGTCCATTCCCTAATGGTCCTGGCCCCTCATCTGAGTCCTCGCTCTCCTCAGCCGTCCGCACCTGCTGCTGGCTAACCACAACAGTATGACATTTGTTAACTCAATTTCTCCACTCTGTTTTAGCACTTGCTTTTGTTAAGCTAAGGGGCTAGACATAAGGGGTAGCCTCTGGGGTGAGGCTACCTCTGGATGTCCTTGAAAACATCAAGTGTGGCTCAGTTGGTCAGGCAGTGGAATGTAGGTTTGGATGCCTGAGGAAGGGAAGTTTTGTTTTTATGTCTACATCTACTTTTGAAACAAACAGTCGGCTACTCCAATTTCACTCCCTCACAGAAAGCCAGCAGTTAGCTTGTTGCATGCTACACTTAGCTACTGCCATATGGTACTATTGTTAAAAAAGTTATCCTGGCTGATTTGTAACAGGGATACGTTAGATATTGTTTTCTCCAGATAGATCTGCCTGACTCATAGTCCTCTGGTTCTATCATTAAATATTTTTTTTTCTGTGATGCAATCCACTTTGTGGAACATTCTACCCCTAAAGCATATGTCAACTTTATTTCAGCATACATATGTTCTGACATTTTCTGATGGTGCCATTCCACCAGAAATGTATCTTAAGGCTTTTGAAATACAAATGTCTTCCCTGTCTAAAAGACTACTGTGAAGCACAGAGAATGCTGAGAAATCTAAATATGGGTTTATGAGTCTATCAAGTCTATCTGTGTTTAGTTTTCTGTAATGAGTAGCATTATTATCCTATTTGATGGGATCCCATCCATGCTTTGATGTAAATTATTGATTTCAAAAAGTTTGTGGATACATATAAAAGTGAATTGCAACTGAATTCAAAGGCACTCAATTCCATTTGATGCAGAAAACTCATGTGGTGATTTGATGCAAAGAAGGGGTTTGATCAAATTGCTTTTGAATTAGATTCTTGAATCAGAACTTAATGCTGTCCAATACACAAACCAGTGGGGAACAGCAATATCAAAGCTATTTTCCTAACCTTGCTATTTTTCTGAGTATTGAGAAAATTGTAGATTACATACATATGATGTCAAATACCTTAGCAAATTCATGGACAATGGGTCACTTTCTGGAGTGTGTAGATATATAACTGTTTTTCAAATTAAATTTAAAAGAAGTTGCTGCATTATTCTCATCACAGATCTATACATTGCACAGAATAACTTTAAAAAGAGATAAGCAGAAAGCTTATTCAGCATAACAACACTTGAAGGCTGTCAGCAAAACAGAAATGCAGTGAGTGTTGCTATAGCCACTGTAAATTATTAAAGAAAGCAATTGATTAAAATGTAAAGAACAGAAGTAAGGACAAAAATGTGCAGGGTAATTTCTGATCTATGTAGGGTAATATGCAAATCAGGAAGGTGCTGCACACTATATGCATATACATTTACAAGACTAAATATTGCAGTGTGTTCAATTTTACAACCTGGAAATTTTTATTTCAATTTTTATTTTTTCCTCCAGTGAAAATGGGAGACAATATTGGTGTCATTTGAGAGTCATTTGTCTTTAAGGACAGTCTGGGTATAAAACTTGATATAATTTACTTGTCAAAGATTTTTTTAAATCCTAAACTTTATGATAGGCAGTAAACTTTATGATGAACAGTCTCACTGCCACATGTTGAAATGGAATCATTAATGATTATGGGAAGGTTAATACAAAAGACCAACATGTCTTTTGAGTGATATTTGAGAAAACAGAATTGCACTCTTCCAGAGACAAGCACAAAAGAAGCATCCCTTTTTGGTTTTCAGTAGAACAGAATTTACTAGAATACAAAAAAATGTTGAAGGAATAAGAGGGTATGTGCCAAATTTTAGAGGAATCAGTGGAGAGAATTTTAAATATGTGCTCTTTTAAAATGGTATATGTATGTATGATTTATTATGTGTGTATACAAATACACCCACCCACCTCTTCTGGTGCTCTGAGATAGTGTGATGGTGTTAGCTCCTACAATGAGGAATACATGAAACATAAATACTTTTGAAGAAAAAAATGGGGGTGGGGGGGAGAATGGTCATAAAGAATCTGCAGAATGCATTGTAAAGCATTGACAGGCATAAATAATTTTGGATTAGCTTTTCTTCTTTGGACTTGGTAAAATCCAATGCACATCCCTACTTAACAGAAATGCAAATATTTAGATAGACATTTCAGACATTATCCTTTGTAAATAATTGAAATCAAATTTATTTATTTATTTATTTAATTAAACTTTTATACCGCTCCCTCTCCCAAAAAGGGACTCGGGGCGGTGTACAGCCTACTAAAAACATACAATAAATACCCAATAAATACAATTAAAATAAATTAAACCAAATTGATCCGGCTGTCTATCCCAAGAATTCAGTTAAAAGTTAAAAGCTAATAAAACCCCAATTAAAATTAAGTTAAAACCAAAATACAGTTACTGGGCCAGGCCAGCCTGTTTAAAAAATAGGGTTTTCACTGCGCGCCGGAAGGTCAGAATATCCGTCATAACCCGTATCTCCGGGGGGAGATCATTCCATAGGGAGGGGGCTCCCACAGAGAAAGCCCGAACCCTCGGGGCCGTCAACCGACAACGGCCGGGCGGCGGTACCCCAAGGAGTGCAACCCTGTGGGAGCGTACTGGGCGGCGGGAGGTTGATGATGGCAGCAGGCGGTCCCGTAAGTACCCAGGTCCCGAGCCATGGAGCACTTTAAATACTGTCAGTACCACCTTGAATCGAATCCGGAAGGCCACAGGAAGCCAGTGCAGCCTGCGGAGAAGCGGTGTAACGTGGGAGCTCCGAGGAGCACCCACAATCACCCGCGCGGCTGCATTCTGGACTAACTGCAGCCTCCGGAGACTCTTCAAGGGGAGCCCCATGTAGAGAGCATTGCAATAATCCAGGCGGGAGATGACGAGGGCGGAAGTGACTGTGCGACGTGCGACCAGATCCAGAAAGGGCCGCAACTGGTAAATCAGACGAATCTGATAAAAAGCCCCCCTGGCGACGGCTGCAATGTGTTCTTCTAAAGACAGCCGTACGTCCAGGAGGACACCCAAGTTGCGCGCCCTTTCCACGGGGGTCAAGACCTCTCCCCCCATGGCCAGCGAAGGAACCAGCTGGCTGTATCTGGGCGCAGGAAACCATAGCCACTCGGTTTTGGTCGGGTTGAGACGAAGCCTGTTACGACCCATCCAACTCCGCACGGCCTCCAGGCATCGGGACATCACTTCGACGGCTTCGTTGGGGTGGCCCGGGGTGGAGATGTACAGCTGAGTGTCGTCAGCGTACTGATGGAACTCCACCCCAAAGCCACGGATGACCTCACCCAGCGGCTTTACATAAATGTTGAACAGCAGGGGCGAGAGCACCGCTGAGAGATCTAACAGGACCAGGACAGAGGAACAACCCCTGTCCCGGGCCCTCCAGAGGTCATCCACCAACGCGACCAACGCCGTCTCCGTACTGTGCCCGGGCCTGAAGCCCGATTGGAGGGGGTCAAGATAACTCGCTTCATCCAGGTACTGCGGGAACTGACGTGCCACCACACTCTCGACAACCTTCGCAACAAAGCGAAGGTTGGAGACAGGACGATAGTTAGATAACAATGCTGGGTCCAGGGACGGTTTCTTGAGGAGGGGCCGCACCACCGCCTCTTTCAAGGTGGCAGGTAACAGCCCCTCTCTCAAGGAAGCATTTATAATACCCTGGAACCAGCCTCGTGTCACCTCCCGAGTGGCCAAGACCAGCCAGGAGGGGCACGGGTCCAGCAAACAGGTGGTGGCATTCAGTCCCCCAGTATCCTGTCCACGTCCTCCACAGTAACAGGATTGAACTCAACCCAATTGACCGCACCGATATCCACCCCCGCCCCCCCACCCAGAGATGCCCAGTTGGAGTCCAGCTCGTCCCGGATCTGAGCGATTTTGTCCTGCAGAAACCTAGAAAACTCCTCAGCCCGTCCCTGCAAGGGGTCCTCCCACGCTCCCACCTCCAGTAGGGAGCGGGTCACCCTAAACAGGGCGGCTGGGCGGTTTTCCACGGACGCAATAAGGGTGGAGAGATAAGATCTCCTCGCCATCCTTATCGCCACTAAATACGTCTTAATATAAGATCGTAATAGTGTTCGGTCGGACCCAGAACGGCTGGCCCTCCAACTGCTCTCTAGGCGTCTTTTCCAGCACTTCATCTCCCTTAGCTCCTCAGAGAACCAGGGAGCCACTTGGGATCAGCACCGGGTCAGAGGCCGCAAGGGCACGACTCGGTCGAGGGCCCCAGCAGCCACCCTATCCCAGGTGGCGACCAAGCCCTCAACCGAGTCATGTGTGTGAGCTTCGGGAAATGGCCCAAGCTCCGTCAGGAACCTATCAGGATCCATCAGGCGCCTGGGGCGGTACCATTTTAATGGTCCCGCCTCCCTGCGGTCAGGGGGTGCGGAACGGAAGTCGAGCTTCAGGAGCGAGTGATCCGACCATGACAGGGGTTCTACGACTATATCCCCCATACCCAGATCACTCATCTCCATGTATCCAAAATTTATGAGGTAGTGATGTTTTGATATAGCAGAAAAAGTAGATATTGAATAGAAAATATTCAGAAGGATTATTTAATCAAGGTAGGGCTATTCGATTTGCATGAAAAATCAACTTGCCAGTTATGTACTATAAAAAAGGAGGCAAAGGGAGCCAGAGATATTGGTCCAGAGAGGGGATTTGCCTATCTGGTTTCTAGAACTCCAAATGTTGTAATTGGTTCTGTTGGTCTATATATGAATGTACGGGATTAATGCAGTTTTGTCCTGATATCTGAAAAGGAATGCAGAGACTGAAAACAGGTAGGCATTATGTCCGAAAGGTGCCTTTTCAAGCACCTGGACTTTCTGGGTTTTCTTTGAAGACATTTTGCTTTTCATCTAAGAAGCTTCTTCAGCTCTTGGACATTTCGCTTCTCATCCAAGAAGAAGCTTTTTGGATGAGAAGTGAAACATCTTCAAAGAAAAATCAGAAAGCCCAGTTGCCTCTTGAAAAAGCACCTTTGGGAGAACCATAACCTGGATGACTGAGAATATCCAGAGATATTTATGTAGGCATTATGAAAAATAAACATAACAATGTATTTATCTTGCCATGCTTTTCTCATATGATTATATAAAAGTTTAAAAACTTGTGGTTGAATGCTTTGTGTAGCAAGCGGTGGATCTTTTCCGCTGAAATCCAGATTACTTTTTCAGGAAGTAAAGCCTCTGGTTCCTGAAAATGTTTGGCTTTGGTTGGAATATTTGTATTTTCAGATGTATCTATACTAGGTATTTTGATATATTTGTACTAGAATCTGCTTTTGTTGCCATCTAAAAAGGAGAAATGGAACACCTGCCTGATGAGAGCCTAAGGAATCTGCTGCTTTAGAGTGAGCCATAGGTCTTTGATGAACATGAGTAGAAACTTAGATCACACATTTTGCCAACAAGGTACAGAAAAATGAAGAACGGAGAATGGCTCGCAGAGAAGAAAACATACAGGTGGTAATAAAGTCAATGAAAGACAAAGAAGGCAACGTTCAATAGGATTTGAAGCTTTCCCTCATTTACCTGTTTTCACATCTTAAAAAAGTATTTTGCTGAATTGTTCTTCCATGCTTAGTTGTGGGGCAAGACTTTAAATAAGGCATCATTGTCTGAAACTCTCTCCCCTCAACTTACCACCCAAGGGGATAATACAAAGTGGAAGCTTACAAGAAAGCTGCTTTTGCTGCCTGGTGTTTTCTGAAGATGCTAACAATTCTATTTTCAAAGGCTGGATTTTTTTTTTCTAGCAAGGTATCCTTAGTAAACCAGGAGAGGCAGCTCATTTAAAACCCCTCGTAGCAGCAGAGAGCACTAGTCAGGCCGAAACTCCTGAAACCTCGTAGTCCCGTGATGGCGAACCTATGGCACATGTGCTGGAAGTGGCACGCACAACCACTTCCGCTGGCATGCGAGAGGTCACCCGGAAGAGCCCCACTGTGCATGCACATGTGCCGCCCGCTCGCCAGCTGATTGTCGGGTATCTGGTGTGCATCTGTGGGGTACGGGGGTGCACAGGAGATGCACATGCATGAGCAGAGATGTACAGTGAGATTGTGCGTGCATGTGCAAAGATGTACGGTGTGTGGGGGGATTGCACGCACATGTGCAGAGATGCAAAGTGCATGCGGGGGTCGCATGCATGTTCAGGGGGCGTGTGGGAGGCCCGCACTCATTGCCTTCTGGGTGCTGGCACGTGAGCGCGCAAGCGTGAGCATGCACACAGTTTTTGGCACGGGAGCCCAAAAAGGTTAGCTACACTGTCTTATCCATTCTTACTTTGGAAGTTCTTAGTTCTTGTCTTGGCAAACAGTAAGGAAATCATTCTAGGTCCAGAAGGATAAAATAAACTTTGTTCCAATCAGGAGTGGGATTCAAATTTTTAACAACTGGTTCTGTGGGCGTGGCTTAGGTGGTGACCGTGGTTTGGTGGTCATGTGACTGGGTGGGTGTGGCTTGGTGGTCATGTTATTGGCTGGGCATGGCCAACTCAATATCACTCACATCAAGGCACACATCTCCTCGCCTGGCCTCTCATGACTGTGGGGATGCTGTAACAGTCGTAAGTGTGAAAAAAGGTCATAAGTCACTTTTTTCAGTGCCATTGTAACTTTGAATGGTCACTCCACACAAGCAAAGTACCAGCAAAGGATGGGAAAAAGACTCCAGAGACGTTCCTGAGACAGGAAGTCTAGTCCTGCCAAGAATGTAATAAGGGTTAACAGAGAGGCAGTTTCTGTAAGCAACACCAGAATGTTTCCTTCCTGCCTTCCTTACAGGATTAGGTCAATAATTTCTTCTAACAACCAGTTCTCCGAACTGCTTAGACTGTTAACAACCAGTTCTAGCGAATAGGTGCGAACTGGTAGAATCCCACTCCTGGTTCCAATCCCAAAACATAAGGGGTTGTTATGGACGCAGACATGTTTACAGAGAAGGTTTTAATTAGGAAAAAAACAACTTTTCCCTGTCCAGTTGTGTCTGACTCTAGGGAACAGTGCTGATCTCCATTTCCTGTCCAAAAGAGCCAGCATTGTCTGAATACACTTCTGTGGTTTTGTGGTTGGTATGACTATACTCCAAAATTCATGGAACACCATTACCTTCCCACCAAAATGGTACCTATTTATCTACTTGCATTTGCATGCTTCTGAACTAAAATTGAAAGTGGGGAAGAATGAGAGTACTTGGGTCTCCAACTGCCAACCTTCCAGTTGACAAGCCCTGCACTAGGCCACTGTGAAATCTTCCTTTAAAACCCATTAAAGGTACAGCATCTCTAGATGTATTAATGGTTTTATTCGGGGAAAGGACATGTTGAGAAAATCACAGAAGGTAACAATCACATATATAGAATTCCAAATAAAAGCAATACCACCAAGTCTGGCTAAATTATTACCTCCTTGAATAAGCTGAGTTTCAGTACATTATTTACTGCAAAAAGATGGTTGGAGAAGGATAATCTGGGCCTCCTGTTTATTTGCTTGCAGACAGCTTTATTTTTCCTCTCCTCTTTGAGTTTTTTCTTCTACGTTTATGAATGAGGAGGATAAGCGAAAGCTAGACTTTTGGGGGAGAATGTCTGTTGCCTTGCCCAATCAAGATCAGTGTTTCATCTGTGATATCTTGATTTTATAGGTAGTCCTCAAGTTACAAACGTAATGGGACCTGCCAATTACATTCATAACCCAAAGATTAATAGGAGTGAGTCATGTAACTTAAACATGATCACTCCCTGCTTTCACCTATACATTTGCTAATAGAATATGTGGATCATTATGTGCACATAAGGTATCTCAGATTAGGGAAGGCCATGAGGAGATAGTGTTTTCTCTGACCCACTGAGATATCTTATGCTTCCCCCCACTCATCCTGCCTGACCAAGTCACTTACCTTATGTACATCTCGATGATCAACAGAGGCGTCTCCTTTACAGCCTCTCTGCCACAGTTTCTTCTGGAACAAAGGCTTGTCAAGGTCCACAGGGATGAGATATTGTGATCCTATAGGCTCTGGTAGTTTTTTCAAAAAGTCTTTGCTGACAAGAATGTTTCCATTAAGTTACAAACATTAGTGGTCTATGAATAAACAGACTACATCCAGTAGCAGACTACATTGAATGAATAAAGAATTTTGAAATTGTTAGGAAATAAAACAGCCTCAACAGATCCAAGAAAATATTATTTTTAAACAAACTCCTGAGAATAGTACAATGGCAGATATGTTGTAAGAGTTGTACAATATATAGGCAATCATGATATACAGAACATGTCATTTGGTTGCTAGGCAATGAAGAATCAAAGCTCCTAATTAGCCTGTATTGGGAATGACCTCTGCAAGTATATTTTAAAGACATTAAGGAAACATCAGTTTGTAGTTTATACTGTCTTAATGTAATACATTGGTACTTCTGTTTTGGAGGATTTTTTTTTACCTCGAATAGAGAACTGATTGTTCAAGTTGTACAGTTCATTAGGGATAATGAAGAAGCAGTTATGTCAAAAGTACTGTCTAAACTGGTGTGTGATGTGTCTGTTTTCCACCGTAACATTTTTCTGGCTTTTCAGATACCCATGCACACATTCCAACAAAACATGTTTTTTTTTTAGATTTTTATCCCACTTTTTTTTTTCATACACAACTCAAGGCAGCAACGCTATTCCTTCGTCCTCCTACTTTCCCTCACAACCACAATCCTGGAAAGTGAGTTGGTATTGAGAGAGATTGGCTGGCTCAAAGACACCCAATCAGTTTTTCATGCCTAAAGCAGGATTAGAACTCACAGTCTCCTGATACCTGAGCCCATACTTTAACCACTATGCAAACTAGTTCTCATAGTTTGTACTCAGTTTGCTATTTAGGATGCAAGAGTTAGATTCTCATAGGAAAGCTGGAGCAGCCATCCCCAGCCCTAACACACAGGCAAATGATGATCAAGTGATCCCCTCATACCTTCCTTACCTGGCTCTAGCCACCCACTAGGCCTGTCTTGCCCATGCTGGGCCATGTCAGCCACTTACCCCTTGACAGTCTGCTGCCTCTTTTCAGACCCTAGATAACTCTTGGAGGGGTAATTTGCACAGGTCTCTGTTACTCTTATGCCATTTAATAACATTTTGTTGGATGTTGATAGACTTCAGGGAAAATGAATTAGGCATTGTTGAAGTTCTCCCAGTTTGTTCATGATAGTTTGTGGATTCTGAAAAGAAGGTGGACCCATCCCAGGAGACAATTTAAGATATCTTAGACTAGAATGCAACAAGAATCTCCTCTCAGTTACTAACTTAGTTTTTAGGTGAGGTTGTTGCAATACTATCCATTGTCTCCAAGCTAACTTAGATGCAAAAAGAAGTTTTGCAGTGAGTGTGTTGTCTGTGTCTGTGTTTTGGGTGGAGGGAGTGTGACTAGGACTGTTGAACTTTGGTAGAGGAGATTTCACCTTTGATTTCTGTTTTTCTGAAGAAAATCCTACTTCTGTGGCTTTTATTTCCATCAGTGGGAAATTCCCATATGGTTCAATTCCATTCTTTATAATTATTTGGAATGATTAGCCAGGATAATAAAGATGGTGGTGATGACTTATTAGTTTCCATTCATCACTATAGTCTATTAAACATAAATGCCACCTCACTCCCAATGACTCTATGTTACTCACAACAATCAAAAAATTAGAATAAAAGCAATAAAACAAAGATGAAACAAAGTCAAAAAGATAGTTTCAAGGGATCTGATTGAAAGAGGCAAAATTGCATTAGTTTCCACTGTTCTCTTTTTTATTCATTTAAAAGCTTGTAAGAAACAACTTCTGTCAAACTGTATCAGAACCGACAAGCAGTTTTGCGTTCTCAGCTCCAAGCCTCATTAATTGTTTCATACACCAAACTTGCCTCTGCCTTTCTTACAACTAGCTGTTGTTTGCGAAAAGGCAGTGCAAAGCTACTAAGAGAGAAAAGGCTGTGGGGAAAGGCTGGCATACCTCCACAGGTGGCAAACAGGATGAATCAGATTCCTACCATGATAGAAAAATGGCCTGCCTGTGAGTTCTGCAGATCTTCCGGCTTGTAAACAGAAAGACTGCTTTCTTTGTGAATTTGGCTGCATTACAGCTGAGCTCAGAATAATGGGACTCAGCTGCAGAACAAAGATGATGGTGTGGAATCATCTGGGGGTGAGGCCGATTTTGGAGAAGTGCAAAGATATGTGGAACTGCTGTCTGCCTCGCTTAGCAGCTAAATTTGCTAAAGCCTTAGATGACCTGGAAGCAATATTGCTGCTACTATTATTAGAGGGCAATAGGATTTCACACACTTACATTAAAAAAATCAACCTTCCCAATTTACCTCTATCTATATCAGTTTCCACATTTTTCTTCTCTATGACCATTTGTCATGTCCTTTGAAAGCTTATGGCAGTGAAGTGTCACATATTGGAAGACAATCGTCTGGGGAATGCTGCTGTCAAGCAGCCGATTCTGGTCTGGACTTTCTGTTTGAGCAACTGCTTAAGTATATATTGAATAGTTCACAGACTCCCACCCTGTGTTTCTCCTCTGGAGAGATGTACATACATACCAAAATGGTGAGTTATCCGCTCTGAAATGTAGCTAATTTTATTTGGTCAATCATTTCATCATATTCATGTATCCATGATGTTTTCCAATCAGTTAAAAAAGGACCCAGAACTGTGATGCATTGTTAAGTGATTAAGTTGTCTTCCTATTTTTAGATTGCATTTAATTCTCATAGCAATCTTATGCTATTACGCTGCCCCTAAAACACCCACACCCACAGAAAAGGAACTCAGTATATGTTAGTAAGGGGCTAAATGGAGCTGAGAGCATCTGTATTCTAGTTAACACCCAGCTTATGAGATAGGTATACCTTTTTAGAGTCTAAAAAGTGAGACACCCTTGAAAACAATCTACAAGGATAAAAGGTGTTATTTGCCAAAGCCATATTACCAGCAGGTTTTTCTTTTCAATAAAACCCACTTGCACAGACAGCTGAAATTCAACAAAGCACATTTCTTAACTAAAACAGATAAATTGACCTTGAAAGAATGCACTGGGTGACAGAGAGAACAGATCACACAAGTATCAGCTGAATGTTACATAGACATTTAGGCTCAAACGCCATTTAAGTAATTACTTGAGAAGCTTTCCTGCTAAATAGGCAATTTATATGTGTCAGATGCAGCTGCCCCTCACCATCTAACGGCAATCAAATGTATGACTTTTTCTTTAAAGCATGAGAAAAAAAAAAGAAATATTCAGCTAACATATTGTTATCTCAGAGAGGAGACTACAATAGGTGATGACATGGAATTATTGTGTGGATTTTATTTCTTTGACTCAATCTCTTTAGCTGTGCTCAAAAAATGATAACACTTGGCTTGAATGTGCTGAGGCTTTAACAAGCATGGATAATGGGAAAGTGATCCCATGGCATAAGCTTGTGAATTAGAAGCAGACAGCCTTGTTTTCAAGTAAAGTTAAGAAATAGTCATTTTGAGTGATGGAAAAGCTGGTTAGACTTGTATGTGGTAGGGTACTACTTTACTTTTATTTTATTTTTATTTAGGGTAAAGGCTTATGTAATTAAATTTCTTCAGAAAGCTGAGAAAAACAGCTTCTCAGGAAAAGCATTTTCTCAGGAAAAAGGTCATGACAAATTTTATAGACCAAGAATTATTTCAAACTAAAAGTCTAGCTGGTTCAATATTTTGTTTCCATTTCTGCTCCATGTTGCATTGGATGCAAACAGAAGTTGTATCTCATTGTCACTGTAGCCATTAATCCCTTTATTTTCCTTCATTTTTTTTTGGGGGGGGGGGGTGATTCCTTTTTAAAGTCACCTAAGCCTCGTGGTC
Source organism: Bungarus multicinctus (assembly GCA_023653725.1). Classification (NCBI taxonomy): domain Eukaryota; kingdom Metazoa; phylum Chordata; class Lepidosauria; order Squamata; family Elapidae; genus Bungarus; species Bungarus multicinctus. The sequence continues at coordinate 68,358,735 of CM042836.1, read as the reverse complement.
ATTACTACAACCTGAGGTAGCTAGTTCCAGAGCTGCTTTCTTGTCTTGCTCTTGAGCTTGCACCATTCAGCGCCAGTGGATAGATGCAAGTCTGAATATTTTAGAAGAAGGGAAAAGGTCCTTTATTCTTATTTACTTTTGCCACAATAGACATAATGGTTCCATCTTGCACAGCATTATTCCCCTTTCAGAAGATGAATTGCTACTTTTCCTTTTAGGGCAATTTCTTCACCCCTTTGTCATTCTGGATATATTTTTAATGGTATTTTAAAACGTACATTCTACTTTTTAGAGTGCACTAGCCAGAACAATGGATAATATTTCAATTGCAGTCATACTATAGGTTTATAGGAAGCCATTATGTATAGCAATTAATTCTGATTTCTAATAATTCAACTTGTCTTTACAATGTCTAGAGATTGGGTTGAGATTTGTATCAAGCCACAATATTTAATAAATTCCAAGATCTCTTGTTTGGTCTGATCTTGGATCCCCTAAACCAAAGTGAAATATTTTTTAAATTTATGACTAAATTAATGAACAACAGGAAAGGGGTTAAATGCATCTTGATCATTTTGGACACTTTTTTCTAAGGTAGCACATTTTATGATTTAGTCTATTTATAGCTAAGAATATGGTCTGTGTTATTCTGGAGGTCTTTCTGGCCTTATTTAACATCTTATTTTTGATCAGGAACCCAGTTTACAACTTAAATACATACATACATACATTTTGATGATATATGTGAACTTCCATCATGATCTACTCCATGTCTCAAAGTTCCTATACTGTACAACAATTCTTCCCTTTTATACTATGAGGCTGAATCAATATTTTTGAATTTACTGGCATTAAAATAATCTAGTCATTTGAATAAACAAACTATAAGCATTTCTAGTATAGGAGTTTTGTAAGTTACAAAGAACAATTAACTACTGTTTTTCTGAAGATCTTAGTTATGGAATGAAGAATCACTAGCCTTAGGGGATTATATGTATGAAATCATTTTTATTATGAAAGGAAAAATACTAGGATAATATTTGTTTTCCCTGACAATAACATAAGCCTTACCTTGACTACATTCTGTTCGGGATCCAATGTATTATTGTTCTAAACATTTTTTTTCTTGGCTAGAAGCAATTTATGCAGTTGTTTTGTGCAGATGTACAATAGTCTCTACAAGCAATATGCACTATTTTCATCTGAATGCTTTGATTTCAACATATTGAATAAATGATCCTAGTTTTTTTTTTTAATGAAAGATTTTTGTAGGAGTCTCTGTTCATTTTTCAGTCATTCATTTTTCTGGTGCTTCCTCACCCAACCAAAGATTTTCGATTTATTAGTTTGATTATGTTTTTGATTGCATTGTTTTGGTTTATTTGTTTCAAGGAGTCTTTTTGGAACTTTCCAAAAAGACTTTCCAAATATGAACTTTCAAAGATATCACACACACACACACACACACACACACACACACACACACACACCTAAGTCTACTGCTTGATCCTGAGCATCAGTAGAATCTTCTGTTGGGCAAATCTTGTATCTACTCACCAATTGGGGTGAGGGATGAGAAGACTGCATTGTTTCAAGGGATAGGCACTCTTCACAAAGGTAACAATTTTCTTGCTATTTTTTTTAAAGCAAAACTAAACCTATATACAGCACAGTTGCTAATGGCTTTTTGTGAAAGGATTACATGATATTTATAAACAGAAATACTGAAAAAGTTTAATTATCTAAATATGGGATATTTTTGAGTAATGAGAGGGATTTGTTTCATGTGTTCTTTCTTGGGGTAAGAGAACCAGTTGTTAAATTAACACACACACACACACACCTGCACTATCAAAATGGATCCTTTGTGCTGCACTGCACTGCAATGGAGAAACGGGCAATGGAGCATCCAGTGTGAGGGAAGGAGAAGGCTGCTTTCCCTTTTTCTTCTCCCTGCTTCTCTTTCTTCCCTCGTGCCGGCCGCTCTATTGCCTATTTCCCCATGGCAGCGCAGCGCAGTGCCCAGGATCTACTTTGATAGTGGGAGAGGTTTAATTTAACCCAGGGTCAGGTTGGCCATCACAAGAGGCTCATCCTGCATGGGCAGCAGAGCTGGAGGACAAGGATGTGTCATACTTCCTATGATAGCCAACCTGACCCTGGGCAAACCGGTTGTTAAATTATTTGAACCCATCATTGGAACTTGGAGATAGGATACTAAAATACTGTCAGGGCCCCAACAATCCACCCCCATTGATAATCATGAGACTTTAGCCGCATCTCTCAAAGTAAAAAAAAAATCATTTATTAGGAGTGAACATGTCGGCATTACCTGGGGGCAGCCAACACTGAGACATATCATTCATCTCATCCTTGACCCTCGTCTTCCCCACCCCCTGGATGTATATTCTCCAAAAGGACACATCCATAGCCAAGAGTCATCAATCATACTCTCCAGTAATAATCTTGTGCACCAGAAGCTTAGGCCATCTAGAAATTATCTATGAAAATATTTAAGGTATGCATTACTTTCCCCCACTCCCTTTCTGTTGACAACTCTAAAAGACCAGAGAAATATTTTTGAGTTGGCAAATACATCATGTTTTAGACCATGGAGTAGGTTCTGAGACAATATAAATTACATTAGAAAGGATATTGCCATCTCCAGTTTCAGGAAAAAAAATATTTTTGTCTATCTCTGGGGAAGCCTAGGGAAAGACAATGATCTTTGTTAGTCAAGCAGCTCCAATTTTGAAAGAATTGCTCATAGGAGAAATGCCAAGCATTTTTATAGATTTGGGTTTGTTTGTTTTTTTAAAAAAAGTTCTGTATTCTTCTCCAATGCTTGCTGAATGTAGCAAATACTACAATGGTGCTTTGGTCGTAGGAGTTTTCTGAGAGAATTCAATAGGAATTTTGCCCAATTGAAAAATAGATTCAAGAGATTCTGTGTTCAGTGTCAAGTTTATTTTGGAGTGGAAAGAAGCTGTAAGAGATTTCCTTTCCCATCCTCACTCTGTGATTTGATGGTTCTAGGATTCATAAAATGGAAATAAAACCTCAGGCAGGTGGGCTCCAATGGTCCTACTTAGTTTAAGGAAATGTTGGAAGTTTCAAAGTGTCTGGATTAAAGTAAAACATGACAATTCAAAAGACAAAGCACATTTTGTTTTACATTCTTCCTGCTATTTGATCTTTCTAAGTGCCGTAGTAGATAATTGAGGCACTGTATTGTTAGCCATTTCAGGCTTTTCTTGGGAAAATCTGTTTAGAAAAACTGAAAAATGTATGCCCTTTGAACTGATTTTTAAATTAAGGATGCTTTCAGAATCCCCAAGTCATTTTCAGTCATCCGTAGTACAGTGGATGAGGTCACATTTTGTTCTGACTTATAGCTTGTTCCTGTTTCATTATGCTGGAGGATCATAATTCTACCAACTTTGTCTCCCATATTGACTTTGGCTGCTGCAATCAACACATTTTCATATCGTTTAAGACACAAAGCACCCAGAAGCTATGGAATATTTCTGTGCTATACAGACTCTAACCGTAAAGTCAGTGTTATTTTCTAAAGGGAGCCAATCTACTTCTATAATATAGCATAACTTTTCAAAAGAGATGCAGCTACTGGAAAAGTTGCTGGTTCAAATTCCAGCTCAGTCATAAAACAACATAAAACAACAGACTCAGGCATCAACCTTTGGTGTAATATTTGTGTAAAATTACTGGTATAATTTTACAATATTAAAATTTTAAAATATTCATTTCCTTTAAAACATCCTTCCTCTCTCTAGTGCCTCCAGGCACAACTTCCAAAATACCTAGCTGCTGGTTAGGGATACAGGGTGTTATAATCCTAACAATTTTGGAAAATGGTAGATTGGGACAGTCTGCTTTAAATGGACTATATTCTTGTATTAGTCATTCATTACTAACATTACTCATTAGTAATGAACACAGCAAGACACTACAAAATGATTTCCTATAATACAACAAAAAAGCGATCAGTGTTTGAAGAAAGGCTCTTGATCCAACTTTGTTCACTAATTGCTTTAATGTAATCAATTGGGTAAAAGGGATTTCATATTTTTAAAAGGGATGGGGTTGGGGTTATTCCTGATTTTTTTCACCCCTTCCATCTTGTACAATATGCTTCAGGTTTATGGGTCTGATTTAAATACAATGTATTTCAAGGTCATGTGTAATTTCTCAAGGTGATAAATGAAATACTTATGCAAGTATATGATTTTCAGTTTGGGGAGGACCTGACATGCTAAAAAGACACAGATTTTCTATCATTCAGGTTTATAGTGTGTCAGTGGCCATTGTGCACAGGAAACACTTGTTCAAAAGAACTGCTACTTGAACTTCTAATCTTGGGAGGAGGGTGGATCATAATTCCATTGATTTTTCCCTCTCAAGCAAAGCAGACTTTCAGTTTGAAGGTATTAGACTGCCAGGCAGCATGGTATCAATCCACCATAACTGGAAAATCATTAACCTTAGAGAGCAATTAGTATACTGCCTGATCCTCACTAGGCTCAAGGCAATTAGATTATAGTCCAGAAACTATCACAAGTGTCACAACTACATTTCCAGTTCAGTACCTTGCTAGACATTTTGCATAATTGAGTAGCTTCATTTTTTTCACACTTACACATCTTAACCAAATCAGAAGTGTCACATAAATATTTAGAAAGCAAAAATAATAGAATGTATGGAAAGTGCCTAGTGATAACTTGCTGATCTGTGTGCATACCATAACTTGTGCCGTATAAGTGCCTGCTGTAACAATGATATGTTAATTATTCTTTTTCTCCCCCAGAAGTTCAATATAATATACCCTGATGGGGATGAAATCCCCTGGAGAGAATAAAAAAAATATTAAAAATGTTATTGCGCTACACGTATTATTTTGCTGTGCCAGGGAATAGATAAAAGGCTTCACTTTGAAAGGACCCTAATGGCTGATATAAGTTTTCCAGTCAGAATAGAGTTTGGAAGGAACCTTGGAGATCTTCTAGTCCAGCCCACTGCTCAAGCAGGAAACCTTATACCAAAATGGGGTGAAGAGTTCAAAAAGGTGAGGCAGATTCAGGATTTCCTGAGAGTGTGAATGTGTGTGCATCTTTATGTACTAGTAAGTTTGAAATAAATTTTCAATTTTAAAATAGTTCAGTTGGAGCCTGAAGAACTCATCCCCAAAGGGTTTGGAAATGTAATATTCTATATTGTTTCATTATTTTTTTTCCACCTACTCAACTGTGATGTACATACTAGCATACAGCCTTTTTTTAAAAGCTGAACAGCTCTTGTTAGAAATTAGCTTTTCTTCCCTAGTGAAAAATCTTATATTCCATATGCTAATATGGAATATAAGTGATAAATGAGTGAAGCAAAGCAGATGCTCAAGTGTGAATGATCATACAAGCACATGCTTCTTTTTTAAAAAAACAAAGAAACCAAGGTCACTCGGTGTATTTTTTTTTAATTGGAAACTTTTTTTTCTTTGTGGCCAGTTCAAAAGTAACCTACAAAATTGCTAAAGTTATTAACACATCAAAACAACTAGTGTAATAACAAAAGCATTCATCTTATAACCATGGGTTAATACAAAAGTAAAAACACAGAGATAAAATCTTTTATTATGCATATCCATCCAATACATACAAAAGGAGACAAAATCAGTTGCTAGTTATTCACTTTGGCATTCTCTAGAGTTCCTTGTATGAATACAATCAATACAATTACCTTCATATCACGTCATTCTTATGCAACTCTTCAAAGGTAAGCTTTGCTTCATTAAAGACTTGAGACAAGCAACCTTTCAAAGCAAAACCAGGAAGCAAAACACCAGTCTCCTTGTATCGATATATAGTCCTGACAGGAACGCAATGTTTGATTGAAGGAAAGCAGCCTTGTCTTAACCTACATAAGACTGAGGGACCTCCAAAAAGCAACATTATCTCAGTGATACAAATAAAAGCCTTCGAGAACTTTAGTTTCATGATTATTTCCATCACCCCTGCTAATCCAACATGGATTAATCAGTGAAGGCTAAGCAGGGCGAGGCTTGATTAATACTTGGGTTGAAGTCCATAAGAGAATTATAGAACTATAGACTAAATTGCATGCCACAAAGTCTGCCGGTTCTGAGCAATTACACAAGATAGAATTATCCATGATTTTCTATCCCAGATCTTTCAGGACTCCCAAGAGGACAACCATTGCCACTGTAATACAGTCCATCCGGCTTGCTGCTGGTCTTCCATTTATTCCTTCCATCTTTCTCAGCATTAGAGCTTTCTCCAGAAAAGATATACAATCTGTCTGAAATATGATAGACTATATTGTAGGCTGGACTGGGAAATCAAAACACATATCAAGAGGAGGCAGTGATAAACCGCTCCTGTAATTGTGAAGAAAACTGGATGTGTTCATGAAGTCCCTAAGACTTCTAATAACAAATCAGTGAGATCTTACTTTTTTAATGTGTCAAATCAATTTAATTATACATTTATGAAGAGACTATCCTACATCATTTCTCCTGATTCTTATATGAAGCTTCTTTGTATCTTATATTAATAGATCAAAGATCAGCTGTCTTTTCCCGCCCCAATGGCATTATACTCTCATGTGTTAAAGCGCCACAAAAAATAAATAAACAACTGAAAGAAGCATCAAAAAATGTAATGGAAGATCTTTAAAATAGAATTTCAGAAATTCACAATTTCCATCCAGAAGCTTCAACTAATCTAGAAATGATAGAACGATCCTGCTTCCATAGTATCTCCCTGGTTGATCTGATTTGGCAGGATTGACGTGCTGTGGACTCCTTCAATTTAACAAGGCCATCTTTTGGATTTTGGGATTGTGCCTTCCCTGTAGAAGAGCCTGCCTTGTGGAATGAAGTTCCTCCTGAGATCTAAACACTCTACTGTTATTTCAAGGCATTCTGAAGTTTTGTTTGCATCGGTTGGTTTCTCTATTTTTGTTTTTATCATCTTCGCCATCATTTGTTCCTTTCTGTCTCTTACTGCACTTTTTTCTTGATTTTAATATTATTTACTTCTGAACTACCCGGTCATGAAAGTTTGATGGTATACAAATTAAATAAATAAATTTCATGAGACAATAGCTTTTCTCATTTAAATAAAAAAACTTTAAAAATGACTCTTTAATAATTACTATTGTACATTTCACTATATAGTAAGATTGCTCTTACATTGTGATTTTCTTTAGAAATATTACATGGTTTAGTAGAGGTGGAGCTCTCGCTTCACAACTGAGAGGTTGTGAGTTTGATCCCAGGCAGAGGCTAATCTTTGTAATAGACTCTCCTGCTTGAGCAGGGGGTTGACTAGATGACCTCTAAGGTCCCTTCCAACTCTGTTATTCTATGATTTCTATGAAATTAAGTATTGGTGAAGACACCTTAGCCTATCTTGGTCCCAGTTACAATCAGCTCTCCCCTACTTATACACAATTGTTGCTTTAATAGATTAAAAGAATCCCATTGATGCTTCCCTAGGAAAATTCTAATTTCAATAACTGAGGACACCCAAGGAGTATGCTGACTCCCCTAACTGGCTCAGAAATTTGTTCTTTATAAAAGGGAGATGCTTGCTTATGTTACAGATTCTCCCATTCTGTCCGTAATAGATCAGTGGTGGGATTCAATTTTTTTTACTACCGGTTCTGGGGATGTGGCTTGGTGGACGTGGCATGGCTTGGTGGGCATAGCTTGGCAGGCATGGCAGGGGAAAGATACTGTAAAATCTCTAATCCCACCTCACTCCAGGGGAAGGATACTGCAAAATCCCCATTCCCACCCCACTAACCTGCTTTCCAGCTTCATTCTCCTGTGCAGGACAACAAAAGAAGACCCAGTCGATCAGCTGGGACTTGGGAGGCAGAGAATAGATGGGGCCAATCAGAGGTGGTATTTGCCAGTTCTCCAAACTACTCAAAATTTCCACTCCTAGTTCTCCAGAACTGGTCAGAACATGCTGAATACCACCTCTGTAATAGATATCTCATTGTAGAAATCTTGTAATGATTTGATGGCAACTGAAGACATAACTATTCAGCCACATTTTTTTTTAACATGAACATTTCTTTTTATTGCAGCTTCTTTTTGAACTTTGCCTTTTGGAATTTAATGTTTATTTTAATTTTAATCATTGGGAACTGCAATTAAGACATGAGAATATGAATATTTTAAATAGATCAGTAACAGCATGCAACACTCTCCCATTTTGTGCATTGCTCATATGTCCATTTTGAAGTATCAAGTGATGAGTCCAGATTCTCTTGTTTGGGCCACACTTATAAGAACTACTTACATGGAGATTGGTTTATTTCAACTTCTCATCTATTTCAATCACTTTTTCTGAGTGAATTTTACTTACCTTGAAACAGCTTTTGGAGGAAAGATTTTGCATGCTGTATTTTTGTTTATAATACTGCTAAATATATTTATAGTCTTGCTGTACAATGTTACTATTCATAGCCATAAACAAATAAACAATTCACAACTGTTTCCTTTCTCTTAATTGCGGCAATTGCACCTTTTGTTTTCATTTTAAAATAACAGCACAATCACATCCATACAGATTTTGGGTATAATTTGCCTAGACCTTTGAGGGCTGGACTATGAAGGACTGAAATAGTTTTCTTTCCTTTTCTTTTTTGCTTAAATTGCAAAAATCAGAATGAATTTTTAAGTATGAATATGTACTTAAGCAGCAGCATTTTCATTTTTTCTACTTTTCTCATTAACTGAGCATTTTGAACAGGCAAAACCGTGTGCCAAATCTGATCTCATCTGCAATCTTTTAAGCATTTACTTTTACTTCCTTGTCAGTAATGAAGTGTGTGTGTGTGTGTGTGTCTGGTATGTGTGAATATTAGAATTGTGTGGCATTACACCTGAAACACGCTGAATCGTATATTATATAAGGATCTGTACTGTCGACAAAAATAGTTGCCAGGATTTTCTGCTCAACAGGTCTTTAAAAGTAAACCTTGCATATCGGGGGAATGGAGCTTATCTCAAACTAAGCCCTCTTCTGAGCAAACAAAATCCCTTATAGTTCTTAATTGATCCTAAACAGATATACTGACTCTCCGGGGTCATATAGTACATCATTTGGATTGATAAAAAAAAGGAGGGACACTCAATTCTGTCTTGTATAGGCTTATGGAAAAGGGAAAATGCAGAGACTCTAAAATGGAGTGCGGTATTCCATATTTCTGAAATTCCACAAGGAGCCAAATTTGTCTCACAGTCTAAATTTCTGGGAGTGGATTATTGCTGACTTCAAAGTTAACAGCTTTGGCAACTTGTGGAACTTGTGGATTGGTTCTTTCTTCTCTCAGCTATCATGACATTTCAGAAGATATGGTCCTATTTTAAGAAGCTAGTAGAAACACGATTAGCATCTGCAGATTTACCTCTCAATTTTTTAGAGTTCTTTTTTGATTGAACGTATCACTCATTGTACAATGGCATAACAAAACAAAAGAAGTATCCATAGGGGTGGGGAGAAAGGATGACTTGTGATGTAAATGACACCACTTATGCATTTGCTTTTCTTTGCATGGTACTCATGTACTGTCTTTCCTTTGCATGGTAATATCATTTTTATTCATTTTATTCATTAATTAAATAAATTATTAAATTTATTACATTTACATTTATTATATTTATTATTACATTTATATGCTACCCATCTTTTCTAGAGGTGACTCTGGGCAGCCTACAAACTTTACAACCAATAGACATTAAAATGATAAAATAATAAATAACAACAATAAAAGTATTAAGTTAATAAGTACAGGTATAGTTAAAAGATGGGGAGGAGGAGAACATGAAATATATGGGGTGAGGTGGGGGCTTTTCTTAATCCAATAACCACCCCCAGGATGATACACCTCGGTTGGGACCCCAGGCCAACTGGTAGAGCCCTTACAGAAGATCAGCAGGGTGACTGCAGAATTGCAAGGCAGGATTAGCATCTAGTAATATGATCAAAAAAATGTCACGTGACCTAAGAGAGCACTGCTATCCAGTGCAATTGAGAATCTTTTCTCTTGAAGAGAAAATATAGTCCAGGGATGCCAGAATGGCCTCATGGGCTGCAACTCACTTCATTACCAGGAGAGTGAATTGTTGATTCAGATTGGGATGAAAAAATTCCTTGGATTTAACCCTGTGCTGGGGTTAAACCTGGGGAAATTATCCAAAATTGAGTAAAAGTGGGGAGGGGGGGTATTTGTATCAACATGTGAGTTAATTACCCAATCACAGCAAATCACAGTTTAAATTGACTTCAAGTATTTTATCTACATTGAGTAAAAAGGATTTTCTAATAAGCAGTTTGGGGTATTGAAAGAAAAAATTTGGGAAGCACTGATCTCACCACATAGAAATCTAGCAGGCAATATTTCAGTATGAAATTGTTGTTATTGTTTATTTGTAACATTTCAGGATAAAAAAGTATTGTTTTTTCTTTCAGCTATGTAGAAGTAATCATATAATCAGGTTAGCAACATTTTGGTTGAAATAGTTATACAAACAGACTGCCTCTCTCCCAATTCCCCTCAATGCATTAACTACTTTTAGTTGGTAATCTTGTGGTTAATAGCACTTGGTTTTCATTCCTTCAACCCCCTTCTCCCTCTGGTCATCTGAACAAAGTTGACAAGACCCCCTTGAACCATGTCCTCTTCCAACATCACTGATCTTTTCTTCATCCAGGAAGTTACAGATCTTCAACTGGTTTCCTTCCATTCTGGAACCAGCACATCTTCAAGAGCTCAAGCTTTCTAAATAGATCTTGGTTCATTTACCCATCCTCTTTTCAATCTTGCTAAAATGCCAACTGCTCTCTTCCTGTCAGCTCAACCTCCTTCATTACCCTCTGAGGTGGTGGTGGGACTCATCTCCAGGGGGATGAATCTGCCTACTGAGATGACATGGACCAGTTGCTTTCGTGGTGTGGAGACAATAACTTGGTCCTCAACACCAATAATATCAAGGAGCTTATAGTGGATTATAGAAGGAACAGATCAGACATCCAGCCCTTGCTTATCAATGGAGACCGAGTGGAGCAAGTGACCAGTTTTAAGTTTCTGTAAGTTACCATAAAAGAGGACCTGACCTGGAGGTGCTCACATTGCAGCACTGGTCAAAAGGGCCCAGCAGAGATTATACTACTTGAAACTTCTCAGAAAACAACAGTTGAATGAAAAACTGCTGATAACCTTCTACCGCTGCACCATAGAGAGCATCTTAACTTACTGCACCTCTGTATGGTTTGCCAATTGCACAGTGGCAGATAGGAAAGCACTCCTGAGGATAAACGTCATTGCCCAGAAGATCATTGGTTGCCCTCTCCCCTCTTTGAAAGAGCTTTATAGCTCCCGCTGCTTTAAGAAAGTTCAAAACATTCTCAAAGATCCATCTCACCCTGGGCACCCTTTTTTTGAACTATTAGCATCTGGCAGATGGTACAGAATAATAAAACAAGCACAAATAGGCTGAAAAACAGCTTCTATCCCAGGGCAGTAGCTCTTTTGAATTCTACTGTATAGTGCAGTGTTGGTGTGGTGTTGAGGGTTTTCGGTTCAATGTGTGGAGTGTGGAAGGATGTGTGTTTGTGTTTATTTTCATGGTCGTGATGTGCACTGAAGATAGTGGTTGATTTTGTGGTACAAAATGCAATGACAATAAAGTAAACTAAACTAAACTGAGCAAAAAAAAAAATCCTACTACGGTATGTAACTGTGCAAATCTCTATTTATCCACAGTTATTTCTCAGGCCTCAATTTATCTGACTAGAACAAGGGTGTTAAAGTCAGGGGAGATATGCCATGATCTGGCCCACAGGGCCATCCTGGAAACAGTGAAGGACTATCCCACAGTGCCTCTGCAAGTGAAAACGGAGCTTGAGAGGGCCACGCACAGCCTTTCCAAGCTCCATTTTTGCTGACAGAGGACTGCAGGAGGCTGAAAACGGAGCCTTGATGAGTGATGTTGAACTGGCCACACTCACTCTAGCCATGCCCACTTCCATCCCCCGAGGTCAAACACTACCCTCACGCAGCCCTCAATAAAATTGAGTTTGACACCCCTGGTCTAGAAGATCATATAATAAAAGACAGATAGTGTATAATTTTTCCATATCATATACTACAAAAAAGGACAGCTGCCATGAAAAAGCTCCATGGACCCTCACTGTTCTACTGAAAACCATTGCAGATGAGCAAAAAGTGAGAGAAATAAATATGGTTGCATACTACAGAAAGCATAACCTTTAGATTTAACAAAGCAATAAACACATGCATAAAAAACATTCTGATGTTTGGTACACTAGGTAAAAAAAAATAAAAATGATACATTTGTGAAAACTTGTATGCACATACAAAAGTCTAATTATCATTCATAACTACACAAGAACAGTTAATACGGTCCATCTACATTTTCAAAGAGAAGATTGCTTAGTATAAATAAGGACATTCCTATCCTGTCAGTAATGAACCAAACAATTTTAATTAAAGCCATAGTAGAGGTGATTTCCTAGGCTGGAGAAGGGCAACATGTGGTCCTTCAAATATTGTCAGATTGTAAATTTATGATTCTCTCAGCATGGCCATTCTATCTAGAACTATGGAAGCTGGAGTTCAATAACATTCTGCATCCTTTTTCCAAATGTTCCTGGAGGAGTATTAAGTTCAACTCATCAAATCTGAAACTTCAGAAGTTGTTCTGGGATTTGTTGGATTAGAAGAGCATTTCTCAACCTTGACAACTTTACTTTAAGATGTGTAGCTTCAACTCTCTGAATTTTCCAGCGAGCAAGTTTTCAAGGTTGAGAAACACTCGTCTAAAGATATGCCATGAACATTAGAAGAGGATTCTTTCCTTATTGGTAAGTAACCACAGGCAGCCACTTTAATCTGAAAAAAGACTTTCATATCAAAACATCTAACTTTCTTTTGCTTAGATTTGAAATTCTGCTCAAATGTCAATTCTTGACTCATTCATACAGTCTGCGAGCTTGGTAGTTGATTACAGTATGTAATGTATAATAGAGCAAATAAGCCTATAATATCACCAACATAATGCAGTATTTTAAGAAGTATAATATGCTAAACAAGGTGGTTTTTACATACATTGCAAATTTGGCCAGGTAATTAGAATGGATCATGCAATGCATTAATCCATGACACCAATAACAGCTCAATTGACTTGCAGAGACTAATTGATCTTAAACACCTGTGATCTAAAAACCACAAAGCTTTTAAAAGCAGAGTTTGCCTATGGAAACAAACGTTGCTCATATCCCAACTAAGGGGAATAGCTAAAATCTTCACTTTAAAATCCCACCCCCCCCTCCTGCAAATATATAGTGCTATAATTTATTTCAGGCTGGGATGGCTTGACTGTCTACACTTGGATCTCTGTTGATTTGCACAAAGAGCATTGGTATTTTCAGTTAAATCAGGCCTGTCAAACTCCAGGCCCAGGAGCCGGATACATCACGTGCTGGCCATGTCCACACCTAGTTTAGCAAAGGGGGGAAAAGTCATGATACATCACGTAATGCTGCCACGATGCCGTGTTTGACACCCTTGATTTAAATGGTACTTTCTGAATGTATAATATCCTGCAGAGATTTAAGAAAACTCAGTAAACTAAAATAAACAGAGATTAACCAATGTGGTTTAGCTGGGATGTGTTTCTGTAATTTTGCCTCTGGCAGCAATTTATCTTATATTAACCTTCCATTAATTCCTGGTTCCTATGATTATGACTTTCCTGCAGTTGACAATTTACCAGTTGCAATTTGAGAGGCCCTAGCAATGATCCTAGAGAAGGCTGCCTTTCACTACCATGTTTAATTCACCTTTGCTGCCATTTCCCCTTCCCCTTACTTGTTTACTAATTTCCTTTAGCTACCTTTCCCCACGCATCCAAAACTCCCCATCCTCTTCTCCCATCATCTTGTTACATACTATTTCTTTTGTTTTGTTTTTAAAAGGAAATATATATAGCAGGACATGGAAGAAATCAGATGGTTTCTTGCATACATATAATAAGGATGAAGTGGCAAGTGAGCTTTATCACTGCTCCTATGCTCTGACTGGCTGTACATTCAGTGCTACAACTTCTGAATGGCCAGAAGAAATAGAAATTTGTATCAATTGATGGCTGTAGAAGCCATCTTATTAAACTAGCTGGTACAGATAATATCTAGAGGTCATCTGATCATTTTTAGAAGGAGAACTCATCAAATTTGTAAATGACACAAAACTGGCAGGAATAGCCAACCCCTCCCCACCCAGAAGACAGGCTCAGGATCCAAAAAGATCTTGACAGATTTGAACAATGGGCCCTATCCAATAAAATTAAATTTAATGTGGAGAAAAGCAAGGTTTTAAACTTAGGCAGGCAAAACCAAAGATTCAAGTACAGATTAGGCAAAACCTGGCTCAAAGATTGTAACTGTGACAGGGACCATGAAGTCCTAGTGGACAATCACTTAAATATGAGCCAGCGTGTGCGGCAGCAGCCAAAAAAGCTAATACATTCCTTGGTTGTATAAACAGAGGCATAGAATCAAAAGCACGTGAAGTATTGGTACTGCTTTATAAAGCCTTAGTAAAGTCGCATATGGAATACTGCATGCTTTACAAAAAAGATGTTGAGGCTTTGAAAAAAGTGCAAAGAGCAACTAAGATGATTAAAGGCCTGGAGACTAAAACATATGAAGAACAGTTGCAGGATCTGGGTTTGGCTAGTCTAGAGAAAAGAAAGACTAGGAGGGACATGATAGCAGTATTCCAGTATTTGACAGACTGCCACAAAGAGAAGGGGATCAGACAATGGATAGAAACTAATAAAGGAGAGAAGCAACCTGGAATTAAGGAGAAACTTCCTAACAGTGAGAACAGCTTGCCATCAGAGTTATGGGTGCTTCATTACTGGAGGTTTTTAAGAAGTGACTAGGCAGCCACTTGTCTGAAATGGGATAGGGTCTCCTGCTTGAGCAGGGGGTTGGACTAGAAGACCTCCAAGGTCCCTTCCAATTCTATTCTGATTTACTTTTCTAGATTCTAGCTCTTCATCAACCTCAGCCCAGATTTAAAAACAAAAATATGAAACTAAATTTGTCCATAAAGCTAAATTGATCTTACTGCTCTTCCAAACTGAAAGCGCACAGCTTATGTTCCAGTTTGGATTCATTTTTTCTGGGGAAAAGTGATTAAACTCCTGTGGAAATAACTGATATAGTTGACTGTTTACTTTTTAAAAAAAAATCTTGCAGCATTGAGAAGGGCTTTTGCTTTTAGCAATGATTGAATGCTATTATAGATAGTTACTGTATAAATTTTCACCACTGTGTGAGTTCCCAGTCTTTTTGCAAAATTCCAGGCAGACTTCATAGTAGCTGGTATTGCGTGTGATATTGGAAAGATAAGTGCACTAGAGACATAATGTACAAATCAGAATAATTGTGGAACAGATGTTGCAAGCTAAGTAGTTGCTGAAGTTATAAATTATTATTAGCTCTTTATAGTTATGATATTGAACAGTGTTGACTTGGCTTATGTGCACTCTATTCTCACCCTTGTTTTGTCTTCTTTTTGTGAAGTCTTGAAAGAACCCAAAGCAACCAACTAGCGAAGACTTCTGGCAGATTGACACTGTCTATCCCATCATAGCTAAATTCAAAGCAACTAAGCTGAAATTAACTCACTAGACAAAAGCCTTTTCTATAAATCTAAGAATGTAAGAAAGAAATGGCAGGGCAGATTAAGAGCATCACAAATTTGAAGGGAAGAAGAAACATGGAGAAGAAGCCAGTGCAAGATACACTTAATGCCCTCCAACCCTACTTGAGACAACTCTATTGACCACATTTTATTTTATTCAGTTTCTATAGCTATCCATCTCAGCTGATCCTTTCCAACTCCGTTGTTCTATTCTATAACATTAAAATGATTATCCTGCCCAAATCTTATCAGCAGGACTTTTTTTTACAGAAGCTTCTTAATCTTGTTGTGCTAACATTGATTCATTTGTTAAGATTTACATTTTCTTTTGATGAAATAGCTTCATTTGATCCTGGGAGAGCAGAATCAAGATTTGAAGTTTACTGGAAGATGTTGGGACATTTTCATCAGTGGTGAGATTCAAATTTTTTTACCACTGGTTCTGTGGGCGTGGCTTGGTGGGCATATCAGGGGAAGGATACTGTAAAATCTCCATTCCCTCCCCACCCCACTAACCTGCTTTCCAGCTCTGTTCTCCTGTGCAGGGCAACAAAAGAAGATCCAGCCAATTAGCTTGGACTCAGAAGGCAGATAATAGATGGGGGTGGGGCCAGTCAGAGGTGATATTCTGAACTACTCAAAATTTCCACTACTGGTTCTCCGAACTACTCAAAATTTCCACTACCAGTTCTCCAGAATTGGTCAGAACTGCTGAATACCACCTCTGATTTTCATGTAATCTGACCTACTGTGTTACTCTGAGGAGATAACCGAGGAACATATCATGCTTCCCTGGAAAATAAATATTATAACTAATGATAATTCTGAAATGTGTATTGTATTGAAATCATTGGACTCAAACAATGTGTAAACGGGAACTTTCCCATCTCTACTTAGAATCACATGATTCTAAGAAGCAGAAGTATTTTTTTCTGTATCTTAATATCAATTTTTCTCTTTTACTTTAATATCTCAACCCAAAACCGAGTGCAATAAAATTCACCAATCAATACTACATTACAAATTCCACATCCCGTTTGTGTCAGAGGCACCATTTAAGGCACTTCCAGATTGAAAGGACTAGGTGGTGACATCACCATTGCCCCGGGAATGCCTTTGAGGGCTCCTTTCATGTCCACACAGAGGAGCTGGAGCAAGTGACGGGAGCTCACCCCATTACGCAGCAGTGCTCAAATCTCAAACACAGTCTTGCTAACCTCCAACCAAGCATCCTAATCACATGAGCCACCCTGCTTCTGCTACATTACAATTATTAAATCTATATAAATAAACATGGCCAGAAAAATACATAAAGACTATGGCAATTATAAAAACATCTACAACACTAAATAAATAGAAGAAGGACACCTCATCATCCAATCCAGCAATATTATTTATTCACAAAAGGCTTAAAAGAATACTATGCTTTATAGTTTATTTTATATGATACATACAATAATAATAATCAGGGATATTCTATCTTGTGTAATAGAGGGGAAAGGAAAGAGATTTGAGAGTATAGGTCAATTAAACTCTGTGTAATTTATGATAGAAATTGTGTTTTTTACAGTTAACAGAGATTATCGAAGAATGGTCCTACTTCTAAGTAAACAAGTTTTGGAGGGCACTGTTAATGTGGGAACTAAACAGGATAAATCAGTGGTAAATCATAATACTTCAGTGGAACTATTTTAGAAAAGAATAATAGATAACTTTGAAGGGAGAGGCAGTAATATACAAGGAGCAAGTACATAATTGTTTTTCTAATTTAGCAAATTATAGAAGAAGCCAGAATGGGGAGTGTGTGTGTGGAGGAACATGAGAAAACGAGACTATAGCAAATGCATTCCAGTTCTTTCACTAAAATTTGATACAATAATATGAAAATTCCCAATTATACCTGTAGGATTAAGGCATGAATGATTAGCAAAAAACATACTTCTTTTTCTGCCAAATTACCAACAGAAATTCTCATTCCCTATTTGACTATTTTTGAATTTTCCATGTATAGAATTTTAAATCTATGGATTTTTTTTCTTCAGATATCTTCCAATGTATCATAGCTTCTCTGTGGCACCATAATGTAGAAAGACCAAAGCTAAAGGTTCATCACTAAAATCTTTAGGAAGCTTAATTTCATCTTTACCGTGGGCTGGCTGTTGCCATAAGTATTTTGTTTGGTAAGGAAGTAGGAAAATGTGGAGTTCAGTATAAAATTTCATCATGGGGTGTGATGGCTCAGTGGTTAAAGATGCTGAGTTTGTCCGCTGGAACCTTGATTGCCCAGGTTGGAGAGCCAAACACTGCACAATGGGATGAGCTTCCATTACTTGCTCCAACTCCTGCCAATCTAGAGTTTGAAAGCATGAAAATGCAAGTAGTTAGACAGGTACCACTTTGGCATTCCAAGTGCTATGATATATACTTATATTGGTCACATGGTCATGAAAAATATTTTTGGACAAAAATGGCTCCCTTGGCTAAGAAACAGAAATGAGTATCATCCCCTAAGGTCAGACATGACTGGACAGGAGAAAATTTACTTTTATCTTTATAAAAATTTCATCAGTATGTATGAAATTTAAAAAGCACAGGAAAAAAAAGAACGAAGTACCTTGCAAAATTAAAGTTCAGGGTCATCTTATTTATAATGGAGCACTTTAGATTTACCAAGGTATTGATGATAGCTGATAGAAAAATTGAGAATTGCACATTCCAACTAGATAAATAATATTTCTACCTCAAAAGCTGACAAAGGTATGATCCATGCACTTGTAAACATGCTCTCGGGTCAAAAATATGCATATTTCTCTTTCATTATACGAAGGCTGGACTTTTACAAGGACAAACCATTTATATTCCAAACTCCAGAGACTGATATGCTGAAAATTTAGTCTCACTGATGTTTTGAAAATAGTCCTTGGTAATCCCATCAGGTAAGGATATATAATTATTTTTCCAGAAATACAAATCCTGTGCTTTAAGAATTATCAGTTGTTTTTCTGCTATTTACAATCAAACATTTGACAGAATTGACTAAAGGACTTTCTGATGAGGATGCATCACAGACAAAAAATCTATTAGCAGCCATCATGGCCCATATACAGAATCTCAGCCCCCAGCAATCTGTCCCAGACACTTTATGAAAACTGAGACATAATGTATGTATATGAATATATAAGTAGTCCAACTTTGTTTGATGACCGTTCCAAGTTACATGGTTGAAAAAAATACTTTTGCAAACAATTCTCGCATTAACAACTGTTTGCAGCATATCCTGGTCACCTGATCACCATTTGTGTCTTTCAGAATTGGCTTCCAACGAGCATAGTTAATAGAAAATGTGGAAATGAAATTGCAAGTCACAGTCATGTGATGACTTGGCTTAACAATCATAATGATTTGCTTAACAATGGAAATGGAAGTGAAGTTGTCCATTATGGTCACATTATTTTTCCCTTAGCAACCACTGTACTTAGTGACAGAGCTACTAGTCCAGTTGTGGTTGGTAAGCAAGCACTATCTGTATGAAAATACAGAATGAATTAACATGAATTTAATATTTTTGCAAAAGTTAGTTTTAGGTGATCAAAAAATGAAAATCTCTACATTATTGAATAGACCTACGGTATTTATAGAAAATGTGATTGCCAATGCTTCTACTTCTAAACCCCTTTCTGATGATCATTGCTATATGATCCATTCTGTGCAATGAGTTATGCAAAATAAATCCTAAAATGGCTTTCTTTATATCAGCTGTCACTACCTTCTCCAAGTCAGAGAATTTCACAACGAGCATGAAAGACATCAATGTTGGAAAATACAATCTATCAGTATAGATGTTTGAGCACAATACCCAGTCAATGTTGGAATTTTCTAGTAAAGTTGGCAAAGATTTTCACCTAGCAATTCTTCTAAAATGTACTGGCATTGCTTCTATTAATTGTCTTTGCTTTCTCTCAGTCCTTGAGCTTCAAAACTTCCCTATAGATAGAGAACATTTGTTTAGCTAATAAGTAACAATGAAATAGAATACTCTTTTCTAACTTATTTTAAGTCAGCATTAGAAGAATCTGGAAAGGATATCCAAATGGTCAGTATCAATAAAGTAGAATTAACCTTTCATCTCTTGCCAAAAGCTCCCAATAAAGGTACTGCATGCATTTGTGTGCAGAGCTATTTAGAAATATAAAAAAGAGGGAATGCATCAGTTGCTGAGTTAATACCTGACAGGTTGACAGCTTTCTTTAGAGTCTCCATTCTTCCTCAGAGAGCTCTCCGCCCAACTGCAATACATTTACCAGGAAGCTGATTTATATGTGTTCGCAGACACAATCCAAAATAGTCTTTCTACCAGTGAACAATTTCCTATTAGATTATATAGCGCTTCTGAGATATTTTCTGTATATATATTATTTCTGAGCTTCAAAATCCTAGCTGACATCTCTACAATGAAATATTTCATGTGCATCCTAGTTCAGGCTCCAATCACTTTTTAAAGAGAAAAATGATTTCAGATTGCCCTATTGAATCCAACAAAGTATATATATAACACAACAGGGAGGGAAATTACATTTTTTTAAAAAGTAACCATTTTGACGCTATAGAGCAGTGCACATCAGAACTATTAGATACAAGAACAGTTTTTTCCTGAAAGCCATCACTCTGCTAAACAAATAATTCCCTCAACACTGTTCAACTATTATAAAGTCTGCACTACTATTACTGTTAGTCTTCTCATCACTCCTTATCACCCATCCCCTCCCACTTGTGACTGTATGACTGTAACTTTGTCACTTGTATCCTTACAATCTATATTGACTTTTTCCTAGTATGATTTGATTGCTTATTGTACCCTATGACTATTAAGTGTTGTACCTTATGATTCTTGACTCTTGACAAATGTATCTTTTCTTTTATGTATACTGAGAGTATTTGCACCAAGACAAATTCCTTGTGTGTCCAACCACACTTGGCCAATAAAGAATTCTATTCTATTCTATTCTATTCTATTCTATTCTATTCTATTCTATTCTATTCTATTCTATTCTATTTCTTTATCCTATAAAAGATTTTTGTGCATCACACATTCATCCAATGCACAGTGTCAATTCTGGTTGGCATCAGAGGATACTTTCAGGAGATACTTTCAGGGGACACAAAGCATTTGCATAATGCATGTTTAAAATAATTATTTCATGTGATTATGCACAACAGAGCAACCTGACTTAATATTTTTAAGTCAAAAAATTAAACTGGTTTCCAATTCAAGAAACATTCTCCCGAAAACAACCATGATTCCATGACAAGAGCCCTAGTTACCCAAAAAACAACTGGCAACCTGAAAAGGGTTGTATTAATTTGATTAAGGAATGTTTATGTCTTAATTTAAAGAACAAACACTTGAGGAAGCTTACAAAAATAATGTATATAAAATAGAAAACGCAATATAAAAATATTGAGCTACAAAAATCATATGAAATAGAAGCAGCAGTTAAAACTTAGAGGATCTAACCAAGAAATAAAATTTCTTAATCAGAGGCAATTATATGCAATGCAGGTAGTCCTTGACTTACAATTTCAATTGAACCCAAAATGTATGTTGTTGAGGGAGAGATTGGTTAAGTGAGTTTTGCCTATTTTATGACTTTCCTTGCCACAGTTGTTAAGTGAATCACTGCAGTTGTTAAGCTAACCATAGCTATTTTATACAACAAATGTGGCAAACTCGTTGCACTGCTTATTCCTTTCCCTTTTATTATTAAACTGACTACAGGCCATATAGTTTATGGATTGTAAGTTTAGTATAGTTAGATTGTAAGTTTAGTATAGTTAAATAAAATCCAGTCTGTCATGTATAATAGACAGATGATTTTATCATAGATTTTAGCTGTTATTTATTATTTTATACTAGAATTTTTAATTATATATTTACTGAGTGTTTTTATTTGTTCTGGTCTCTGGTCCATGACTGTAATAAATTGAGTTGAATTGCTTGTAAAACGAATCTGGCTTTCCCATTGATTTTGCTTGTCAGAAGTTTGCAAAAGCTGATCACGTGACCTTGGGACACAGCAGTGGTCTTAAGTATGAACCAGTTGACAAGTATCTAAATTTTCATTACATGATCATGGGGATGCTGCAAAGGATATAACTGTGACAAATGGCCATAAGTCACTTTTTTTAATGCTGTTACTTTGAACACAGTGGTGGGATTCAAACATTTTTATTACCGGTTCTGTGGGCATGGCTTGGTGGGCATGGCAGGGGAAGGTTACTGTAAAACTTCCATTCCCACCCCATCCCACTAACCTGTTTTCCAGCTCCATTCTCCTGTGCAGGGCAATAAAAGAAGACCCAACTGATCAGCTGGGACTCGGGAGGCAGAGAATAGATGAGGATAGGGCCAGTCAGAGGTGATATTTGCTGGTTCTCCAAACTACTCAAAATTTCTCCTACTGGTTCTCCAGAACTGGTCAGAATCTATTGAATACCACCTCTGTTTGAACAGTCACTAAATAAACTGTTGTAAGTTGAGGACTACCTGTAACTGTTTTGCTTCCATTATAAATGTGGTGATTTTTTTAAAAAAGTTTTATTTTCAAGTTCTCAGATTTGACTTAGCCCTGCATCCAAATCTCAGTACTTTGATTTGCCTTGCCTTGCTTTCCCTATTGACTAAAAATCAAAAATCATCTGGGATCTGTTTTTCTTTGAAAACACTAAATAGCATCTGCAAAAAAACCAATAACATTTTTGAAGAGAAATGAGCCAGTCAAATGTATGACATCTTAGGGCAGGATATTTATACTAGATAAGTTATCACTGTCGTTTGTTTTGCTGGGGAAGATGATTAACAGCATCTGCATGGGTGGTCAGTAAAAGCATGGTGACAGCTATGGCGATGTGACTGAAATCCTATTCTTTGTATTTATGTGCAACATCAGTGCACATACAAAACATGCAGGGTTTTGCACAACTGGAAGTCTTGTCCTTGAGCACACATGTAGACACGGTGACATTAAGATAAATAAGATAATCAATTAGCTTGCATGGGGTTGCAGAAAGTTGGGTCACACTGCTTAATGCCAAATGTCTATCGAGATTCTCAGTCATCCAGGTCATTGTTGTTCCAAAGATGCTTTTTCAAGAGGCAACTGGACATTCTTCTTTTTTTCTTTGAAGACATTTTGCTTCTCATCCAAGAAGCTTCTTCAGGTTTGACTGGATGATGGGGAAATCCAATCAGAGCTGAAGAAGCTTCTTGGATGAGAAGCAAAATGTCTTCAAAACAAAAACCAAGAAGGTCCAGTTGCCTTTTGAAAAATCACTTTTGGGACTGCTTAATGCTGTGTATTTATCCTCCATGTAATTTCCTAAGAATGTGATATTTGTTTATGTTCATTAAACATATTGCAAAATCCAATCTGGGTCAGTCACTGGGACCATAGGTTTAGCATTCTGAGCTTTTGGAGTCATGCTGGAGCCCATCTTCAGGGAACTTCTCTAGCTGAATGTGTGCATACACTCTGCTAGAGAGAACTTTCCTGATGATGGGCTCCAGCACAAATCCGAAAGCTTGGAAAAGTAAACTCCCAGTGACTGACCCAGATTGGATTCTCCAACATTATCCTGGGACACATATATTTGCATTCATTCATGAAACATATTTTTTTTAAAAAATAAAATAATATATCTTTATTTCCATGAAGATGAACATGTCCATGAAAAAATCTGGCCATTTTTAACAATCAGTTTCCATTGCAACCAACTTTCCAGAAGGCATTCATGATAGCAAAAACAACCATATTGTGTCAAATTTCAGTGGGGGGATCCCATCTATTCAGGCTAATAAATGTCAAGTGCTTACTTCCTTGGGTGGAAATAAACAATTCAGACATGTTTATTAAAATGTCTTCGGTGTTTATAACTAAATCAGTGTAATGGCAAGAAAACACCAATCCTTTTGGACTCTTATTTATTAGAAGACACTGTCAGCAAGCTATTATTTCTTACAAAAGAATGTTAAGACATGTATTATATTTATGGCCTGATTGTAACATTGCATGTCAGTACATTATTGATAATGGCATCAATAGAATTCAAATAAACATGGGGAAAAATGAGGCTCTGGGTTTCCACGGAACAAATGAAAAATAATACAACAGACTTTGCTGTAACATACATGCCATTGTTTTCTCTAAGCAAAACAACTGCGGTGACCTTTTAGAGACAACTTTCTGGATGTACTAGGCTAAAGAATTCTCAGACATCCTCTCTAAAAGCTAAAGTTCAACATATCTGGAGGGCAGTAGGTTGCAGAAGGTGAAGTTGATGATCGTCGCATCCCATTTTGTGTTTCAAAATCATTTTAATCCATTGGTTTTATGGTGCAGAGTTCTTACATACTATAAGACAGTGAGGAAGCTGGTAGGAAATTATACATCTCAGGTGATTTGTAAGCAGGCCAGCATAAAGGTGTGTGACTGCTGCCACAAGAGGTTGCACAAGGGTGCAAGGGAGGTGCAGTGAGCATTGGGAAGGATGTGCAAGGATGCCCAATGATATGAGAGTTTCCTGACTTCAGTGTAGAGAGAAAAAAGAAAATGCCCATGCAATTAGCAAGCAAAGTGTAGGCAGAATGTGGATGCTTGGGAATGAGGCTTGCATAGGTGTTGGGTGAGAATACATAGTCTGTGGAAGGAGGAGAGCATTTAGGACCAGCAAGGCTTGTAAAAATGTCTGGAAGTCTTATATGGAAAGATGGAAAGATGGAGGATTAGGCAGGGGGAAGCAACAGAATAGGAGTTGGAGAAACAGGAAAAAGAGCGTGCATCCATGATGGCTTACTTTAGGCTGAGAAGAAGGCATAATCTTAGTCAGACAATCCATAATCAAATACATGAGCCAGAGACTTGGTCAGGAACACTCCAAGGTCAAAATTGTTTTTGACAGTTTTTTTTTTTAATGTATTGAATGATAACCTCAGGGATTGCAAAGGTTTTTAAATCACATTGTACACCACGCTGACTAGTACAAGATTTAGTCATGAGCATCATCTCAATGATAGAAGAAAGGCAAAATTTGCAAGACAACTTTGTCATGACTGAAACCTCACTTCTCTTCTATGTGCATGCAATGTCAAAGCATGTACCAAATATATGGGGCTTTGTTGTGAGGCCATGGCCACCATCTCGCAGATTGCCTCACCCTCCATGGACTCTGCTGATCTCAATTTCATCCCATTATCAGCTTTCCTAACATAATGATTGTTTGGATCAGATGTTGGGGAGTTGAAATAAACTATAGTTCACTCAGCTTGACAATCTAAAAAAATATTCAAAGTTTCACTGCTTATGCAGTGAAAGTTCCATCACATATGTCAGCACATTTTGATTTCCTATGGGAGGATAACACAAGAATAAACACTTTGTGCAGCTCAGATATAAGAAGGAAAAATAAGATTACAGAAAATTTTGTTGCCTAACATCAGCTCACCTGTGCATTCATATTTCACATTTGTGAGGAATAGTTGCTGGCAATACAGCATGCTTAGGCATAAATATCTATAATGGAGAACTTTGAAGCCCCCCCCCTGCCCTTTTGTTCTTTATTTATAAATTAAATTTAGAGGATACAACCTTCAAAGGATAGAACATAGGATTAACATAGGATTCATATTCACCTTAATAAAAAAAATTCTAAAGTGTCTCCTTACCAGACTCAGCACTGAAGCTGGTTTAGATGCCTCAATGATTGGAATCTCGTCACCTTTTAAAAATTGCCCTAACAAGACTATAATTCCATACTAGGTTTGTAGAGGACCCGTGTGCTTTGAGGCTTTATTTATTTATTTATTAGAATTTGTCAAAAATGAGAACACAAATAAAAGAATAAACATACAATGACAGGGATGATAAGCATGTTAGTGCACTTATGCCCCTTCTACTAACCACTATTTAACTCATTAAATACCTTAAATAACATGGAATCCAGTTATCATAATAATATGCCCAAATTATCTAGAGTCAGAATGTTCTAAAAAGAGCAATAAGATTGCTGTACAAATTTGTGTTACATTAACAACCTTGAAAGAGTTATCAAAGTCTAAAAGGGAAGCTAAAAATATCTAAGGAAACCAAAAAAGGAAGGAAGTATAGAAAGCCTGAAATAGGAGAAGTAAAATAGCTGATATTCTTGGAAACTCAAATAGAATTAAAGAGTTACAATTTTGCAAGAAGAAACATGTCTCTTTCTAACATAAGTGTGGAATGAAAGGAAATATGTGTTTCCAGAAGAGTCTGATTGTATCCTAAAGATGTCTGAAATTTAAGAATATCTTAGAATAGACTATCCCCCAGTAATCTGGATGTGACTGCCAAATCACCAATTTAGAACACATTTCACTAAAGCTAATTCACAGCTATTGAACTAATCCAAAACACATTTAAGATACTTCTAAAGCTTCCCTCCAAACCAGACATTTGATAAGGTTTCTAAGGTATGTTTTCTCCTACTTTTAAAATAAAAGTGACTTATCAAAACAGCTTTTAGATTCAGGACATTTTTTTCAAGATAGCTGCTGACACCACTATATTATGAAGGGAAAAACATTAATTATCTACAGAGGAATTATTTAGTCTATCATCTGCACCTCTATAACTGTCTGGTTTAGTTCTACAACCCAACAGGACAGACACAGACTTCAGAGGATAATTAGGACTACAGAAAAAACAATTACTACCAACCTGCCTTCAATAAAGGACCTGTAATACTCACGAGTCAAAAAGAGGGCTGTGAAAATATTTAGAGCTCCCCACATCCCGGACATAAACTGTTTCAACTCCTTCCCTCAAAACGACGCTATAGAGCACTGTATACCAGAACAGCTAAACACAAGAACAGTTTTTTCCTAAAAGCCATCACTCTGCTAAACAAATAATTCTCTCAACACTGTTCAACTATTACAACTATTACTGTTAATCTTCTCATCACTCCTTATCACCCATCCCCTCCCACTTGTGACTATATGACTGTAATTTTGTCGCTTGTATACTTACGATTTATATTGACTGTTTCCTAGTATGATTTGATTGCTTATTGTACCCTATGACTATCATTAAGTGTCATACCTTATGATTCTCGACTCTTGACAAATGTATCTTTTTTTTTATGTATACTGAGAGTAATTACACCAAGATAAATTCATTGTGAGTCCAATCATACTTGGCTAATAAAGTATTCTAATTAAACACTTCCATATTTTAAAAACAATGTTGAAAAACATCTGTAAAAGTTTTGATGTTTGATTTTTGCTCATCAGAGAACTCACATAATTTTAACAAAGTTTTCTTCTTTTAAATTCTATTTAAAGATAATTCATAAATGAAAACATAACTATTTCTGGCTTTATTTGTTAACAGTGAAAAATCTTATCTGCATTACCAAACACATATTCTAAAGAGCACTTCTGAATGCCTACATAAAGATGCTATTCTCTGAGTAAAGCATGTATTGTGTTCTACTGAATGCTCAAGGGATTATTTTTAGCTTGAAATCTAGTGATGGAGGATCACAGTCGGTGACAAGTAATTTTAAACTCACTGCATTTCAGAGGAACATGCTGGCAAATATACACTCATGTACAATTCAAGTATACCTCCACCCCAGATAAATTCAGCTTTCTTAATTGTCATCTGCACTGAATAATGATAAATGTACAGGGGCATTCACCAAGAATGAGATCCAGAAATAATTCATAAGGACATACATACAGTACATATGTCCAACCAACGTTTTTGAGTATGGACAGCATTCATCCATCAAAATCAATTGAAAATCATAGAGTTGAAAGGGACCCAGGAGGTCATCAAGTCCAATCCAATCCACACTGCAAAATTCATTACACCATCCCTGATATGTGACTATCTAACTTATGTTTGAAAACTTCCAATGCAGGAGAGTAAACCTCTTAATGGAAGAGGAAAAAAGGAGTATAGCATTCTTCAGTCAGTTGAACCCGTCCAGTTAGAATACCCAAACAAGCTGGAGATTTTGTATAGTTTTACTGATAATCAAACCAATATTTAGATTATTAGAATAAATTAAATGGGATGCATTCTACAAAACACATTAATTACACACACACACACACACACACGTATGTATGTATGTATGTATGTATGTATGTATGTATGTATGTATGTATGTATATATGTATATGTTTGCCAGTTCATTCTTATCTGCAATACTGGTTTTGTCCGTTAAATTGCTCACAGATGATTGCTCCTATGATAATATAGAATTAGTTTAGCAATATGTATCTAACACATGGTGTAACATTTTAGTTAAATATTACTTTACTATAAGTCACCGAATCACTGACATGAAAGGCTGCCTTACAATCCTGGACAGTTGTGAGCCTTGTTCTTTGTGTATTTTGGCTGCAGATAATATTATTTAAGTGGAAGCCAACATTTGATATAACCAATGCTTACTGTTTGTATCATGACAAAATGTTTTGCCAAGTTCTCATATCTGAGAGATTTAATCAAGGGCATATATAAATCATGGTTTCCTGTCTTAGACTTCCTGGATCAACACATTGTTTGAGAGAGGAAATTGAAGTATTCTTTTCAATATTCATAAATCCAAATTTGTTACTCATTAACCAAAGTCATCTCTCTCTCTCTCTCTCCCCCTCCCTCCCTCCGTCTCCCCTCCCCCCTTCTCATTTTTCTGGTGATTTTATTGGTTATAAAAACTGTTCATCTGTTAAAGAGAATTAGCACTGTATGGAAATGTATGACAGTTTACATGTCATGGAAAATAAAAAAAATGCAGACTTTATAAAATGTTACTGATACCTTTATTTTACAAGATCATTGTTATTAAAATAACCAACCATTTGGAAATGTGATTAGGTGAGCATTTACTATTAATTTTTTGTTTTTGTTTTTTCTAAACTACCTAGGATAGGTAGGTATTGAAAGGTATTTGGAGAAAATATAAATTAAAAAAATCTAATGTTACATTTTGTACTTAGGGTCAGCTGCCCATGAGCAAAGAACATAATGTGCCATGTTAGTTGTAAAAGGCTCATAAATAAACCCTTTGTAGATAACTAAAAAGTTTTAAACAAACATCTATGGAAGGATTAAAGTTACCAAGATTGCTAACCAGTTAGGTATCTGATGGTTATGTAGTTCTTCTAGATATACAGTATTTGACAATTATCAACTAAGAGGACTAACATGTTCTTGACTGTTATCAGGAAAATACAGTAGGTTAAGGCAAGCATTATTAGGTTGGTTTCATTTAGAAGGTATAGCACAAAACATGTAGAAGACACTATTTCTGCCAACACACAATGTCAAAGTTTATTTTATATCAAGATGCTACTTCATTTTCCTTCTTAATAATAATAGGAAAAAGTAAACATTGGTACAGGCAAGTGACAAGTGTTTCCAGAAGTATTAAAGTACGCTTGATCTTCTCCATACCATATTGAAATTTTGTATAGGTCATACCGAACATCAGTGTTAAGGACCATTTAATTCAGCTTAGACACTGATGATGTTTTAAGCCGTGTAAAATCTTTGACATGTCATATCTCTATGTTATTTATTCTATTTTTTCAATTTTATTTTGAGGAAATTCTGAATGAAGATAGTGTCCTGTGATATGAATTCTATTGAATAAGAACATCATTCCTCAGAAAAATGAATTCTCCTGCTCATCTCCAGCTACATTTCATTGGCAAAGTTCTTGATTGGATATCGGGCAATCAAACACCAATCAAACTGTCTTGTTCACTCATTCAGTGGCTTCCAATTCTTTGAAACTCAACAGACATCAATTTGCCAGGACTGTTAGCTTCTGCTTGTTTTCAACAGATGGAGGTCCTACAACATAGGTGGAAATGAAAGCAGACTGCACTTGCTATATGACTTATATCTGTTGAAAAAAAATTCAACCACCACTGACAATAAGCCATTTATCCATCAGGAAATTAAAGTGGACATCTAATAGGGGACAGTTGAGCCCTTGTTTAAATTGCTGTACTTGGAACTGGAACTCAAATGTGCCTTTTTCTTCAAAAGGCAATTGGACTAATTTTTTTTTCTTCAGAAAGAAGAATAAAATATTTTGCTTCTCATCCAAGAAGCTTTATCAATTGTGATCAGTGGTGGGATTCAAATTTTTTTACTACCAGTTCTGTGGGTGTGGTTTGGTGGGCTTGTGTGGCTTGGTGAGTGTGGCTTGGTGGGCATGGCAGGGGAAGGATACTGTAAAACCTCCATTCTCATCCAACTCCTGGGGGAAGGTTACTGCAAAATCTCATTCCCTCCCCTTCCCACTAATCTGCTTTCCAGCTCCATTCAGGGCAATAAAAGAAGACCCAGCTCATCAGCTGGGATTTGGGAGGCAGAGAATAGATGGGGGCAGGACCAATCAAAGGTGGTATTTTCCAGTTCTCCAAATTACTCAAAATTTCTGCTACCGCTACCGGTCCTCCAGAACTGGTCAGAACCTGCTGAATACCACTTCTGGTTGTGATGGCAGGAGGATGGAAGGATAGATACTGACTGTTGAGACTGGAGGACTTACAGCTGAGACTTTCTTCCACAGGGAAAAAAAAACAATTCAGTTGCCTTTTGAAGAAAAAAGCATCTCTGAGACAACTATGACCTGGATGGCTGAGAATCTCCATAGACAGGGCAATGCATGGTACATAGGGACCTCCATACCACTCATATTACTTCATATTTCTCATCTCAGGACACTCCTGCTCTTTAGTCCATGTTTAAGATTACCAGTTAAGTGACTCTATGGATGGACCTAGTTACATATAGTATTAAAATTCTATTATATGTAACTATACTAGTTATAATCCTGTTTAGGAATATAAGAGTATGAAACCCAAATCTCTTGAAAAACATACTGTAGCTGTCATAGGCATTCACTTCCCAGTCTCATTCACTGCAGTTTCAGAGATTGCATAAATTTGTGTTTTTTGAAGTCAGGGGAAGGATAGAAAGCAGAATGTCAGAGCACTCTGATTTTAACCCAAACACTGATCCTCTGGAACAAAGGCACTTGACTGGTGATTGCATAATACTGAAGTAATTCACATCCTCTCAGAGTCATTATTTCTTTAATTATAGCAAGACTGGTTTATTGCCAACTGTCTAGCTATGCTTTTATCGGCTCATTTTTTCTAATTTGGAGGCAAAGCAATATAAAGGCAGTGACATCTTGCAAATTTTCCCTGTATTTCAATGGAATATGAAAAGAGCTTCTTAGCGCCTGTTAATTATGTGTCCGACATTAAAATAAAAGACCACATCCTTTATAATTGAAAATGCAGTGAAATCCAGCTTGAGTGAGAAAAGCCACACACAAAGCATCTGTCTAATACCTGGTAAGTGCAAAAAAGCAGTGCTGAACTGCGTAGAGGTGGGAGCACATTAGAATTACAGGTGGATGAGCATCATGCTTATTTCCAGAGAAAATGCAAGGCTCTAGCTAACAGATGTGAAAAATACATGTGTATTTTTCCCTTATTATTGAA